>OY747134.1:40296307-41496307 GCA_963556465.1 Berberis vulgaris
AACTTTGATGTATGTTCTCCAGTGAAGTGCCTATTAAAATTAAAGGGAGAAAGAGAGGGAGAGGAGAAAAGACGAATGAAGCTCTAGTTCCTTCAAAACGATGTAGCACATCTTCAAGAGGGACCAATATTGACTTTTCACAATTGAGAGTTGAGAGAGGAAAGGAAATGATTAAGGAGAAGATCACACAGTGATGATAGGAGCAACAATGAGCCAAAAGTCAAAGTCGTTGAGAGAGGTGACATGATTTGATGTAGGGCTAAGTTGATGAGCAGGCATCACCAACAATTTCTCATGATATGAAATTGAAGCAAAGGCTGAGTCGAGGACCAATGAAAAGTCTCGACTTTATCAAGAGAGGAAGACACAAAACAATAATGTAAAATTTTTATAAGGGGAATCAACACACGTGAAACAAGAAAACTAGGTCACACACCGATGTAAAATCGAGTTTACAGGGAAAACTTTTCATTTCCATGGAAAACCTAAGCATCAAATACATCAATATAATTACCATTTAGCTTCTTTTTTTTTTTTTTTTGGGGGGGGGGGGGGGGGGGGGGGGGGGAATGAGAGGCATAGGGTTGGTGTTATTCAAATAATTTAGGTTTTTAGATCAAATATGTAATTTGGTTGTTTGATTCTGCTTGGCTTGAATTTTTATCAAATTCTTATTTGGATTTTTAAAATTTAATGGCATGTTTGGCTCTACTTTCTATTAGCGGATCCATTTAGTATTTCTTTATTGTATTTTGAGTTCAAACGATTATCGAGTTTTTCGTTTCTTCTTGTAGATTGAAATCATAATGTTTATATCTAGAGTTTTTATTTTATTTTTTGTGAACTTAAGCTATTGCTTTTTTTGTTTAATCTTACTTCAGTCAATCCTTTATTATTATTATTTTCTTCAGCTAGGCCTTATTGGGTGTAGTTGGCAAATTTTTTGGAGGAATGCATGAAGAATATAATGGAGACAAATATGGGCTAATGTGGCTTCAATGTTGAACTTTTCTCTTTATAGAATTAACTATGTAGGAAAGAGGTTGTTTGGTATCGACTTTAATAGTACTAAGGGTGGAAGCATACTATGTGCGCGTAAATAGTAGAAGTGATATTACAGAGAGGGCAGAAGAATGGGGCGGGGTGGTTGCGAAACAGAGAAAGAGGAAGGCGGGGGAAGAAGAGGGACGACTGTGGTGAAGAAGATGAGGAAAACGAAGAAAGAGGGAGAGTACGGGGATATGATGGACATTGGTTAATTTGGGGAGGACAAAACTGAAAACTAGAAATCAGATTGAAAATACACATCTTTTATTGTTTATTAATCAATGTTTAAGATGAGCTGGTTTTGACTGTAAAAATATGAAATCTGAAGGGCAAAATGGGAAATAAAAATGTTAGATGTAAAGTTATTTTTATAATTTATAAATAATTGAATAGCTTGAAATAAGTTATATTAGGGACTCAAGTATAATTATTGAATGTTTACAAGGGTTGTCTTTGATTGAAAAAAAAAATCAATGTTAGGGCCATTTTATAATTTATAGATAATGGAAGGGCTTTAAACAAATTATGTTAGAGCCTTGGTGTAATTAATAAATGTTTAAAGAGGCTGGGTTTAAATGTAAATAGCATGAGTTTGGGAGGGCGAAATAAAAATTATCATTGAAAGTCTAAACATTTAAGAGCCTATGTATAGGTTATAAATAATTAGAGATTTCAAATAAATTATGTTAGGGGCTTAGGTATAATTAACAATATTTGAGAGTTGCGGATTTTTTATCGTAAATAATTTGAATTTGGGAGGTAAAATGGTACATAGGATAAACTTTTGCCATCCAAAATGGTTTGTTTTTACTACTTTAACCAACTTATTTTAATTGTAAATAGGATGAACTTTTTAGGGCAAAATGGAAAATCGAAGAATCATGTTGAATATAAAATCATTGTTTCCCCACTATTCATTTGGAGGAACGCACGTCATATAGTCAAGATAGTATGGATATAGATAATTGTCGTAGACAGCATGTGCGAGACACATGTTGTGCACATTTATTGCACACTACCATGTAAAATCATGCATTTCTAGTCAAATAACTTTCACTTTGTGCTGAAATTTGTAGTAATTGTGCATCATTATTGATGCAGTCGTTTTCCGCTCCCTATTTTGACATTGACCTGCAAACCTGCTGACCTGCACAAGGAATGCACGTGAGCCACACACTCTGATGCTAAAATCAGACATGGATCTGAGGAAGATGTAATGTTGTAAATAGGGAATTTTTAGCGTACCTTAGCTTGCCAACCTCATGTCTTATTTATAGTGCAGGAGTCCTGGTTCGACCATGCCATCGATGGCGTAGTTTAGGAAGGGGATGTTCGTGAAAATTCTTCTCTAAATAAGAGTAGTGTTGTAGAAGGTAATTTCCTTGTTAGCCCTGTGTTCCTAGATACGCAGGAGATAGTTTCCAATCAGAGAGTAATCCGTAGGAGGAAGTTTCCTCGTGCGATATGTACTCTAGTATGTGATTCCTAGTTGGAAGCGAAAAGTTGCTGTAATTGCCTGTCCGAAACTGATCCTCGAGATACTTGCCTTAGCAGGGCTTACGGGTATTGAGGATAGTTGCGAGACATGTGAGCTTAGCGAGCTGTAAGAGTTTGGGTCCATTTGGCAGACTGCATTTGGCGGGCTTAGAACCGCTTGGGCCGGATCAGTATTGAGCTGACGCTAGGGCCTATATTTCCTCAAGATCATCATGACACATGTATGGCTCAAGGTCGTGACCGTTTTCGTGTGTCATCAGCTACTCCACCCGAGTTAGTGGGCCATCACATCGATTCGCTAAGTCTTTTCTGGAAAAGATACGCCGCTCATGATGATTGAGTCTGAATTGTTGCTTGAGCCGCGCGCTTCATTAATTGAATGTGCATATTTTCGGCGGAGAAGATGCAGGAATCCCATCCCTATTTAGATCATCCGTTGTGCGGAGAGTGGAGACTAACTCTTCTATTTTCTTTGCTTTTAAAGATATTGCTTTGTTCACCTTCTGATTGAAAAGATTGTTCATCTTCTTCATGGCTCAACAAAGCCTTCTTGATAACGCAACCTTGGCCAGGGACTTGAGTTTTTCGAAGACAGGTTGCTTTCTGAATCTGGCCTTGCTGAAAATCGTACAAAGTTCGGGGTCCCCGAGGACCTGCCATTGACTGTTATGAAGGACGATCAGATGCCAATGTTGCTACCGACGGGTTCATCTGCTTGCACTGCGGGATAATCCAAACTGGAGTTTTTTTTCTAGTTCTGGATGTGATATGGGACTTTTTGGTCTTCCTTGGAATTCTGCCCCAACTGAGGTCTAATGGGTACAAGATCGTTCTTTTTATTTTGATTAGGGCGAAGAAAGTTGGCGTCTGCGTGACTTCGCAGGTGATCCAGTTGTTGACTTCTCCTTGGTTGAACAATAACACTGTATGTAAAATGATGTCACCGACTTGCTTTGAGAATTTGCCTGACGACTTCAAGTCCTGGTAGAAGTATTGCCTATTGGCTCCCGCGGATTCAAAGTACTTCCAGTTCAAGGGTCGTCCACTCGAACGGGAGTTCAGGCCACTTTGTAAGTGTAGCTTCTTCTTCTGATTCCGTTACGCTGATTGCATGTTTGTTGATGCATGTGTTTCTTTGCAGGACAATTTCCCACTACTTCTCTTACCCCAGAGGAGCGAAACATTGACACTATGCGGCTTGCCGATAAGGAATGTGGTGGATGCCTTATGTGTTCCCAACTTCATTCGCAGTAAGCTATAGGACCGCTGGCATGTAGCCCCCACTATTTACCAAACGTCGCGAGTTAAGTTTGAAGATGGGGCCCCTTCTAGGAAGAGGAAAGCCGCTGGAGCCAAGGCCCATGTTTTTTCTGACGCGAAAAAGTCGTCTTAGATGATCCACTCCAGCAAGTAAATAACATGAGTCTGATCGGCCCGTTGGGGTGGAGGCCGATGTATCCGACTGGGAGAAGGACCACCTGTGATTAGCAGATTGTTGACATGTCGAATCTTAGTGTCGTGCAGGCGAAAACTCTGAGTGAGTAGTTGATGTTGGCTACAATGGCGGCTTCTGCTGGCGTTGATCCGCAAGGGACCGTTCCGATAGAAGGTTCATGTGAGAATCTGCCTGAGGTTCTGGAATTCGATCGTCCCATTGGTGTGCTGTCTGATAGTGGTCGTGGTGGCACATGCCAAGTTGTCATAGTCTGCATTGTTCACCGTCTCGCTCCAGGCCGTATCTCAAGGTGTTGGAGGGTTCGCTGGACAACTCGCATCCTTCCCTTCCCCTGGAACCTGTTGTGCCATCTCGCACTAAAGGGTCGGTTGTTCGTGACAAAGGAAAAACTGTGGAAGAGGGTCTGGGAACATGGTGACTACAAAGGGTGGTGCTGGAGTAATCCCTCATTTGGGAGAGCTTCATCCAGATGCACGGATAAGTTTGTTTGCCCCGGACTTAATAAAGATGAGCACTCAGGTCTAGCATAAGAAAGTCGATGTGGATTATGCTTCGAAAAAACATATAAACAGACGTCATAGCTGGCTGATGGATCACGTTCCAAAACATGAGGATGATATGCTAGAAGAGCGTATGGATAAGGGTTTAAAGTACCTTATGCTATGGATGTCTCACTTGAGCCAGGTTGCCATTGTTGGTACTGAAGTTGAGGCGGTTCGTGAGAGGGTGTACACCATGGAGTGTGTCTTCTCGCACATGCAAGTGTTGTATTCTGATGCAATTTATGAGATTGAACTGCTGAGAAAGCAGGCTATGGAAAAGAGGCTGGAACAGTCAGCCGTTACTGCTGAGGCTCAAAGGGTTCGTCTGGACGCCCTTGAGTCCGATTTAGCAAAGGAGAGGGCCGCAAGAGACATGTTCCAACAGGAGTTGGATCTGGCCCGCCGTGATCTTGAGGTTGCGCAGGAAGTTGCGCCTAAGGCGCATTCCGAACTGTGGTCCCATGCTGAGGAGAACGCCTTGAAGAAGTCTGAATGGGCTGTTTAGAAACAACAATTGGAGTCTGATGTGAAGTTCAATGCTCGGGAAGCGAGGAAGGCTGAGGACCAGCTCAAATTAGAGAAACATGAGCTCAGTGTTGTGAAAAGTAGTTTGGCTACAGAGCAGTCTCAGGTTTATGCACTGACAGGCAAGTTGGAGCTGTTGGAGCGTGAACTTGCTTACGCGAAGGCGCGAAAAGAAGTGTTTTTGCAGGAACAAGGCAAGTACGAGTTCTATTGGGTTTTACACGGCTGACTGGAGCTGCTGGCGTTGATGAAGGAGGAGCATCCGGAATGGGATCTTGATTGCTATAAGAATATGTCGTATGTAGACTTGTTTGTTGCCTTTGCGTCATCAGACGAAGAGGGCGGTACGGACCCTGATGCTCAGGCTCTGGCGCTTGCAGGCGCAACTCCTATTCCCTCATCCGTTAAGCTTAGCTCTTCTGCTTCTGTATCTTCTCCTGATAAGGAGTAAACTTTGTACACTTGTACCCTTTTTGTTTCAACTATTAATGAAAACAGGTTTATGTTAAGTCCGCTCTGTATCCATTTTTTTCTCGTTATCCCCATTGTGTGTTTTCCATTTCGCCTTGTCGTTTTACTTTGGCATAGGCTGGTTGGATCAATAGAAAGTCGAGTGGTTTGTCTGCTGTTGAGAGCTTGACCGTTTGTGTTGCAAGTGGCTCGAAGTCACTGTTGTATAGTCATGTCCAATGGTGAGCGTTCCACGAATGGTTTAGAAGCGAGCTATGCTGCCCGACTTTGAGCCATTCTTAAGGTAAACTGCTGAGGGCTTATATCGCTTGTCTGACTGTTGGTTGCGGCCGCTGGTGTGAGTTAATTTTGATAGCTGAGCGCATGCATTAGATCACTTGTATCGAGTCAGGTTAAGCTTCGGGTTGGCATTCTATGTAGTGTCTGTCCACGTGTTGGTTGGACGATTTATGTGTTGGCATGAGTGGCCTCTGTTGATAATAGAACACCAACTCGTTTGAGCGTGAAGACGCTGAGTGAGTTGTGATTTATTATTACGACCGTTGTTTCGAAAGATAGTGGTGGTCACGTGGCGAGCCGCCTGGGGCTTCTACCTTCCGAACCATATTTGTCCGAACAAAGTGGACGACAGGTTCGGGGAACAAGGATTTGGTGATCACGCTGAAAAGCAGTGGTCCGTGGCGAGCCGTCGACATCAGTCAGGGACTGACTAGTCTCCCACCCTTCAAACCATATATACCCGCGCACTGGGGGCTACAAGTTCCAGACGAGGGGATTTGGCGACCAGGCTGAAAAGCAGTGGTCCCGTGGCAAACCATCGGAACTGAACTTACTAGGTTCCCAACTTTCAAATCATCTACACCCATGCGCATTGAGCTACAAATTTGGGGGTTTTCGGCAGCCATGCTGAAAAGCAATGTCCTGTGGCAAGCTGTTGGAATCAGTTCGGGACTGACTAGGCTCCCACCTTCTAAAACATCTACGTTAGTGTAGTGGGGGCTACAAGTTCAGGGTTGGTAATTCGGCGGCCAGGCTGAAAAGCGGTGGTCCCGCGGTCAGCCGTCGGAATCAGTTCAAGACTAACTAGGCTCCCGCCTTCCAAACCATCTACACCTGGGCAATCGGGGCTACAGGTCTTAGCTTTGATCATAAGTTGTTATTGCCAGTCGTCACCAACTAGGATTACCTGATCAGGTTCGACAACCATTGTCCGCGAAGGGGGCAATGGTCCTTGGCGAGTCATCGTTACTAGGCGTGATAACGATGATTAGACTCTCACTTCCTAAAGCATTGGGATCCGTGCTAGACGGACTTGGTGTCTGGATGAACCAGAAGCCGCCGTCATCACCCGAGGCTAACTAAGCTTACCTGGTTAGGTAAAGGCTCTGTCGGCTGAGGGCGTTCAAACCTATGTCCACGGGCATAGGGCATAGTGCATTATGCGGACAAAATTATTTTTGAAGAAGCAGGAGTACCTTAAATTAGCTGGTGATCTGCAGGTATCATTCGTGTGTCAGAATTGAGTAGAATTTCTAGTGCTCGTGTCAGGCATGTGGTAGAATATTGTTTGAATAGTGGGCCGGGCCCATGGGCCTGCAGAGGGAGAGCTAGGGTTTCTTGCATGAAATACTCTATGCGTACGGCGTAGATTGCATGGTAGCACATGTACGGCGTAAACTGCGAAACAGTTGAGTATCAGTCACTCCCCCTTAATTGATGGGGTTGCGTGCAACACCATTAATTGGATGAACTTGGTCTGTGCAATTTCCTTGGGAACTGTTGTCTTCTCGTTTCCCATATGGTATTTAATGCTGACAGTTATGCTGAAGCGCCCGTTTGGTGAACCATTATGTGTATATAATGGTGTTTTTCAATCGTTGTAGGCATTATCTTCTGTAAAGTGTATCTCCGACAATGTTATTGCTTGAAAATAATGCTTTGGGTTTTCCAAAAGCTGAAAAAGATATCTCCATCATTGGAGTCTTCAAACGTCCTGACATTTGCAGCGATCAAGCACGATGATAGTCGCTGTTATGCGTGGTCACCTGTTCTGGCTGGGCACGTAGTTGATTCGCTGAGATCTCGTAATTTCTTCTCAATATTGTGAAGAAGAAGTATGCATTCTCTTCCAAGGGAAGAGTATGTCGTTTATGTGTTGGTGTCTTGCCACTGCACTAGAGCACTTAATTTCATAGATAACACCAGCACCCAACTTCGGAGTGGTTGCCTCCATCACTTCTCGATTAACCCCGTTGTCTCGCTTTGCGCTGGAATTCTGGATCTCGAGACGGAGAGGAGTTCGACATGGTCCACTGGATTGGACCAATGACTCTTGGATGCCCCTCTCATCTCTGCAGCGGGAAGGTGCACTCTATCTGTGTCAACCTGATACTTGTCCCAAGTTCACCCGATCGATCGGATCGAGCATGTGAGTTAGCTTGTCGCGGAGCCCGTGGTTCCCAATTTTGTACCATTTTGGACCATATTTGAGGGTTGCGTCTGCAGAAGCTGTGTTGTTATTCACATATGGCGTGCATCGGAGAGTTCTCATTGCCTACTTTGGGTACTTTTGCTCTTTCTAGCGTCGAACTGTTTAAGCGAGTCTTTACTCCATGTCTCATCGGATTAGATGCTTGTAGTATGTAGTCTCTTGTATCCGCCTTTGGGCGCCTGATTTTACATCTTTCCAATAATCAATAGAGTGCGTTTGCATAATTCTTTCTTTATTTCTTAAATGATTGCAAATCACATAAGTTTTTAAGAACTAAAACTTTACATTAACTATGGAAGGAAAATAAACAACTAAAATAGACTAACTGTTGGCAGAGATAAGTTGACCGTGGCCCTGAAGTGAATTTGGAAGGCCCTTGTTGGATCGTTGATACTCTCAGCGGACTGTTGAGCTTCGCTGATGTCACAGAGGCTATTGAAGAGTAAGCCTTGTGGAAAAGTTAGTCTCCATGCCGACAAAATGTCGGGGGGTTGTACTCTCGGTTGCATTGATTTCTCCATTCTGCTGGGTTGAAGAGTAGGTCGCTTCTGCACCGTTTGACTGTCCCATTTCTCTGAAGTGAGTCGTCGCTGTTGAGATCTCGTGTGAGTGGAGTGTTTTGTCTGCAGTCACTAGGTCTGCTTTGGTTTAGATTGCCCTGTGGGATCTGATTGGATCTGAGAACATTCCATTTGCTTCAGTGCAGCATAATGGCAACCTCGTGTCGTAGGTTGGTCCCCACGTATTGTTCCTTCAGAGTGGTTAGTTGTGTACTTGACACTCTGGTGAAGGGTAGAAACTATTGCTTCCATCTGGTGGAGCCATGGTCATCCAAAGATAAGGCTGTAGGTAGATGACACATCCACTACCATGAAGTCTAGAAACAAGCCCTTTCTCAGTTGCGGCTCCTCTGCCACTAATGCTAACCTTATCTTCTCGATCGGGAAGCGTTTCTCTCTGCTGAATCCAATCAGTGGGTAGTCTGAGGATGTCAGGTTCTCTTCCTTGAGGTCCATACAGCGGAACGCGTTGAGTGAGCTCCCTATGTCCACCAAAGCTCTCTTTATCTCCCATTTTACAATGGAAACCGAGATGACTAGGGCGTCATTGTGCGGGCTCGGACTCCTTCGAGGTCCTTGTCTGTAAAAGTTAAGGTGGGAATGGGGTTTTGCACCCTCGAGTAGCAAACGCGTTTCTCCTCATTCGCGGGCTATGTCCGCATCTCCAGTAGAGTTCGCTTGCGAGACTCGTTTGACTGGTATTCGTTCGGTCCGACCCCATGAAGAACATAGATTATGCTCGGAGTCTCATTCTCTATTTCCTTGACTGACTCCCCTCGGTCCCTAGATCATTCTGGTCGCTTCTCTGAACTCAGAAATTCTTTTAGCTTGCCCCTGCGGATCCAGTACTCAATCTCATACCTCAGACTCTTGCAGTCGTTGGTATCATGGCCACTTTCCTTGTGGTACGAGCATTACTTGTTATTGTCACGCTTGGAGGGGTCTCTTGCTTTGAGGGCCACTTAAGATCTTCCCAAATTTTCATGGAATTCAGGACGTCCGATAGGCTAGAATTGAGAGGGGTCATGGTTCTAGATCCAACATAGTTGGATGTCTTCTCTGGCCTAGCTCGACCAGGGTTTGACCTGTTGTCATTACGCTTCAACTTGCTCATTTCTTCATCCTCGTGTCTCCTCCCCTCCTTTCTGTCCTTAGGAGCGGATGGCTTATTCTCACCTTTTGTTTCCCTCTTAATGGTACATTACCTTAGAAGAGTTGATGACCATTACCTTATTCTCACCTTCTGTTTCCCTCTTAATGGTCATCAACTCTTCTAAGGTAATGTACCTTTGGGCGCTATTGAGGAGCTCTGTCATGTCCAAAAGAGGTTCCAAGGTGAAGTCTTCATAGAGTTTTCCCTCCTTAAGGCCCGCAGTGAAGGCCGTCACAGCTGTGTCGTCGTTGCAACCGTCAATGAGTGTCAGCTCGTCGTTGAAGCGTGTGACATACTCTCTGAGCGTCTCATTGGATCTCTGTTTCAGAGAAAGTATGTAGTGTGGGCCTTTTCGGAGACGCTGACTTCTGACAAAAATTGTCAGGAACTCCTTCACCAACGTCTTGAAGGAGTCGATCGACCTCGGCGGGAGGCTGTGGAACCACGTTAATGCTGATTTCTTTAGGCTAGTAGGAAAATTTCTGCACATCACCGACTCAGATTCTTCTTTGAGGGCCATTACATGCTGGTAATGGCGCAGGTGGTCGAATGGGTTGGTGGTCCCATCATAGAAGTCGAGCTTTGAAGGCGTGAACTTCTTTGAAAGGGCCTCATTCATAATACGGTCCACGAATGGTGGAACTGAGAGACGATATAACACGTCTGGGTTGTGTGCCCCTCTGCGGAGGGGGTTCTGAGGGTCGAGCCTCACTACCCCGATAGTCGGTTCCACGTTAACTGCACCACCTCATTTAGTCCAGTGAGAACTAGCAGTGGCTTGACTCTTCTGTGCATGCTCTTTGTCGTCCTTGGGAGTCGGAGGCATGTGCTGCTTCTGATCTCCATTAGCGGGTGAAGGGTTTGTTGTGCGAGAGCCTCCACCACCTTGGCAATTTGTTGTATTTGAGATGACAACAAATCTATCCTTGGTCCGTCATTGTTGTTGCTAGCGCGGGGTCGTGAGTCTGCTGCCCGTGTGTAACTGGTGCCGCTGAGAGCGAAAGTATAGTGCCAGTTTGAGCGTTGACGTGTCCCCTTGGTTTCTATTGTTGCATGATCTAGTGGTTACCATCTCTCTTTATTTCGAAGGGAGATGATGCTAGTGAAAGGTTAGGAACTTTGTCGTCCCCACGGACGGCGCCAAACTGATGCAGTCATTTTCCGCTCCCTGCTTTGACATTGACCTGCACAAGGAACACACGTGAGCCACAAACCACCGTTGTGGTGGTCGATGACACTTCGATGCTAAAGTCAGACATGGATCCGAGGAAGGTGTAATGTTGTAAACAGATAATTTGTAGTGTACCTTAGCTTACCAACCTCATGTCTTATTTATAGTGCAGGAGTCTTGGTTCGACCAGGCCATCGATGATGTAGTTTAGGAAGGAAATCTTCGTGGAGATCCTTCTCCAATTAAGAGTCATGCTGTTGAAGGGATTTTCCATGTTAGCCTTGTGCTCCTAGATACGCGGGAGATAGTTCCCAATCAGATAGCAATCCGTAGGAGGAAGTTTTCCCGTGCAATATGTACTCTGGTATTTGCTTCCTAGTTGGAAGTGGAGAGTTGTTGTAATTGCCTGTCCGAAGCTGATCCTCAAGATACTTGCCTTAGCAGGGCTTACAAGTATTGAGGATAGTTGTGAGACGCGTGGGCTTAGCGAGTTGTAAGAGTTCGGGTTCGTTTGGCAGACTACATTGGGCGGGCTTAGAACCGCTTGGGCCGGATCAGTGTTGGACTGACGCTAGGGCCTATCTTTTCTGGAGATCATCATGACACGTGTATGACTCAGGGTCGTGACCGTTTTGGTGTATCATCAATTACAATATGTAAGAAATTCAACTTGTGCTCGAGATATGCATGAAAATGTATCAACTTGCACTTTAAATTTACTTTTTGTTGATCCATTTGAGTTGAAATTGTGAGAAAGTGTATATTAATGCTATAAATTACGTGTTAAAGTTTCATCCCATATTTGAAAAGTCATCCTCGAGATATGTGTTAAAAATGACAAATTCCAACCGATTGTACTTGAACTATGTTTTTCCTTCATCCGTTTGAGTTGAAAGTGTGTTGCATTACATCAGAACTAATTTGTTAAAGTTTATCTTGTTTTGGCATGCACTCCTTGAGGTAAACATCCAAACATGACCTAGTTACACATAAACTATGTTTTTTGTTCCATTGCAAAATTTAACGCCCTATTCGGTTCATGAAAAATTCACTACAAATGTAAATAACTTTACTAAACATCAAATTTCAAGTGTTTCGTAATCATTAGTAAAATTTCATTGAAAAATTAATTTCCAAAATCTTTCATTTAGGCGTTTCTTGGTTCGTGGAAAATTCGATGTCAATGGTTTTTCCTAAAAATGATATTTCAGGTACTTGGTAATCATTAGAAAGTTTTCATTGATGGTGGTATTGGTGATAATGGTGATTGTAGTAATAGTGTTAATGGTGGTGGTTGTATGTGGTTGTGCGGTAATGGTTTGTGGTGGTGGTGGCAATGGCAATGGTGGTTGGTAGTGGTGGTGATAATAGAGGTTAGTGTGATAATGGTGGTGGTGGTCGGGGTGGCAAGTGATGGTAATGGTAGTGATGATGGTATTAGTAACTGATGGTGGTTGGTAGTGGTGGCTATGGTGATTTTTTTGGTAATGGTAATGATGGTGGCTGGTGATAATGGTTCTAATGTGGTGGTGGTTAGGTGGTGGTTATTCATGGACTAGATGGTAAAAGGGATTTCTTTTGACAAGTTAAAAACCACATACCCGTCATTAAAAATTAAAAAGTGCCAACAAAAAATGATGTTCAAAAAGGTTGAAGAAAGTCCAGTCATTGGGTAACAAAAGGTTACAAGTCAATGTCAAAATTTGACTATGGCATCTACCTTGATTGATCAAGGTTTTCAAACTCAGGTTCAGATCTGGATCAAGCTAGCCATGGAGACTAGTCATTGGAGAAAATACAACCATGTCAGCCGGGTTGACCAGACAACTCTCAAGACTACTTGCCTATAAATACGCAACTTGCGAAATTAACTCATAACAACTTGAAAAATTCGAAGGCTAACTAATGAAGATTACTGATGCCACCTTTATTTGTTTTGTTTCCAAAATCCCCGATGTTGAATGCGTAAATGATTTCAGGACCATATCTTGTTGCATTGTTGTGTATAAGTGTATAGCTAAGATCATCACCAATAGAATGAAAAAGGTTATGTTTGAGCTCATTAATATCAACCAAGACATGGGAGAAACATTGTTGGTAGTATCATGCTCAACATGAGCTTTTGAGAACTTAATATAAAAGCAGTGTTAGTCCAAGATGTGCCTTGAAGATTGAACTCCAAAAAACTTAGGACCATGTAAGGTGGAACATTGTGACCTAGTTTCTGAAGATGATGAGATTCCTTAGTATTTTTACCTAATGGATTGACACTTGTGTATCTACTCCAATATTTTCTATATTGGTCAATAGGCCCACTGGGTTTCTTTGAGGGAATAAGAGAGCTTAGGCAAGGGGATCCTCTCTTCCTTACTCTCTTTATGGTAGTGGTGGAAGCTCAGTCCAGAAAGCTCGTTAGGCAAGTGGAGTTGAAACTTATTTTACACCCAAAATGTCATAATCCTCAAGTTGTGAGCATATGTTTGTCAATGACCCAATCTTTGAGTGGTATCAAAGAAGTGTTAGTTAATTTTGAGCTTTTGTCTTGTCTCAAAGCCGATCTTGACTGATAAGAAGCTCGGATAATAGCTAATTAGGCAGTGTTTTGATTACTAGTTTCTTAATTTACTTACCTGATAATTTTGTTGACGACATCTAGACAGATGATGGGAGATTGCTTCCATTTACTTGAAAAGATAACTGGTAGGATGCGGAGTTGGAAAGTCAAGTATTTTAGATAAACTAGCTTTGGTATATTCTGCTATTTTTGTTGTGCAAGTGTATTGGTGTAGGATTATGGTATTGCCTAAGATGGAGTTCAATAAAATCATCTCTTACAGTGTCAACTTCCTTTTTTTTTTTTTTTTGGGGGGGGGGGCGCTTGAAATGGATAATTTTCCCCCAGTTAGCTTAAAGAAGATAGCTACGACTAGTTTGGGAATTATAGACATATAGACATCTGACATTGAAATATTGCATCCTTGCTACTCACATTTATTCAATCTTGCTATTAAATTAGTTTTTCTTTGGGTGCATTGTATTTGGAATCACAAGTTGAGAAATGTAAATTTATGGACCATGAATATTCCCTCTGAACGTTCTTGGATATGGAGAGATTGTCTTGAAGAAAATTAAAAACTACCAAAAGATAATAGTTGGTAGGGGATAAAAGGCACATCATTCTTGCATGATCCTTGGTCATCTGCATCAAACACTGTCATACAATAAAAAAAAAAGCTTTTGAAATAACTGATAACGCGAAGGTTCAACAAGTTAGAAGGGGCATGACAAGACAATTAAACTCCCTAGAACTACTTAGCCCTAAGTCAATTAGGTATAGGTTAAAATCAAGACAACTAAACTGGGTCATCAACTAGACAGTGATAAAAGTGGTTTTAACGAGTTCCCCTTCTGGCGAGTTCTCCATTAGAGTTGCATACTATGACATGTGAATTCCTATCTCCTTTCGAATGGAACCCAATTATTTGGAATGACAAGGGCATTCCAAAACACAACTTTACATGTTGGGCAGTGATTAGGAATGTGTTGCCTACTCAAGACAACTTGTGTTATGGGAACTAGGGTTGGGCACGGGACTAGATGGTATGGGATGGACATCATCCCTAGTCCATCCCGTTCGTTCGAGATCGGGACGGGATAGACCCCATCCCGACCTCGTCCCATCCCAAACAGGTTCGGGTCGGGACAAGATAAACATGTACTAAATAGTCCTCCAATGAGGAATAACAAAACATTTCATCTCACATTGCTCGCACACAAATAATGCCTAATTTTTGTACATATAACTTTCATCATAACAACATTAAATCTCATATAAAATTTATGGTTCAATGAACTTACATTTTTTATGTTAAACATCATCTATATGATACAAAAATAATTGTCATATAACCAATCTAAAATGTGAAAAAACATAAATTGTCATGGGTTTTATTGACCTAAAATATTTAAACTAAAGTTTCTATCTAAACAAAGAGTACCAAAATTAAGCAAGTACCAATCAAAATGTTTTGATTTAATTTCAACACATCCTAAACTTTTATTTAGAAGAGTAGTTTGATTAAAATTAATAATAAATATTAAATAATAATTTTTGGACGGGACGAGATTGAAAATCTCCATCCCGATCCCATCCCACTTTAGATCGGGATGGGTTTGATCAATCCCAAAAGAATCTGAAAAAATTGAAATAGGATGGGATGAAACCGGGATCGCGGGATGGGATGCCCACCCCTTAGGAACATTATCTCAAACTCAAATTGTTGCTTGTGTGATACTTCTCAAGAGAATGTCAAACATTTGTATTTTGAACGCCTATATTCAAAACATGTATGCAAGATATGCTTAACATGTAGATAAAGGTAGTTCCTCACTTTGAATAAAGAAATACAAAATCCAAAATTGAAAATCATAAACCTAAAAAACACATTAAATAAAAAATCTCCTTCCATGACAAAAATCCCCCATTTCTTAGACTCTATTTTATAACAACACTGAATCGAAACCCCCCAAAATCCCAGTGAAATCCACACATATGAAATCCTATTTGAACATGAAAGAGATGATAAAGAGTGGCTAAGATCTAAGAGCTATGAACCCTAGTAATTAAGTTATATTTATTGTTAATTACTGAAATGACAAAAGACTCCTCTTCTTTTTATAACAATGCCTTCAATTTATAAAATATTACAACTTAAATATTGGTATAAGAAAAATCGGATTTTTATTGGACCAGATTTACTAAAATCTGAATCCGATCTGATAACAAAATCGGAGTGAGTTTTTATTTGGTTACGGATAACGTCTTGTAGATTGACACCCTTTGTTACAGACCAAGCAACTGAAGCTCAATCGACCCTTTTAGTGAGTTCTTCGTTGACATAACTCCTAATCAGTTGAAGCCACCTCCTTTCCTGTCTGTTCTAGAGCTTTCATTCGATTCGATGAATTGGTTCACCAAATCGATTCCATGGATTGGTTGAACCATATCGACTGAAATAGTGTTGAACCTAATTGATAAATCAACTATCAACTCGCTCAGTCTTCACGCCAAGTGGTACACTAGTAGTATATGGTGGCACTGAGTAATGTAGTAAGGTGGTGTTGATGTTGCTGTTGGAAGTGTTGGGTACGAATAAAAACCAGTCACGTGAAATACACGTGTAGGGGATTAGTCGCAACATTTTTGTTCCCTATATATATATATATATGTTGTGACTAAATAACACCACCATTTTTTATGAAGGACACCACCAACCCCTTACTTTCTAAAAAACACCACCATCTATTGAATGACAACCACCAATATAAAAAACTTTAACTTCTCTTCTCCATCAATCACCACTATCACTCCGCCACCACCACATCTCCTCCTCTTCCTCCCCTTCACCACCACCACCTCGCCACTTCTCTTCCTCCACTTTTTTTCTTCTTATTTTCCATCAATCACCACACCACTACCTCTCATCTTCATTCTCCCCTCTTATTCTTATTATTATTATTATTATTATTATTATTATTATTATTATTATTATTATTATTATTATTATTATTATTATTATTATTATTATTATTATTATTATTATTATTATTATTATTATTATTATCCCCCTCACATCTTCTTATTCTTCTCCTCTATCTTCCTCTTATTCTCTCACTTTTTTTTATCAAGCACCACCACCACTGTTGGTTGGCGGTGGCAGGTGAATGAGCGGGTGGTTGCTTCGATAGAGAAGAAAACAAGGTAGCGCGTGGTGGTGTCCTTCAACAAATCCAAAAAGTATAACAATTTGGGGTGGTGGTGTCCTTCATCAAGCACCACCACCTCACTCGGCCGATGTCGGACGTCCCTCCCAGCCCCGCCTATTTTTGTATGTGTTTTTTTTTTTTTTTTTTCTATTCCTCTCTTATTTTCTTCTTATTCTTCTCTTATTTTATTCACAACAAAATGTATAAATTAACAAATAGATCGACATTTAGAAATAATCATTTGAAATTAATCAACAACAAACACATTAGAAATAAAATCAATAGAAAAAAAGGAAGGAAGGATTACTAACAATCTGAAAATGTACAATCACAACAAAAAAATGAGGAAGGAAACATGACAAATGATAGAAAATGGGCCCAAATCAGCGGCCTATGCGAGTAGGAGAACCCCAGTCACAGCGACACATGCAAATGCGGTTCCCACACTCGCATGAGCCGCTGACTGGGGTTCTGCCACACGCATGTGCTACTTCAATTGGCTCATTTCAGACTCTGTCATTGACTTTTGTCCAACTTATACGCTCAATTGAGACGGATTCTCAAGATCATCAAAACACAAAAATGTATTACTCTGAGTTATCTAATAAACACAATTTGAATCACTTGAAAATGTTTTGAAACGAGGAAGTTATGATCATTTTACTAAAGTCACTCAAATTTGTCCAATAAAGAAAACATGACATTGTCTCTAACTTTCGACCAACTTATATTACTCGATTGAGACCAATTCTCAAGCATATTAAACATCAAAAATGTAGTATTCTGAGTTATCTAATGAACACAATTTGAATCATTTGAAAATATTTTTAAATGAGCAAGTTATGATCATTTTACAACAATCACTCAAAGCTGTTTAGTAAAGAACCACTCACAGGTTCTGATGCGAGTTTGGACATCCCACGCGCAAAATACTCTGCGAATTGAAGCCTTAGGCTCGCAAGATTCCATTTGTAGTGCCTCATGGAGAAGTATAAGAAGATGAGAGGAGGAGTGAAGGTGGCGATGGCGGGGTGGTGGTGGTGAAGGGGAGGAGAATGAGAGGTGGCGATGGTGTGGCTGGCGGTGGCAGGGTGAGATGGTGGCTTTGATGGAGAAGAAAGGGAGAAAAGAGAAGATGAACATTGAGCGCAAGATGGTTTATAGGTGGTGTCCTTCAGCACATTAAAAAAAAAAAGAGAAAAGAAAAGAGGGTGGTGGTGTTCGTTAGCAGAAATTGTATTGTCATTTAGCAACAGCCTTATATATACACCCCCCTGCACTGTACAGACGGGTGACGTAGCACCACGAAGCAAGGAGAAAAAGCCATTCCATCCAGAAGAAAGAAGGAACGCGAAACCCTAATTTCCATTCCATCACTGATAGTCGCTTCGCTCGAGAGATCTGATCTAATCTAATCTGATTAACAATGGCGATGTCTTTGCTGAGACGAGAAGGAAAGCGTTTCGCACCTCTGCTTTCGATCAACGCCACTGCTCGATCCTCCATCATTTCTGAGTAAGATCGCTTCATCTCACCTAAAAATACCATTTTTTTTTTCTTCTTCCAGATTTCTCCGTGCAAGTCACTCTGATCTGATGCAATTTAATCCAATGATCAATGATCGTATTTGTGTTTCCTTTCATTGATGAGTAGTAGTTTTCAATCGATGTGGTATGGAGGTCAATTTGTATTCGTTTTAAGATGTTATGGTCTCGATTCTGGTCTATCATTTTCCCAATTTGTTTGAATGGTTGTTTAGATATTATTTTTGGCTACGCAAATGTAGGTCATTTTGATCTGTCTCTCCTTATATTATGTCGATTCACAATCTTCTCAGTTTGGGAACTGAAGTTGTGCGAGTTGTTTATTGGGGTTGATCTTGAACAAGTGCAGATTAATTGAAGGGGGCATCTGAGCCCCAGGAAAAGAAGAATGCATCATCTTTGAAGGATAAGGAGGTTGTATGTGATTAACCTTTCGAACCCCTTGGGGAGTATCTGGGAGTCCCAATAATCTCAAGCTCGAGCGTTAGGGAGCTCAAAGATTCTTGTTAGTTGCTATAGTTTGTTGACAAGATTGAAAGGTTGAAGGTTACCTCGAGAAGATGCTAAATGATGTCCCTATAAATATGCTGGGGAAACTCATTCACATACTTTTTCGAGTTCATGTAAGGTTTTAATTTAGAACTTTGATGCGCCCTAGTCATTTAGAGTGTTCTAGGGTAACAATTTGCAACGTTATTTGGAGAGCGGGCCCGGATTGCCTTGGGAGCCCAAAGCGTCATGGCAGAGTTGTGGCTCAGCACACACACACATATATTATGGTTGTGAATCCGTTATTCCTTTGAGTTCCAATAGTTTCATATTTTTGAGTGTCAAAAAACAATGCTAACATACTTTATTAGTCACAAGCATACTGCCCTAGACAAGGCATTGCGACACTCAAATACAACTCAAGACATGTTGAGGTGCCTCTAAAGCTGAGGTGGAACACTTTTATAGAAAGCAACCTCCTTGGAAACACAAAGCGTCAGTCACCGTAGAAGAGATTCAGACAACATAAATAGTTAGGTCATGTGGGTCATTATGCTTAAAATGCCATTTTCTGCATGCTGCAATATGAGTCTAAATTTTTGTAATACTTGTTAGAGAAAGTAAAACAACTGATAATTCCTCAACATGTCTTATAAGAAGTCTGGTGCTAGATGGTTAGTTTCGAATGTAAATGATCGATCTTGGAGACTGGAGAAAGCTTAGATCTCAATTTAAGTAACCATGGGCTTGTTAACTCTAAAATTTGGTCTATACATGTGATCTTTGAGGTCACTGGAGTTGTGTCTCTTCTGTTGAGGGGCTTTCCCCCCAAATGATTCACACAAGATGAGTTTAAAGATTTCTGAAATTCTCATATTGGAAGGAATGTGGGGAACTAGAGGTATAAAAACTTGTAATTCTGGTTTGCCAAACATCCTACTGAAACGTGTTAAAGTAAGCTACGAAATATCCAGGTATTATAGTATTGGCTTTCAAGGATCAATAGAAGGTTGCTTTCTACAAATTGCGGCACCCTTTTATTATCTGCATAGCCTGAAAGTTTTCATTTGTGAAAAACCTTTGCTTGCTAGTGCCTCACATATCACTTACCTTGAAAAGTGAAGCATGGTTAACATGATAGCCACATTATGAATGAACTGTGGGGTCAGATGATGATACCCTGCTATTATAAGACAAACTATTAGGTAATTTCGTGGTATCTAAATGCTAGGCAGAATGAAGTTATTATACTTGTGGAAACATTGCTTCAGTAACCACCCTAGATATACAAGGTTTCGTATTAGGCAAGTGAACCTCGTGGTTGGTGGATCTTTGATTTCATCCATGTACCCAAAGTATGCATTACTTAATGACACCATCACGTGTCTTGACATCTTGAGATATGATTTATCTTTTTGTTAGGTGCGGATATTAGCACCCATCAGATTCAGTGTTGGTTAGAGATAAATGACTTTGGGGTGCATTTTGAAAACTATCTATGGGGTCCAAAATGGTATAGTCAATCCATTTGACTCGCCTTGACACCTCTAATTAAATTAAACCCTAAACTCCCCTCCGGCAACTCGCAATGTTTTTCCATGTAACTGCACCTTATTGGGATGAAAAGCTTAAGATTCCTACTAGTCTACTAGATGAAAGGAAAAATAAATTTCAAAAAATACGTATCTAAAAAATTGTATGGATGACATTATTGAAAAAACACAAAAAACCCAATCTACCCCCTTTCCCATTTGTTTACTTCCCCTCATTAATCTTTGCAAATACAAACATAAACCAATCACTCTCATTTCTTTTCATCCACCATTAAAGGCCCTATTCTCCCTCCTCTCTCAATACTTGGTAAACCCCCACTCACCACCCCACCCTCCCTCTCCATTCGTGCTATAGCCGACAACCACCTTCGTTCCTCCATTTGTCTTCTCTCAAATAAACCACCACCAACCACCCTCAGTTTTTCATCGTAATTCTCTAACTCCATCATCCATCACCATCATCCATTCCAACCAACCATTGTCTCATCATCAACCATTGTCAATTTACCATCCTACGCTCAGCGTCACCATCACCACCTACTATGCTGCCACCATCACTGTCATCATCAAGTTGCCAGCGCCATCATACCCGTCTCTGTTAACTTGTGTCTTCTTTCCACTCACCATGGTAGTCCAAAGCACCACTACCATGATAAATAAAGAGGAACGGAGAGTCAAGGGATTTGAGAAAGATTTTCAGGCGTGATTAGGGAAAGGTTATGATAGGAAGGGATTTGAGAAAGATATAGGGATTGGGAAGATATTATTGAAAGAAATGAAGGTTAAACACCTCGAAAAGAAGTACATTGCTAAAGTTTGAAGGGCTACCTAATCAAAAGTACCCTTACTAGTATCCCAAAAATCTGCGAAGTACCCAAATTGACTGAAATTAGTTAAGAAAGAGTCGAAATCAAATAATGGTCTCCATCGAAATATACCGTCACCAAGGAAGCATTGACTCTTTGAAAAACTTGCCGTGTTCTACACGTATCCGACACTGATACTCGCTCGACACGCATCCGACACGCATTGGACACGTGTCCAACGTGGCAGACACATGGTCAATGTAGTCAACGTGTCAGACACGTCTCCGATACACTTAGAACTTGGTCAGGACATAGTCAAGACTCGACAACCGACTTCATTTTATTTTTCACTTTTAAATGTGTGCAAATAATCACCTAATTTAATGGTTATTGATCCATTTGAAGTCATTGACTTTCAATTGAGATTCAAGATAAATAGGGCAAAGAGACTAAAGCATAGAGATAGTTTATGCTTCTTCTTAATCTTTGTTTTTTCTTCTTCTCTCATTTTTTTTTTTACTATATTTTTCTATGTTTTTTTTTTTTTCCTTACAACAGAGTGTCATCTTCTTTTCCGCCTTTGCACTTCTTATTTACTTTTTTCTTCGTGTTTTTTTTTCTACTTGCAATAAAGATGAAGACACTCTAGGAATACATTTTTTAGATTATTGTATGTTTATATGACTTTTATTAAAAAGAAATAGTATGACATGTTGATGTGTCCCCGAGTCCTAGTTTTTGGAAATTGTCGAGTCGGCGTGTCCGTATTCGACATGACACGCGTGTCCGTGTCCATGCATCCTTGACCTTCACTTATTCTCTCATTGCCAAACGGATATGGAGATTTGGCATTGAAACATAGGCCATATGGAGGAAGGTAATTGCTGCCAAGTATGGGGCCTGCTCTGAAGACTGGTTTGCTCAAGATTATGTCCACTCATGGTTCCTCCATATTGAAAAACATCATGTGCCGCAAACAAGGATGCACAGACTCTTCGAAAAACTTACTGCACCCGTGTTCGACACGTATCCGAGATCGACACTCACTCAACATGCCTCCGGTACACCAAAAATCTTCATCTTAATCTTTGTTGATTCTTTTCTCTTCTACTTTTTTTTATTTCACTTTGTTTTTATTTTCTTGCGACAAAGTGTCATTTTCTTCTCAACTTTTGTACCTATTCTTATTTTTCTATACTGTTCCGGTGGGTATCAAACTCAAGACGTGGGGGTGAAACTACCACAACCTTGGCCAACTAACCTGACTGTGTTTGACTTTCTCTACTGTGTTTTCTTCGTGTTTTTTCATTTCATTGTTTGTGTTTCATTTTTCATCTTCATACTTACTCTTTTCTATTTAAACTTTTTGTTTATTGATTGTTGTTTATCTTCATATGATTTGATTGAAAAAACGTATGACATGTCGCCGTGTCATCGAGTCTTAGTTTTTCGAAAATTGTCGAGTCAGTGTGTTGTGTTTATGTTCGACACGACACGCGTATCTGTGCATTCTTGGCCACAAACCAATCCTAACCTTTCTTATGAACTCCATGATGGCAAGAGAATTAGCTTCTGGCATGACACGTGGTTAGGGGAGTAACCTCACAAGCTCTGTAGTAAATGCGGATAACGGACCCTTTGCGGTCCAGCATTGATTTAAGATTAAGTGGATTACTCGGATTTAATTGGTTTACTTTTTAAAAGTATATATTATTATACCCTCACTAATGTAAATTATAATAAATCACATTTCTTGACAATAAAGATTAATAAGAGAAGTATTATATATAAACAAAAGTCATATTATAGAGCAAATTGTGTAATCATGTCCAAAACATCACACATTATAGAGCAACAACCACCACACCCAACAGGATGACCACCACCACCCACAAAAACAATCTCGATTTATTACCGATTTGACTCGCCGATTTCTCATTGATTAATCGGTGATCGCTGAACCCAATCACTAAATACCTAGTTTGGATTGGTCTACCCCCGATTTACACAAATCACCGATTAATCGGCAATTAGTCACCGCATAAATAACCCAGCTCTCAACCTTCAATTCCCTGCAATCTACAATGCATTCAACAGCAAACAAGGGAAATCAAAGAGTTCTACAACCTGGTTCAGGGAAATCAAAAGAGTTCTCAACCTGGATCAGTTTGGAAGCTCCCAAGCATGCGACTCCAACTCAGAAGAAACCTCAATGATTGGCAGGTCTCCCACATGGTAAACCTCCTGCAAATGACTGAAAACATTCACCTTGACCAGGAGGAAGAATTGGGAGTTCATTCAAAGTGAAAGAGTGCTACAATGATATATACCGCAAAGAATCACAATTTGATTTGGTTATATATTGCCACTATTGAAAATTTCTTTGATATTGATTAATTGTTACCAGGACTTATTGTCTGCAAGGAAAAATGATATGTACTGCAAAGAATCACAATTTTGATTTGGTTCATCAGGATTTAGTAATTGCATTCTTTGTAGTTCAGTTCAATTGTTTTCGAGAGTGAGTTGTGTTTTGCTGTTATTATTTATTGATCATTAATATTATTTGGAAAAGAAACTTGAACCATCTTTGTCTAACCAAATAGAGCTTCTTTGCATAGGGAGATTGCCCCTCAAGGAGCTCGTTCTATTTCAACTCAAATAGGTAAGCATCATTTTCTTTTCCATCTCCAGTCTCTTTCCCTGTCAAGATACTGATCTGTGGTTACATTTGTGTGTCATTGAGTTTTTTTATGAATCTCTTTTCTTGGGTGCAGTCAGAAATCGGATGAAGAGTGTTAAGAACATTCAGAAAATCACAAAGGCAATGAAGATGGTGGCAGCCTCCAAGCTACGAGCTATTCAATCGAAGGCAGAGAATTCTCGTGGCCTCTGGCAGCCATTTACCGCACTTCTTGGGGATATTCCTAGTATGTTTTTATTTTTTAAAATCTTTTCCTCTTCCCCTTCTTTTGATAATAGGTTTGACTCTGATTTCAATGCATCTCTATTTCATCATCGGTTGCATGTGTTGCATGAGACGTCTAATGCTTACACATTTTTATTTTTATTTTTATTTATTTATTTTTTATTTTTTATGAGTTTTCTCTACAAAGCCAAGCCGGGGCCTCAGTGCCATATTATAGCAATAGTCTAGATCACTAGTCTTGTGTCACAACTCACAATCATTCTTGAAGACCAGATTCCTCGATCCATCCATCCATATAGTCCAAGGGAGTGCTTCAGGGGCTAATTTTCTAACAATCTTCGAGGCCCTTGTGTAGGTTGCCCACTGCCAAGATTTGGAAAAAGCATATGAATTGGCAAATGGGTTTAGAAAAAAAATGGGTAAAGCAAAATGGGTTTAGAAAAAAAATGGTCCAACACCTCTTGTGCAAAATTTCATACACAGGCAAGTGGCCACAAGATTCTCCAACCCTTTCATTGTCACACATTAACCCTTCAACTTGCATTTCCCTTCTTTTTTGGTATCAGATCCATTCGAAAGTCAATTGCTTGGGGACTGAACTCATTAATTTATTCAACTCTGCAGTAGGTGATCTTGGTATTTTCCAAATTATTTTTATTCGGACCACTTTTATTCTATGCACTGCTGTGCACAACAAATTAGAAAATTTAAACTGCATTTGTACTTACCCAAGCAAATCTCTCATCTAACCTTGAGCTAGTTACAGAGATAAAAAAGAATGTTGCGTTGCACCACAAGATGGACTTCTAGGTCATTCAAAAGCCAAAGATGAAGTGGTGGAAACCGTTTACCTATGCCTTGGGCCAGTGCATTGTTGGGGAGAGAAGTGAACCGTTTATGAGCTGCAAGTTCTTCTAGTAGGGGAATGGGTTTGACTTTAATGGACGTTCGTGGAACATTATACTAGCAATGGGCTATCTGGCATCATAAATAAATTTTGTTCTTTGTTGTACACTATTTTGCTTAGTATGGGAGTGGCAGCTTTTTATTGTTTGATGCTTATAGTATGATTTGAATTATTCTTACTTTTATTTTATTCAATATAGGTGCTGAAGTGAAGAAAAATGTTGTAGTCACTGTATGTTCTGACAAAGGTCTTTGTGGTGGAATCAATTCTACAGCTGTAAAGATAAGCAAGGCAATTTACAGGTTGAATTCTGGTATGTTTCATTCGCATAGTGCTAGTTATTGTTTTAAGCCAACCAAGATTTTTTTCACAAGTTATGGCCTGGCTATTTCTTGTCTACAGGTCCTGATAAAGAAACAAAGTATGTTGTATTGGGTGAAAAGGCGAAGGCCCAACTTGTCCGTGATTCAAAGAAGGACATTGAGATCGTCATCACTGAGCTGCAGAAGAACCCCTTGAATTATACTCAGGTGACTGTTGCATAGCCACATATTAATAAATGGAAGTTTTTGGCGTTTTCAAGAGAAATGACTTTCTCACTTTTGTAGGGATGTAAGCTGGCTTAAATATGCATAATTTCATTAAGTATTTTGGATATAAAGATCTAAATGGAGGCCACTCAGATTCTCTGTAATTTATAATAGCTTGTTTTTCCTATAGAGATGTCAGACGTGTATTATTTTTTGGCTTTAGAAATGACTTTCAAATAAACACAATTTTTTTGGCTCACCAGTTGTGTCAAGTCTGATACTATGCCAATGAGATGATTATCATTAGCCAGGAAAGTTGGCATTTGCGTGATTTGATTTGATGTGATATGCAATGGGGATTATTTATTTGTTTATTTATTTTTATGTACTGACTCTGATTTAGCATGTTTTGCACATCCTAACCATCGCAGCGTTAGCTTTTTTTAGTTTGATGCGTTCCTAAAAAGAACATATTTAAAGTGGCATGTTGCAGTTCACATGTCATCTATTTAGCTATAAAGATTATTTTATCGTGTAGGCATCTCAAATTATAATTCTCCTGTCATGAGGAACCTCACTCACTTCCAGTTTGATCCAATCCTTGATGCCATCAACCAGCAGTGAGAAGTCGGACATAATACAATGTGTTGATGATGTGCTACTGTTAGCCCTTTTGAAAGTGTCTTGTTTAACACCTTAAACGCATAGGACACTGAAAGCTCCTCCTTGGCACATACAGACTAGTCAATCGACTATTTAAACTCTTTTCGACTTAAATATGGGAGGTCTAGATGAACCTTTTTCGGGATGTGGCTTAATGGTGAAAGGTGAGAATTTATCCTTTTTTTTGGGGTGTGTGAGTGAATGAGAATGTGGGATATGACATTGCTCAAGAATTTTTGAAGCTGTATTTGATCTTTGTTTGAGATATGGGGGGTGTTCTTAGATTGTGGAAGTTCAAGGCTTAGAGTTGGGAATCTTTTATACGCTTCTCTTGTGCTATTTTGTGGAGTCCATGGATGAATAGAAGCAACACAATCTTAGAATGATATGTTGTAGAATTTTGTGTTTTTCAGAAAAGTCTTGATTGCCTCTTTAAATTGAAGAACTTAATATTGTCGTCGCTGAACCTATACATGTTGTGGTCGTCCTTAATGTGTGCTATATAAATTACTGTATCGGGGATATGATCTGATTTACTTCTGAATCCATTGACAGTGTTGTTGGATAGCATCTGAACCATTTATATCCAGATGGATTCTATCAGACAAGCATCCATTTAGAAACATAGGTTCCCCTGCTCTCTTTAATTTCTTCTATTTTATCAAGAAAAAGTAATATCTCTATTAATAGCAATGATTATGTATCAACAAACAATGCTCTCTCTATGTCATGATTATGATTCATAACATGTTCTTTCACTTTTAGGTTTCTGTTCTGGCAGATGATGTCTTGAAGAACGTTGAGTATGATGCTTTGAGGATTGTTTTTAACAAGTTTCAGTCAGTTGTAGCGTTCATACCAACAATGGCAACTGTTTTATCTCCGGAGGTATTTTTCCTTAGCGGTACTTTTAGCATGGATTTGTCTGTACATTGTCTGATGCTTGCTTGATGTAGATTATCGAGAGAGAAGCTGAAAGTGGTGGAAAGCTTGGTGAGTTGGATTCATATGAGATAGAGGGCGGTGAGACAAAAGCAGAGATTCTTCAGAACTTAGCTGAGTTTCAATTTTCTTGTGTAAGTTTTTACCTTGTTAAAGCTAAGGCTTTGATTTTATTTCCTTTCATTGTTTACTACTTATCTCCTTATCTTTGGCTTTGAAGAAACGAGCATGTGCAAGAATTTCATGTATGACCATTTTCTTTTGTTTATCTTATTCAAGTCTGAGGGTGACCATCAACCCTGATTGTGGAACATACCTGCTAAAGAAGTTCAAAATGGCTATCAACTTTACCTTTGATGCAGCAATATGAAGTATTGAAGTTCTTAGATATTTCATAAACATATTCATTGATTTGTGAGATTGGATGCAGGTTATGTTCAATGCTGTCCTAGAGAGCGCATGTAGTGAGCAGGGGGCAAGGATGTCTGCCATGGATAGCTCCAGCAGAAATGCTGGAGAAATGCTTGATCGGCTCACCCTTACTTATAACAGGTTCTTCTTCTTTTTAATGTATTATTTCTGGTTCGTATTATTAGTTCCCAAACTGATGATTACTTTGTTTTGATTCTTGCAATAGAACCCGTCAAGCATCTATCACCACAGAACTGATTGAGATTATCTCTGGAGCATCAGCACTTACTGGCTAAATCCCATATGGTATGGTTAATCGGAACTTAGATGTGTAGATGTGACAAATAAAAATGTCGTGGGAGCTTTGTTTTTCGTGGATGATGGTGATAATGGGTTGAGCAACTTGACAATATCAACCAAGTTCAACTGTTCTTTGGCAAGCTATTGAGCAATGCTGTTTATTAATTTGTTTCAAGATCTTGTGTGTTTTTGCTTGTACACTTGGAGCATGTTACAGATTTTAAGTCCTTTCTGTTTTTTTTTTGGAGAAAATAAGTTAATAGATTATGGGAATCTGCTTCATGATCTGTAAGAGATTTACTTGAGTACATGCACCCCCCCCAAATCTATTAATCAAGTTATGAGGGATCAAACCAGGGATTACAATGAGTCGAGTTCAGTCTAGAATTGGCTCGCCAAAATGCTGTACTTAAGTGACCAAAAATTCTACTGAAAACAAAAACATGAACATTGATTTCATCAATTTGCATCACTGATGCCAATGATGATTGTCTTCATCTCCCTAGCAAATATTTTCCCTGACGCCTGCTCTGTCAAACTACCACAATCATCTTCATTCACCAACCATTACCTCCTCCAGTGAAAAGCTGAAAAACAAACTTAAAAGGTTTTGGGTTCACAATACCTTTGAACCTCAATTACTACTACGATCTAGCACTGTTACTAAAATATTTCTAGGAGAGATAATATGATGAAGGAGAAGAAGGTGTCCACGATTTCAAACCTCAATGAAGATCTCTAAATGGAAGAGGTCTTCTTGAAACTACCAGTCAAATCCATCATCAGATGTTTGTATGCAAACCCTGGTTCAAATTACTCACCCACCCTCATATCTCCAAATTACATATCAATCAATCTAATTACCATAACCCCAATCTCGTCACCATCCAATTTCTGCTTCATTCAATGTGATTCATTTGACAAAGCCCATACACTAACCCCCAAGTTACCTCACTAGGCAACGTAGTTTTCTATAGTTGGTTCTTGCAATGGGGTGATTGCTCAACAGATTTGAAGACATTTGTTCTCTTTATGTAATCCAATAATCATTGAATAAGGCGAGTTTTCTCTTTAATAATCCAATGATTTTGGGGAAACTGTTCTGCAGGGTTTGGTTATAATCGTGTCTATGATGAATACAAAGTTGTTAGAATTTACTACGATTATAAAGTTGAGCTTTGTACAGTTGGGGCCAAATTTTCACCGAGAACAACTGAATTTGAGGGCAGGGATAGTCTGCCTCCTTGTTATAGTAATAAGATTGTATGGGGTGTTTTATTTGATGGAAAGACACTGTATGGGAATTCGGACGGCACCCTTATCATGTCTGGATGCCGTGGATGATGACAAGTTCGGGGAGGTATCATGGCCTAATTACGATCATTGGCATTGTCTTGATATTTGTTTGGGAGTGTTAGATGGATGTCTTTCTGTGTTTTGCTATTGCATGAGGCGCGTTGATGTATGGGTGATGAAGGAGCATGAGCATTTATGAATTATTTTATGCTCCATGATACAGCCACTTTATCAATTCCTTGAGCCATTAGCTTCTAAGAAGAATGTTGAGATTGTAGTGCAAATTGGAGATGGAGCATTTCTGGTTTATGATCCGGTCAGTCAAAACATTAGACTTGCCAATTTCTTCGGTGTTTGTGTTAAACTTGAAAAACTGCGCTTGAGTTTATCAGTCTTGTGGTTTTTTTTATCCCATAACCCTCGCCACCCCATGCCGGCGCGGCAGGGTTCGAACCTATGATGTGTGATTCCATTCACCACACCTCTACCAACTTAGCTGGTACAACTTTGGCTATAAATTGTTACGTAGAAGTGTTGTTTGGACATGTGTAAAAAACTAAATAAATGAAAAGAAGCCGACGAGATGTGAATAACAAAAAAATTTCCATCTCAAGCAGCACTACCATATATTAATCACTGCATTTGCATTTGCATCAGCAATTGCTGTTGGTGTTGTTAAAGTTGGGCGGCTTTGAGGAAAACCAGAATTTTTTTATGAAGGTCAAGAGCATCATGGCCTAAAACTCTATCCTAATCTTACATTTCAGTGGGAATTAGCGATTAAATAAGCCCCCAACCAGAAAACTAAGAACTATAGACGCTAGACTAGACATAAACCTCCATATGAACGCCTATGAGCAAATAGAGAAAGTGGAACATATGCTAACAATGCACTTTTTAGTGAACTTGTGACTCAACACCCACAAGCAATACCTCAAAACCGTCCTTATAAAACCTTAAGAACCCTCTTGAAGTAGTCTACATAACTTCTCCAAACCAACATCAACTCATTCAAACCTTCTTTTCAATTCAAGATATGGGTTTTGCTTATTGGGTTCTCTTGGGACTAGTAGCCATGCAGACCATGTTTGGAGGAGCAGAGGACACTGTTTTTAATGGAGAGAGGCTCTTAACCAACCAATTCATAGAGAATGGACCTTACAAATTTATAGTACAAGGAGACTGCAATTTGGTGTTATATGTAAAGCAAGATAACAAAGACAAGGCCTTGTGGAATAGTGGGACTCCAGGCCATGGGGACTCTTGCTTCTTGCTTTTACAGAACAACGGGAATTTGGTGCTTTACTCTGGCACTGATGTTGTTTGGTCTAGCAGTTCCACTCGCGGACCTAATAACTATCGTTTGGTCATCCAACTTGATGGCAATGTCGTTATATATGGTGGCGCCACTTGGGCTACAAATACAGCAAAAAGCCCTAGGACTAAGGTTAATGTAGCCAATCCATTATCTTAGGATTGAAAACAAGTTTTTCCGCCTGCTTTTAAAACCACCTACGTCTACCGTCTTCACAAGAAAGGTATGCAAGGAATACGCTGGTGGACAATACTATTCTCCTGTTATCTAAGCCACTGTAAAGCAAATAAATGCCATGTTTTGTGCACTTGTGTTGCGAGTATTTCTCAAGATTGTATGTGTTTTTCCTAATGATTTGCATTCCAACACAATTTTGTAGCTTTTATTTCTCTGATTAAAACAAAAGAACCACAAATTAATTAATAGTAAATTTCCTACTAGCTACATGGAGTCATATATACATCAGTGTTCTGCACCTAAATTTGCATTTTTTTTTCTTCATCATCACTAATCACGCTTTTCTTTAACCTGATTTGTCACCGTGATCAAGAGTATAAAAAAACAGAGACACAGCATCGTGTTTTCACATAACACTTGAACTGGGAACAAAAACAGGATGAAAAGGTACAGCACGCTTGGTGATTAATCAATATGAGGACTTTTAAGGAGGGAGCTTTCTTTAGTGAAATCTGAAATGAAGAAGGCCATGTAGAAAGTGAAATCCCCTGGTGTTGATTATGTAATATGAACCACCTCAAGTATGAGACTCAGCAATTTTAACAAGATGGAATCGTGATAAAGCCTCATTGTTGTTGTTTTTGTTAACGTAGTTGGAGATAAGAATATAAGCTCCCCCCCCAGACTAGTAAACGAAGATCAAACCAAAATAATACCAAAGCTGACAAGTGTTATAAGTTCTTTGAGATCGAAGATTCATGGAGACCTGACTTGAGACAATTCTGGAAATAGAGACTCAACTCTGGACATTTGCTCACATGTCGGGTTATGGTGTGTACTTATAATCCACAGAACACACCTCTAGTATTGGCAAAAGTGAGGCGAGCTTCAGCTATAAGTAAACCTTTCATGTAATGCAACCATAAACAATTGAGGTAACTCGTGCAAATTGTAGTTTTGACCTGCTATAAGCTTCATTTGTATGCAAAGGATTTTATGGTATTTGTCACTTTTTAAGATATATAACATTAGGGTTTGGATCAGGGGACAGATTCCTGATACAATTTTAGACATAAATTTTATTTTACTCAATTAATAATATCAATACAAGTTCATCTTTTGTGGGGATCATCTCCTTAGTGTGTAGGTCACTTCTAGAAAATATTCAACCCATTTGGAAATTTATAATGTGGTTAAATGCGTTGCTCAAGTTAGAAAATTATCGTACTTTCAATTTCACCATTAACTTCAATGCCGCATTTGATGAAGTTAATAGTTTCTAAATTAATAAAACTTCATGGAAGTGATGTATGTACACAAAATGTGAACTTCTTCGAAACTTCTAGGTGGGCGAAATAAAATTTGAGTCTAAAATCTACGTCTTCGAATCCCAACCAAAACTTAATTAGCATTTTTCTTGATAAAAGCAATATATTATTAAGCATCAGCGGAACAAATAGTTGATGGGCCTGGTTGTTTGAGATATACTTGTATCTATTATAGATTAGTCTTCTAATAACAAAAGCAAATGATATTCAGTCGTTTGTAGATTTGAGTCCATCATTTGTAACTCAGTTGGTTGGACATTTATTCTCTTTGTGAGATGTTGCGAGTTTGACTCACCAGATAGGATTTTGTGAGTTTTGCCTCCCCCCTTAAAAAAAAAAGGGTCAATAACCTTTTTTTTTTCTTTTTTTTTTTAAATTTTTTATAAAGCAATGTTCAATCAAGAAATGTAGAGAGGGGTCATAGTAAATTATAAGAAGGAATTCATAGAAAAACACCATGTTTTATAGAAGTATAAAAAAATCAAACCACTTTTAAAATTTGATAAATATTAGTAGAAAAACCCAAATCGTAATTATAGTTGGTACCATTAAAAGAAGAAAAAAAAATCTCTTCATTCTAGCCCATTAAAAGAAGAAAAAAAAATCTCTTTATTTAGCTTTTTCCCCTTAACAAGGCACAAAGAAGAAGAAAAAAAAAAGCAGCTCTTCTTCGCGTGCATTTTTTTTCAAAAAAAATAATTTCTTTTTCAATAATGCTAGGAAACCATGTTTTATAAACAGGTTTCGTAGCCATGTTGAGGTGTATATCCACCTCAGCATTTTAACAAAAACAAAAATGGGAAAAACTATTGAATTTTCAGATCTCTTTAACCATACTACGTTAAACCCAATCATCAAATACACTGTCGATCATCGGAGAAGTCAAGCATGTCCATCTCATCATCATTGTCACAAAGCATGAACATATCAGGAGAAGTAGTAGCAGAGGTCGCAACCCAATCATCAAATACACTGTCGAGCTTGTTGTCAAGAACAACAACCCCATTGGCGGAGGTGAAAATGCATCTTACATGACGCACAACACAATCACAAGACTCCCCATCCAGTTTTGGACGACCCGACCCAGGCCAGCATTACTCCTCGAAAAAAGAAAGAAAAACAGAGAAAACAATGCTCACCCGTATACCAACACATCATCGTCCTTCCCCTCTCTTCTTCTCTCCAACAGCCATTCGTCCATTTCTCTCCTCCGTCTCCTCCTTACCACCGTCACCTCCGCCTCCATTTCGTTCCACTTCTCACAGGAGACTCTCCTCCTTCTCATCTCTCCACCGCCCCAGATCTTCAAACCTCCTCAAGAGTTTCTCCACCATGGACTCCTCCGTGGAGTCGGTCATCGCGGATCTGAAGAATCAGAGCTTGGCCAAGGAGACCAGTCGATCGAAGCTCGAAGATTTGAATTGGGACCATTCCTTTGTTCGTCAAATACACCGTCGAACTCGTCGTGAACAACAACTAACAGCGATGATGCATTGTCCAAAAATCAGCACTAGAAATCTCTCGAAAAAGTCATTCAATCAATCCTCTGTTTTCTCAATCTCACTTTCAATTCTTTTCTCATAAAGTCTAATCCAACCAAATTTCACCCTTTCATCTTCTCTCACATAACCCATATCTGTAAAATTAAATTTTCTTCCAAAAACAGTCCCTCTCTATGTAAAAGATGAAAACATAACAGAGGAAACACATAGGTGAAGAAGAACAAATTTTCATCTCTCTGTCTTCCTTCCTGATCAACCGATCCTGGTGAACCATTTGCTAATTTCTTCCCTCTGTCATTCGACATAACCAATTCTTTGTGGGGAAAAGAAGAATGCAAATGGGGAAGGGGAGGTGCTTTTAGAGGTAAAGAGTAGCAGAAGTGGTTCAATGGAGAAAGGTGAATGGGTCTATGAGGAGACATAAAACGGGTCAACGCAAAATCAACGGTGCCTGGCACCAACCAGGCAAGATGCCAGGCAAGGTACCAGGCATCCTAGAATTTCTGCTCCTTTTTTCTTCCTTCATCATGTTAATGACGTGGATGTCCACGTCAACATGGTTACTAAACATGTTTGCCTAGCCCGACTCATCTGCAAATGTATGTTACACTTTTATTCCTTGTTATGTATTCATCAGTTTTGGAATAGTGTGCTTGTTCTTTTGTTTTGTGTGAATCACTCCAAAAGCCTCATTCATTAGGTAACAAATGAAAAAAGAAAGAGTCGGGCTAGGCAAACATGTTTAGTAACCATGTTGACGTGGACATCCAGGTCATTAACATGATGAAGGAAGAAAAAAGGAGCAGAAATTCTAGGATGCCTGGTACCTTGCCTGGTAGGTGTCAGGCACCGTTGATTTTGCGTTGACCCGTTTTATGTCTCCTCATAGACCCATTCACCTTTCTCCATTGAACCACTTCTGCTACTCTTTACCTCTAAAAACACCTCCCCTTCCCCATTTGCATTATTCTCTTCCCCACAAAGAATTGGTTATGTCGAATGACAGAGGGAAGAAATTAGCAAATGGTTCACTAGGATCGGTTGATCAGGAAGGAAGACAGAGAGATGAAAACTTTTTCTTCTTCACCTATGTGTTTCCTCTGTTATGTTTTCATCTTTTACATAGAGAGAGATTGTTTTTGGAAGAAAATTTGATTTTACAGATATGGGTTATGTGAGAGAAGATGAAAGGGTGAAATTTGGTTGGATTAGACTTTATGAGAAAAGAATTGAAAGTGAGATTGAGAAAACAGAGGATTGATTGAATGACTTTTTCGAGAGATTTCTAGTGCTGATTTTTGGACAATGCATCATCGCTGTTAGTTGTTGTTCACGACGAGTTCGACGGTGTATTTGACGAACAAAGGAATGGTCCCAATTCAAATCTTCGAGCTTCGATCGACTGGTCTCCTTGGCCAAGCTCTGATTCTTCAGATCCGCGATGACCGACTCCACGGAGGAGTCCATGGTGGAGAAACTCTTGAGGAGGTTTGAAGATCTGGGGCGGTGGAGAGATGAGAAGGAGGAGAGTCTCCTGTGAGAAGTGGAACGAAATGGAGGCGGAGGTGACGGTGGTAAGGAGGAGACGGAGGAGAGAAATGGACGAATGGCTGTTGGAGAGAAGAAGAGAGGGGAAGGACGATGATGTGTTGGTATACGGGTGAGCATTGTTTTCTCTGTTTTTCTTTCTTTTTTCGAGGAGTAATGCTGGCCTGGGTCGGGTCGTCCAAAACTGGATGGGGAGTCTTGTGATTGTGTTGTGCGTCATGTAAGTTGCATTTTCACCTCCACCAATGGGGTTGTTGTTCTTGACAACAAGCTCGACAGTGTATTTGATGATTGGGTTGCGACCTCTGCTACTACTTCTCTTGATATGTTCATGCTTTGTGACAATGATGATGAGATGGACATGCTTGACTTCTCCGATGATCGACAGTGTATTTGATGATTGGGTTTAACGTAGTATGGTTAAAGAGATCTGAAAATTCAATAGTTTTTCCCAATTTTGTTTTTGTTAAAATGCTGAGGTGGATATACACCTCAACATGGCTACGAAACATGTTTATAAAACATGGTTTCCTAGCATTATTGTTTGCAGATACATATTAATATAGCTTTCGAAGATTAAGATTTATTGAAGAAGAAAATTAAGAAGAGATAGAAACTGCAATGAGAGAAAAATGCTAGTTTTTCAACTTCCTGAAGAAAGTCAAAATCTACCCATAGTTATTGTGCCATTTCAAAAACGGAAAACAATGGTAAGATCTATATATTTGATCCATCCAACTTGAATTACCATTTAAAAAATATGAAATAACTAAAAATATATATATTTGATCCATCCAACTTAAACGAAAATATGTTGGAAACTAAAAATTCCTAGGATCGTTGTTCTGATGCCATGTTAAATAAATCAAAATTTTAAATAATTCAGAGCTTTTATTCATCTCACAAGAATATATTTATAGGGTTACAAATATAATTCTAACTAGGAAAAGAAATATGCGAATATAATCCTAACTACGAAAAGAAAAATAATTTGAATCCCACTTAATCTAGTATTCCTAAATAACTACAATCCATGTCAATTCGACATTCCTAATTATTAAAGAATATAAGAATTATTCATCCATATATCGACTTGAACACTAGAAACACCCTGTTATGTAATAGATAGTCATGGGGCATTTCATTGGGTTTGTTTAAGTTGTCACCAAACACATTTCTCACTTCTTACTGGGGGTGTTAATCGGTTCAATCGGTTTGAAATTGGATCAAAATCGAACCGAGCTGAACTTGGGATTCGGTTTTCGGTAAGGTTTGGTTTTCTGATTTTTCAAATAGAAACCCAAAACCGAATCGAACCTATTCGGTTTGTTTTGGTTTTTCCTTTTTATTTTCTATTTTTTTCCATCCTCTATCTTCTTCTTACCGAAATAATTCTGTGTTGCCATTACCATACAGCTAGATCTAAACACAAAGATAAAACCTTTTCATACATACAGATTTCAAATAAAATTTGAACCTCAACAGGATTAAATTACCCAAAACAAAAAAATAAGATTATACCAGTTTTTCTATTATGATAAAAGAGATTAGCATTATTGCATTCTGATTAAATAATCTTGAATGACCATACAATTCGACAAAACCCCCAATAGTGCTAATGCAAAGAAAATTAGTCGAACAAAAAGAAAAACACGCTTAGACACACGGTGCCCAACGAGCTGGAATTCAAGACCTGATTTAGCACGAACTTCAAATAGTCACTTTCTTGGCCGATTTGATCCCTCTACGGAACCCTTAGCAGCACCAATGATGGCGCTGGAGAGGTACCCGCTGCCTTTGTAGTAGCCAATGTTCTCCGACCATGTGCGGCGTTGCGCGGTGACTTCTTCAGTGAAGAGGAACTCTGGCGATATTGGGAGGTTTTTGACATATGTATACAACAACTTTACAACAAGATGACAAAGATCACATGAAGATCATTTGTACACAGTTGTTATAAAGCAACAAAAACTCCTTTCAACAACAGAGCTGAAGAAAGTCTCGAAACAAAGCTCATTTACAAGATTACCAATAATAAATCTTAGCACACCAGGCTCACCTATATCTATGATATCCATGGAGGACCTCTTTACTTCTCTAGTTGGATCCAATATCTATATATTCACCTTAGCTGAACTAAATGGGGTAGGTGAGAATTAAATGGGGGTGGGTGGGTTGGAAATTGAGTTGGTGGGGTTAGGATTTGGGAATTAAATAGGGGTGGGAATTGAGTTGTTTGTGATGGGGTTGTGAGTTAAAATATAGAAAAAAAAATTGATATTGTTCGGTTCGGTTTTGGCAATTTGATTTCTGTTTTCGTTCGGTTTCAATTTTTTCAGCTTGGTTAAGTTCGGTTTGGTTAATTCGGTCGATTTACATGGATCAATTAACACCCCTAGTTCTTACCAGGGGTGGAGCCAGGATTGCTGACAAAGGGGCGCACATTTTTTTTTGACAATACCAACTTACTCCTGAACGTGGTTTTCCGAACCAAACGAAGATTTTTTTTTCTTTTTTAACTCCCAACAAACCCACCCTCACCAACCCTCCCACTCTCTCCTCTTCTCCTTCTCTTATATTTTCTCTCCCTCACAAACCCTCTCTCACTCTGTAATCTCTCAACTCCGCCTCTCATCCCATTCCTCTTATATTTTCACTCCCAATTCGCTCAACTTCGTAGCAGTTGGCTATATCGAACCCTAAAACGCGAACATATAGCAGAGATTTGTATAGAAGGGGGGGAGAACCTAAACTTTTAAAATAATCCACAATTTAATTTTTAGTGGAGTCAAGAGTCAAGATTGTATACAAAATGGGACAATCTAAACTTTTAAAGGGGGCAATATAAAAAAATATGAGTAATTTAGTGGATTTTTCATAAAGATTAAGGGCGGCAGTTGCCCCCCTTAGCCAAAGGGTAGATCCGCCCATGCTTCTTACATCAACTCCTATGGAGTTCAGCGCATGCAGTTTGCTTGCTTGGAAATCAACCAAACATCCTAGCTGAATCAATCCTAGCTATAAATAGCCCAAACACATTTCTAATTTCTCAGAACATTCAATTCCTAACTCTCCAAGTCCTATCTACCTTTACTTGACATAGAACTCGATCTGCCCAGTTTTGTTATTTGAATCCCAATGGGTAACAGTACAAGATCTCTGAACATCATAATTCTCTTTTCAATTCTTCTCCTATTCTGTACAGCAATGTGGTACAACTAGGGCCTAAACTTGATGGCAAGACTGACTCCACCAAGTCCTTCCTTAGCGCATGCATGGACCCATGCGTGTGGATCGGTGAAGCCCCCACTACAATCTATGTGCCACGAGGAAGGTACTTGCTCAACACTCTGATTTTCAAAGGGGAATGTAGTAGAAACAACGATATCACATTTCACATCGAGTAGCCTCATCTGACTACGCACAATCTAATAGGAATGCCAGAAAACTGGATCTCAATCCAATGGGTGGCAGAGGAGCTGCATGGTTTGTGGGCTTGAAGCCAGATGTTTCATATTGTCATCAATGGTTGCCAAAATGTGAACATGAAGCGGGTGATGATCACTGCCTTCAGAAACAGCCCTAACACGGATGGATGTTACTATCATGAGCTCTGAGATCAAGAACAGGGCATCTCAGTTGGGCGTGGTACCGAGAACTTGTGGATCCAGGGCATTGCATATTCATTTGTTTGTCTATGTATATGTGTAATTCGCTTGTTTTGCCTTACAAGATAGTTTTGATAGCAATAAAAGTCATTTGTTATTCCTAAAGGCCAAACCCGATGTTACTTATTTCCCTAATCAAGGTGGGAAAACTATTTCTTGGATGTAAAATTATCTGAGGATTAAAGAAACACTCATTAGCTGAATATAAGAACTAATTTATCATTGTCAAAAAGAAAAACCATAAATGTAACAAGTTAAGCAGTTAGACCAAAACAGACTACCGAACATAAAGGTCCTGTAACGTGAGGATCAGAATTGCCTTCAGAGTTGGATGGACATCATTGTCTATAATGGCTGACTACGATAAGTTACGAAAACCCACCAATACTGTCCAAGCTGAGTATAGTTTCTCATTCTGAAGACATCCTAGCTCCAAGAGACTTCCGATGAAATCAAAGTATGACAAGTGCCCTCCTTACTCTCGGCATACATGCAGATAAATTATTCCAAAACTCAAGGTGTTACAATTCCTCTTCTGTTGTTCATTTTCTGTCCCGCCGAAATTATATATATTTAGTTAATTATCCCTTACCACCTATTACTAGGTGGTTTGACTTTGTAAATCCGAACTATCCAATTGGACGTTGTGTATGCCTCTTCCAAGTGCTCAAGCTTCACATCCTTGTTTCCAATTTCAACCCCTCTTGCACGATCATACCTGTAACACAATAAATGAACAGTAAGTTATATTATCTGCATAATATTAAGAGCATGCCCTGCAAGGTTCTTTAATCCTAAGTGAAAGACTTAACAATAAGCATTGCATAAATAGGTGATTCACCAGAAGCTTTATGTATTACATCACAATCTATATGACACTCTCCATGAATACCAAACAGTTTTTAGGTAGCAAACCTTTGATCTTCAAGAAATTTGTTCGATAATTTACAGCTCCAAGTGGATGGATAGAAACAAAAAAAAAGTGTTCAAGAAATCAACAAATATCTTTGGCTGGTAAATGAAAGACTTGAAGTGTCAAATAACCCTATGTTGTTATACCAAAAACGAAAATGAAACTGTCCTACCTTGAGCAGACATTACTAACGGCAACATTTCAAGGTCTTAGTTCATTTGAAAATCATCTGCAAGAAAGATAAATCTGATCTTGTTTGTGAAAAGATTTTTCTGATCTTGTCTGCGGATGAATCAAGTATTAGAATCTAAGAGAAAGAACTATGCTATACTCCAACAGTATTCATGTCCAGTTAGTTCGACGTAAAGCAATTAAAGCCTTGATGCAGAGATTTAAAACCTCTGGAATATGGTCAGAGGTCTAAGAGTACTCTTGCATTGCTATTTGTTCTAGTTAAGTTATTTTGTGACTAAACAACATGATCTCACTCAACAAGTACCTAATATTTCTTACAATAACTTTTAGCGTAAATCTGCATTCTTGCCAACAAATTCTTTGCCACGAGCAAACAACAAAAACAAATTTAAAAAAAAAATGTGTTTGACAGCTCATATGTTACTCTCATCCTCTATTATATTTCCCATTTAACAACTTCATGCCATATTTATTCCAGGCTATTTTAAAAGTATTTCTTGAGTATCCTTAAAAACTTTGTATTGTAATTTTTTTCATTGGTAAGAGCATTTCTATGGAACTGCAGGCTGCTCATAATGGGTTAGCAAGTATGACAAAAGTTTGAGCAAATGGAAAAGAAAGGGATTAAACTTACCCAGGGGGTTTTCCATACTCTGTTGTCAGCTCTCCAAACCGATAGTAAGAAAGCTTGTACCTGATTTCATTAGAAGAATGAAATTCATTATGGAAAGCAGTGTAAAACAAAAAGCATATCGAAGCCCTACACTCACATAAGACGCTGCATCCCTATCACAGAATAAAAAGTTAGCAACATGTCATGACTTAACGATCATTTTAAACAGTTAAAACCAACAAAGGTAGATCTGGATGAAGATTTTGATTTTTTATCTGTTCATAAGATTAGATCTGATCCATTGTTCAAATGACATGGGAATACAAATGTGTTTTAAGATCAAAAGATCAAACACGACAACTTAATCAAGATGGGAATGGGATCTTAATCGGTACTTTATGTTTTTGGTTTACTTCATCAACCATGATATACCCTATTTATAACCCCAAGCCAAAAATAAAATAATAATAATAATAATAATAATAATAATAATAATAATAATAATGATAATGATAATAATAATAATAATAATAATAAAACAATGTGATCATCAAACTAACAATATATTCAGGTTCAAATTTAATTTTATAATTATAAAATGAAATGGATATTTATTAAATCTTATAACATGGTAATGACGTGAGAAACAAAAATATAACATGAACATCCAAACATCATCCTTATTTCTAGGGCCTAATCACTTGTTAAATTCAAAATTCAGACTCATCAATGCCACTAAGAGCATGTCGGTTAAAGTTTTAAACACTTATTGCATCACTTAAGAATTAATTTTAAAAAATCAGTAAGTATCAAGTGGTGTTTAATAAGTGGTGTTTGTTAACATGTTTATACTTTGAATTTCAGTAAGCATTTAGTGGTAAACTAAGCATTTAATAATACCCAATAAAATCACGCTTTCTGAAAATTGTGATGTACCAACCTTCAGTCTTCAGCTTATATATATATACCATCTTATATATATACATACACATCTTTGACAGTATTATCATGTTAAAAACTTCAATTAAGGTTTTACTGATTTATAAAATGAACCCAACAAATAACATTTCAGACTTTGATATTCAATTTAGGGTTTCACAATATCGGTATTAGTCTTCTGTATCAGCCTTCGGTATAAGGCTTCAGTTTCAATGCTTATAATCAAGGATTGTGATTTTGTTTTTTGAGATAATTTTTGTATGTAAATTTTAAGAAATATTTCGTGAAGTATTTTGTTGTGTATAGAAAAAACATAAAAATTTCAAGTGTAATTTTGAAGTTATCAATATAATTGAAGGATTTTAAACTCTTACATACTACATAAAGAGTCTCATAAGACTCATAATGTCATACAACCTACATATTGCATAAGAATCACTTATATAACAAAATTTTAATACTAAACTAAGGTTATAACGGGTTAAAATGTACGAAAATTGAGATTGGCCTATAAAAATAATAAATATTTTAGATTTCGAAAGAAATTTCGGTAACTTGAAGAAAAAAAAATTCGTTAAATTTCGCCATTTTTTGAGAAATCACATTCCTTGCTTATAACAACCAGGTTGTAAGAGCTTGTTTGATAAAAACAATCAAATAAATATCTAACAATGAAACTAAAATCTTACATAGAAAGCTAACACCAAAGGCTTTTATGAATTTTAATACTAAAGAACGAAATCCTAAATGTTGATTATCAAGTAGTCAAAATTATTGTTTTAACATTATGATCTATATTAAAGAAATATAAGATGAAGATTGAAGGTTTGAAGCATTTCAAATTATTAGTGTTTTCTTGCTGATTTCTAAATGCTTGATTTATCAATAAACACCAATTAATTCAAAGTCTAGACACATTAACAAACACCACTTACTAAAACAATATCCGAATTTTCCAAAATTAAGTAAATTAAGTGTTTAACAAACATGCTTTTAATAAGCGAATCACTAGATTTCCATAACTAAGTTACACATTAACAAACACGCTATCCCTAGTCATTAGTCGTTCCTAGGCCGACTAGGGACAATCAAAACAACTATATAAAGAAAAACATAAAACAAAAAAGTCCCACCTTTCAATATTAATTATTGCTACGAAAACAACCATATGCAGACACAAATCAAACAGTACGAGTAAAATCAAGAAAATATTATGTGGGATCAAAATAAATTAGAAGCCTTGATAACTCACATTAGACAATTTAACATCTTGGGTGTAGCACCTTTGTCAACGCGATACTCGCCATTAGCAAGATAATCAGGTTCCTTGATGACAGGGAAAACACCACCTCCTATCCGTACCATCCATAAAAATCTAGCAGCGCATTCATTTTGTCAGTAAAAAAAAAATAGTATAATAGGTTATGCCAAAAAGCTGAGGTCATTGCATAATTGAACTACAAATGACAACATTTTCCAGAGAAAATTACGAATATGACAACAAACTGAGAATCAATAGTGTATTCTGACATGTTGATAAATAGGAGGCAGACCTCAATTGGAGCAATAGACTTTTATTGTCATAAATCAATACTCAATTGAATATGGTAGTGGATGAACCATCAACTTTATTTTGGAAATAATGAGAAGTATTTTTGAAATTAAACATCTAGAGATTTATAAAAAAAAAAAAAAAAAAGGAATTTTAGAGGTTGGTCCCACAATAATAGGACACTTTAGATTTTGGTCCAAGAATTTACATTATTTAGGCCATGGTTCCAAACCATGAATGACTCAATAGAAAAGAACATTCCTGGCCCGACTTCTATGAACGGGCTAAGAAAGTCTTTTTTCCTTTTAACTTAACGAAGGACTTGCCAGTCAACTCACGATTTGAGACCATGACCTAGATAATACAATTTCTAGTGACCAAAGTCTGAAGTGCCATATTATCATGGGACCAACCTCTAAATTCCCAAAAGTAACACTACCCTGATACTTTATTTTGCCAAACATATAATGTTTGACCAACATGACACTCAGATACATCACAGACACAAGACAACCTTCGTACTTATGTCAATTACCGGGATCTTCTCCATCCTTTCGCCAATTGATTATTGGGTTTTGTGTCAAAATTTATTTTTGATTGTTGATCACCATTTCGAGGACATGCATATGTTGTATTATCAATTCATGCACAGCGATGAATTCACAATTCATCATGCATACAAGAGACAAGTTTTGCCATTCGAGATCAATTGTGCCTATTATGGTCGATTCCAATCATAGTGTTGGAGATTGTCATCCTCTCAAACTCATCCAATAGTTGTTGAAGGATATTGAATTTTCACTCACCAGGATAAGGTCCCTCCGACTAAGGTTTCTCCAAATCACATACCCTCAAAAATGATATTTGATTCACGAACAATGAGCTACTTTTTGCCCCATTTAGGGATTGAAACTCTCAACTGCTGCCAATTGCAATGACCACCTTTTGGAACCTTTTCACCCAAAAGGACTGACAAGTCCTAAATTGTTGACACAGGTTATAATCCCATGTGAAATGACCAAAGGGGCTACCAATTGATTGCCCATATGAGAAGACATAATACCTATTGGGAATTAAAGCTCCCTCCTGTTGTCTAGGGGCCTTTCCCCATGTGTTTATCCACCAATCTCTGTGTGAATTTATGATTGTACACTGCTACCTGCCGATCCATATATACAGTCACACCTCTCTACAAAAGCTTTGGGAGAGAATGAAAATTTCTCAATGGCAATCACGTTACCAATAAATTACCTTTAATTGTGATTTGTTCATCCCACCCAATAATTAGAAACTTGTCATTAGTTCAACTGGCCCATTAAATATGAGCAGTTCCTTGTGTCAAATTTGAACCTTCAAAATTAAACTTTCCTATCCGAAATAAGGATATTATGGCAAAAATGCGGGAAGGAAAATTAATGTGTATGAAAATTTTCTAATTATAAAAAGTAAAGGGTACAAAATTTTCTAAATAGGTTTTTTTTTTTTTTTTTTTTTTCCCATTAATGGGTTTAACATAGCAAGTAATGGATCTTCATTTGGATTGTGGTTATCCTTTTTTATAATAAATACAAGAAGGCTTCAAACTATAGTATACAGTAAGAGCACAAATGATTATTGTATATTGGCCTAGAGGAATTCCTAATAAACTTAGAAACCTTATTCATAATAAAAAAAAAAAATGAATTATTGTCTATTGGCCAGAAGGAAATTCTAATAAACTCAGAATCCAGAAACCTTTATTCATAATAATCAAAATTAAAATCATTATAGAACATACATGATTGTTGCATATTGGCCTAGAGGAAATCCTGTTAAGTTAGAAAATTCTATCATAAATAAAAAATAAAATTCACTTTTAGAACAAAATCCTAAATAGAAATTTTCATACTCATGATTCCTCTTTTTTTTTAAAGGCTACATATTTATTCACTGAAAACACATCCCATCCCAAACTATGTTATTAATCGGTGATTAATCGGCAATTAATCCCCGATTAGTCTCTTCTCACTAGTAGAGCGTTACAATTTTTGAATTAATCGTTTGAATAATCCTTGGCTGAGCAATCGGCGATTTTTGTCTCATTTACCGATTAATCACGAGTAATCGTTTTCAAAATTCTCCGATAATCAATCCATGACAATGTGTTAAAAACAAATGAGAAAAAAATTAAGGTTTTATTTTTAAAAAAAAATGCCTTAACTTTATCAATACCTACATATAAGGCAATACCAATATATATATATATAAAGAGAGAAGAACGACCAAAGGAATATCAAACAAAACTAAAGAATATGAAGTCTAACCAGTGTTCTAAAAAACGGCCTAGGCGCTAAGCGTTAGAGAGACGCCCAGATTAATGGCTGGGCGGGATGAAAAATCGGGTAAGCGCCTAGGCGGGTCTAAATCAAGGCGGGGTTTTTTTTTCTCTGGTTGCAAATAACAACCAAGTGGGAGCAAATAACCAACCCCCTTAGATCCCTCTCTTTCGCATCGATCTAGGTTTTGCAATTTGCAATTGCAGAGCAGAAGTAAAAAAAAAAAAAGGAGGGGAAAAAGATAGAGGCTACAAGACGTCACCTTCTCCTCCTCTCCGAGCTCTATCCAGACGTTGTCTAATCTCTGTCCATCCACTGCATTTCCTTGTCCGATCTCTGTCTAGCGACTCTAGCCACATCACATCCTTTATTAAAATACAAAACCTAAAGTATACGCCATTCAGGAAGGCGTTTAAGCCAAAAATTAAGAGAAGAAGTGGTAGGTTTTTCAGTTATGGTTCACCTTTCAGACCACTGCATTTCCTTGTCCGATCTCTGTCTAGCGACTCTAGCCACATCACATCCTCTAATAAAAATACAAAACCTAAAGTATACGCCATTCAGGAAGGCGTTTAAGCCAAAAATTGAGAGAAGAAGTGGTAGGTTTTTCAGTTATGGTTCACCTTTCAGACCAACCCAACCCCCCATTTGGCTTACAACATACATCACTAGCCACTATATTGCACGTGGAAACTTGAAACTGGTTTTCATAATGCCCCTTCTCTTTCAAAGTCAACTCATTAACCCTCTCTGCCTTTTTAGTATTAATTCCATTCTTTTCTCTCAAAATTGAGAGTGGAATTTGTTTGATGCACAGTGAGAATTAAATTTCTCTTTTTCAGAAATGTTTTATTCATATATGAAAATAAAAGAAAAGGAAAAAGAGTTTCCCGCAAAAAATTTTAGCTCATCCAAACAAACTTTAGTGCATTACTATACTCTTAAGAAACCAATAATGAGACAATTGCTTCGCTATAATACAAATGTTGTGGCGTGTATTAGTTAGATTTTTCAGTGTTATTTTTAATCTTAAATTTTGTAAATTATAAAAGTTATAATATAAAATCGTAGATCAGTGTTGTTAAGGCGGACGCCTAGGCGCGCCTCGAGGTGATTTGGCAAAGAGACGCCTCAAAATGATGCAAGGCGGAGCGGTGAAGTGAGGCGTCCGCCTCGGACCACCTCGGGCCGCCTCAGCTCATTTACAGCTTAAAAACCAAAAGCCTATTGCAGCCCACTTGTCTTTTAAGGTTAAGAGAGGGGTATTTAGAGTTTTAGACAAGAGAACGACTCCTTGGGGGCTATTGTTGTTGTTGTGTGTGTTCTCCTTCTAATCAGGTTCCTCTCCTTCAAATTACGTGTTGCCTCTTTCTTATCAGGATGTTTCCTCTCTTCTTCTTCTTCTTCCCTCTCCTTCCTGTGTTTTTTTTATATGATCTGTTCTGCAACTTCTGCTGTGTTTTTTTTATATGATCTGTTCTACTGCCTTTTTTTATATGATTTGTTTTATTCCTTTTTTATATCATCTGTTCTACTCCTTTTTTTAATGATCTGTTTTTTTTTATATGATATGTTCTGCAGCATTTTTTTTTCTTCACAATAAACAATAGTAAGTAATATTTCAGTGAATGGATCGTAATATTTTAGCATATAGATCGAAATTTGGTGCAAATTTCCAAAGTTAAACCAATGAGACCTGCTGGGCGATGCCTCACCAAATTGCAATTTTCCAAACACTGTTTCAAATTTCCAAAGTTAAACCAATGAGAAATTGATGAACTAGTTTATATTATGCTTTGATGTTTTTCTTGTTTGTTTCTTTTTTAGTGATTTAGTGGATAGGCAAGTTAAGTACACTTATGTAGTGCATCTTTTTGCTATGCTATGCAACTTTATTATGTTTCCATTTCAATTATAAATAGTTGTATGACTTTTTGTACATATTGGCATATGCAAGTTATCAAAATGATGATGAATATTACTTATCTAAATGTGTTTCAATTTATTATAATAAAAAATCTTTAAAAAATGTTAAAGACCGCCTCGCCTCTGAGGCGTTTTCAAGCTCATCCGCCTCCCCGCCGCCTTAACTACACTGCCTAAAATCGTCTAGGCTCCCGCCTAGACCTTTGGGCGCTAGGCACCTGCTCGCCGCCAGCCTAACGTTTTTTAGAACACTGAGTCTGACATTGAATTCTTAATTTTGTTATAATTTGCCTGAAATTGTGACAATCGATGCTTCAAAACACATTAAACTATTTTTCTTAAAGTATATTACTTAGAACGATAAAGAAAATATGTTTATAAAACTATAGGTCGATTAGTTCTGATTAACAATTTAACTGTATAGATCCCAAATGTTGTCGACGGGTTGGAGCCCAAGACATGGGTGCAAACAACCACACCCTTACCAATTGAGCTGGCTACCATTATTATTATTAGAATTATTATTTTTTTAGGCAATACATAATTCAGTGATATAAGTTCAAAATTCCAAAACATTTCTAGAAACTTTTGCAATTAAAAGGTAAGTTATAGGCACTGATGCACCGACTCTCCAGAAAATCCCCGTATCACGTGTCAAATACTTGTCGGACACGGATTCGCGCCCGACACGCGCTCGACACGTGGTCAACGGTCAAAATTCGTTGACTGACACCGACTGGACACGGTCCAGACTCGGTCTTTGCAACTAAACTAGGGAGAGATCAAAGAGAGACTGAGAGAGAGGGAGAGATCGATCGATTTGGACAGAGACAGAGACAGAGAAAGAGGGAGAGATCGATCGATCGATCGATCTGGACAGAGACAGAGAGGGAGGGAGAGATCGATCGATCTGGACAGAGACAGAAGGAGAGGGAGAGATCGATCGATCGATCTGGACAGAGACAGAGATCGAGCCTCTTCCTTTTAGTTTGGCTTCCTTTTGATTTTCTCTTGATTTGGCTTCCTTTTGGTTCTCCTGAATCGAGCCTGTATATTGAGTTTCTTCTATCAGAGATCGAGCCTCTTCCAAACTTGATGTTTTGCTTAATTTCTATCTAGCTATTATTATTTGTTGGTTGTTGTGTGTTTTGAAGATGAAATGGGAGGGGTTGAAGAGAGAATATGTGGAGTGAGAGAAGAGAATATGTGTGGGTGTGGGAGTGAGTGTGGGTGTGGGTGTGGGTGTGAAGTGAAGGGACGGACTAAGGATGCAGGGAGGGTTTAAAAGGGATATATGCCTTTCAGCTTTTATCCTCTCTTGAATTTTGATACTCAAGTCCCTCCCCACTCCCCCACCCACCCAATGTGCCCTGTGATTGTGTTGTGGATCTCACCATAATGTATTGTGACACACTTTAGTCTCTAAGTAGGGGTATGTATTTTGTGGAATGTAGCTCAATTTATGTTCATATGATTTACAAAAAAATATATTAAAAAAAATAAGTTTGACCGTGTCGCCGAGTCCTATTTTTTTGAAAATTGCCGAGTCGCCGTGTCGTATCCGTGTCCGACACGCGTATCCGAGTCCGTGCATCATTGGTTATAGGTGGCGTTTGTTTTTTTGAGTGTTTAGAAGCTAACTTCTAACTGGAGTCAGAAGTTATGAACAAGCTTCTGAATGAATTGCTTCTGAATGGGCTGCTGATTAGAAGCTGTAAAATTAAAAGGTGTTTATTTTTAGGTGATGAATTGGGAACTGTTTGACAATTTTGCCCCACTGAGGAGATGCATACAGGAATTGAAAGATGGTGAGTTGAAAACCCGACATTATACGATGGTCATCAATTTGTCAAAACTTTCAAAACTACACGCTACATAATGAAAAATTGAAAATATACATGATTGGGAGAGTTGGAAAGATGAAGAAAAACTTGAAAAATACAGAGAAATAAAATAAAGATGAAGGAGAGAAACGTAATAAGTTTCTTACGATTGAAGAGTCCTTGAGAAAGTAAGTATAACGACAATGCTTGGTGAAAAGAATGAATGTGTGTCGTCAAAATTTAACCAGACTTGTTTTTAAGAAGATGGGAGCAACAATTGTCATTACAAAATTATTTTAAGGTTACTATTGGCATAATTTTTTAGGTAGCACTCAGTGCCAAGTGATCAACACTCAATGCTAAGTAAACTTCTGATCAGAACTAAAAACAAACTCTATAAACAAGGTATCCCACTTCTTATTAACACTTCTGACTCTATTCAGAAGAAAAACATACACCCTCATAGTCATTATTATTGTACTTTAGTCACCAAGATTATTAGTGTATTATCTTACAGGGGTTTTAGATCTCTGTTGGAAAGGTGTTCACTTAAGGCGAATAAGTAATTGTTCAAAAGTTAAAAGCCTAGCCTAAACAAAAGGACTTCTTTATCCAAAGAGAAAAAAATGGACCTTCTTATTTATCGATAAAAAAGGACTTGTTTCCGGAGTTAAAAGCCTAGCCTAAACAAAAGGACTTCTTTATCCAGAGAGAAAAAATGGACCTTCTAATTTATCGATAAAAAAGTAGGACTTGAGTCCGCTGATTCGTATGTTAGGGGAAACCAAATCCTTTCTGGGAAAAAAATTAGAATTGCACAATCTAAAGGAAATTTTCCTTCTTTATTATCAAATTAGTTTCATATTTATCATTATTAAAGTATTACTTTTTTAATCAAAGATGTCAAACAAAGACGATTCCAATGTTCTTTGTGCAAGGGAAAAGACATTCACTATGTATTGATCCATGGGAGTACCTTATTATAGTTATTTATTACGCTTGAAGATGAAATCCGTCGAGACAAAGGGATATGTGAGTACAATAATCTTGCTAGAAGCTCATACTAACCATGTATGATATTATGATTCATCTTTACGAGGAAGATAACACAAAATATGATAACACATGCTAGGTGTGTGTTTTTACATCTACTAGGAAGGAGATGTTGTAAATTCAAAACATCCAGTATTGAAAAAGAAAAGGTGTTGAAATTTGAAGGATTCATTGCCAAATGGCTTCTTTATCTCAAAAGTGTTCTACACTCGCTATAAATGCAATTGAGGCTCTGCTTGGTTGCATTAAAAGAATGCATTTGCAAAATTTTACGATGGTTATATATATTAATGTGCTTGTTTGACTTAATGTAAAACAGTTGTTGGAATATAAAGTTGGGACCTCCACATCTCCTAATTATAAAATCACAAATCCCCTGTTACTTTGCAAAACTCTCATCATCTCATCTTTCTCGAATTCCCCCCCCCCCCCCCCAACTCCTTCATAAAACCACCACCACCACTGCTGCCGCTACCACCACCACCACAACCATCATAGTATAAACACCACCGTCACCGCCACTACCATCACGTTCACCTCACCACCACTACCACTACCATAGCATAATCACCATAACCAACGCCACCTTCACTACTACCACTACCACCACCACTTTCACTACTACCATAACCAACACCATCACCCCAGCCACGACCACGCCACAATTATAACTGCTACCATCATCATTAACATCATGTAGACAAATCAAATACTTGTCCAGCTTTGCATCGATTTTCTTTAATTACTACCAAGTGCCCGTAAAGTAATGCAAACTAATGCATATGCAAAATAATGCAAACATTACTTTTCAAAATACATTATTTTATAGTGTATCAAATGGAGCTTTAGTAACGGTCTCAAACTGATTATATAACGTCAAGGATGATGATAACCATGGAAAGAAGAAACAATATGGTTTTAGCAATGAAACAAGTAAGGAATTAACAATTAGTTACTCTTTTCTTTTTGTGTATGCATGCATGCAAACGTGTGGGTGCGTGTGTTAGAAAGGGGGTTAGAGTTCCTTACTTGTTAATATCATCCGAAGAGTAACCTGTAACGCCTCCAAATACCACCAATACATAATCAACATCTAGTGATTGCATTATCTCATATGCCTCATCCTCAGAAGATGACATAGCACGCCCCACAGTAGCAATATGTGTATTATTCCATGTATTGTTGTCTACAATAACAGTTCTGTTTCCCATGGCAGTGATCTGGTAACCATAGTCCCACCAGGACATCACTTTAGCATCTGGAGGTGTATTTTGCCGAAGCCAAAAATATGCTTCACGATAATCGTCAAAGATGACCCTGCCACCATAGGCACCCCTTGCAGCCAAAACAATTGATGGTGAAGAATATGCCTCTGATGTGACCCAGGTGCAATGAGTGGCATATCTGCTGAGCAAATAAAATGCACCAAGAAGCAAAACACCAGCAACATTTTTCCCGAAAGGTGGAGATTGATCATTTGCAGTCTAGCAAAGCAACAGATGTTAGTCGTATGATAATCGTTAAAAGCTTATGGATGCAACATAAGTGTAGGTTCTAAAACAATCTAATACACTGGCCTATATTTTAGTTAATTTTTGAAGGGCGTGAATCTCATAAGCATGATGTATAGTGGTAAGGTTCAAACTGTGGACCTGTGATAACATAGTTAGGCAAAAAAATATCACGCAAAACTTTTACCGGTAACTACTAGACTCGAGAAAACAACACATATAAAGAAAGATGGCCGGCTTTCCCTCAATAAAGGAAACCATAAAATCTCTCCAAAAACCACCTTGTGTAAATTATAAAGAGTAAACAAATCTATAACATAAGGAGGAAATGAACATATTCTTGAACGTTTAGTACACGAATTTGCATCAGATCCAGTAAAAGTTTGACGAAGAAACTGAGCAACTCCCTGTTCAACTACATATAATACCACCAATCAGCATGCATAAACATGTAAGATAAAATCCTATCCAACAAAGCAATCAAGATTGCTGATAAAAATCAATATAAATATGAAAAGTAACTCAGTTTACACTTTAACACAAAAATCGGTACATGTTGCTAACAATATCTCCCAAGTAATCCACAGACAAAGGATTGAGGGTATTACTAGGAAACATTCCTATACAAGAAAATTATGTGGGTCCTCAATCAAACTTCAGGTGCTAAACATAGAATAGTGTATAAAAATATCAACAACGGAGGGAAAAAAAATATGAAAGGCAGATCACAAATTCACAATTCATATTATCTAATTTTTTTCAAGTTCGGAAAATTGTCTAAACTGCCAGACATTTTATGTAGATTGACACTTAAATGCAAAACGTGGTTTTCACCTTAGATGATGCTTTTGCCCCAGCAGTTCCTTTGTTCAAGGTGGTTTGCAGAGTCTTGCATTTGGTCCTTATCAATGAAGTCAAGTTTTTTATAGTGGCAGACACAGCAACAGCACTGATAAGGCATACCGCAGGGGTGGCAACAAGAATCAATCGGACCATTACACTGGCAAAATACATGCTTGTCAAGCCATACATGACTATAAATATTGTGGTATCTGACAACTGCTTGAAGCAAAAGTACAGGCCTGCTGGAAAGAGGAAAAGCAGGATGTGAAAGTCGAACATAAAAGCCGACCATGCTGTTGGCTGATGCTCAGAGACAGATGCAATAATTGGGATGTGATCCTTCGCATATGTTGGATCAAGCAAAGAATAAAAGCGTCCTGTCCATGGAGAGATAAAACCAGATGCCATGCCAAGTCCAAATGCAAGACCACCCAAACCAATTGTAAATGTCAAAGTGATTCTCAAGAAGTCTTGAAATAGTTTGGTGTCACTGAGCAAGTGCTTAACCCAATCTAAGAAATAAAATACCTGTATAATAAAAAACAAAAGAAATTGGATCAGCTATAATTTATTTCACATTATTAAATATCCAAGAGAAAACTATCTCTCTAAGAATGTCAATGATACACCAAATCTAAATTATTGTACTGGAATGCACGACCAGAAATGAAAACATAACCAAATTTCAATTGGTTAACAGAAAATACAAAAGAACATTGCCATAAGCCACAGGCTCACGTGAAAAATGAAAAATCTCACTTTTTTCTTCTATGCATGGAACAAATTATTAACGAAAAACTTCCACGAGTATTCAAGTAAGGACCCCACAAGGAAAAAAGAGATCACACTGAGCACACTAGCCCAATTAAACATGCACGGTAACAGCATTTCAAAATTCAATCTAGAATGAAATTTTTAACAGTCGATCGGTGCAAATATAATGTCTTACTAAAAAACGTAAGTTCTCTCTCCAACTAAGAAATGAGAAATCTTGAAATTTGAAATATTGTACTCTCTTGTTGACCAACTACTTCTGCTAGGACGTTTTTTGAGGTGTTTACAACAGCATGCATTGAATTGGTTGAGTTCAAACTCGACATCAAGTACAAATAACTTTGAATGTGTCTTCTCAGCTCTGTACCATTAGGATGGCAAGAAAAACAATATCTGAAGGATTAAGGGATCATTATTCATGGATCAACTCATTCCAGGGAAGTAGCTGTTGGGAGTTTGGGGAACATACAATATCATCAAATACCCCATAATCTACATTGTAATCTGGGGGCGACCCACACCCGGGACACTAAAATTTTCATGTTATCGAAAGATTTGAGAGACAGCAATTGAACAAGCCACATGGAGTGACACCTCACACTATACATCAACAATGTTTGTATAAAATTCAAAGGCATAAAACAAACTCCAACACGAAAGAATACCTGCATGAGGAAAAAGACCCCCATTGCTGCCATATGTTCGCCAGACTGAACATGCTGAAACCCAACAAACTGAATCTGCATAGCTAGCAGCATTCCGAGCACATACATACAATTATAAGCAACATACAATCTCATGGAATACCTCCCAGTAATCAAGAGAACCAAGACATACAAAGGAATCAAATTGATGATAAAGACATAACCACCCCAAGCGGAAACCATATAAAAATACCCAAACGCCGAAGCCAAACTCCAAGCAAGTGATCCAGTGTTAACAGCCTTAACAAAGAGATAAAATGTGAACAACAATGCGAAAATGGCAACCCCTTCATTATCATAGGAGCCGGCGACCGATCTGGAGATGTATCCAGGGCAAATTGCAATGAATGCAGCAGCAACAAGGCCAGCCCCAGAATCCCAAATCTCTTTCCCGAAGAAATAAGCGACAATGGTAGTATTACTAGCGAAAAAAGGCGCTGTCAAGACGCAGACTTCGCGGATGTGAATAGCAAAACGAAGGAATCTGAGGGTCCAGTAGATGAAAGCTGCGGTTACCATGAGACCTGGATACAGAGTACCACCAATGATCCGACCGAGTGGATACCAACTCTCTGAGTCAAACCAGTTCCAGAACTCGTAAAAGCCGTTTTTGGTGAGGAAGAGAGTGGTCCGGTAATTGAAGTAAGGGTCGAATTCATGGATCATCGATTCGTAACGGAGGACGCTGAAGAGTCGAGTGATGAAAGCTAAGATGTAGATCAGACACAGAATGGTGAATCGGATTAGAAGCTCTTGTTGTTTCGTTTTCAGTTTTAGCCGGGTTTTGAATGAAGGGAGGAGATTTGATGGTTTGGTGGGACTAGGTTGCGGTGGCCCGCCCATTTTGCTGGTGGTGGAGAGTGGAATCAGATCGAATGTCCAAAGTGATGGTGATGAGTGACGACTGAAAAACGAACCAGGGTTTTAGAAACACCCCTCTTCACCGTCTCACACGAGAGTGAACACACGGAATTCGACGACTCACTGTGTAATGCGCACCCCCTTGTTTTTTTATCACTTAGGGGGGTGTATTGTATCTGGATTTTGTGGGCAATTTAATAAATTCCATGGATTCTGAAAATTCAGGTGTATTCAATTTGGATTTTAAAAAGTCCACAAAAGTCTAGGGGTATTCAATCAGGATTTTAAAAAGTCTTTCTGAAATCCACAAAGTCTAGGGGTATTCAATATGGATTTCAGAAAGTCCACAAAAGTTTTAGGGTATTCAAAATATCATTCATATTTATGGATTTGGAAAATCATGGATTCTCATGGACTTTGTAGTGTTAGGTATAAATAACAAAGTTCAATAATTTGCCAACCTCCATATCAAAGATTTCAACGTGAAAAAAAGTCTCCCAAAGTTCTTCCTTGTGCCAGCCACGAAGAGGTTGATTCCCATCCTCTTGTTTTCTCGATTCTTTTACAGCAAACAAACAAGCTTCATCATCCTGCGTCGTCAGTCGATCAAAGAATCACCACTATGTATGTAGGGATAGAAGAGATTCCAAGACCAAGACCATGTGAGTGAGTTGAAATGGGAAGAAATTATTCGCACGCACCGCACCACCGAATCCAGCAGCTGTTCCACCATGTGAGTGAGTTGAAATGGGAAGAAAAAATCTATCGACCAATTAGTGATCTTATTGATATGTGGTATGCAATCTTAAAATTCTGGCTTTCACAATCTCACAGGGATCCGAGTGCAGCAAATTATCTTTTCTTTGAAGATTGAGTTGTTATATTATTTTATCATCAATTAGAAGAACTGTTTACTTAATAAGTTGTCTAGTAAACAAGTATTAAATTTTCTGTATTACGAGCATAAAATTTCACAAACCTGTAACCGGGGATTGAGTTCTAAAAAAAATATTCTCCAGTTTCCATGCTATATAGATACTCAACAGTAGCGGCCCCAACATAGTTCACACATTTAGCAAGCCTCCGAGTTTCACTTTTCATTTCGAGGTAAGCAGCAACCATAACCCTAGCCATAAACCATAAAACACCCCATAACATTGTATCATAACATCTACCTCTCTATCTCTACTCGCTTCTTCTTCTTCGTGTATGTATTTGGAGGACAACAATCCGTCTCCTCCGATCTGATCTCTCTAACCGAAACGCAGCAAATCAAATTATTATTATTTGAGGAGAGGAAATAAGAATGAAATTTCAGTGTTTCCGAACTCTGCTTGACTACTGCAAACTTCTGGCAATTGATAGAATATTTCAGATGAATTTCCTCCTGAACCAGAAAATGATCCGATAGAGAATGATGAAGATAATTTTGAATGGGATGATATTCAAACCCAAGAGCAGCAAAGAGAAAATGCTAATCAATGGAGAATGATTATTGCTAATCAGATGTGGGCAGCAGCTCAAGCAAACGTCAACGTTGCTAACAATGATAATGAAGAAAGTGACCATGATCATGAAGGAGAAGAATGATCATAATACAATTTTATGGACGTTTACTTCTTATTTTTATGTTAATTAACGACCTTTCTTTTTCTAGTTTTTTTAGCACATGTATCTCTCACTTTTGTTAATTATATGCGAACGTTTTTTTGTTTCATCACTATTTACCAACTTCTTTTTTATCTTGCAAATAATTAGAAATCTGTAAAAGTCGTTCATACAAAGTCCGTGGATTTTTATAAATCTCTAGAAAGTCTGTAGCAAAAGTCTATGGATTTAAGAAATCAGCAGAAGTCCGTGGACAATTTAAAGAGTCTGTGGACAATTTAAAGAGTCCGTGGACTTTTCAAATTATTTATCAATTCCATAAGAATCCATATACAATACACCCCCCTTAGACGTTAAGGGTGCATTGCTTCATGGAATATTATGTCATTGGAATTTACGAGAGAAACATGGAAATCTCACGCCTTGATTCCTCAATGCGTATGATTTTCATGTTCATGATACTTCATTCTCACAATTGATCACAAAATCAAATGATCGATGGAGAGTGATACCTCAAATTAGCCTAAAATATAGGATTCCCCTCATAGATTTCTATGGCATAAAATTCCATGCAACCAAACACACCCTAAAATGCGCACATGGAGTTAGCAATGAAAATCAATTAATTGTAATAAATGAAAAAATAACTAAATAAACGATAAACCAAATAAACTAATAACATAATAACTTTTATTTAATCAATCAACTAACAATTGGCAACCTATGCCTTATTTATAACTATCTTACTTTCCAAATCAAACTATAAACCTAATAGGAAACCATATGTGAGAAGCCTAATTCAAATCCCTAACAAAAATAATAGAATGCATAATTACTAAAAAAAATCTCTTATTTCTAATATTAATAAGGGTTAATTGCAATTTCCCCTATAATATATAGTTTATTAAACTTTGCCCCCAATTAACATTCATATTGCACTTTTCCCCAAGACTAGCAGTCAACATGCCTTGAATGTCAAACACCTCACGTGCCATCATTCTGTCTATTTTGGATGATAAAAATGCCCTTCACGTGCTTATCATGCCTGATGTGATAACATGTCAATCCCAACCGTCTGTTACTTGTACCAAGCACATGGACAACTAGGGATTACACCCTGTCAGTTTGTACCATTGAATAGATGGACAATGGCGGAAAAACTCCCTCCGTTTTCCCTTTTTAGGGTTTCTTTCAAATCGAATAAAGTTCTTGATTGAAAATGGTGATTAAGCAAGAAGCAACAACAACAGCGATGAGGATGCCGGATTCATCTAACAGCAGTGATGGAAGTGAAAAGAACGGTGATGTGTTCGGAGATCCAAGAGCATGGCCATCTGGGTTTCGATTCCATCCGACGGATGAAGAGTTGATTATGTATTATCTAAAGAGGAAGCTATGCGGTCATAAATTGAAGTTGAACGTGATTGCGGATTTAGATGTGTACAAGTGGGATCTTCAAGAATTGTAGGTACTCTTTCCTCTCCTCTTCTGTTCTATTCTTCATTACTGTTTCTTTTCTTTTTAGATCATTCAAGACAAACACAAATTTACGGTTTTGATGTAGTTGACTTTCATTGTGAGAAAGTTTGACTAGGGTTACCGAGATAGGTTGGAACTAGGATACGGGATCATGAGTCAAGATACTACTTATACGAGTTGCTTGAATTGTTTTCGTTAATTGCATCTAATTGTGCTTGATTTAATGGGATAAATAATAAATATCGGATGTTGATTTCATTTCATTTAATGGTAGCATATTTTGATATGATTTTGCTTGATTTTAGATGAAGCTACATAGTGTGTAGCATGTTTCAAAGTGTTCGTTCCATGATTTGGATTTGGGTAATTTCACATGAAAATTTGATGTTGATTTAATTTGTCAAGAAATTGGAATGCCCTATTTCGTCATACATGAACAATTATGTATAATAGACAATTCCAATTTTGCTCAATTATTCAAGAGAATGCCTATGTTTTCCTTTGGATTTCACTTGTGCAATTAGTTCTCTTGAATATTTAACTGATTGTGGAACTGAATGCAGGGCAGTCAATTCTAAAGAGTGGAGATAAGCAATGGTTTTTCTTTAGCCCTATAAACAAGAAGTATCCAAATGGGGCAAGATCCAATAGGGCAACAAGGCATGGTTATTGGAAGGCTATGGGGAAGGATCGCAATATTACATGGAATTCACGTTCAGTGGGTGTGAAGAAGACCCTAGTTTTCTATAAAGGTTGTGCTCCGTGCGGTGAGCGCACTGATTGGGTGATGCATGAGTATACCATGGATGAAGATGAAACCTGACTAGGATGTGTTGTTAATAAATTATTACTCCCTCTGTTTTCATTTTCTCTATATTTGAGGGCATCCTGCAAGGATTGCTAGTGGAAGAGGAAACAATGAATCTCCAAAGGAATGCTCACATGTCCTCCACAACCACCAAACTTCCAGCTTGAGATGCCCACAACTCCAACTTTACACAACAATCAGAGTACAATGTTCACAACTCAGCCATTTGCACAAGGAGTTCGGCCCCCACCAATGAGGCCATCAGTTAATCCAGTGTTTTAGCGTGGGAATGGTAGGGGCAGGAAGGGACAAACTCATTTTGCAAGGAGACAAAGCACTTGGAGACCTAAGGGGCTCTGGAGATTACCTGCATATAAGTTAGTGGAAGACTATTTTTTTGGTTTATTGACATTCTCATTTTGTGTTTTCTGATGGAATGTTATCTCAGCCTTGTGTTATATCAAACTTGTGTTGGTATGGTACACTAAATGATACACTTATGTTATGTCAGACTTGTGTTGGTATGATACACTAAATGATACACTTGTGTGGTTGCAAGTTCTGTTAAATGGATTGCATTTCAGGTTGGTATGGTATGGTATTGAATGTTTGTTGATATGGCATGGTCTTGAATGCTTGTTGGTATGGTACACTTCAGGTTGTTAGGTACTAAATGGTATGGAATACTTGTAAATTCAGGTTGGTTATTGATGCTTGTAAATTCAGGTTTTTGCAATTTAGGTTGTTAGGTACTGAATGGTATTGAATGTCAGACTTTTGATGCTTGTAAATTCAAGTTATTGATGTTTGAAAGTGCATGTTAGGTTGCTTATTGATGCTTGAAAGTGCCATGTCAGGTTTTGAATTGTAAGGTTGGTTATTGATACTTGAAAGTACCATGTCAGGTTTTGAATTGCAATGATGTCGTGTCATTTGAATTGCATTGTGTTATATTAGGTTTTTGCAATGATGTTAAGGCATTTGATTACAATGTGCTATTAACATCCAATGAACATCAAATGAATTTACATTGTACTTTAACATCCAATGTACATGTACTTCAAAATCTTGCCTACCTCAAACCTCCTATTCACTTGTTTGATTGCGCTTGTGATACCATGTGATCTACAAGAAAATCAATTAAGTGTTGTTAATTAGCATTAACTTAACCCTTTTAAAATAAATTTGAATGTAACTTTGCCCCCTTGCAACAGAATTGACTTAACAGATGATGAAGATGAGCTGCAACTCAAGTTTGCCATCAAAACTTGGCAAACTTTTCCACTTATTGATGATTGAATATTTAATCTATAGGGAAATAACATGTAGATGTAGTAGTAGAAGCAGAGGTGAAAGTTATTGATGGTGAAGTGGAGACTGTGGTGGTGAAGTGGAAATTGTGGTGGTGAATGAGGAGTAGGCGGATTATCCCAACGTCTTAGTGAAAGTTTGAATCCTAGCCCTCGATTTTAATTGCATCAACTTTGAATCTCGACCTTCAGATCATTAAAGGGTATTTTGGGCAGTAAAAGATGACCTTTTTGAAGCTAGCACGTGCCTTGACAGTCAAGGCAAGTTGACTATTAGTCTTAGGGGGAAAATGTAATATGAATGTTAATTGGGGGCAAAGCTGAATAAGCTATATATTATAGGGAGGAAGTGCAATTATAGGGGAAAGTGTAATATGAATGTTAATTGGGGGCAAAATTGAATAAACTATATATTATAGGGGGAAAACATCAATTGATCAAACCAAACCAAACCAACAAATTCGGTTCGATTTTTTTACGATTTCGGTTCAATTCAGTTTAAGAAGTTACAAAATTGATAACTTCGGTTCGGTTTTCAATTTTGAAGCATTCAATTTGGACCAACATGTGTAGGGTCCCCCGTTAGAGCATCTCCAAGGGAGATCCCAAATTGGCCAATTTGGGGTCTCATGTGGGAAAAAAATGCTCTAATGGAATACCTTATACAGACCCACATTTTATCATGGTCTCGCCTTTCCCCTATATTGAGGGATCCATGCTATCCCCAAATACCAGCTCATATAAAAAATATTAAAAAACTCTATTTTCTTTTAATTTGTCAAATTAAAAACAAAAGAGACATCATAAAACCCTCTTTCAATTTCTCTTCTAATTCCAGTCAAATGATGAAAATTGATTACAAAATTTTTTTAAATGATTTAAAAATTATAATTATTTCTTTTTATTTTATTGGTATTATTTTAAAACAAATAAAGTGGTAATTTATACAACATCAGAATATTACTATTTGGTACTTGATATTATTTATATTAATAATAGTGTAACTGAAATTAAGTTGATATAAAAAAAAGTGGAAGATAATTTAAATAATGATGAAAAAGTTAAAGTGGGAAATGTGGTTGGAGTGATGAAGAAATAGGGGATCCTTAAAATTAGTTTTTGGTTAAAATATGATATGATTGATACCCCAATTTAACTTTTACCCTTGGAAATTATTAAGGTAGGTCGTTGGTATGATTATGTGACTTTTATTTCAAGTCTATCGATCAGTTCCCAACACTCACATTCATTTTTAGTCAAAACTTCCCTCTATCAGAAAGTAGCTTTTTCAGAAGCATCGTTGAAACAGAGGATTAATGGTGGATGAGGGAGCAAGTTGCAATCAATAATTTGTTTCATTTGTAAAGTTAGATTCTGTTAAAGAAAGAAAGTCTACCTATGTTATAGAATAGGAAAGTGTTACAAAATAGAAAAGTCAGAATAGAATAGAAGTCTTAGGTTTTCTATTTTCACCAGGTTAGATCAGAGTTAGCCTTATAAGCTTGTATTCAGTCAATGAATAAAAACAATAATATTACAACAATAATAATTTCAATACAATTCTTTACCTGGTATCAGAGCAATGTTCTTAGGTGACCTAGAGCTTCAGGGAATCAAGCTTTTCCCCACCTCCGACAACTACCTAGACGCAAGAGGCGAGGAAGGGAAGACAGTAGTAATAACCCACCTCAATCAATTCAACAACATCATACCAGACCACATTGCGAGCCACAACCTCGTTCGCCACTGCTTTCGCAAACAAATTTATCGAACACCAATCACAATCTCAAATTCATCTCCAAAATCAAGTTGCCATCACCAACTTGCACATCATACACACATCAATTTCATCGGAAAGAAACCCATAGCCAACTCCAACTATAATTTCATCCGACACCCATGCTTTTTCTGTCTTCACGCAGCAACCAGCAGCAGAGTTTTTCACGACCAGCCAAGGGGAAGAACAAGAATCACAAAGGAGGAGAGATTTCACATAGCCAAGAAGAAATCACACACAACTCTTTCACGCCACAGCAAGAGATCTTTTTCATGCCCAGCCAAGGAGATCCAATTTCAGCCCAAATATCGCTACCATCAATAAAAAATCACCCCAAATTTATCGCGTGCATGGATGGTTCAATTTACTTCAACTCATCCAACATTGTCCGGTGCAATCGAACCGATCATCATCAACATTGTCGATTAGAACATCATCACTGATCAATCATCATCAGATCCATCAACATCACAATCACCAATCAATATCGTTGCAATCACCGACCAATCCAGTCCATCACCATCGGAATCACCGATCAGTTCATCATCATCATCAACACTGATCATCACCGATCATCATCATCAACGTATCGTTGCAATCACTGATCATCGCCGATCATCATTGGATCCATCATCAACGGAGATGTCTTCATCTCGATCTTGATCAATAGAGATCTTTAGAGTCTCCCAACACTCGTCGATCATCAACAATCAAGCAATCGAACAATCGATCTCTGACTACGAACGTCAGACCTGCCAATCAATCAACAATCGAACATAAACGTCAGACCTGCCAACAATCGATCTCTAACCGGTCGGACCAATCAATCTCGTCGGAATCAAACCCTGCCAATCATGCTGATCACGAATGTCGCCCCCTTTGTACCACCATGAGCTCGGACAAAAACAACGTCTAGGGCTTCTTCCTCTTCACCAGATATCAACGCAAGCTGGGCAGACACATACACATCACCGTCCAGCCCCTTACTTCTCGTCGTCGGTCATCTATTTCTCGCACAATTCCAAGCACCACATCACCAAGCATCGATCGGTCAAACCCCTTCTTCATCTGTTTCAAACTCTTAGCAACATAACACACAAGGGAGAGCTCCAACCGCTCCACCCCGCTCCTGCAAACTCTTCGCGCTATTGGCACTAGAAGATTTAATTAGTACCACCACAACAAATTATAAAAAAAGAGTTATCAACTAAACAAAAAACATCAGCAACGTCTCTCTCTGGCGCATACGACAACACCACCCAGACAAATGTAGACCACGCGATCTTTCTCTCGTCCTCTCTCTCTCCCTGTCACAAGTTCGATCGCACATAAGATTGCACAACAGGAAATAAATGAAGAAGAATAAGAAATAGAGGGAAAAGAAAGAAATTTGAATCTCTTTCACTCCACTATTCACACCCACCATCTTTAGTCACTACCAAAATCTGTGTTGACTCGAATTGAACAATACCAAGACTCGAATTGAGTCACGATTTCTTCATACAGGAATCATCCAAAATCTGTGTTGACTCGAATTGAGCAATACCAAGACTCGAATTTGAGTCAGGATTTCTTCATACAGGAATCATCCAGAATTTTCCAGAGCAATACCAAAATCTGTGTTGTCTCGAATTCAGCAATACCAAGACTCGAATTGAGTCATGATTTCTTTATGCAGGAATCATCCAGAATTAAACAATCATGATGTCTCGAGTCGAACCATTAGCAGCTTCACTCGACAGTCATGATTTCATCACCAAATTGAACTTCAAAGTTTCCTCCAAGCTGCACATTTCGTCTGCGTCTATATGTCCAGCTTGCGGGGGAGTGTTAAAAAAAGAAAGTCTACCTATGTTACAAAATAGGAAAACGTTACAAAATAGGAAAGTCATAATATGATATGTTAGGAAAGTCGGAATAGAATAGAGGTCTTAGGTTTCCTATCTCCACAAGGTTAGATCAGAGTTAGCTTTATAAGCTTGTATTCAGTCAATGAATAAAAACAATGATATTACAACAATAATATTTCAATACAATTCTTTATAGATTCGGTAGGAGATGAATATTGCAACTTGCAGGATGTTGGATCGGATGGCCAACATCCAGTGAGCCTTACTGGATGGACTAAGCCATGACGTTGGGAATGCTCTACTCAAATACTTCTTCTTTCTCCCTCTCGTTCTTTCTCTCTGTGATCACTTGAAACCCTAGTTGAAGCTTTGCGAATTCGTTCAACCAAGGATGGTGAACACAAGAGTGACGATGGAAGACAGACCTGATATAATAGCTTTGATCAGGATCTCTAATCCGCTTGTTAACGCTTTAGCCCCTTCAAGTAAGTTCCAATTTCATCTAAAATGAAGATGAACTCGATCATGAATATGGAGAGATGATGTTCAATCGGGGAGGATTTTGGGGGTGAGGGGGTTGTTGAATTTTAGGGTTTGGATCTCTGACTCCTCCCCCTCTTCTCCAAAACTTACGAAAATTGAAAACTGGCAAACCGATCCAAACCGAATGTATCAATTTTCTACAGTTCAGTTAGGTTTCGATTGATACAAAGTGAAAACAGATAGTCGGCCAGTTCTTGGATTTGGTGAAAAACCACCGGTTTGGTTCGATTCGGTTATCATCTTCCCACCATTGTTGCTCGATTTCAATAACGTTTTTAGGTTGTTTACTCAATTTTCACCCTTTTTAGGTATTTTTATCTATTTTCACCTTTTTAGCTTGTTTAGAACTTTGAGAAGTTGTTTGAGTTATGGGTGGAAATTAGTGACCCTACATGACCTACTTCATAGTGGATTTGGGTTTAGAAAAATATGGCACAACTAATAATGGTGTTAACGAGACACAACCCATGTAATCAAATTTGTGGCTTGGGTTTTGACATTGTTGACATGTGACCAACCGTTTGTTATTTTGTAATTATTATTTAATTACTAAACACATTAGCATATATATGTTTTTTTTGTAACTTTATGGCTTTCGTACGATTATGTATTGCCACAAAATATAGTTGTGTCAAACTAGCACCTAGAGTAAGTACAAACTTTAGAAATGACTTTGGCACGGTCAGAAACATTGTCTAAAAGGTAGTAATCATGATCAAATGTGTCATAGCAGGTCAACCCGACTCAATTAAGAGCCGTGTCAGGTTTGGGTTTGACAAGTTGATAAAGGATTTTACTTTGACACAATTATGACATGATATGAGATATTGGCACCCCTAGTTTGAGTGTGTTTCGAAAGGAACAAAGCTTGAAAACTTCAAGACAAAGCCTTTGTGAGTTTTCAAGGTGTTACAAAACCTTTCAAAGAAGATTGGTTGAAAATAAAAAGGATTTTGGGGTAATTGGACAAAAAAAAACAAAAATGTGCATTATGGTGACGACACAGATGTTGCCACATCATCAAGTACATGTTTTTAAGTACAAACAATAGAAGTATTCTTTGGTTAGATATGAGTAGGGTTGTTCTCAAATGAAATGTTATGAAATTTTTTGGAACTAATAATCTCCGATCAAAAATTTTGGAATATTCATAATTTTATAAAAACTTCAAAATTAAAACTTCAAAATTTCACCTTCTAAAATTTTGAGGGTTGTTTTTTAGACGAAATGGATCGGAAGTAGGTGTTCCAATATTTTTCATAATTGAATTTCATTTCCAGTTCCAGTTTTAAATTTTGGAATATAATAACTCACTTCCAATAAATTTTTTTGGAAATTTCAAAAAACATATATTTATGATAAATACAAACATATTGTTAAAACTTTTAGATTAAAATACAATAGCCTCTCAACATGCGCTATGCACGAACATATTCAATTCTAAAAGCTATGTGCACGCATATTGGATTCGATAGCACAATGAATATAATCAAATGAATAAATTATGGGTGGGATTTTAAATAGCTTTTTCCAATACATAAATTATATAATTTCACACTTACAATGGCAAAAATGTTCAGATTCACATGTAGTATGATTGCATGAAACAAATAATGGTTTGTAATTTGAATTCAAGAAATCATGATGGCTTAGAACATGGGTGGATCTAGGAATTTTTGCTTGGGGGGGGGGGGGGGGGGGGGGGGTGCATAATTGTATGTTTATTCTAACAAAATATTAAAGAAATAAAAATAACTAATGCAAAAGATGATATAAAAACTGAAAATTTTGTGAAAAATGTTTCATTGTTTTTATGGAAGTAGATTTATGAAGTTGATATCAAGGAAAGAACACGTTGTAGAGAACATTTTGATTTTTGTTCTTATTGTTCTTATTATTTTTCTAATGGAGAGATGCAAATGTTGGGTTTGAAATAAGAGCATCCAACGTAGGCCAATTTGAGGGGACCTCAAATTACTCATAGTAAGCCAATTTAAGGGGAAGTGGGATTTTTTTCCCAGCATCACATTTGGGATAAGGGTAAAGCAACACTTGAAATGACGCTCAACTTTTGAAAAGCCCCACAAAGGCTCCTATTTTTTATACCACTACTTTTGCTGAAAAACACCACCACCACCCCTTACTTTCTGAAGCACACCACGACCTTTCTGAAATATACCACCCACCTACTGGAGGACACATCAATATAAACCAAAAATATTCTTTTATGCTTTCTTCCTCTTCTTCTCATTTCTTCCCCTCTCTTCACAGGAATAACAACAACCAGAAGCAACTACCTCATTGTCGGACGCACCATCACGTCACCACCAGTACTACCCTACCCCGCTAGCCTCGCCCCATCACCACCTCTTTTCTCATCTCTTATTTTTCTTCTTTATCTTTTTCTTCATTTTTTTCTCTATGTTCATCTTCTTCTCCTATCATCTCCACCTATCTTCTTATCCCCCTGTTCAGTGCATCAATTATATATGTTTGAACATGGGTCAAAACAATAGGATTAGCATACCAACTGAAGATATGCTCAAAGGATGTCATGGATGGGCTAATAAAAGTAGTGAAATGCCACAATTTCTTATTGTTGTTTCTGATACATCAACATCGAACTGCAAAGTGACGCAACAATAACTCATCGATTACCTCCAAGAAGTAAAGTGACCCCACAAGAATTCAAAGATGCAAAAATAAACACACTGACCAAGCGATTACGACCAAAACAACCCAGGTAGACCCAAATGCAGCAGATCCTGCAAGCATAATAATCCCATTCGCAACGGATCACGTGAAATGGATACTTAGGCTCACAGGATCTACCGCGTTTGTTTGAAAATTAGACAAAGTTAGTTTTTGCCCAAAAGGCAATGGTCTCTGCGAGCCTAAGGATCTCATTCGCATGATCCGCTGCGTTTGGGCAAAACGTGACTGTCAATTTTTTGTTTTAGCCTTTTTTTTTAACTTTTTGAAATCTTTATGGTTTAAATACACTCTTAACAAATAAAATATATTCTCAAAACACATTTTGGCCATTGTCGTTAATCAGCCATAATCCGAACCCTCTGAAGTCTAGTTTTTTTTACTTGACATTGTCGAAATGGTGTTTTTGCAATAAAAGGAATTTGTTAAGAGTGTACATATATAAATCATAGAAATTAAAAAAAAGGCTCAAACAAAAAATTTTGAAAAAAATGGACAGACTCATATTTTTTGTCCAAAGGCAGCGGATGCTACGAGTCGGGTGATGAAATTCGCATGATCCTTTGCACATGGTCATTCGAAGCCCAGCCAGGAAGGGAAGGAAAATTTTGTTTGAATTTTTTTATGAGATTGACATTTACCGTGTTTTGTAATTTCTATCACTTTAATTATCACTTTTGATCCTTTTTTATTACCTTCAAATTTAACCGAATCTTGTAATAATAAAGGTAAACATAATTTCATTAATGTTTTTAAATATTATAGAAAAAATAACCATTAAAATAGCACTAATAATCAAATTTAGGATCTCCTCAAGCAACCTCACCTTGGTCTGTCGAATTTCAACATTCAAAGCAACCAGGGCGGCCATGTTCTCATTTGAAGCAACACCGGCTTTCTACAAATTTCACAAATTAGTCAAACACCATGAGACCGGTTGTCTTTACTTGGAAAGTTGCATCGATGTCGGTCTCGAAAGCAGCACAGAGATGAACAAATGTATCATCGCTTGCGAGGTTGGAGTCTTTTGACCTCAAGCATGAAAGTTTGGGAAGCGGGCATGGATGATGGCCCAATCCTCCCATGTAGCGTCCGAGGGCGAGCCGGAAGACCACTGTACCAGAACCTGAGTGACCGCCCTGTTGTGGCGCGGAACTAACCGCCTGTTCAATATCGCCACTGGTTCGGGGTGGAGTGAACCATTCGAGTCCGAGGATGGCAGTGAAGGAAGGCGTTGCTGGTGTGGCCCCAAGTGGGCCTTGAGCTGGGAGACATGGAAGACGTCGTGAATTTGGGAACCCTCTGGAAGAAGCAGCCGATAGGCAACATTACCAAGTTTCTCCACAATTTGGAAGGGACCGAAGAAGCGTGAAGCAAGCTTCAGATTACGGCGAAGGGAGACGGAATTCTGACGATAAGGTTGTAGCTTAAGATACACCCAGTCGCCTAAATTGAAGGAGCGCTCAGTGCGCTTTCGATCAGCGAAAAATTTCATCCGTTCCTGTGCCTTAATCAATCGTTCCTTGAGAATAGAAAGCATCTCTTGGCGTTCCTGGAGGTAGGTCTGGACTTCACTGATGTTGGTAGACTCAATTGGTGGGAGTGCGAGGAGTGGAGGTGTATACCCATACAAGGCTTGAAAGGGCGAGATTTGTAAGCTTGAGTGAAATGTGGTGTTGAACCAGTATTCTGCCAGATAGAGCCAGTGAAACCATTTGGAAGGGGCCTGATTGGTCATGCACCTTAGGTACGTTTCTAGGCAAGCGTTGGTGCGCTCGGTCTGTCCGTCGGTTTGTGGGTGGTAGGCGGAGCTCATTGCGAGGTCTGTTCCAAGCGCGGCGAAGAGTTGTTGCCAGAAGGTGCTAGTGAAGGTCTTGTCTCGATCGGAGACGATCGATTCAGGTAGGCCATGCAATTTGTAGACTGTCTGTAAGAATACCTTGGCCACCATGGAGGCAGTGAAGGGGTGTGTGAGAGCCAAAAAATGGCTGTATTTGGTTAATCGATCCACGACCACCATTATCACGGAGTGACCGTGAGAGACGGGTAACCCTTCGATGAAATCCATCGAAATGTGTTGCCAAGCTTTGTCGGGAATAGGCAAAGGTTGTAAGAGCCCGCCATACCCACTGAGATCATATTTGTTACGTTGGCAAACTTCACATTCGATGATGAATTTCGTAAGATCCCTTTTCATACCCGGCCAGTAGAAGTGACGCAATAAGCGTTGGTAAGTAGCCGTGATGCCCGAATGGCCGCCAAAGTTGGAGCAGTGGACGGAAGAGACTAGTTGTTGGCGGAGAGAACCCACTGATCCAATATAAATTTTGGATTTAAATTTGAGCAGACCATGGCATAGTGCCCAGTTGGGGAACCCGTCACCATGAACGAGCAGTTTGGGTAATAGGGAGTCGGCCAAGTCGTCTCCCACATAGCTGGTGGCAATCTCTTGTATCCATGTCGGAGTACATTGAGTCAAGGCGAGGCAATTGGCTGCAACCTCAGGACTGGAAACGATGGCAGGATGACGTGAAAGAGCATCAGCTGCTTTGTTGTCGGCACCTTGGCGATAATGAATGGCAAAGTCGTAACCAAGCAGCTTTGAGAGCCACTTCTGCTGGGTAACGGTTGTGAGTCTCTGATCCAGAAAATGCTTAATAGCTTGATGATCAGTGAGGATCAGGAATTTGGAGCCTAGCAGGTATGGACGCCACTTTTGCACCGCTAGCACGATGGCAAGCAGTTCCTTTTCGTATGTGGATAAACCAGAGTTGCGAGGGCCCAAGGACTTGCTAAAATAAGCTATGGGGTGATGGTCTTGGCTTAGAACAGCACCAATCCCATGGGTACTAGCATCTGCTTCCACAGTGAAAGGAGCTATGAAGTTTGGTAATTTGAGGACTGGCGTAGAGCAGAGGGCGTGCTTGAGCTGTTCGAAGGCAGCAGTGGCAGCATTGGACCATTGGAATGAGTCCTTTTTCAGCAGGTCAGTAAGGGGTTTAGCAATGGAACCATAGTGACGAACAAACTTGCGATAATAACCTGTCAAGCCTAGGAAACCACGAAGGAGTTTAAGGGAGACTGGGAGTGGCCAAGAGAGAATGGCACTGACTTTAGATTGGTCTACTGCCACGCCATCAGCAGAGATTACGTGCCCGAGATATTCAATGTTGGGCTGTCCAAAGGAACACTTGGACAGCTTGATATGAAGGGAGTGTTTGCGTAGGATGGAGAAGGTGATATGGAGGTGAGTTAAATGTTCCTTCATGGAACAGCTGTAGACGAGAATGTCGTCGAAGAAGACAAGTATGAACCGTCTTAAATGTGGTTGAAAGATGGAGTTCATGAGGGCTTGGAAGGTGGAAGGGGCGTTAGTGAGGCCGAAGGGCATAACGAGAAATTCATAGTGGCCATTGTGAGTACGGAAAGCGGTTTTGTGGGTGTCATTTGGATCGACCAAGACTTGATGGTAGCCCGAGCGGAGGTCGATCTTAGAAAGAATGGTTGAGCCATGGAGTTCATCAAGGAGTTCGTCTATGAGGGGAATGGGGTATCGATCCTTGATGGTTAACTCATTGAGGCGCCGGTAGTCTACGCAAAAACGCCAAGACCCGTCCTTCTTTTTTACCAAGAGAATAGGGGCTGCGAAGGGACTGTGAGATGGTTTAATGAGGCCTGCGACAAGCATCTCTTGAATGAGTTGCTCAACAATGGATTTCTGGATGTACGGTAGTCTGTATGGTAGCAGGGAAGGGGGTGTGGCGTCGGTTTTAAGTGGAATCTTATGGTCCAGCAGCCGTTTAGGGGGTAGGGATGTTGGAGGATCAATGACATCTTGGAACTTGAGGAGAAGATCAGCTATGGAAGGGTGTGGTTGGGGTGAGTGAGGAGTGGCTTCCATGGACCAAAAGGTGCCAATGAAGGTATGATGAGGGCAGAGTTTATGTGGCTTGAGTGAGAAGAGAATGTTGATGTTGGAGGGTCCATTTGATCCCTGTAATGTTGTCCTGTGTCCTTGGTGAACTAGAGTGAGCTGAAGTTTTTGCAAATTAATCGTGATATCGCCAAAAGTTTTCAGCCAGTCCACGCCTAATACCATCTCGTGCTCCCCCAAGGGTAGGAATCGCACATCGCCACTGAAAGATATGCCCTGCACAGTCCAAATCAGAGGCTGGCAGATTGCTGTGCTATGCAATTGCTGTCCGTTAGCCACTCTTACGGTCATAGGCGCAGTTGTTTGCACGGGCCAACTTGTGGCCTTAACCACCTTGGGGTCGATGAATGAATGCGTGCTGCCTGTGTCGACCAGAATAGAGATGGCGACCTTCTTGATGTGGTCACTCAAGAGGATGGTGTTGGAAGTGTTGCAACCATGAAGTGCATTGATGGAGAGTTCCATTTCAGTCTGTTCTTCGGAGGTTAAGTCATCACAAGTGCTGTCTGGAACTGCAAGGGAGCCTTCATATTCGGTTGCACTACTGTCCTCGTCAGTGGTAAGGAGGTATAATTGCTGGGACTTGCATCTGTGGCCAGGTTTGTAGAGTTCGTCACAATTATAGCATAGGCCTTGATCGCGACGAATTTTCATTTGAGCTGGAGAGAGGCGCCTAATGGGGGGTGTGTAAGGAGGCGGCCTAGGTGGTGGTGTGTAAGACTTGTGGAGCAGATTTTGGCTGGGGAGAGGAGGCCTGGAACTCATGGATAAAGGTGGAGGTTGGCTAGAGATGGGTAGCTTGGGACCCAATGGGGATGAAGAATGGTTTGTGGGACGATAATTGGGTGAGGGATGGTGAATGGACTGTTGTGATGGGGATGAACATGCTTCCTGCATTCTGGCTAAGGAAAGGGCCTGAGCAATACTGGAGGGTTGGAACATTTGGACCCTAGTTTTAATGTGGGGTTTAAGGCCACTAAGGAAGCTCAACACATAGTATGATTCACTGAGGGTATCATTATTAATAACCATCCAGGACTTAAGCTCCTCAAACTTTTCATAGTAAGCTTCCACTGAAGTGGATTGGTAGAGTTTATTGAAGGCCTCCACGTAGTTCTCATGGACTGGATTCTCAAATCTGAGACATACGTCGGCTGCTAATTGAGGCCATGATATGGTTGGCTTACCCATTTGATAGTCGAGATACCATGTATCCGCCTTGCCGTCAAGGTGGATGGAGGCAATGGACACCTTGCAGTCAGGTGCTATATTGTGAAGTAGGAAGTACCTCTCACATTTCTTGACCCATGAGCGAGGGTTAGTACCGTCGAAGTGGGGAAAATCCACCTTCGGAAAACGGAAATGACTCATTGAAGGCTCATTCTGGATGGAGGCATCAGTGTGCCATTGCTGAGCTGGGTGCTCAGGTATATGGGAGCTGCTTGCAGCAGGGTGTGAACTCGATGGAGTGGGAGGGTGTTTTCCTTGGATGAGTTGCATCAATTGAGCAAAACGTGAGTCAATATGTTGCCTGAGTTCTTCTCCACTCTTGGCCAACTGCTCCTCGGTCTGAGCCAGTTTAGCAACATCTTTTTTCAAGAGCTCAATCTGGCTCATAGCCTCATTGAACTGCCTCTTGGATTCTCGCAGGTGAGTCTCCATCTCTTTGGCCCTGGTCTCGATGGCTCCCATATAACCAGCGCTCTGATACCAAGTGTAATGATTCCGAGATTTGAGAGAGAAACACAAGGAAAACTAATAGAAATTGATATTCATTTAAGGAAGAACAAGTAAGAAACAGGGTTCTTTCTCTCACAGAGAGAACCTTTTACTTCTTTCTACAGCCTGTTCTTTCATTGATTTTACCTACTACTTATATAGATAAAGCCCTATTACATGGTACTAGCCAAAATGGAGAGGAAGGGGCGCGTGAGCAAGGAACGTGGAGCTCGTCGTGGCCGGCAAGATCAGAGTGGCGCAGTGGTCCAGGATGTACCCTGTCCTTAACTGATTCTGTGATTTCATAACAGCTTTAACAGCTTTTGTGATTTCATAACAGCTTTAACCGTTTTTGGGATCACCTGCTAGTCACGTGAGTCACTTAAGCAAGAATTGGCATGTGCGAGGCACGTGAATTAACCACTTGTTAAGCTTCAAAAATTCGTTTGTTCCCGCCCAACCAGAGCAGCCTGTTGTTCTTCGCGCACTCGTGACAGCCATGTTCTCATTTGAAGCAACACCGGCTTTCTACAAATTTCACAAATTAGTCAAACACCATGAGACCGGTTGTCTTTACTTGGAAAGTTGCATCGATGTCGGTCTCGAAAGCAGCACAGAGATGAACAAATGTATCATCGCTTGCGAGGTTGGAGTCTTTTTGCTTGGTGATGTTGTACTTGTCGTACTTCTGGCAGATTGCGTCAATGCGGATCAGAATGTCGATAATGTTCATTTTTACGAAGTGAAGAAGCGATGTAAGAGTTTGCAGAGAGCGAGAGAGGCGAAAATAACGAAATTTGAAGTTTGAGTTGAGAAGATGAGATCGTTTGTTCTTTTTTAGTACCAAAATCTCTCTGATATCTTTTTAGATCTTTGTAGACTTGTAGTTGTGTTTTACAGAGAGAATGAACTGAAAACTGAATTGAAATTTGAATGAAATGAAATCAAAATGAAATGAAACTCGGGTCGGTTAACTGACGGGTTTTGGAATCTGGAACCGAGGACCAGACCGAAATTATCGGCCGGGCCTACAAATCGGACCGAGCCTACAAACCGGACCACAAATTAAATTAGAAAGTAAAAACCGGATCAATCGGATTGGTCCGAGCTGGTTTCCGATTCGGTACGATTTTTCGGTGTAAAATGCCTAGCCTTACTATAAGGTGAGGATTTTCTCTACTTTAACGAGGAAGTGAATTGTTGAATGGGGTGGTTATATGGAAATGAAATATGGTGGTGGGTCCCATGTAATTCTTTATGTTGTTTTAATTGGTAGTGTAAGATAGAATATGACTAAATAACCTTGAATTCGATGAGGTTTTTTTGTATAAGAGGGGCCCAATGTTTTTAATGGTGGGATCTTTGTGACATGTGCTAGCAGATGTATCGACCTATAATAACATTTTCCAAATTCCAGGGGGCCATGGCCAACTTTCGCCCTCTGGATCCGCCTTTGGTTTAGAGCATGTTGAAGTATTACATGATTTCGCGAACAATTTCAAAGTCATTTATACAATTAATAATCTTCTAAATCAATATTTAAAAGTTGCTTTTAGAGGTATTTTTTTATAAAGCATATTATAAACCGGAAGATAAAAATGTAGGGTTAAATTTGTAAATATGAAGATAACTGCGTATAACGAACACGCTATCTGAGATAGCATGGGAAGATTTACGATTGTGGGTCAAAAAATTTTGCACCCCCATTTCAGTGTGTAAGCTTTTCTTAAAATTGTGAAAATACCCCTGCATACTATGGATGCAATAACTAAAGCAAATTACTATTTTGCTCCCTTTTTTTCACCCTTATAAACAACACCAACGACAAATATTTCACCTACACGATGTAAACATCAACATCAGATCAAAGCTTGTTGGACTGTGATCGATGAAGATTTCATGGTGGTAAAGAGATAGACTGAGGATATCGAATGAGCCTTGGTAGTGGTTGGATGGCTGGATCAGAGGTGGTAGTGGTTTGAAGAAGGTGGGCCAGAGGTGGTGATGGCTTGATTTGGGTGGAAGAGGTTGATCGGAGGTGTTGGTGGCCTGGAAAAGGTTGGTGGGAGGTGATGATGGCCTGATTTGGGTGGAAGGAGGTCGATATATCATAGATGGTGATGACCTGATTTGGGTTTTCTTCTTCTTCTGTCACCATTTCTTTTTCTTATTTTTTTCTATCATTTCAACCTAACTTATCATTCCACCGAAGTTGCATGTGGGATGAGTTAGTGTCGGTTTCTTATAATTTGGGTTTACTTTATCAAATAAAAAAAGTTATTCTCACAACTTTATTAAAAAAAAACCCTTTACAGTATTCGCTGAAACAATCTAATTGAGTATACAGAATCACCAAAGCATCCAGAATACCACCTACATTTATCTATCCTCTCAGATTAAAAACAAACTCACCAATTTGCCAACAACAATTAAAAATAAAACCAAACATTCAAAAAATAGGGTTTTGTATACCAAAATCAAGCCTAATGCAACGCCTCGTACGATCCAAGCCTCCGCATTCCAATCAACTTTGCAAACAATGCATAAGCAACCATCACAATTAACACAACAATCATAACATGAAGAACAAATAGAAGATCCAGAATGGCCAGAGCCCCCAACTTGGATTCCTCCAAACCACACTTAGTTGATCCCTCCACACCACTAACCACATCCAACAACCTATGACACCCTTCTGAGATAAACCCATCAACATTAAGAGACAACATAGTATGTAAACCCATGACCCTTTTAAACAAATAGAAGACCCCAACCCCACATCAACATAGTATGTAAGAATCTCGGTTACAATACTGAAGTCCTGCCATAGTGGCTAGTTCGTGAGACTCATAGTTGAGCTCCCTACTGATAAATTTACAAAACCATAATGGATGAATTGTAAGTAGTCATCGTATGTTGGTGATGAGGGGACACCATGCCCAGTCCATGGCCACCAAAGGAGACTGCAAATCATCCTACAAGATGAAAATAAGATTTTCAGAATCTCCCAACAAAAAACTTGTTCTCCAATGTCGTACTTGGATGAGGAGAAGAACCAGATCAGTTGCATGGCATTCAACCATTGTACTGTCCGTTACCTTGCCATCAATAGGGCATACCACCTGGGCTAGGAGCTCACCTTGAAGATTGACAGTCGAAACACCAATTGCGCTTTGTTGTGATGAGGCAAAGAAGCTGACATCATAAGTAACAATAATTGTATCTAGATCCTAATGGCGAGGAATGGGTTTGAGGTCAAGGGATCTAGAATTGAGGGGGTCATTCCTGGCTGTTTGGATTTGATCATGAATAAGATGTATCCTGATTGTGGCTAACTCAGTATGAACAATGTTCTAAAAAGCGCTAGGCGCTGGGCGGGCGGCGAGCAGGTGCCTAGGCGGGCTTAGGTTTTGTATTATAACTTTAATAATTTACAAAAGTTAAGCATAATATATTATCAATTACATCCAATTTAATGCCAAGATACATATGCAAAATTTAAAAACATGAAAAATTAACAATCATGAACAAAATTTATTAAAACTCAAATGATTGAAGTTGGTCATGATGGGTACTTTATATAAAATTGAATTTGTGGACAAATATCCAAACCTACTCTTTTATTTTTCTTCAAATTGCATGAATAACCTCAGTCATGTTTGATAAAATCTACTTTAGTAAAATTGGTACCGGTAGATCTTTTGAGAATTTCATTAAGTAATCATCATTTGCTACAATTAGACATATACTAAATAAAAAAACAATAAAATAGTTTATTTCTAAAAAAGAGGAAAGAAAAATAAAATAAGAACACAATTAGCCTTATTAAAAATTTAAAAAATAAAAAAAAATTACCCAGACCCTGCCTAGACCTCCCAGACTGCCCAGAACCCGCCCAACCATTAATCTGGGCGGTTTTCTACCTTCTAGCGCCTAGGCCGCCGCCTAGGCTGATTTTTAGAACACTGAGTATGAGGACCATATAAAGTGGGTAGGCTCGACTCGAATGGAGTAATGGGAGTATGGTTTGACAGAGAATCGGTAACTGCTATAGTAAGAAAATGGTGAATGGAATCCATTTTGTCATTATCTTGGCTGGTCAACAGATGAAGATGATTTGGGGGAATTGTTGTTCGCGGAAAACCATTGGCTTTACCAAGTTTTCCAAGTCCGGTGAAAATAAGATAGGAATTGTTGAGGGCAAAACTTGGTGTTGTTGAAAACCCGATTATTCTGAGTATGCCAAATGGTTAGGAGAAAGGCGGTGAATTGGGCAAACATCTCATCCCTGATATCTTTGTGCATGTTAGTAGTATCCCACATGAAATTGAGAAAAATTGTGGTGTTTGGCATTGCAAAGTTGTCATTGCACCAATCAATCAGGATAGGAGAGATCTGCCACATTTGATTAATGATCGGGCAAAGGAAGAAAAGATGGGCAGGTCCACAGGCCCGGGATCCTAGCAGGCATGCCCTAGTCTTGGAAGTTAGAAATGCAATCAGCCAGCACCAATCCAGGTTTGACCCATCAATCTCTCCATAGGTTGATATTCACACATAATAACACTTGCCAAACAAAATGACACTTCATTTTGGCAAGCGCTTAGAGATTGCCTCTCCAAGAGAAGGAGGCAATTAAAAAGGATTTAGAGATTTGAGAGATGTTCTTGGTACAAAAGTACAAAGATTTGAGTTGTTGGACTCGTGCATTAGATGGAGAGGAAAGCGTTTGCCACATACTCTTAGCTATCAAAACTAGATTTGTATTCCTGGTGAGAGGGATGTTAAGACCACCCATATGACGGGGCTTGGAGATGCGATCCCAAGTGCACAAATTTTTAGTTTTACTGTCTTCTGCCCCATTTCACAAAAAGTTACGGGCAAGGTTATCAATTTTGTTGGAGATAGAGATAGGGAGGAGGAAAGTTTACATGTTGTAAATTAGGATATAATTAAAGACCGCTTTGATCATAATCATGCGACCAACTTGGGAGAACACTCTAGATTTCCAACTAGAAAGTTTAGCATTGATCTTCCCTAAGATGAATTGGAAGTCACTGACTTTCTTTTTGGAAAACAGCAAAGGGGATCTAAGATATTTGTTTCTAGGGTTATAAAATTTGGAACGTAGGATCCTGTTGATCATTTTAGCGTGCTTAGGGTGGAAATTCGAGCTGTAGTAAACAATAGATTTATCAAAATTGACGCCTTGTCCCGACGCAAAACTATATTGGTGAAGGATATCCTTGACTGAGTGAGCTTCAGCCAGCGAAGTTCGACAGAAGATCATGAGGTAATCTGCATAGAACAAGTGACTGATAGACGGGGAATGTCTTTTAATAACAATACCTTTGAGGGATCCCTCAGATTTAGCACGTGCGAGAAGACGGGAGAGGGCTTCAGCAATAAGAATAAAAAGGTACGGGGAGAGGGGGTTTCCCTGCCTAATGCCCCTAGATGGTTTGATGGGAGAAAGAGGAGAACCATTGAGCATGACATCTAAGGAGGTAGTGAAAATACATTGCTCAATCATTTGTATCCATTCAAAAGTGAAACCAAGCTTTTCAAGAGTTTGAAGTAGGAATGACCATTCCACTCTATCATAGGATTTAGCCATGTCATTTTTCTAGCCATCCAACCCTGTTTATTTTTTCGGAAGTGCTTCATTTGAAAAAATATTTCATGAGCAATGCTAACATTGTTCGCTATAGAACGATCTTTAACGAAGGCTCCTGATTGGGGGATATGATGTTATCTAAAAGGGGTTTCAGGCGATTTGCCAAGAGTTTCGAAATAACCTTATAAATAACATTACAAATCCCTATAGGACGGAACTTGTCTGGGACGCTGGGTTCCCTACTTTTGGAATTAGAGCAATGAAAGTCTCATTGAGCTTTGGATTCATGTGACGGGTTTTGAAAAAGTGTTGGACAATCTCACAAACATCATACTTTACTATATCCCAGTAGAATTGAAAAAAGTAAGCATGAAAGTCATTAGGACTAGGCGCTTTATGACTACCCATATAAAAAATAACTTGACTGATTTTCAATTCAGTAGGAATAGCGAGAAGTGTATCATTGTTAGCCCTATTTATGACCGGATTGAACAGTGAAAGAATCTCAAGATCGGGAGTAGGGCTTGAAGAACTGAAAATATTGGTAAAGTATTTATGTAGAATCTCCCCGACAACAGCAGTGTCGGAGTGCCAAACATTATCTTCAGTTTTAAGACAGAAGATATGGTTTTTTTTGCGGCGGAGCAGAGTGGAAAGATGAAAGAATTTTGTATTTTTATTTTCATCCCAGAGCCAGGAACGACCAGACTTGTTTTCCCAAAAAAGTTCCTCCCGCACAAAGAGTTCCGAAAGTCTATCTTCCAACATGGAAATGACCAGAGCATTGTCTCTAGAGGGGAGCTCATTTTGAAGATTGTTAAGAGCCTTTTTTGAGTTTCCAGAATGGAGAGTTGAATGTTTTATAAGTCAGTATTATTCCATCAGGAAAGACAATAACTCAGTTTTTTTGTTTTTAGATGGAAGTTATTATCCGAGCTAGTATGTCTTCTAGGAGCCCAGGATGATGTCACAATTTCCCTACAGTAGGGGTCTCTAGTCCACATGTGGAAAAATTTAAACGGTTTGGGACCCTTATTCATATTGGCAACATACTGAAGAGAAATGACTCTATGGTCCGAGGAAGAGGTGTGGATAGTATGAGCAGTAGCCGATGGAAAATGGTGCATCCAATCAGTATTCACTAGAATAGTAGAATGCGGTCAAGCTTAGGTTTGATCCCATTTATGTCTTTCCGTTTATTATTCCAAGTGAATTTGGAGCTGTTAAGAAAGAAGTCTAAAAGGGCATGGGTATTAGTGAAGGTTTGGAGGTGATTCAGGGAAGAGAGAGTAGGTCGGTTACCCCTATTTTATCCTCAAATCTAAGAATGACATTAAGATCCCCAATAAGCATACTCGTAAGAGATTGACAGTGCTACATCGTAGACATAGTATCCCATAACTGATTTCGAAGAGAAAGGTTGGGTTCTCCATATACAAAATAATCGACCAAGTAATCATCTAAAGTGTAGTTAAAATTATATTTACATGAGGAAAGGATGGTGAGATGAATGTCTTCTTTCCAGAAAAGTGCAATGCCACCTGAAAGTCCATTAGCTGCAACTGAGACTCCGTGTCTAAAGCCGAGTCTCCGGCGTATGTGATCCATGGAGGAAGAGGAGGCTTTGGTTTCTGACAAGAAAATGATATTCGGATTGGACTGATGGGACGAGGTCTTTAGATTCCATAACGCTTTGACAGACTCGACGCCACTGACGTTCCATGAAAGAATCATGAGAACTTGGGCGACCCTTCTGCGGCGGTCACCGGAACCGGAGTAGCCTCAATAAAGGTTATGATCATACTGATACTCGGAACTAATGGCCCAGAGAAAGCAAAACAAATAGTGAATCCAGCCAGTAAAACTGACGGCCATTCTAATTCTGGTTATATACTTCGGCTTGTGCTTTGTTAAATCAGCGATGTGAGCGACTGGCAACATGTCCATTAGTATTTTGCTAGCATCTGTTACTGAGCAGATTCTGTATCGGTCAGTGTTTTTGTCTTTATGCTGAGGAACAACTCCAAAATCAAATGCCCCTTGCTCATACTACTTGCTTTGTTCATCATCAATGGCTTTACTATTCACGTTGAATGCAGAGGCCGAGACACTGAGCAATTTTTACACGTACTCAATAGACCCATAAATATAAGATGATACACCCCTGATCATCCATATCCTTTGATCATTCCACCACTCTTCCATGGTGAAGTCAAGCATATATTGGGCATGGGCCCCAAGGGCAAGTGACATGTACAAGTAAAACCAAGGGTAACGGCTTGTTACCTCAGGAAAGACTGGAACTTGATTGATGAGAGCAATTGGTGGGATGAAAGCATAGATAGTAATAGAAATACACCACATAGGCTAGAAAGCATAGTGGGCATAACATAAGCCCATATACTTGGTCCGGAATATAAGCGAACTTCCAGGAAGTTTTCAACTAGAACTTGCTTATGATATATCTTTCAACACTATTGGCAGGCTTTACATGATAAAGTTTTGATATTCTATGTCACTGCCAATATTTGAATGCATTATTACTTAACATACCCTCTTGGTCTTTAGTGGGAGCCTTTTTCTTGGCTCTATTCGTGATTGAATTTGTGAACCCATATAATAAATAGGGGGAGAAATATGTCACAGTCAAGTAAGTATATAATTTATTTTAGTGTCATTTGCACTTTGCCACCTATTATAAATGGCATATTCAAGTTTACCCCTATAAAAAATCCGTATTGTACCCCCCAAGACTAGCAGTCAATGTGTGTTGACCGTGTATTTTCAAATTAAATTACCAAAATGCCCTTGATAAATCACAGGCTGAGATTTAATGTTTCGTATCTCGAACATCTCATTTCGAGGAAAATCCTAAGGCCCAACTGAAATCGTAATTGTATCTTGAGAAAAATCCAATAGTTTATTTTAAATTTTTTGCATCTTAAACAGCTCATCTCGAGGAAAATCTAACAGTCCAAATTTAATCGTACACACATCTCTAGTAAATCTAACGGTCCAAATTTAATTGTGTATGCATCTCGAGGTAAATCTAACGATCCAGCCCGTGCCTCAAGGTATATTCGACGATTCAGATTTACTCATATGCGCATCTCGAGAAAATCTAGGGGTGACAATGTATTAGCTATTTATTATAGGGGTCATACTAAAAATTACCAAAAAACAAACTTCCACCTATTCTTACTGCTATGTTTCACAGCCCTACCATCATCGACAAAGGAGGAAGAAGGAGAAGAAGAGGAGGAAGGAGGAAGAAGAGGGAGGATGAAGGGGGAGGTGGAGGCAAGGCTCCGAAATAGAGGAGGAAGGGGATGAAGATGAGAGAGGAGAAGAAAGGAGGAAGATGAGGGAGGATGAAGGGGGAGGTGGTGGCGAGGCTGCGAGACAGAGGAGGAAGGATGGGAGGAAGAGGAGGGAGGAGCTAGCGGTGGGGCAACAAAACAAAGGAGAAAGAAGTATAAGAGGAGGTAGGGATGGCAGTGGGGTGGACTTTCACGGATACCCCCCCGCCTCGATTGGAACGGTTTTGGATGTGCCGAAATGGATTTTGGAGCGGATATGAATATCCAAACAACATCCATCAAATATTTGGGGCGGATACAGATTTCGCCATATCTGCCCCACGGATATCCGTTTAAGTACAAAAATTACCAAAATATCCCTGACCCTTTAAAAGCAAAAAAAAAAAAAAAAACCTAACCATAATATCTCATTTTCTCTCTCTGCCTATTACAAAAATTCTTCTATACGTAGCCTCTTCTTCAAGCCGCCTCCTCCCCTCCCCTCCCCTCCATTATCCGCCGCCTCCCCAACAAGTTGTATTAGCTCTTGGATGTCATTGTCATCGTCCTCATCTTCGTTTCTATTACCGTCGTTTCCACCGTTGTCTGATCGACTTGTCTAACATTTGATGGGGGATTATTTGTATTATTTTGTTGTGAGCAAAAAGAGAGGAATTCTTGAGGAGGGAGGGAGTCAGTGGCAATATATCTTGTAGTGTTTGGGTGTTGTTGTTGTTTGGTTATTGGGGAAAAATATACAATGGGGAGTTCAAATCATTATCACCATTATCATCTGCTGATGTTATACAATGGGGAACTCAAATCATAATCACCATTATCATCTGCTGATGTTGTTTTAGATGTAGATGGGTGTTGTTGTTGATGGATTGAATGTAATTGATGATTTCTTGTTTTTGACTACTTCTGAATCCAATCGCTTTTCAATTGGTAATTTACAATATGCCCCTATAAAAAAATAGCTAATACAAGGTCACTCCTAGATTTTCTCGAGAAGTGTGCACAATTAAATTCAGAATGTCAAAGTTTTCTCGAGATGCGTGCACAATTAAATGCAGACTGTCTAATTTTTCTTGAGATGTGTGCATGAATAAATTTGAACTGTCAGACTTTCCTTGAGGTGCATGTTGGATCGTTAGATTTACCTTGAGATGCGCATACAATTAAATTTGGACTGTTAGATTTACCTTGAGATGCGTGTACTATTAAATTTGGACCGTTAGATTTTTCTCGAGATAAGTTGTTTGGGATACAACTTTTAAAAATCAACTAATGGATTTTCTTTGAGATATGATTACAATTTCAGTTGGGCTTTAAGATTTCCTCGAGATGAGATGTTCGAGGTACGAAAGATTCAATCTTAGCCTTTGATTTCTATGGGGTATTTTGGTAATCTGCTTTGAAAACAAATGGTCAAGGCACGTTGACTGCTAGTCTTGGGGAAAAAATGCAATACGGATTTATTATGGGGGTAAACCTGAATAAGCCATTTATAATAGCGTCTATTTTATCTCTCCTCATTTTCCAGAGTGATGAATTCAAAACAAGAAGAGAAATGAGAAATTTTATTGAGTTTCGATTAGTATCAAAATTATTTCAAAAAGATTTCTCAAAATGGATTTAAGAAACCTACTTCAAAAGATTTTTACAAATGTTTCGATAAACTCCATATCCCTCTTACAATTATAAACTTGCTACTAATGTGTTTTTTGTGAATGATTGTTTCCAAATTTTTTAATAGGTATACGCTATTCATCTAGTGCTTGGATGACCTAATTTATATCTTTAGTGAACATGAGATAATGTCAATGTGACTTTGATGTGTTTTTGTCATTAAGTTCACAAAGTGGGGAGGGTATTGATAATGTTCTTGGGAACTAGGTAAAAGTAGTTATTAATAAAATTTATAATATATATATATATATATAGGTTGAGTATTGAGCAAAAATGTATAAATCAATGATTAGCATCTTAAGTTGCATGTATTGGGTTTGCGAGAGAAGTCAAATAAAAACTAAGGTACTTCATTCTATGAGGTGTTTAGGATGTCATCTTTATTTCAAACATTCTTTTGCAAAGTTTTTCAAAGTTGAAAAAGATTTTCAAAAAATGGAGTTGTGCATGTACCTGACTATTTGCCTCGATTGCACCAACTCTTTGTTGCACTGACCTTTTGAAATGTTTGACTTTGTTACAACAACCTAAAATATGTAACGCCAACTTGCTATTTTTATGAAAGTGATTTGCTATTTGATTTTGGGAGTCGCTACATATACCCGACTATTTAGCTCGATGCCTCAGCTTCATTTTTAAGATTTAGCTTTTAAAAACTGTTTGGTGTGCCCAACCACACTTTGTTAACCCTAAAACAACTATAATTAAATACCAAGAGATCAGAGTTCTCATATTGTTGATTGAGGACTTTGTAGAAAAGATTCCAATTATGAAAATTTTTTTGGATGTAGAATTTTTGGGGTTTTAAATACAATTTTTTTTTTAAATTTGCTATAATAGTTGCAACAATATTTTAAATTGATGCACTTACCTTTTTTTTATTTTTTTATTTTTAGTACATTTTTTTTTCAACTTCTCTGTATTTGATGAACACATTGTACTATTCTGCAGTTTAGAGTAGATGCATGTAGAAGAGAGAATTTGTTTGAAATGTGGTTTATAAGATTTTTTAAGACATATTTCTTATTTCTATTACACAACCTACCATAGTGTTTGTTATTTATTGTAGAACTTATGACGATAGTTAGTGTATATTTGATGTTTGTACACAAATTTGAAAGTTAAAAATTTGCGACAGAAGTTTTGTTTTATTAATAACATTTACTTTTATTTTTTTGTCAAGAACAAATTAATGCTCATAAACGAGAATGTTTTTTACCATTAAATGATTTATATTAATAAAAAATGGTAAATCGGTGTTACATATTTTAGGTTGGTGCAACAAAGTCTAAACATCCCAAAATGTCGGTGCAACAAAGATTTGGTACAACCGAGCTAAATAATTGGGTACACGTAGCAACTCCCTTGATTTTTTATTTTATTTTTTATTTAGAAGTTAATAGGCCCTTCAACAAAAGAACAAAAAGTACCAATTGTATATAAACTAAAATCTAAAACTGAAAGAGTATATACACTCGTTAAATTCCCCACCTAAGTACCTATAAACATCAGAGAGACTAACCACCATCACAAGAACTTATTAATCAAAGTTTCATTGAATCCACCAGCTTTAACTCTTGAATGTTAAATATTATATTGGTGAAATCTAGACTAGCTAGTTAAACCAATGTTGTAGTTACCTCTAAAGACTTTCGATAGCTTACAAAATTTACAGGAACATGCTTTGTTTTGCAATAATTAAGTGCAAACACTGCCTAAATGTGACTATGCAAATAATTAAATTATACATAGTGGCATCTATTAAAAATATATAACAATGTTCATCAATTTATAATGGGCCAACCAAACCCACACATATTAAGATCAAATTATAAATAAATAAAAAATTAAGTACATCATTTTCAGAAAAAAAAAAAGCTTGCAATATGCTCCAAAAAAACATCTCAATAAGTCCTCTTAAAATCCTCCAAAAAATATTACATTAAAAATTTTGTAAGAATAAAGTTAGCAAAATATGGTTGGGCATACAAAGCAAAATTTAAAAGTTAAATCTCAAAAGGGTTAATTTAACTTACCCCTTCAAAATAAATAGCTAATTAAGGATTAGTCCCTAAAATATATCGTATTACAAATTCTTGCTGGACTAGCAATCCATATCATTGACTGCTGTTGTACACGCTGTTTCAAATGGACACTGCTTTGATACCCAAAATACCCATGCACAATCTAACAGCCAGGATTGAGCATTTCCCAATAAATACCATTAAAAGTAGTCGTTGTACATTGGGAGGGAGAAGAAAAACCACTTGGATTCCTCTCTATTTAATCAACATATGGTGAAAGTTCACAAGGAAGAAATATTTATAGTAGCCAAGGGATGAAAAGTTGCAGTTTAAGTCCATATACAAAGAGTTGCAAAACACCTTCAACCTCTAGCCATCTCCTTTGAATCTACGCAAAACTAGGGGACATTCTTAAATTCAAATCTATTATAGGGAGTTAAGTTATAGTCAACATTTTGTTTTGGGGGGTGTTGAAAAAAGTTATTGTAAGGAAAACAAAGCATTGTGATAAGCTCATTCATTGGCAACTCTGTAAATGTAAGTAAAGTCAAATGCAAGTATTGACAACTACATATTCAAATGTAAAAGTTATTATATGTAAACATGTGAGTGCATACTGACAACTAAATGCAATGTTTCCAATTTCGCTTAAAGACAACAAAATGCAAGTGCAAATGCAAATGCAAATGGACATTGAGAAATATAAATGAATCTGTGCCAAATGTACCTTGTTGCAGAGCTATATACAAATGCATCCTATTACAAAGTTACATCATATTCAACAAATTAATTTTGTCCAGAATATAAAATGCAACCAATATTCAAAAGCACATGTTTCAAAGGTACATAATGTTCAACAAAAATTACCATGTCATACAAAAATTGGTTCTAATATCTTGTCAAGCCATTAACAAACCACCAAAAACCAAAAAGAGTGGTTCCAAGTTTCAACGACATGTCAACATGGGTATCTACCATGTCCTAAGCAAAACAATTAAAGTGTTAGCTAGGTACATCCTTCACATACATTCCACTGTTGCATTCAACCAAGAAAGGGTGTAATTCCAAAAAAGTCAGTCCATATTCACATGTCTAGTCCCCCTACCTTTGCCTCTGCCCCTGATTGGAGGAGGTATCACATCTTGTTGAAAGTTCTGTCTTGTGAAGGATTCAATTGGTGCCAATGTGCAGTGTACATTACACATCGTGCATTATGTCTCTCTGGAGCAGTAGGGTCGTGGTTGAACATTGGGCCTATGTGATGTTGTTCCTATTTTGGTTGAGCTTCAACATCTCTGCCTTTATACCCTTCCAGCAGTTTGGAAATCCCTTGGCCTATTGTTCCTTGTCGTTCTCACTCTAGGAACATAAGCTTTGGGTGCGCCTTTAGTCTGTTCCTTGGGAGGATTCTTGCAAATCCTCACATTGTGTCCCTCCATATCACATGGGGTCTGCAAGATGTAAACCAACATGGGTAACATTCATTGCTCAGAAAAAATTCATCATCACCAATGTACTTACTTCAGGCCACTCTTTTATGTTTGGGATGCAGATGATGCCCCTTCAATATGCTTCCACACAAGCTCTCGCAGAGTGATAAGGGCTACAATACCTGCAACATACACATTTCATATAAAAAACATTCATAATCAAAATGATGTAAAGTTTTGTAGCTACTATCTACTTACTCTGCCTAGTTTGGTATCTGATTGACCATGGTCAATCACTCCATGCACACAGATGATGCATGTTAGTTTCTGCGGTTTGCAATCACAATATCTGGTTGATGTTTTCACCCTTCACATATCTCCATTTGCTCCATAAGCTATGACAAACCCATCATCTAAACCATGGATTACAAACTGGCAGTTTTTGTAAACAGTGGGAACCAACATGCATCATCAATGTACATGGAGTGGTGAGCATGGTAAATTAAAAACCAAACTGGGCAGAGTAAGTAACATAACAACTACTAAACTTTACACCATTGTTCAATTATGAATGCTTCTGATCTGAGTGTGTATGTTGCAGGTATTGCAACTCTTACCACTCTGTGAGAGCTTATGTGGAATCATATTCAAGGGGCATCATCAACATCCCAAACATGAGGGAGTGGCCTGAAGTAAGTACATTTGATGATGATGAATTTTTCTTAGCAATGAATGTCATGAATGTTACCTGATGATACATAAAAATGGTTGCACCTCTAAGCCACACATGTGTCATGATGATCTCGAGAAAATACAGGTCCCAGCATCAGCCCAACGTTGATCCGACCCAAGCGGTTCTCAGCTCTCTCAATTCAGTCTGCCAGGCAGACCCAAACTCTCACAGCATGTTAGGCCCACACGCCTTGCAACTATCCTCAATACCCATAAGACCTACTAAAGAAAGTATCTCGAGGATCAGCTTCGGACGAGCAACTACAATTGCTTTCTGATTTCAACTAGGAAACAAAAACCAGAGTACATTCCACACAGGGAAACTTCCTTCTACGAATTCATCTCGCATTGGGAATTATCTCTCGCGTATCTAGGAGCACGGGGCTAACAGGGAACTTCCCTCCTACAACACGACTCCTAATTAGAAAATGATCTCTACGAAGATCTCCTTCCTAAACTACGCCTACGGCGGCTTGGTTGAACCAAGACTCATTGCACTATATATAAGACATGAGGTTGGTAAGCAGGTACGCTACAAATTCTTTGTTACAACATTACACCTTCCTCAGATCCATGTCTGACTTTAGCATCGGAGTGCCATCAGCCACCACAACGGTGGTCCGTGGCTCACGTGCGTTACTTGTGCAGGTCAGCAGGAACTAGGTCAAAGCAGGGAGCGAAAAATGACTGCATCAGTTTGGCATCTTTCATGGGGACGACAAAGTCCTTAACTTTACACTAAGTGTCGTTTCCCTTCAAAATCTAGAGAAATGGTGGCCATTAGGTCCCACAGCGTTGGAGAACTAGGGGATACGTCAAACTGCCTCTACTCCACCCCTTTCAGCAGTTTCTTTTATGTACGGACAACCGACTGGCGCTTGCGGAGTAGCGGCTACACCAACAAACCCTGAGGAGCGATCGACCAACAGAATATATGTGTTTCATGGAGCATATTCTGAGTCCGAATTATCCAACAAGTCCAGGAAAAGGGTTCTATGAGACATGAAAATCCAAGCGATACGTGGCGAACAACCGATACAGCATGGTTGGGAACGAGGCCCATCCGCACTACTGGTATTTACGGAGAAAGATCTCCAAGTCGTACAACTCCCACACAACGATGCCTTGGTGGTAACAATTTCTCTAGTAGGCTGGGAGGTAAGGAGATCTGTAGTAGACATTGGGAGTTCGATAAAAGTCTTGTTTCTCCACACATTTCGCAGCATGCTACTAGAAGAAACAACGTTGACCCCCGATAGTCATCCGGTGATCGACTTCATTGGCGAAAGGTGGTTCCCGATGGTAAAGATACATCTGACTACAACAGCAGGAGAACAGCCAGCTCTGAATACACCAGATAGAAGCAACAGTCTCCACCCTGCACCAATGCGTCAAGTACCAAACAAGCCGAGTGATTGATACATTGAGAGGCGACTAGGTAGTTGCCAGGGAGTGCCAGTACATGACGACCCTGCTACCCGGTGATTCCCAATCTGCCGCTGGCCTAGCGGCTAAGATGACTATTTGTTCTGCTCAAAGTGTAGAAGGGAAACAACTGACCCCAAACAACGAGGCACCTGTAAGCCCTCGGGGCAGGCCCAATGCCAGACAATCAGAGGAAGAAACCATTACGGTCTACTTTGACAACCCTCACAACAGCAAGGCAATTCAGATCGGTTCCCGTCTGAGCGAGGGAGTGATGAAGCAGCTCACGGAGTTGCTGCAGCGTAACCAAGACATCTTCGCCTGGACCATGCGGGACATGGTGGGGATTGATCCGTCAAACATCACCTCGAAGTGGACCCCTCGAAGAAAAAAGTTGTGGTGCCCGAAAGGAACGCGATCATAAACGAGGAGGTACAAGGTTTACTCAACGCGGGCATGATCAAGGAAGCACGATACCTCGACTGGCTGGCAAATACCATTCTCGAAAGAAAGAAAAATGGAAAATGGAGAGTGTGTGTAGACTACACTGACCTAAACAAAGCCTGCCCAAAGGGCAACTTCCCGCTCCCCCGCATCGATTAGATCGTAGATGCCACTTTAGAGCACAACCTACTCAGCTTCATGGATGCCTATTCAGGCTATTGATGCACCCCCAGATCAAGAGAAAACCTCTTTCGTGACAAAAATGGGGATATACTGCTATAAGGTGATGCCATTTGGCTTAAAGAATGCAGACGCTACATACCAGCGACTGGTTAACCAGATCTTCAAAGAAAAATCGGCAGGAACATGGAGGTCTACATAGACAACATGTTGGTTAAGAGCCTCCATAGCCCTGACCATGTGCACGACCTCGCTGAAGCGTTTGACCAACTCAGGAAATACCATATGAAACTCAACCCAATAAAATGCACGTTTGAAGTTGAGTCTAGAAAATTCCTGGGCTATATAGTAAACAAAAAAGGAATTGAGGCCGACCCAAAACAAATTCAGGCCCTACTCGACATGAGAGCCTCGACCAACATCAGAGACGTTCAGGGCCTGACTGGAAGGGTAGCAGCACTCAACAGATTCATATCAAAATCCTTCGACAAATGCCAGCCTTTTTTTAAGATACTAAGGGGGAGCAAAGGGTTCTCGTGGAACGAAGAATGCGAACAAGCCTTTCAAAGTCTGAAATCATACATGGGGAGTTCAGAGCTACTCTCGAAGCCAGTGATAGGAGAGACACTTTACCTATACTTGTATGTTTTTGAACACGCTGTCAGTTCAACACTCGTACGAAACGACCGAGGAACCCAAATACCAGTATTATACACCAGCAAAATATTCGTAGAAGCGGAAGCACACTATCCGGATTTGAAAAAGTTTGCCTTGGTACTGGTCGTATCCTCTAGGAAACTAAGGCCCTATTTTCAGGCCCACTCTATAACAGTCCTGACAAAACATCCCCTCCACTCGGTACTACATAAACCCGAGTTATCTGGCAGGATGTTGAAATGGTCAGTGGAGCTCGGACAGTTTGACATAAACTATGCTCCAAGATCCGTCATCAAAGCCCAAACGCTGGTAGACTTTATTGCTGAGTTCACTGGCGGACATGAACCAAAGTTAGACCACCAACCCTCTGACTTAAATGTCCAAATGTGAATCTTGCGCTGCGATGGATCCTCGACTGAAAAGCGAGCGGAGCAGGGATCACACTCTGCTCCCCCAACAGCTTCACCCTTGAAAAGGCAATCAGGTTCGGCTTCCCCGCCTCAAAAAATGAGGCTGAGTACGAAGCCCTCATGTCCATTAGGGATTGCCTAGCATTAAGGATCAGTATAGAATGCCTAGCATTAGGGATCGGTATAGATTGCCTGACAGCTTACAATGACTCAAGACTGGTAGTCAACCAGGTTAAAAGGGATTTCAGCAGCAAGGACCCCCGCATGATAGCCTTCCGCGACAAGGTACTTGGCATAATGGGTAGGTTCAATAGTTGTGAACTTACGCTAGAGGTGGGCATTTCAGATCGAACCGACAATTGGACCGATTCAGAGCGGTTTTTATTTGTTATTTAATATTCGGTTTTAAAACCCAGCTTGGACCGATGTTTCCGGTCCGGTCTTCGGTTACACTTTTTGAAACCCGTCGGGTAATCGGCTCGACCCGGGTATGATTAAAGACCTAAAAAAATATAGGGTTTTACAATCACTTTCTTCTAAACCCGTGCGACTCCTCTTCTCCTCTGCTACTCCTCTAAATTCCACTCTTCTTCTGCGACTCCTCCTCCTCTGCTACTCCCCGTCCTCTATGACTCCTCTATGATTGGGAGGAAGTCTGGTTGTTGCTTGTTTACTTGTTGACAGAAGAAGGGTGTTTCTTGTTGCTGCTTGCTTGTTCTGTTGGCTAGCTGTTGTTGTCGATCAGGTAACTCCAATCTCCAAACTCTTCACTTCTTCTCCACTAATCTAATATGAAATGCTTGCTTTCTAATGAAAGTCAACCAATTTGTTCTCTATGTGATTGATGATCAGATTCACGTTTGCTTATTGGTTGATTGAAATTTTGCAATTGCCAATGATGATCTATGTATCTTATCTCCTTGTTATAGACTTTTTATTCATTGTTCTGGGCAGGATAAGTGCAATAGTGTTTTGCTAAGATAATATCTCTGCTCCATTCCCCACGTCATTATTGTGATGGATGCTCTTTGGTTATTTTTGTCATTTGGTTTTCAAACAACAAAGTTTGGTTCTTTATAACTCACCCACCATAAATCATTGCTTTCATCTGCACTTTGATGGTGATCACTCTGTTTGGATGTCTCTGTTACGATCACTGTCCAAAAGATGTGCTCTTTGGGAATTCCCCTTTTCTAAATGTCGAGGGAATGGGCGAGGGAAAGAGAGCGAGGGATGGGTGTAGCACCCACCCCCTCGAGATGCATGTCAGCGCTAATCTCGAGGGGAATGGGTGGTTACACCCATCCCTCGCTCTCTTTCCTCGCCCATTCCCTCGACAATAAGAAGGGCTCTTTGGAATTACTTGTCCTTTTCCTATTACCCAATTTTGTTTTATCCTGTATTTTATTGAGTGAGTCAATGTTTTGTTCATTGTGTTTGTGAAAAACTTTGAATTCTATTCACATAATTATGTCAACCAGAGATAGGCCAAGTAATGAATTGAGTTGTATACCAACAAACTAATATTTAATTGGCCAGATTTGATTATAGTATCAAATTAGAGAAAGCCCCGTCATATCATTATTTATATAAAATTGTGGATTGATAGTAAGATATGTCATTATAGGTAACAACTGTCATTTAACATTTATAATTATATGGCTCACTTGTGTATAATCTTGGTATCACTCATTTTCAATTTGATAAGTAATATATTAGCTCACCTTGGACCACTCTCCACATTAGATTTATTCAGAGTTGCTATCAACATTAGCGCATAATAGATTTGTTTTCATTAATATGCTACATAAATGCATCTCAAATAGTATATAACATGTACAAGTTAACAGTCTTGAGGTTGAAGATGAATAATCATTTTAGCTTCCAATGGAGCAATTGCTCCATCGATTTGTCTGGTTATCACTTATCATATACTATAAGGTTTATTACTAGACATCGAGATACTATCTCAATGTAATCATTTGAATGTGCCTAAACTTGTCACCAAAACCTGTTTCATTGAAAGGGGTTACCATAAAATTGACCAAATAGTTGGATCCTTCCTTGTCAAACATGAAAAATCAATCATCCAAACCAAGTGACTGATCTCAACCTACTCCTTTTACAATTAACAAGGAGTAAGAAAGACAAAAGATTTGGTTGGGTCCTTAAAAGAAGCAAATTGTTCTGTAACTATTTTGCCATCTGATATCCCATCTTGATTTTAAATTTCAGGTCATTAACTTATTATAAATAAGTTGACATTGGTGTTGTCGATGACTAAGGCAAAAATGAGGAAAAAATGCCGTGAGTGTTTTTTTTTCCGACATTGTGCATTTTTATTAGATTATATTTTCAGGTTTCTTAAATGTTTGTGAATAATAAATGATTATTATTGATGTGGTTTAGGTTAAGTGCAAGGCGCTCAACCATGGAAGGTGTTTCAACAACTCCAAGTTCATCACCGTCACCACAAACTCAAGATACACCGCCATCTCAAGATGAACCATCTCATAATGCACCACCTAGTTAAGAGGGATCATCATCTCAAAATCCACCACCTACTCAAGTGGAAGGACTTCCACCCTTCATTCTACTACAAAAACATCGGAGGTATGGAGTCATTTTACTAAAATAGACATAGCGGGGAAAGGGGAGAGGGCATTTTGTATGCATTGTAAAAGTGATTTGGCATGCCACAGTCAAGTAAATGGTACATCTAGCCTACTTAGACATTTACGTGTATCTTGTTCAAAATCTCATTTAAAAGCCGCAAGTAACCAAAAAGTCATTTCTTTTGATAATAAGGGTACCCCAGTTTCACACTCATTTAATAAGGAGAAATGTAGAAGGAAGTGTGTGGAAATGCTTATTATTGATGAGCTTCTTTTGTAGCATGTGGAAGGGTTGAGGGAGGTGAGAAAGAAAGAGTATAAATCCCATGTGCCACGGATTGGTTGTATGCGAAGGCTTTTGTCAAGTTTTTGAAAAAGTTTTATGAGGCTACTTTGAGGTTTAGTTGTTACCAAAAGGTGACGGCCAATGCACCCTTCCAAGAAATATTCAAGATTGTGGAAGATTTAAAGTTCACAATGAGAAATGGTGATCCCTTTATGAAAAAGGTTGCAAGTTCCATGAAATTAAAGTTTGACAAGTATTGGGGAAGTATAAAGGAAATCAAGTTATGCTTGTGGCGGTAGCTCTTGATCTTCATTACAAACTTGACTACATCAATTACGGGTTAGAATTCTTAGTTGAAGATTCTTGGAAGGCAGATGAGTTAACACAAGGGGTGAGAAATCTATTAATACGCTTGTATGGAGCGTATAAAAATGATAATCCAAATCAACAACATGCTTATTCAGAGGTTTCAGATGAGAATGGTGGCGTTGGAAATGAAGAAGGGAGTGATCCATTATTAGATGGTTTTATGAAAAGAAGAAAAAATAAGGATGTGGTTCATATTACAAATGAAATTGATAAGTATTTGGCAGAGGCATTTGAGAATCAAAAGAATTTAGCATTTAATTTGCTAAAATGGTGAAAACTAGAACTCTTCAAGGTTCCCCATCCTTTCTAAGGTTGCAAGGGACGTATTTGCGGTTTCAAGTGTGGCTTCGGAAGCCGCCTTTAGTGCCGAAAAAATAGTTGTGGATCCTTTCTGGGCCCGTTTGACTCCTAAAAAATAAGGATGTGGTTCATATTACAAATGAAATTGATAAGTATTTTGAGTTTTTTTAAAGAGCTCACAGAGGTTGAAATAGATTTCTACAATTCTTTAGAGAAAATGGAGAAAGGTAAGAAATTTTTATTCATCTTTGAATACTTTTAACTTTATAAAAATATTTTCTCATGTATGCGTATATGTTCTTGACTTGTAGAACTGAAATATTGCAACTTACGGAAGATATTACAACTACTAGTTCGGCTAATCCAGTCATCTAGATTAAGGTATGTTTAATAATTTAGCCACCAAGCATGTATTCCATCTTTTTTTATTTATAATTTCAACATCATGTCAGGTCTATATGAGCAGGGTTGTTGGGGATTCCTTTGGTCTTCAATCCCTTTGTCATGGGCAATAAAATCTTCATTTATATTTGATATTTTAGTAATATTTTTGGTTTTGGTTAATACTTTGACTAATTTTCATAACCATGTAAATTGCGCAGATATGGGAGTGGGAGTCCGAACACATGAAGAAGCATCCAAATGCCAATGCAACAGGGCTTTGAATTTGAAATTTTTTGTTTTGTTTTTGTATTAGTCTATAAGACTATAATATTGATCACTAACTGGATATGGTTTAGACTTTAAATAGATTTTAGACATGTTTTATTATTACAGACTATAATAGGATATTAGAGTAATATTCTAATAGGTTACATACATGTTAATTTATTGTATATAGCCCTAAAATTTACTGTCACAGATAGTTTATAAAATTACTGTTTATAAATTATACATGTTAATTTACTGTCACAGACATGTCTTGGTCCAAACTGTTTTTTTATTACAGACTGTAATATAATTTACTGCATAATCACGGATTACAGTTTGTGTTTGAGAACAAGTTTGGGCTTTGGACCGAGAACGGCCCGGCCCAAAATTCGGTTAACCGGCCTAGTTCGGTCTGGTCTCGATCCTTAAAATCTCGGTTTTTAATAACTTGGTTCGGGTTTCGGTATTTGGTTTTCGGGCTGGTTACCCGGACCAGCCCAACCCTAACTCACGCAGTGTCCTAGAGATGACAACAAAAGAGCTGACTCGCTAGCCAGAGAAGCCTCTACCTCCGGTGAAGTCTCAAGCGGTTTCATCGAACATCAAGAACAGTCAAGCATCGCTGAAGAAGAACATAAATACATATGCGTTACAGAAACGCAACCAAATTGGATGACTCCGATACTGGAATATATAGCAACCGGGGCCCTACCAACCAAGAAGGTTGAAGCAAGAAAACTTAAAATAGAGTAGCAATGTACACTCTCCTAAACGAAAAGTTATACAAGAAATCGATGACATGGCATATCGAACAATTAAAGAGCCCCTACCGGATAGGCACCCTTCACCCTAGCATACGGGTCGGAAGCTATGGTTCCGGTAGAACTCGAGGTGCCAACCTTCCGGACATAAGAATTCAGACCTGACGGCAACGATGAGTCCTTGCACTTGGGAGTAGACCTCCTGATGAAAAACAAGATCTATACTCCACCAAGATAGCCACCTACAAACAACGGATAGCGCAATAGTACAACAAGAAGGTCAAGCCACATGAATTCAAGGTGGGAGATTTGGTACTTAGGAAGACCCAGCAGAACACCAAAGAAGCCGGAGCAGGAAAACTAAATCCAAATTGGGAAGGACTTTACAGAGTTGCCAAGGTTAACAGGCCGGGAACATACTGGATGGAAGACGCAGACGGCGACGGGCTTAAATGACCATGGAATGTAGAACACCTAAAAAAATATTATCAATAAATTATTTTGCTTTTACCAAAATTTCAACTGTTGTCCGTTACAACCCTCGACTAGCCCGGCTATGGCCAGACTCGAATATCATCTCAAAGCCTAATATGCTCCACGAGGATCATGACGCCTGAGGAAGTTGGAGTCTAATCAACGCTTGTTCGCTGATGACGATGACTTGCCAAGGGATCATTGCTCTCAACACAGACAATGATCGCTGAACTTACCAGGTAAGCTTAGTCAGTTCGCGAATGATGATGACGACTTTTGGTGCCCAAAGCCTAATCCTCTTCGTGCGGATCACGACGGCTGAGGAAGTGGGAGTCTAGTCAGCGCTTGTCTGCTGATGACGATGACTTGCCAAGGGATCATTGCTCTCAACACAGACAATGATCATCGAACTTACCATGTAAGCTTAGTCAGTTCGCGACTGATGAAGACGACTTCTAGTGCCCAAAGCCTAATCTGCTCCACGAGGATCACGACGCCTGAGGAAGTTGGAGTCTAATCAACGCTTGTTCGCTGATGACGATGACTTGCCAAGGGATCATTGCTCTCAACACAGACAATGATCGCCGAACTTACCAGGTAAGCTTAGTCAGTTCACGACTGATGACGACGACTTCTGGTGCCCAAAGCCTAATTCGCTCCACGTGGATCACGACGACTGAGGAAGTGGGAGTCTAGTCAGCACTTGTCCACTGATGACGACTAACCATGGGATCATTGCTCTCAACACAAACAATGATCGCCAAACTTACCAGGTAAGCTTAGTCAGTTTGCTACTGATGACGATGACTTCTGGTGCCCAAAGCCTAATCCGCTCCGTGCGGATCACGATGGCCGAGGAAGTGGATTCTAGTCAGCGCTTGTCCACTGATGATGATGACTTGCCAAGGGATCATTTCTTTCAACACAGACAATGATCATCGAACTTACCATGTAAGCTTAGTCAGTTCGCGACTGATGAAGACGACTTCTAGTGCCCAAAGCCTAATCCACTCCTTGTGGATCACGACGGCTGAGGAAGTGGGAGTCTAATCAGTGCTTGTTCGTTGATGACGATGACTCACCAAGGGATCATTGCTCTCAACACAGGAAATGATCGCCGAACTACTAAAGCTTAGTCAGTTCGTGATTGATGACGATGATGTCTGGTGCCCAAAGCTTAATCCGCTCCGTGCGGATCACGACGGCGGAGGAAGTGGGAGTCTAGTCAGCACTTGTCCGCTAATGATGATGACTGGCCAAGGGATCATTTCTCTCAACACAAGCAATGATTGCCAAATTTACAAGGTAAGCTTAGTCAGTTCGCGACTGATTACGACAGCTTCTGGTGCTCAAAAACTAATCTGTTCCGTGCGGATCACAATGGCTGAGAAAGTGGTAGTCTAGTCAGCACTTGTCCACTGATGACAATGACTCGCCCAGGGATCATTCCTTCAACACAGACAATGATCGTCAAACTTACCAGGTAAATCTAGTTAGTTCGCAACTGATGACGACAGCTAATCCGCTCCGCGTGGCTCATAACAGCCGAAGGAATAGTGGCAGAAGTCAGCGCTAGTCCGCCAACACTGAGGGAGTCGTTACAGACAATGACTGAGGGAGCCTGATAAACTTGACCAACATCTGTTGGTTAAACATTAATCTGTCGCAATAGCAACCCAAAGCAACAATATATTTTGACTGACAAAGATAGGCATCCAGCTTAGCAATGCAAACTCTATTGTCTACTAAGCAACTAAAATAAACACGACAATATGGGACAAAACAACACTGTCATTCAAAAAAATGTCTATTTATTATCCGTCCAAGAAAAAATGTTACAATCACTCTAAGGAGAAGCATCCTCCTCATCAGTAAGCCTCACGATGCCAGAACCCTCTCCTCGATTGATCGACCCGAAAGCAGTTCTTCTGTAGTGAGCGAAATCAAGGTCAATACCGGGATGATATCCCCTAATTAGCTCTAGGAGCTCCAGTCTACCCCGAATGACCTCGAACAAGATTAACGGCCTCCTACCTGACACGTCGAAGTCCACCGCGCCCAACAGGGCCTCATAGTGCGAGCGTTCTTCTGCCAGCAATCGTTCTGCCTCCAGAACACGGCGAAACTCCTCATCAATAGCAACTTCCAGCTTCTACCTTTCAACGATCAAGTCTACCTCCACCCGCTTCCTTTTGGCTTTCTGAGCTTCCCGTTCAGAAGACCACCTATCCACAACTGCCTTCAGGCGTTCTAGTAGTCCGCCTTAGTTCAACACGAGTTGACACCAAATCGAACTCGGCGGCCCTCAGCCGAGTTCTAATACCAGTAGCTTCCACTTCAACAACAAAGGTCGCAACCTCCACCCCCTCATGGTTCTTGACAGTGCCAGAATCCTGCAAATCGACCATCCAAGGAGTTCGCTCAATAGAAAGCATCCGAATATGACATCCGCAAATCCGTGAAAGCCTTCTACAAAGCAAGAACCCTCCCACGGGCTTCGGGGTGCAGCGAAACAGGACTGTATGACTCTAGAGCATGAGGCTGTCTCGAGACCACGACGACATGAAACCTCGACACGCGGTCTAACTTCCTCTTCCGCTAAGTCGACAAGGGAAGCCAGATCATCTGGCGAAAGGTCACGACCACTAAGGGTGTCGCCTGTGCGGATTGCGACATACTAGGGGGATAAGCCGCCCTGACAAAATTTTGCCTCTTCCTCAGGACAACAATGGGAGGTACATTCACCTCCAATTCAGCAAGCTCGGAAGGACTGGGCAAGGCCAAACTTCTCTTCCTCGTGAGATGGGCAACCACCTCCTCAGCCGGCGAACCTGACACGGGGTGAGCACCATATAAACACCGCAGCAAACCGCAGCGTGCGATGTTGCCTGGCATTATGACCTCCTCAATGAAATTCAAATGAAGCTTGAGAAACTCCCTCACTATCCGCTTCTCTTCCTCACTGAAAGACGGGATAACAAACCTTCTTGAAACAAAGAACAACATTAGAACCAATATCACAGAAGGAATACAAAAATATGCATGCGCAGACAACCAAGAGACTCACATAGATCAAACTTAAAGTATTGAGGCACTCTACGACTCCCGAACTTGAAGTAACCAGAATTCGCCGAAGCAAAGAACCATTGCTTCTCCCAAGATTCAACACTATTCGCCGCCAGTCGCAGACAATGAGGACATTTCAACACACAGATACCCCTGGAATCCAATCAAGCCTTGGTCAGATGGTGGATCACCGACGAGGTCAAACGGAGGCCAGCGTCATGAGGCCTCAGGATAATTGCGAGCAGTATCTTGAACCCGCTCGACTCCATTTGAGCGGGAGGCATTCAAAAATGGGTAAAGAAGCGCCAGACATCATCTGGCACTAGAAGTCGGAGCCCGAACTCGAACATGCCTCGGTGAAAGCCTATGAACCCATGAGGAGGAACAGTTAGACCTAAAACTCCTTGCGTGGGAACAATTTACAAATCTTTTAGAATGCGGTACAAACTACGGAGCCTGATCAACTCAATTTCGTCGACCAAACTACCTTCGAAGAAATTGATACAAGCGAGGGATAACGGATCCTTGGAAGAAAGTTTAACGTTGTCAGCCATTAGTAGATAGCGAGATAACAATGGGGAAATCCTTCTCAAGACAATGAATATTTATAGGGAAGGCAAACCACACTTTCCCTCCTTGAGCAGTCGCATACCCATTAATGTCATGCGTCGCTTGAGACGAACGCTTCGAGTCTAATCATCACAACGGTACAGTTGTCTTTTCAAAGAGTCAGTGGACCGACTTAACGCCTCACTAACTCGGGAGGAGTAGCTGATGATACATAAAAATGGTCGAGCCTCTAAGCCACACAGGTGTCATGATGATCTCGAGGAATACGGACCCCAACATCAGCCCAACGTTGATTCGGCCCAAGCGGTTCTAAGACCGCTCAATTCAATCTGCCAAGCGAACCCAAACTCTCACAGCTTGCTAGGCCCACACGTCTCACAACTATCCTCAATACCCATAAGTCCTACTAAGGCAAGTATCTCGAGGATCAACTTCGAACGGGCAACTACAGCTACTCTCTGATTCCAACTAGGAAGCAAATACCAGAGTACATTCCACATAAAGAAACTTTCTTCTATAGATTGCTCTCGCATTGGGAATTATCTCCCGCGTATCTAGGAGCACAGGACTAATAGGGAACTTCTCTCCTACAACACGACTCCTAATTAGAAAAAGATCTCCACGAAGATCTCATTCCTAAACTACGCCTATGATGGCCTGGAAGAACCAAGACTCCTTGCACTATAAATAAGACATGAGGTTGGTAAGCTAAGGTACGCTACAAATTCTTTGTTACATCATTACACCTTCCTCATATCCCTGTCCGACTTTAGCATCGGAGTACCATCGGCCACCACAACGGTGGTCCGTGGCTCACGTACGTTACTTGTGCAGGTCAACATGTCAGCATGAACTAGGTCAAAGTAGGGAGCGAAAAATGACTGCATCATTACCCATGATGGTTTTCATCTTGCAGGCACCATACTTGGTGTTACCTCTTCTAGTTTAGAGGCCATCAGGGAGACCCAAACTCAAATAAGATTGGATGAGGATGAAGAAGATTTCACTCAGAGAGAGGAAAGAATTTTCAAAAAATGTGGGATGGAGGGACATAATGTGAGGACTTGCAAGAATCTTCCCAAGGAACAAACTGGAGGTGCACCCAAAACCTATGTTCCAGGAGTAAGAATGGTGAGGAACAGTAGGCCAAGGGGTTCCATAACTGCTGGAAGGTGTAGAGGCAGATATGTTGAAGCTCAAACAAATATAGGAATTGTTCCATAGATGCCCAATGCTCAATCATATGTCCTACTACTCTAGAGAGACATAATGCACAATCTGCAATGTACATTGTGCCCTTTGCACCAGTTGAATCCTTCACATGACCAAACTTTCAGCAAGGTGTAAGACCTTCTCCAATGAGGAATTGAGGCAAAGGGCAGAGGCAACAGTGCAAGGACTAGACATGTGAATATGGACTGACTTTTTTGGGAGTGCACCCTTTTTTGGTTGAATGCAACAGCAGAATGCATGTGAAGGATGTACCTAGCTAACACCTAATAATGATGTCTAGCTTCAAGTTCTAACTGGTGATATGCTTGCTATTTGTGATGCTTACTTTTCACCTAAGCGAGCAACGTGAACGACTCTAGATAGCGTTCGTTCCGATTATTCATTGCCATTTGACCTCGAGATCATTATACCTAAAAAGGGTGACAATCTTTGTCTTCCGAGACCTGGCTATATTGCGTGGTACCCTGGCATGTTTCAAGCAGGTCTTAGGCTTCCAGCTCGAGAAATCTTCTGGGACTATCTAGGTTTTTTGGGCATTGCTCCTACACAATCGGTTCCTAATAGCTGGAGGGTAATGATCGCGACTTTAGCAAGGGTCGTTTTATATGGGATTTCGATGAACGTAAAGGTTTTGCACTTTGTGATGGGGTATAGTGCAAATACGAACCACACTTGCTATCTCCGTGGTCCATCCTATTTTGAAAATCTTTGAAAAGAGTATAAGGGCTGGTTGATGAGTCGATGCCCTGGTTTTACGCGTTGATTTCTTCTGATTTTTTCAAGTTGTGCAACGTACAAATTTTGCGATCATTTTTTTAGAACCTAAGAGGAATGAATTGTTTTGTCTGCGGTGGAGCAAGGGTTCTGAAATTGATTTAATAAGCTGCCCAAGTCTTCAGTAAAAGCTTTTCTTACTATGGATATCCTCAATCGCAGCGGTCTGTATACTCTGAGCGAGGCGGATCGTGCGACGCTTATGATGGCTTGTGTTTCAGAAGTTACTTTTGCACGTGTCGGTGCTGTCGTCATTTTTTATGAGGGGCAGTAGCGTACTCCCCCGGCTATCGTTGGCGACGCGAGCATTGATTGGGAAGTGAGCTCCGCTAAGAGGCCTACGAATAGAAGTGACGTTAATGCTAGCTCGAGCATTAGAAAGAGTAAAGTTCCTATGACCGCTAGTCCATCTAAGTTGTTGGCGATCAGTCCTAGTCATATCCTGAAGAAGAAGAAGCTTGCTACTACATTTTTTGGTATTACCAGGCCTTCTCCTCTTCCTGCATCTTCTATGAAGGACAATGGTGATGTTGTTGATCCTGCTGCCCGAGAGGTTGAGAAGATAAATCAAATTCTTGAGACGAGCAAGAAAGAGGTTTCTCGTTCTTTGGATAATCGCGAGAAGATCCTTGTCTCCTCGTATGGCGTACCTAATTTCGTCGGCTTGTCCATTGATGATTCTCTCGTTATCGACAACAATATGCTTCAACTTGGTGTTGAAATGTCTAAGAATTCGAGCAGTACAAAGACTATCTGATTTCGAGTTCGACTCCTTGTTAGGAGATCAAGTCGTTACTCGTGATCAGGGTTCTAAGGGTCATCTTCCCTATGTCGTTGTGGATACCTCGGAGTTGCCTGCTACTCTTCCTGCTACCCGTTCAACTGTTGTTACTTTTGAGAAGTTCAACTGGTCTTCTAAGCTTGACATGCAAGACGATGCTCGTAATCTCATCGTCAAATGCCACGGGCGGTTGGTCGCAAAGGCTTATATGCCCGTGCATCTGCCACGCAATCATATCATTGAAGGACTTGAGCATCTTATGGAGGAGATGAATCACCTCGGCTATGTTGGTTTTATGAGGTAAGATTATAAGGTCACACGCAATCAGACTGCGTTTGTTGAATGGAAGCTGGCGAGGCAGGCCTTGGTGCTCTCTCATGTTCTTCTTAAATTTGATCCACTGAGAGCGCAGTGTGCGGAGTATGTGAAGACTGCATAGACTTTGCTGAAAGAAGTCAAGGATTTTCGGAATAAGTTTGCTTCCAACCTTGAAACCTCCGAGGTGGAGTTGGATAGAATGTGTTCTCAATTGAGTACTGCTGAGAAGGAGTTGTCCGATCGAATGGTTGATTGCGTCGAGGCCAAGCATTCTACTGCAGAGTACTCCGCTAGTCTGAAGGCTTCTGTGGTTCATGTTGCTCGGTTAAATACTGAATTTGCTACTGCTAAATCCGCAGCTTCCGCTAGGCTTACGACCATTGAGAGCGAACTCGCGACGACTTGAGCTAAGCTTGTATTAGTTACCGATAAACTAAAGGCTGCAAAAACGGCGGATTGTAAAAGAGTAGTCGATGGTTGCCACGACTTCTTAGATTTTATTGAGTCGTTAGGCTTGGATTTATCTAAGTATCGTTGCTACATTGAGCAAGTATTTGAGGATGAGGAGGAGCTCGTTCCGAGTCCATTGAGTGACCCTGTTGATGAGAATCAATCATCCCTTCACCCGTCTGAGCCTATGCCATCGAGTAACATTGCTGTCAATATGAATGCCTCTTCTTGTATCTTTATTGGCCCTTCTCATCTTTATGTAATCTTTTATGATGTAATGAATTTGGAAGTCAATGAGAATCTCATTTATTTTTATTGTTTGTGCGCAGTATGTCTTTCCGTCTATCTTGTTAGACTTAACTTTTTTGCTTTCAACATTCCTAACAGAATTTTGGCTTGTTCGTCCGAATTTTTAAAAATGTGCTTTGATGTTCGATGTATTAATTGTGTAGAAGCCTTTTATGAAATTCGACTATTTATGTCTGGATTTTACTGTCGTACGTTCTAGTCGACCAAAAAAAGCTTGGCTCATTTGTCCAGGTACTTTATTACTTCATGGTTGATCAGATCAGAAGTTTCATGTTTACACCTGACTTGTTTGACCTGATACATATATTTAGATTTTACACCTTGGGTGTACTGTATGTTTCCTCGAGTAAAATTTTTAGTTTGACTTCTTTGTCTCAACTAAAATTTGTCGCTTGAACGCGAAAAGGAGGATGTAAAAAATTTCCATGATAATATTTTTCAAATGCTCTACATTCAACGGTCGTGGTAGTTGTTCACCCTCCATATTTTTCTAACTAGTATGTCTCTGGTCTGTTGATTTTTATCACTTTGTATGGCCCTTCCCAATTCTGATTTAGTTTGCCCGCACCTGGTTCCTTTGTGTTAAGTTGAATTTTTTGGAGTACCCAGTCGCCTATGTTGAACATTGAGGCTTTACTTTTTTGTTATAATAGTTGGCCATACGTTGTTGGTAGGCTGCTGCTTTGATAGAAGCCTTTTTCTCATTTTTCTTCGAGGAGATCTAATCCGACTCTCAGTGCCTCATTGTTGTCCTTTGCTCGGAATTCTTCGGTTTTGAATGTTGGCATACCAACCTCTACATGTATCATTGCTTCAGACCTGTATGCGAGGGCGAAAGGAGTCTCCCCTGTTGGAGTCTTTTTGTTGTTATGTATGCCTAAAGGATGCTAGGTAGTTCGGATGTCTACAATCCTTTTGATGCTTCAAACTTCCTTTTGATTGTCTCTAAGATCATCCTGTTGGTGACCTCACCTTGCCCATTTTCCCGTGGATGGGCGGGTGCTGAGAAGTGTTGTTGGAGGCTTAGGTTTTCACACAACTCCTTAAATTTCTTGCCTTCGAATTGCTTCCTGTTGTCCATGACAATTACTCTTGGGATTCCGAATCTGCATAATATGTCTTTCCATAGGAATTTTTCAACTTGAGCTTATCTTATCTTTTGTAATGGTTCTACCTCCACCCACTTAGTGAAGTAATCTACCGCTACGAGGAGGAATTTTTTCTTGTCGGACATTGGAAGTGGTCTTACGATGTCCATCCCACATTGTGCAAATGGCCATGGGCTACTCATCGGATTAAATTTTGGCCTGGCATGTAGTGTATAGGGCAAATCTTTGGCATTTGTCACAAGTGCGAACGATTTTATTTGCATCCGCTTGCATTGTCGACCAATAATATCCCAGTGTTAGGGCTATTTGAGCTTTCGGGCCTCCATCTTGTCCGTCGAAAGTTCTCCGTTTATTATATATGTGAGAATTGGAATTGTCCAATTATTTTCCTAGCTCGTTGCGCTTGCCTTTTGCACTTGATTTTCCAGTGTGGAACTTTCCTGCATCGTGACGAGTGGATTATCATTTTCTTTAGCTCGTGATGCTTCCTTGGATAGTTCATCAACTTTTTTATTCTCTTCCCTTGCACATTGCTGAATGGTTGCAGTCTAAAATTTTTTTATCAACTCCATGGTCTTTTGGTGGCAGGCTTTCATTTGAGCATCCTTGACTTGAAATTCGCCGTTCAACTGATTGACCACCAATTTTGAGTCAGTGAAGACGCTGATCTCTTTTATTCCCAAATGTTTTTCCAAATGAAGTCTGACTATTACTGCTTCGTACTCGGCTTCGTTGTTTTAGGCTTTGAAATTGAATTTTATCGCCTTCTCTAGCGTTACGCCTTCCGAATTGTACAAGATCATTCCAACTCCACTAACCGCTTTATTGGATGCTCCTTCGCAACGTAGGATCCATTTGTGGGGAGTTTGTTTGGTTTGCTCCTTTTCATGGTCACCGTATTGCTGGCGGTCGCTGCTGCCAGTGAATCTCGCAATGAAATTTGCCAATGCCTGAGCTTTTATTGCGGTTCTGGGGGCATAGCTGATGTCGAACTGTCCGAGTTCTATTGCCCATTTCACCATTCTTCTAGATAGCTCTGGTTTGTGCAATACTGACCAAAGTGGTTGTTCGGTCATGACGATAACAGGGTAAGCTTGGAAGTATGGTCGTAGCTTTCTTGAAGATACGATTAGAGCGAACGCCAGTTTATCCAAAGCCAGGTAGTTGATCTCAGCATCTGCAAGTGTTTTCCTGATGTAATATATTGGCTTTTGTGCGTCTTTCTCCTCCCGTATTAATGTTGAGCTTACAGCATGGTTGGACACAAACAAGTATAAATACAACGCTTCCCCAGTGCATGGTTTTGACAACAGCTCTATGCTCCCCATGTATGCCTTCAAGCTCTGGAAAGCCTTCTCGCATTATTTATTCCACTTGAATGTCTTGTTCCCCTTCAAGATTTTGAAGAAAGGAAGACGTTTGTCCGAGGACATGGAAATGAAATTTTTTAAAACTATAATCTTGTCGTTGAGACTTTGCACGCCCTTTATGTTCCTTGGCGACTACATGTTGAGGAGTGTTTGTATTTGTTTTGGGTCAACTTCAATTCCTTTTTGGTAGATCATGTATCCAAGGAATTTCTCTGATTCTATTCCAAATGTGGATTTCTCCAAATTGAGCTTCATTTTATATCTTCAAAGCTGAGAGAAGGCTCGTTCGAGATCTCTGATATGGTTTGCTCGGCGTAAGCTTTTGACCAAAATATCATCGATCTTACCGATTTTGTCTCTGAACATTCTATTGACCAATTGCTAGTATGTGGCTCCTGCGTTCTTTAGTCCAAATGGCATCACCCGGTAACAGTATGTACCCCCTCCATTGTAAAAGACATATTTTCTTGGTCAGAAGGGTGCATCTGTATCTGATTGTACCCATAGTACGTATCCATGAAGCTCAGGAGTTTGTATCCAACAGTGGCATCCACTATCTGGTCTATGCGTGGGAGTGTGAAACTATCTTTTGGGCAAGTTTTGTTCATATCGATGTAATCCACACATACTCTCCACTTCTCATTCTTCTTCTTTTCCAACACTGTGTTAGCTAACCAGTCCAGGTAAAAGGATTCTCTGATAATTCCCGTAGTTATCAAACGGTGCACTACCTCGTTTATTGCTTGGTTGCGTTCCGGGGCAACTAACCTTTTTTTTTTGTCGGATTAGTTTCTTGTCCGGATTGACTTGCAATTTGTGAGTGATGACAAACGGGTCTATTCCCAACATGTCTTTCATCGTCCAGGAAAAAACGTTCTGATGATCCTGCGGCAGTTGGACCAGTTTCATGGCGAATTCTGGACGAATTTTGTGCCAATCCTAACTGTTTTGTCTCCTCCGTCGTCCAGGTAGACTATTGTCGTTTCTTCTTCTGGTTGTCCAGTGTTTGGTCGATCTCTTGGGCTAGTTGGGGTTGTATCGTCATCCAGAATGTTGGGATCTGCTTTACCAGATTGTTGTAGTGACTCTTCTGGTCGTTGCAATAATTGCTATTTGTGCGAGCTTTCATTGTTGCATAGTGACATTCCCATGCAGCTGGCTGATCTCCTTTGATTATTTCGACGTCGCCGTCGGTATGGTACTTCAAGCATTGATGCATGGTTGAGGATATCGCACCAATTTTGTGTATCCAAGGCCTTCCGAGAAGCATATTGTATGCGGATGGGGCGTCGACAACAAGGAAATCTGTCAACAAGAGTACTCGTTGTCTTCCCGGTTATCCCGTTTCGACTGGAAGTTATATCATTTCAAGCGGATGACATTATTTTCCTCTGAAACCTACCATTGGGTGATCGTTAGGCGAGAACATTTTTTTGATGAACCGCATCTTTCGAAATGTTGTCAAGTACAGAAGGTTGGCCGAGCTGCTTGTGTCGACCAATACTATTTTAATCTCCCACCTGACTATCAGTACCGAAATTACCAGAGCGTCATATGAGGGAAATGGACTCCCTTCGTGTCTTCGTTGAGAATGTCAGAATTCGCTGCGTCGTTCTGGCACGTTGTGCTGAAGGCTCTGGGTATGTGATCTTTGTTCGTAAAACCCGGAGTGATAACTTCCGATACCGATTGGACAACTCCTTCTCTCTGACTACGCCATGTAAGACGTATATCAGCTCCCTTGATTTCTCATCTAACCTGGCTTTTCTTTCTTTCCGACTAATGAACTCTCCGAGTCGTCCTTTTTGGATATGGCATTTGATCTCGTTCTTCAAGTTGTAGTAGACCTCGGTGTCGTGCATGTAGTCCTCGTAAAAATAACAATATTTGCTTTTACTTCACCTATCTGGATCTCTTCTCATTTATGGTGGCCACTTAACGTCCCCCTACTTTGCTATAGTTTTGAGGACCCCAGCTCGACTTGCTTTCAAAGTCGTGAATGGTTTGCTCATCAATTGCTCGTGTTTGGATCCTCTGAGTTGCACCCTCCATGTTTTTGTTGATTGAACTCAGATCTGCCATTGGTTCGATGTCTTTTTGATTGGCCTCTCGAGGCCCGTCGCCCCTCCGTACCTTTTCTCTCCTTTTTCGGTCGGCTAGAACATGTCTCTTTTCAGATTTTCTCCCTTCTGGCAGCCACCATCTCCTCGAGGGCGATGTGTTTTTGGGTGGTTTTTAATAGAGTTTCCATATTCTTCGGGGGGTCTAGATCTAGATAATCGAATAATGGTCCCATTTTTAGCCCGGAAGTGAAGGTGGCAATGGCCGTGTCGTCCCTGCAGCTGTTGATCATGGTCAACTCATTAGTAAAATGAGTGACGTATTTCCTTATGGTCTCTTCAGGCTTATGTCTGATGTGAAGTAGATAGTGTGGTCCTTTTTCTCATTCGTTGACTGTCGATGAACCTCATGATGAAGGCGATGGGTAGCGCTTAAAAAGAGTCTATCGATCTTGGTGGCAAGCTGTTGAAGCAACTCATCGTTGTAGAGGTGAGGATGATTGGATATATTCGACATAAGATGGACTTTGTGCTCTCCTTCAATGCCATCATGTGGTAGAAATGCCACAGGTGGTCAGTGGGATCGGTAGTGCCATCGTATGTCTCAAACTTTGGTAGAGTGAACTTTGTTGGTAGCAGATTTATCATGAGTGCATTAGATAATGGTGGTTTGGTCAATTCGTACAACACGTTAGGATCTGTGACTCTGATTCTGAATCGAATATGCATTAGGGTTCTGTCATTATGAGGTGGGCCATCTGTTGGTGGTTCACTGCTTTTGAGGTTCGCTTGTTGAGGTTATGCAGGAATTTCATTACTTTTCCGAACGCGATGGGTGGATTGAGCGTGCTCTTGAGTGAGTTTATCCACCATTTTGATTAGAAGATCCATCTTGGTCATGAGTTGATCCACACGAGGATCTGTGGCGGTGCCATTGGATGTTTGAGATGGTTGGATAATTGCTCTATGTTGTGGCTCTCTGTCGCCAGGCATGATCAGCTCGAGAGTTGTTGCTAGGATCGAAGCATGCGTTTGTAGGTAACACGATTTCTTTAGTGAAAGGATCGTTTTGGTTGTTGCTTGGTTGAGGGTCTGTAATGCGTTCCATATATTCTAAAGGCTTTTTAATTGTTGATCGGAACTGAGGGAGTTTCTTACCGCATACTCTATTTTTAAAGGAAATTTGTTGTTTCCCCACGAACAGCGCCAAACTGATGCGTAAAAAATCCAGTCTCCTGTAAGTTTGACTTGCAAAACAAATGTTAGATTTCCAAAAACCACATTTTTGGTGGCCGAAGACACTCCGATGTGTAAGTCAGTAACTCAGTTGGAGATAGAGATAAATCTGGACAGAATTCAGTTAAAGTTGCATACCTTTGTTGAATGTTCTCTTTACCTTATATAATGGTCGTTGTTAATTCTCTGTGTAGCTTAGGCATGTGAGGCGCAATGAGAGGAGACGTTCCTTATAACAATCTTTTTTTTTTTTTTTATGAAAATACGTCTTCGTAGGCGTAACTCCCTCCACGATTCTTTTTTTTGTAACGTTCATTATCTTTAAGGGAAAACTTTATCAGGCCTAGATTTGGGCCTTTGACTATGGTTTATTCTGATGGGCCCGATTTGGGCTTTATAACTGGTCACCCTTTTGGGACTTTATGAATTGGTCTGGTTTTGGGATACTTGATCCTCATGATAGACGATCTTTGTCACATGTAGGGATGTGATATCAGTCTTATTTGATGTATCATCAATAATCAAAGTTCCAACTTTGCCTAAAAAATTAGATGGTATTCTCTTCCACATTCACCCACTTCAAGAACTAGACTATGTCGTAAAAATGCTAATAAAAGGATATATATAAATACACTTGTTTTCAATATAAGTTTTCTAGAGAAGATAAGGTAGAAAAAGGGAGGCATTAGGATCACTAGTAGGGCCTCTCTCTTCGAAAGAGAAGGAAGCAATGGTTCTTCAACCACTGGATCACTCGAAGAACCCGGAACGTCTTCGTCACCGTTTTCATCTTCAAAGGCCTAATCGAAAAAGTGGTACTGGGACAAATCAACACCAAGCCATCCATCCATCAATGATTCGCTGCCAATCTGCCACCTCCACAATGCGAAGCCTGTTTTTGACGGAAGCAAGTTTGTTCCTAGCCGCAATAAATCGTCCCTCAGTGATGGTAAGCATCGCGGAGGTATCTGCCTTGACTTCGTCGAGCGTATCCATTAATTGCTCTACCCGTTTCTTAGCGACGTCACAATTGATGGACTGCTCAACCACAACACGTGCAGTCTCATCATGAATCGCCTTCTCGGCTGACAGCTCCCTCTCGACATCATGTAAGCATGCACAAACCTCATCCAGATCGGTTCTCAAATACTCGAGCTCGATCAGCTGCAGACGGATCCCATGCTCCCCCGCCTCAATCAATGAGGCCCAAGAAACCCCGACTGTTTTCTCCTATTTTATGCAACGCTCTCAACACGTTAGATTGACAAAAGACGTGAAAAAAACCCAACAACAACACCGCGAACTTCCTTTCCAAAGAAGTCACTTGATTACGACTAGCTTGGTAATCCGAGCCCATTACCCTCGCATAAGTGAAATGATTCATCCCGTCCATTATCTGTCTAAGGTCATCATCAAGATGAAGGCCCATATCCAACACAGGCATCGAAGGCCTCGCCACCGACCGCTTGTGTTATTCGTTGATCAACCTACATGCACCATCCTGCACGTCGAGCTGGGTAAACCAGCAAAACTTCCCATCAGGGATATGTTCCTTCCAACTAATCCGCAAATGAAGGACGTGGGGATGCGAAAGCACGGAGAAGCCACCTCCAATGGCTGAAAGTGAGAATGGAATGACAGAAATACCAAGCTATTTAGGAACCCGGTTCCCTCCGCTTGTTAGGAACCCAGAAGGACCTTACTATTTGATGACCTTGCAAGTCAAAGTAACCAGAACAGACAAAGGCATAAAACCAGTCCCGCAACCAACCCCTGATATCAGTGTTAAGATTAAGAAGAAAGCAAATACTCTTAGCCACCAACAAACCAAACATAGAGTGCAAAGTCCTAACAGTCAAAGGAATACAAGAAAGGATGACTCTCGCATAACTGGAAACCATAACCCTCCAACCATTAGGGCCCATCTGGATTGAAACATGCGCGGGTAGAGTGCAATATACCCCTTCCTCAGACGACAACGACTATCACTCTGCTGGAGCAAAATGATCTCAAGGTCGGAAGGTAAAAAGTAGTCAGAACGAACGCTATCCAGCATCGTCTGGGAAACCTTCTTGGAGAGAAGTGAGCTTCGCTGATAGCAAGCTGCTCACCGTCCAGTAAATCGCTGGCAGGCATCGCGGAGGAACAAGAAAAGCAAGAAAAACGAACAAGAAAAGAAGAAAATCAAGAGGGAAAGAAGAAAGAACCATAATTTCAAATATGGTGTAAAAAAGGAAACAACCCCTTCACGTCCCCCTTTATAGAACTGAACAACGAAGAGACTGCTCATGGGACGACGTGCGAGATATGATGGCACGCGAAATCCCAAAAATGTGCACGAAATTTGATGGATAAGCCAAAGATCAAAACACCAACTAAGCAAAAGTTGCTGACAAACATTAAATACAAGCAATGATAGAATTGAAAGTCCAACCGTCACGAAGTTAGCGACCACGTCAGCATACCCACTAACTAAGGGGGGAGTAGTTAATGATACAACAAAATAGACTGTCATCACAGTCATACACGTGGCAGAAATCATCCATTATGAGGACCAGGTGTCCCATCTACTGGGCCAACTTATTAAACCCAAGAAGGCAAAACCAATCATAAAAGCCCAAACATGGCCCATCAAAAGAAGTCATAATTAAGGCTCAAATCCGAGCCCGCATGAGTTCTCTCATAAAGAAGAAAATCGTTACTTAAGAAAAGAGTCGTGGAGGGAGTTACGTCTCCACGGACACATCTTCATAAAGGAGGAGACTGTTACGATGAACATGCTTAAGTCACTCATAGAATTAGCCACGGTCATTATATAAGGTAAAGGGAACAACCGACCAAGGTATGCAACTTTAACTGAATTTTGTCCAGATTTATTTCCTTCTTCAACAGAGTTGTTGACTTAAGTATTTTAGTGCCTTCGGCCACCAAAAAGGTGGTCTTTGGCAGTCTAACATCTGTTTTGCAGGTCAAACTCACAGGAGGACGAGATTTGGAGGCATCAAAGGTAATTTTGTTTGATTACAGTGGAGGTAAAATGTATTTGTAAAAGTTGGGTCAATCAATCTAATGATTTGTTGTTGTTCATGTTTTTTCATGTTTGTGTGTTTTGTCACTACCTTGAATTGATGCCCACATTCAAATTAGTTTTTACCCCACATGGAAGGTGGAAATACACAATGTGTGATTTTGATGGAGATTTAGATTAAAACTCCATTTTGGGGAAGAAGACAACTCTAATATTTTGGATATTTCTTGAGATTGGTTTAAAAATTTAGATTGATCAATAGTATTTGATGCCTCAAGATTTCTATCAAAAAAAATTTCGAGATTGGTTAGGATTGTCTATTTAGTTTTTTTAAATCAAGGTTAATGAATCAGCCCTTATTGGTAGGGTTGAACAAAAAACCGAATAAACTGACCGAATCGATCGGTGTGGTTTAAAAAAATTCAAAACTGATATTGTCGGTTCGATTTTTATTTTTATGTGAGTTTAACTGACAAAACCGAACCAACCAAATATATATAATAAAAAAGTATATATTTAATATAAAAATAATATAATATGTTTAAAATAGTCGGCCGATTTAGTTTTATTTCGGTTTCAGTTGGTCGGTTCGATTTGAAAATTTTCAAACCGACCAAAGTCGGTTCGGTTTTCAACCCTACTTATTGCTGATAACTTTGAAAAAGTAGGCCTTTCTAGCCATTACTCCAATTATGGTACTTAAATGGTCTAATTTGTTGAAAAATATGCCTTCATGGTCATTTTCCTCAAAAAGAAGAAAACGTGAAGAAAATTAACCACAGAAAGAGGAAGAAGAATAATAATTTATAGTTTCCCTATTTGTGAATAAGGCAAAGTTGGAACTATGATTATGATTAAATCCAATATTTCAAAAAAAACAATGAAACTCAGGATTGTAATTCTTTAATTGAATGGAGGACACATGTCACATTCTCAAGAAAGAAGGTGGAAAGGAGAAGGTAATTGGAGAAGGTGCCTAACATTTCTCGTACTAGCAATTGTCTCATACATGTCAAAGTAAATAAGTAGAGCTTAGAAAATCAAATAAATTGCAATTATGGGCCATGATTTGGCACCTTAAAATTTCAATAGCCCTAAAATCCTTTTCAAAATATTTGATCTCATTATTGTTTATAGCAATTGTAAAAAGCCGCATTATTTGAACTTTGCTAGAGAACTAGGTTAAATTGTCACGATTTAAAAAGGTTTACACACATCTCAAGGAATACATCATCCTTCCAGATCGTGCCATGTCACCCTGGTTGAAAAAAATCCCGGTTCCCAAATATTTTCGCGATTATTTTGTAAGATCAACCCCTTTTAAGTTCTAACATTGTCAATGAATATTAAAAATTGAATTGAAGGATTATATCATATTGGAACGACTTTATCCACATGGTATGATATTGTTCTCTTTGGGCTTAACCACCCTCATGGCTTTAAAACACGTCATACGAAGGGGTCCAACCTCGCACATATATAGCACATACTCTTCCCTCACCCAGGCGATGTGAGACTATAACACCTAGGTAGTCTGCCGGCTTCTGAGCCCGCCCACACATTGTAGCCTGCCAGCCTCAAAGCCCGCCCACACATGGTAGCTCGTCATCCTCAGAGCCTGCCCACACAAGGTTGTTCACACATATGGTCCTCACGTATTTGACAAAATTTTCTACCACCACCATAAGCATCAAAACGATCATCGTCATCCTAACTCCTAGTGCTGAATTCAATTTGCCAAAATTCTCAACCAAAATAGAAGATTTTGGAAAATTGATTTTCATTAAAAATTTGCTAATGACTGCCAAGCACCCAACATTACCTTTTTAAAAGATTATTTGCATTTGTAGTAGATGTTATGTGAACCAAGCAAGACCTTAACACGATAATGAATATACTTGATGAGATGTGTGTTTATGATAAACTGTCATTCTCTCTAAAAGCTCGAACTTATAGAGAGAGTGAATTGTGAAATTGGAGGCATGACTACACACCAGTGATACCAATAGTACAACAACTATTAAATCATAATCCTCTCACTGATTATTGGCTGCAAATATAATCATGTATGTGGACTGATTATTGGTTGCAGATGTATGTGGACTGATTCTTGGCTGAAGATGTGTATCTAGACTTATTCCTGGCTACAAACATAATCTTGTATATGGAAACAATCTTTGTATTTTTAGTAGATTTACTTGAATATAAACATGTACTACTCTGATTCAATAAATCATCACATTCATTCTTCTTTTCTCTTTATGGTATCAGAGCCCTAAGCTCTTTCTTCCTCTTGTTTCTAATTTTCGGCCATGACTCAATCAAACGAAGTCACGGTTATGCCTAACAATGCAAATTCCTCTTTGACACCTTCACCCTCTCAAGTTGTTTCAATCAACACAACTACTCTTATTCCCCAAAAACTTACCAAAGGCGGAAACTACTCAATGTGGAGCTCACAGATGACAAACCTTCCCCTTGGGTATGATCTCATGGGTTTTGTTGATGGAACTCATCTATGCCCACCATCCGATGATCAAACGTAGAAAGCATGGATTCGTCAAGATCAACTACTGATCTTTGCCATTCAAACAGCTGTCACTGGACTAGTAGGGCCGCTTGTATCTCGTTGCAAAAATGCCGAGGAGGCTTGGAACAAACTCAAAACTAGGGTTGGGCAGGTCCGGTTAATCAGCCCTAATAGCCAAAATCGAGGACCGGACCGAACTTTAAAAAAATGGATTCTCAAGGACCGAGACCGGTTAACTGGAGTCTCAGGTAACCGAGAATTCGGGCTGGTTCTCGGGCTTGGGCGGTGGTGAGGGACTGAGACAGAGAGTCGGTCGCCAAGTCCTCACAGCGAGGGCAGGGGAGGGGCTCTGCTTCTGGTGTTGGTGCACCACCATTGTGGTAGAGCTTCCTGGACCGTTGTATTGGGAAGAAGAGATTCACTCACAACAAATCTCACGGCTGCCAACAGTTATATCCCACCACCTACATCAAATGTTAGCACCCTTGTAACAAGATTCGCATCAAAAGATATGGTGGCTCTTTCAGGTAAATTTCTAACATTCTCTGTATGCCAATGCCAATACATACTTGTGTCAAATTCCAAACAAAGGTAACATCCAAAGATTTTGGCGCATAAGCAAGATGCAAGAAAATCCGAACAGTGTTCTTTTCTTCTTTCTCTAAGATGAGTGAAGTGGGGTTGGTGGTTTTGAAGAAGATGAGAAGAAGGTGGGGTTGGTGGTTTTGAAAAAGATGAGAAGAAGAAGCTGAGTGAAGTGGTTTTGGGGTTGGTGGTGATGTGGAGGTGGGAGTACCCTTTGGGTGGGTTAGATATTTTGAGAGCTTGGGTTGGGCTTTAGAGAAAAATGCTTGGGTTGGGCTTTGGGGAAAATGGTTACTTAATTTTTTTTAAATATTCGGGTCGGGCCGGTTATCCATCGGGCTTTGAGAATGAAAACCGATAATCGGACCGACGTATCCGGGCAGGGCTGGGCTTTGGGACCGGCTAATAAAATAACAATATGAAATCGAATCAGACCGGACCACTTGGTCTGATTCCCGGTCCGGGCCGGGTTTTCGATCTCAAATGCCCACCCCTATTCAAAACTACCTATGGCAACAACTCCCATATTCGGATGGTTGGTCTCATCGACTCTCTCAGCAAGGTTAGTCAATAAGGAAAAAGTTTTTCCGAGTTTATGCAATAAATTAAAACTATTATTGATGACCTTATTATGATTGGGCGTGAATTGAGTGATGGTGCAATCGTAGTTCATACACTCAATGGTCTCACCAATGACTACAAAGAACTCAAAGATGCCTTACATGCAAGAGAGTCACCCATCTCTTTCGAAGAATTAGTTGAAAAACTTCTAGATTATGAATCTAGCCTCAAGCGCTCAGATTCGATCAAAGAAAACTCCTCCATCACTGCTCAATACTCACAAAAACAACATAACAAAAGAGGTAGAAACAACTATAATGCCGCTAAAAACAGTCAAACTATGGAGGAAACAACAATGGCTATCACAGGAACAACGGTAATCAATTCCAACAAAACTCTTATGGAAGCCAAAACCATTCCAACAGCTCACACAATAGAGGATTCTCGTCAAATCAGAATTGGCAACCTATCTTAAACGGGAATCAACCTTGAGTTGTCTGTCAACTATGTGATAAGCCTAGTCATGCTGCCAAAGTATGTCGCTCACGTCCCTCACCTTCCAACTGGCTGCAAGTCAACTTCACAACTCATGAAACTCCTGGCAATCAGTCGGGCTGGATAGTTGACTCCGGAGCTTCTCACCACATTACTTCAGACCTGCAAACCTTTCTATTCACTCTGAGTATGGTGGTAATGAAGATATCATGGTTGGAAACGGTGATAACGTCCCTATCATTCATACATGATCGTCTACTCTTAAATCATGTGATTCCATTTTCAAACTCAATAATGTTTTGTGTGCACCTAACATTAAGAAAAATCTCTTGTCTGTTTCTCAGTTTTGTTCTCACAATAACAAATCTATTGAATTTTTCCCTGATTTTTTTTCTTGTAAAGAATCTCATTACAGGGGCATCCTTGGTGCGAGGCCGGAGTAGAGGAAATGTCTATGAGTGGCCAGTGACCAGACCATCTTCCTCACCACGACACCCAACCCTCACGGCGACCACGTCCAACCCTTCCTCTCCAACCATTAGCTTCTGGCACAGTCGTCTTGGTCACCCATCCTCAAAACTCCTCCATCAAATTATTGCTTTTCATAAATTACCATTATCTAAATCACACTTTTTTTCTAATCCTTGCAATGCATGTTTATGTAATTAAAGCCACAAACTTCCATTTGGCGTTTCTTCGATAAAATGCTCTAGACCTCTAAAAATTCTCTTTATGGATGTCTTGGGATCTGTTCCACTCGTCTCTTTTGGCAATTTTCGCTATTACGTCATCTTTGTGAATTATTTTACAAAATATACACGGCTTTATCCTATCAAAAAAAAATCTGATGTTACTTCTGTGTTTGAACGATTTAAATCTCTTGTTGAAAATTATTTTTCTACAATGATTCAAATTTTTTATACAGATGGAAGTGGTGAAGCTACTGGCCTTGGACATTTTCTTTCTCGGGTTGGAATTCAACATCTCAAATCCCTGCCTCATACCCTTGAACATGTTGGCACTGCTGAGCATAAACATCGTCATGTTGTTGAAAATGCACTTACTTTGCTTCATCATGCATCCATTCTACTAAAATATTGGTCCGAAAGCATTTCAAGCTGCAGTTTATCTCATAAATCGGATGCCTTCTAAGGTCATCGGTAACAAATCTCCTTTTCAGCTCTTTAAGCAGTCTCCAAATTATTTATCCTTAAAAATATTTGGTTGTCTCTGTTACCTGTGGTTACGACCTTACACCTCTCACAAACTATAACCACGATCCCGTCCTTGTGTGTTCGTTGGTTATTCAATTCCTCATCATTCATATCCCTGTCTTGATCTTTCCACACATAAACTCTTCACCTCTTGACGTGTGATTTTTGTGGAAAATACATTTCCCTTCTGCAATACAACTTCCAAACCTGAGTCTATCCCCACCATGTCTCCTTTTGACACTTGGTTATCCCAACCAACTCATGAACATTTTCAACCTTCCACTCCCGTCTCTTCTTTAGATGTCACTTCAACTTCTTCGTCATTAATTTCATATCCTCACCATATATCCTTGTTGCCCATCTCCTCTATTCTCCCAACCAAGCGCATGTCTTCTTCATCTCCTAGCCATCATTCTAACTTGCGTGGTGAATCTTCTTTTCGCAGGTCTGACTTTCTGAACCAGGACATTTCATCCTCAGGCTCCTCTTCCATACCTCAATCTTAGGATGCTTCCAACTCTTCAAGGTAAATGACTCTTTTCTTATATCATCTCATTCTTCTCCCATCATCGCCGAACCTCACCCTTATAATACTTGGATCCGTAATAATATCACCAAGCCAAAACACATACTTGACCTTAACACAACCACCATCGTTCCTACCACCGAACCTTCAACCTTCAAACAAGCCCAACAACATCATGCATCGCGTCAAGCCATGAGTGATGAATACAACGCCTTACTTTCCAACCACACTTGGTCTTTTGTTCCCCGGACCCCAACACAAAATGTTATTGGGTGCAAGTGGGTCTATAGGATTAAGAGGCATCATGATGGGTCAATAGCTTGTTATAAAGCGCGTTTAGTGGCTAAAGGTTTTCATCAACGACCCGGAGTTGATTTCTCTGAAACCTATAGTCCTGTTGTCAAATCTACAATTGTTCGGTTATTACTTGCTCTTGTTGTGACTAATGGTTGGCATCTTCGCCAACCAGATATGAATAATGCGTTCTTGCAATGCTCCTTATTTGACGAAGTGTTCATGGACCAGCCTCTTGGCTTCAACAATACCGCCCTTCCCAATCATGTCTGTAGGTTGCGGAAGGCTATCTATGGGCTTCGACAAGCTCCTCGTGCTTGGTACCATGAACTTTGCAACTTTCTTATCTCTAAAGGCTTTATCAACTCTCACTCAGATACCTCCTTATTCATGTTGCACTTCACCACTTCGGCTCTTTATCTATTGGTTTATGTTGATGATATCATCATCATTGGCTCCTCTGCTGCTCATGTGAATGCCTTTATTTCCACTCTTGTTGGGCGATTCTCTCTCAAGGATCTTGGTACTCTTTCGTATTTTCTTGGGGTTGAAGCTCATTTTACCTCTAATGGTTTGTTTTTGTCTCAAAGGAAATATATCAGAAATCTACTCCACCGAGTTAACATGGCTGATGCAAAGCATGTCTCTACGCCTCTTGCTCCTTCTGAAGTTTTCAAACTATCTGATGGTTCCCCACCTGCTGATGCCACTTTGTATCGCCAAGCTCTTGGGTCCTTACAGTATCCCTCTTTGACACGTCCGGATGTTTCTTTTGCCATCAATAAGTTGTCTGAGTTCATGCACTGTCCTTCAACACTTCATTGGTCCGTTGTTAAGCACCTACTTCGCTATCTTGTTGGGACTCTTGATAATGGGTTAATGCTACGCTAGAACTCTCATCGGACCCTTCATGCCTTTGTAGATGCTGATTGGCAGGTGTTCCTAACGATCGAACTTCAACATCTGCCTATGTCATTTTCCTTGGCGCTAATCCCATCTCTTGGAGCTCTAAAAAACAAAAGACTATTGCTCGTTCTTCCACCGAGGCCAAGTACCGAGCCATTGCCTCTACTGCAGCTGAAGTCAATTGGATAGTGAATCTCCTTCAAGAGCTCTGAGTACCTATTTCTCATGTTCTAGTCATCTATTGTGACAATATGAGTGCTACATATGTTTGTGCCAACCCAGTGTTTCATTCTCGTATGAAGCACATCTCCATCGACTTCAACTTTGTTCGAGATCAAGTTGCTCAAGCTCGCTTGCGTGTTTCTCATGTTCACACTTTTGACCAACTTGCCGATTCCCTTACCAAGCCGCTGCCTCGTCTTCACTTTCTCACACATCGATCCAAGATTGGTGTCCTCAACGGCCAGTCAATCTTGTGGGGGCATGATAAGCCATAATCCTCTCACTGATTATTGGCTGCAAATATAATCATGTATGTGGACAAATTATTGGTTGCAGATGTATGTGGACTGATTCTTTGCTGCAGATATGTATCTGGACTTATTCCTGGCTACAAACATAATCTACTGTATGGAAACAATCTTTGTAATTTTGGTAGATTTACTTGTATATAAACATGCCTCCACAAAACTCTATTTAATGGTCTGTTTCATTAATCTACTATCTTTTGTTCAAATGTGATAGGTTGCTCAGTATATGGATAAGGATCTTTATGTTGGTTTATTTTTTTTGAAAGGCGAGCTGGGTTTTTAAGGATCCCATAACCTATCAATTGGGCGACCTATAGGTCAACACCAATTAGAAAGTAACCATGCCGCAGGTGGGATTCGAAGCTAGGACGTAGGGGACAAACCCAGACAGTCCTAACCACTAGGCCATAACACCATTGGCTATGTTGGTTTACTCTTTATTTTCCAACACATGAAAAGGTTATTGAGAAATTCAGGAATCCATTGGCGTAATGGTAATTGAAGATCATACACAGAGACAGAATCCACGTTGTTGGTTGTTTAAAAAATGTGAAACATTGCAAAAAAAAAAAAAAAAAGCAAATCTGAATTTCAGACATTCTCATACATTTGTGGGGCTTTGGGGACTTCATTTTCAAACCAAAATGAGCCTTTTATTCCTGTTAGCTATCAAAAGCTCTGCTTTTAAGGCGAATGAAAAGCAAGGTTGAAAAATATGATCATAGCCTTTCCACCGAAAGCACACTCCCCTCCAATTTTCTTCAAACAAAAGGGCATTGTCTATACTCAATTCACAAATTAACATTCTACTTCTTTCATCAAAGAACTTGCTCATTTCTGTTAAAAATGGTGCTTCCAGCCCTTGAACTTGGCCATCGTAGCTCCATTATCTTACCAATCGTTTTCACTCTTATACTGCACTCAATTTCAGCCAACAACCCCCGCAACCGCGCTCTTCCCATTACCTGTCCTAACAGATGTGGTTCCACAACTATTAAATATCCTTTAGGCATCGGAGGCGGATGTGGGCATCCTGATTTCAATGGATACATAAAATGCAATTCAGGGTCACTTCAATTCTCCACAAGCACAGGTGTATACACCATATCCTCAATTGACTACATTAGCAACACACTTGTAGTCACAGATCCCCTCATGTCTAATTGTACCTCAATGCAAAATTCAGGGAGTTTTGGTCTAGACCCATCAGCTCCATTCGAGTTGACAACCAATGACGTGTTTGTCCTTCTTGGTTGCTCAACAACTTCTCCCATTTTCGATCCGAATGAGGACTTGTGTGACACAGGCTCACATGCATTACGTGTGTGCAGAGGAATTTACTCCTGCAAAGGAGTGACAGGAATTGGGTTGCAACCAAATACACCAATTTCCACTTGTTGTGTATATGACACTTCTGCTTTTCCTCGTTTGAATTTTGTTGGGTCCTCTGGCTATGTTATAGACCTTCCGAAACTCCAATGCTCATCGTATACAGGCATTTACGGGTATGGAGATGATGGAGGAGATCCTAACAAGTGGAACTATGGTATTGCATTACAATTCAACACTTCATATCAGAGTAGTGATGCGTGTAGGCAATGTGAAATCACCGGAGGCACGTGTGGCTATACAGGCTTTGATCAGGCATTTGCATGTGTGTGCAGAAATGGGGTGAATACCACCGCCACCTGCTATGGACAAGGTCTGTTTTACTCTCCTATGCTCTTCTCTAATGATTGATTCTGTCAATTAACTTCATGTTCACTATAATTCATAAAATTATTCATAGTTTATTTTTCATTGGATTTCAATAGCTTGATACTATAGATCCCGTTTCTTTAATTTTAGGGTATTCATGGAGTGTAGCATGGACACACAAAAGTATGAGCATGATGAACATCCACGGTAGGTGATACTGATGCACAAAATTCTTCTTTCTCCGATAAACTTCATGCTGTTCGTGCTTATTTGATAACTAGTTTGCTGTGTGATTGTTTCAGGGCTTCTTTTCTTAACAATATCACTATTTATCTAACGTGAAGAACGGCCTAGTTATTGATATGAACATTTTGACAACTGGTTGAGTTGTTGAGGGAAATAGTTTCTACCCGGATATGTAGAACTATTTGCTTACCTATCAAATGCTGGAACACTTTCAGGTGTTTGTAGTCCTCAAATGCTTGACCCCAAGTTTTCTCTCATAATACATTAGCTAACATTTTAGATCTTTTTAGTTTTCTAGCACGGAACATTAGCTATCTTGTAATACCAAATTGAGCCTATAGTGTTTATTGGTTAGTGAAAGCTTAGCGCGGAATAACCCTCTGTCAAGCCAAGGCCATCGCTGCATTTATCTCGATTCCAATGGGCAATGCAGTGCCACTATTTGTGAACATTCTCATTCATCTTTCAAAATTATTTGATTTCAGAATCTTCATAGCACGATAAGGATCAAAAGAAAATTATATGTGTGTGTCATGTCTTGTTTTTCCCGAAAATGTATCTCAGCTATTATGGAAAAACATAACATCAGGTACCTGAAATTTTAGGACTGCTCACCTAGCTGATTACGTTACTTGAAAAAATTGTATTGCAATTAACACACACACACACCAGTGGGGTATGTATTTTCACTCGATCTGCTATGAAACAGTTCCCTTGCTACTTCAGATATGTTGGTGCTGTTTCATTGGTGATTCTGAAGGACATGTAACTCCTATTTTCACAATGAAACCAAAACTTCGTGCATTTGGTCTTGTCTATTGCCATGCTTTTGAATATCAAATTTTTACATCTCTTTTGCTAGCGGCATTTGATCTACAATTTTCATGACTTCCCTCAAGAATCAAATGTTAACATTTCATTAGAAACCTGAGAATGTGATACCTGTACTAGGTACATTACAGAGTAACTAGGACTAAATCTATCGGATTATCAGTAGCGACATGAAATAAAATGATGATCCGGAGAAGACAACAATGGTCCAGAATGCTATCTTCCCAATTGTTTGGGGCTAGAGAAAAGGGGTGTTTTGTTTAGCTCTCTTAATAAGTGGGAGATGACTCAATAGAACAAGTCTAGGGAGCCAGGCTAGGCGTCCATGCCCTCTCTCTACCCTTCATCATCCTAGAGATGGAAAATTATGATCATCTCCAGGATGATGGAGGGTAGAGAGCCGGGCCTGGCTTTCTAGAATTTGGGGACTAAATAAGAGGTGCCCCCAAATTTTGGTAGTTGTTTTGATATTTGAATATGATGTGGTCCCCTTGTTCTACTTCTTAACCAAGTTTTTTTTACTAGACTAACCTTATTATATAGCCAAATTATAAGGCAGCACCATTAGTTAGAAGCTCTAGCTAGAGCATATACAAACATTTCCATGTACAACGTATATTCTGGTATTTGCTTCCTAGTTGGAAACAAGGTGCTGCTGGTTTGCCTATCCGAAGCTAATCCCCAAAATACTTGCCTCAATAGATCTTACGGGTATTGGGGATGGCTATGAGATATGTGGGCTTTAGCAGGCTGTAGTAATTTGGGCCTATTTGACATGTTTCTAACTATGCTACAAAATTTTGAACTTTGTCTATGTGCGCCAATCCCCAAGAACCAAAACATCAAACTGCTTTCCATTCCTACCATAGTTTGGATGCGATGATAAGGTATGTCTTAGCATTGGAGGAATTTGATACAATTTTAGCGGTTGAGAAAATGGATAAACAAGCATAAACAAAGTTGCAATTACTAGACCATTCTTAAAAGAAGTTTTTGATGACTCTACCACGCACATCAACTACTTACCCAACGCGGCCTACTACTAATGGACATCTTAAATGCTTTGGTGTGGTCAACCTGGCCATGTTCGGAGTAATTTCCCTAAAGGGAAGTCCTTGCTATTGACAGATGAAATTGATGAAACAGAATGAATGGAACAAATACCCCCAGTTGATGGTGAAGGCAAACTTTTTTCCTTGGTTGCAGAAGGCATAACTTGCACCCTTGAAGCTTGTGGACAAGCTCATTCCACTCGAGAAGGTTGATGTAAGTGGGTAGTATTATGGGTTAGTTTAGTAATATTAATTGTAATTGGGCCTATTAAAGTAAAACCCATAATAGTTAGGGCATTATTAATTAAGTAGGGCTTGGTTAGTTAACTTGCCAAAGAAGTTAGGGAGATTATAGATAAGGCAAAACATTGATCATTGTTCTTTGGTTGATTCTAATTTAGAGTTCGTCAAATAGTATTTGCCAATTTTTTTTAAGCTCTTTTCTAACGGATCTTGTTTCTTCACTTCTTACCCTTCAAATCTCCTTCTTCATCCATTTCTTCTTATTCTTCAAACAATCAATCTTTTTCCAATCGAACCCACGAATCCAAGAGCGATGTGACCTTATTTTGGACTAAATTGGATTCAATTTGGTATACACAGTGTACTTTTGGTAGTTGTATTTTTATTATTAGTTACTAATTCGGGTAGGAATTTTTTTTGGCTCCGCCCTTGATAACTACTGATGCAGTCATTTTTCGCTCCCTGCTTTGACCTAGTCATGCTGACCTGCACAAGGAACACACGTGAGCCACGGACCACCGTTGTGGTGGCCGATGGCACTCCAATGCCAAAGTCAGATAGGAATCTGAGGAAGGTGTAATGTTGTAAGCATAGAATTTGTAGTGTACCTTAGCTTGCCAACCTCGTGTCTTATTTATAGTACATGAGTCCTGATTCGACCAGGCCATCAATGGCGCAGTTTATGAAGGAGATCTTCGTGGAGATCCTTCTCTAATTAGGAGTCGTGCTGTAGAAGGGAATTCCCCTGTTAGCCATGTGCTCCTAGATACGTGGGAGATAGTTCCCAATCTCAGGGTAATCCGTAAGAGGATGTTTCCCTGTGTGATATGTACTCTAGTATTTACTTCCTAGTTGGAAGCGGAGAGCTGTTGTAGTTGCCTGCCCGAAGCTGATCCTCAAGATACTTACCTTATTCACTGGTGAAAGGTGTGGTCAGTCGTCATTCGAGGAATATAAGTCTGGCTCTGCCCAGCTCGACTAGGCTTTCAGAATTGGAGGTGAACGTGCCTCCCGTCGTTGCTCCGATGAGGAGACAACCCTCTGACCTCGTGACTACTCCCCTTGGGCTATTGTGGTCTGCACAGGCGGCGACCTCGAGGGGTCGTCGCTTGCCTCTTGATGTTACCACTACCCTTGTTGACTTAGAAGGGGAGGACATTGGACCACACATTAACGCTTCGTGTCACTATGGTCCCGAGATAGTTGTTCGTGCCCTTGAGCCGTACAATCCTGTCGCGCTGCATCCCAAAGCCCACGAGCAAGTTCTTGCTTTGGAGAAAGCCTTCGTAGACCTGCGGATGTCATATTCAGATGCTATCTACCAAGTGGACTCCTTGACTGATCAGCTGCAAAGTTCTGGTACTGCCGCGAACTTGGGGGCCGTAAGGGCCGCTGTTTCTGTTACTGAAGCGAAGTTTGCATGCGTAAGAGCATCTCCAATCACCCCCCTAAAATAGACAAAAACTATTTTAGGGGTTTCATAGAGAAAATTTTTGCTCCAATCACCCCCTAAACAATCCCCTATAATAACTCCACATACAATTTCCCCCAAATATTTGGGGGAAGTTAACAATCCCATATAACTCATATAATAATAATATATTCCCAATATAACTCGACATGTTGAAGGCGGGCAAAGACGGAATGGGTCGTGCAGCGATGACAGCTGGAGTCTGTAGTTGACAAGGGGCTTCGCCACGTTTGGAGGCGAAACTCTTATTGTCGGAGGAGAGTTTGCATTACGCTGCCTTGGTAGGTGCGGTGGACTTCAACATGTCGGACGGAGGCTATTGATCTCGTCAGAGGTTATTCAGGGCAGATTGAAGCTTTTGGAGCTAATCAGATAGGAGCATCCTGGTGTCGACCTTGATTTTGCCCGTTAAAGGAGGGTTGTTTTTGAATTGTTTTCTCGAGGGGAAGGTTCTGGTTCCACAGGGCTAGATGTTGAGGAGGTTGTCTCTTCTTGAAATAGTTGTAACATCCTTCCCGGGTCAAAAAACAATTTTTTGAATGAAAGTACTATTTTCCCTATATTGTTGAGTTTTCTTTAAATGCTTTATAGATGTAGAATTTGTACTACCAGGCAGAACGCCTATTTTTGTCAGTCAAATTGTATTGACCACCTTTGGCTGCTTTCGTTTGTTGATGAGCCGCTATTGTCTGCGCGTCGCAGAATGTGTTGAGATGCTTCAAAGACCGTTATCTTTTGAGGAGTGCCAATTATCAGCGGGCAAGTGCTAACTAGTCTCCCATTCCTTTAGTCGTCGTAGTTTGCGCACAGTGGACTAGGCGTCGAACACCAGAAGCCATCGCCATCAGTCACGAACTGACTAAGCTCACCTGTAAGTTCGACGATCATTGTCTATTGGAGAGCAATGATCCATTGGTGAGTCATCACCATCAGGAAACAAGTAATGAATAGACTCCCATTTCCTCAGTTGTCGTGATTCGCACACAGCGGACTAGGTGTCGGGTACCAGAAGCCATCGTCATCAATTGAGAACTGACTAAGCTTACCTGATAAGTTCGACGATCATTGTCTGTTGGAGAGCAATGATCCCTTGGCGAGTCGTAGTCATCAGCGGACAAATGCTGACTAGACTCCCACTTTCTCAGCCGTTGTGGTCCGTGCACAGCGGACTAAGCGTTGGACACCAGAAGCCATCGTCATAAGTCACGAACTGACTAAGCTCACCTGTAAGTTCGATGATCATTGTCTGTTGGAGAGCAATGATCCATTGGCAAGTCATCATCATCTACGGACAAGCGATGATTAGACTCCCACTTCCTCAGTCGTCGTGATTCGCGCACAGCAGACTAGGCGTCGGGCACTAGTAGCTATCGTCATCAGTCGAGAACTGACTAAGCTTACCTGGTAAGTTTGGCAATCATAGTCTGTTGGAGAACAATGATCCCTTGGCGAGTCATAGTCATCAGCGGACAAATGCTGACTAGACTCCCACTTTCTCAGCCATCGTAGTTTGCGCACAGTGGACTAGGTGTCGAACACCAGAAGCCATCACCATCAGTCACGAATTGACTAAGCTCACCTGTAAGTTCGACGATCATTGTCTGTTGGAGAACAATGATCCATTTGCGAATCATCGTCATCAGCGAACAAGCGATGAATAGACTCACTTCCTCAGTCGTCGTGATTCGTGCACAGCATACTAGGCGTCAGACACCAAAAGCCATTGTCATCAGTCGAGAACTGACTAAGCTTACCAGGTAAGTTCGACGATCATTGTCTGTTGGAGAGCAATGATCCCTTGGCGAGTCCTAGTCATCAACGGACAAATACTGACTAGACTCCCACTTTCTCAGCCGTCGTGGTCTGTGCACAGCAGACTAGGCGTCGGGCACGAGAAGCCATCGTCATCAGTCGCGAACTTACTAAGTAGACCTAGTAAGTTCGGCGATCATTATTTGTTGGAGAGCAATGATCCCTTCGCGAGTCATCATCATCAACGTACAAGCACTGACTAGACTCCCACTTCCTCAGGCGTCTTGGTCCGTACGCAACGGACTAGGCGTCGAGCACTAGAAGCCATTGTCATCAATCATGAACTGACTAAGCTTACTAGGTAAGTTCGGTGATCAATGTCTGTTGGAGAGCAATGATCCCTTGGCGAGTCATCGTCATCAGCAGACAAACGCTAACTATACTTCCATTTCCTTAGCCGTCATGGTCTGCGTACAGCGGACTAGGCATAGGGTTCCAGAAGCCATCGTCATCAGTCACGAACTGACTAAGCTTACCTGGTAAGTTCGACGATCATTGTCTATTGGAGAGCAATGATCCCTTGGCGAGTCGTCATCATCAGTGGACAAGCTATGACTAAACTCACACTTCCTCAACCGTCATGATCCGCGCACAGTGGACTAGGCGTCGGGCACCAGAAGCCATCACTTTCAGTTGCGAACTGACTAACCTTACCTGGTAAGTTCGGAGATCATTATCTGTTGGAGAGCAATGATCCCTATGCGAGTCATCATCATCAGCGGACAAGCGCTGACTAGACTCCCACTTCCTCAGCCGTCGTGGTCTACCCACAGCGGACTAGGCGTCGGGCACCAGAAGCCATTGTCATCAGTCGCAAACTGACTAAGCTTACCTGGTAAGTTTGGCAATCATTGTCTGTTGGAAAGCAATGATCCCTTGGCGAGTCGTCGTCATCAGCGGACAAACTCTAACTAGACTTCCATTTCCTCAGCCGTCATGGTCTGCGTACAGCAGACTAGGCATCGGGTTCCAGAAGCCATCGTCATCAGTCACGAACTGACTAAGCTTACCTGATAAGTTCGACGATCATTGTCTGTTGAAGAACAATGATCCCTTAGCGAGTCGTCATCATCAATGGACAAGCTATGACTAGACTCCCACTTCCTCATCTGTCATGATCCGCGCACAGTGGACTAAGCGTCGAGCACCAGAAGCCATCACCTTCAGTCGTGAACTGACTAAGCTTACCTGGTAAGTTCGGCGATCATTGTCTATTGGAGAGCAATGATCCCTTAGCGAGTCGTCGTCATCAGCGGACAAGCGCTGACTAGACTCCTACTTCCTCAGCCGTCGTGGTTCGTGCACTGCAGACTAGGCGTCGGGCACTAGAAGTCAACATCATCAATTGCGAACTTACTAAGCTTACCTGGTAAGTTCGGTGATCATTGTCTTTTGGAAAGCAATGATCCCTAGGCGAGTCATCGTCATCAGCGGACAAACGTTGATTAGACTCCCACTTCCTTAGCCGTCTTGATCCGCACGGAGAGGATTAGGCTTTGGGCACCAGAAGTTGTCTTAATCAGTCGCGAACTGAATAAGCTTACCTGGTAAGTTCAGCAATCATTATCTGTTGGAGAGCAATGATCCCTTGGAGAGTCGTCGTCATTAGTGGACAAGCGCTGACTAGACTCCCACTTCCTCAGCCGTAGTGGTCTACGCACAACAGACTAGGTAACGGGCACATGAAGCCATAGTCATCAATCGCAAACTGACTAAGGTATCTGGTAAGTTCGGCGATCATTGTCTGTTGGAGAGCAATGATCCCTTAGCGAGTCATCGTCATCAGTGGATAAAATCTGACTAGACTCCCACTTCTTTAGCCGTCGTGGTCCGCACACAGCGGACTAGGCGTCTGGCACGAAAAGCCATCGTCATCAGTCGCGAACTGACTAGGCTTATCTGGTAAGTTCAGCGATCATTGTCTGTTAGAGAGCAATGATCCCTTGGCTAGTCGTCATCATCAGCGGATAAATGATGACTAGACTCCCACTTCCTCAGTCGTCGTGATCCGTGCACAGCGGACTAGGCGTCGGGCACCAGAAGCCATCACCATCAGTCGCTAACTGACTAAGCTTACCTGGTAAGTTCGGCGATCATTGTATGTTGGAGAGAAATGATCCCTTGGTGAGTCGTCGTCATCAGCGGACAAGCGTTGACTAGACTCCCACTTCCTTGACTGTCGTGGTCTGCACACTGCGGACTAGGAGTCGGGCACCAGAAGCCATCATCTTCAATTGCAAACTGACTAAGCTTACCTGGTAAGTTCAGCGATCATTGTATGTTGGAAAGCAATGATCCCTTTGCAAGTCATCGTCATCCGTGGACAAGCACTGACTAGACTCCCACTTTCTCAGCCTTCATGATCCGCGCACAACGGACTAGACGTCGGGCATCAAAAGCCATCGTCATCAGTCTCAAACTGACTAAGCTTACCTGGTAAGTTCGGCGATCATTTTCTGTAGGCGAGCAATGATCCTTTGGCGAGTCGACGTCATCAGCGAAAAAGCGCTGACTAGACTCCCACTTCCTTAGCCGTCGTGGTCCACGCACAGCGGACTAGGTATCAGGCACTAGAAGCCATCGTCATCAGTCGCAAACTGACTACGCTTACATGGTAAGTTCGTCGATCATTGTCTGTTGGAGAACAATGATCCCTTGGCGAGTCATGATCATCAACGGACAAGCGTTGACTAGAATCCCACTTCCTCAATCGTCTTGTTCCGCGCACAGCGGACTAGGCGTCGGGTTGTATTCGAGTCTGGTCATAGCCAAGATGGTCGAGGGTCGTAACGGACAACAGTGGAAGTTTTAGTAAAAGCAAATATTTTTTGAAATGTTCTACATTCTATGGTTGTTTAAGCCCGTCGCCATCTGCGTTTTCAAGCCAGTATGTTCTCGGCCTATTGGCCTTAGCAATTTTGTATGGTCCTTCCCAATTTAGATTTAGCTTTCCCGTGCTAGCTTCTTTGGTGTTTTGCTGGGTCTTCTTGAGTACCTAATCTCACACCTTGAATTCGTGTGGCTTGACCTTCTTGTTGTAGTATTGCGCCATTCGTTGTTGGTAGGAAATTGGCTATCTTGGTAGAGGCTAGATCCTACTTTTCATCATTGAGGTCTAGCCCAACACGCAGGGCTTCGTCATTACTGTCTGGTCTAAATTCTTCCATTCAGAAGGTTGGCACCTCGAGTTCTATCGGAACCATGGCTTCTGAACAGATTGCCAGGGCGAAGGGGGTCTTTCGATTAGGGAATGTTTTGGTCGTTCGATATGCCCTGAGTATTCCTGGTAGTTCTGGAACCCATCTACCTTTGGCCGCGTCAAACTTTTTTTTTTATAGCCTCCAAGATCGTTCGGTTGGTAGCCTCCGCTTGGCTGTTGGCTTGGGGGTGCCTTGGAGAAGAGAAGTGGTGATCAATATTCAAACTTTTGCACAACTTTTTAACCTTGATACCTTGAAACTGAGTTCTGTTGTTGCTGACCAATACTCCAGGGATGCCAAATATGCAGACAATGAAGGCCCATATGAATTTTTCTATCTGAACCTGCCCTATTTTGGATAGGGGCTCGGTTTTAACCCACTTGGTGAAGTAGTCGACAACCACAAGAAGGAACTTTTTATTGGCTGATGCTAGGAGAGGCCCGATGATGTCCATTCCCCATTGCGCGAATGGCCACAGAGTAGTCATCGGTGTCAGTGGTTGGGCAGGCATATGTGTGTATGGCGCGAACCTCTGACATTTGTCGCACCTACGGACAGTTTCCTTGGCGTCTCGCAGCATGGTGGGCCAATAATATCCTAGAGTTAAAGCTTTGTGAGTGAGGATTCTTCCACCTGGATGGTTTCCGCATATACCACTATGGATCCTTCCTAAAACTTGGTTTGCCTCCAAATGTGACAAACATTGGAGCAGGAGCCCCATTACATATCTCATGTATAACTTGTTGTTTAGGAGATTGTACCTTGCTGCTTTGTTTTTTAGTCTTTTGGCCTCGACCTTCTCATTCGGTAGGGCTCCGATTGCGACGTATTCGAGTATCAGAGTCATCCAATTTGGTTGCGCGTCAGTGGCACACATATTTGTAGGTTCTTCTTTGTCGAGGCTTGATTGCTCTTGGTGTTCAATGAGGCCACTTGAGACTTCGTTGGAGGCTGAGGCTTCTCTAGCTAGCACGTCAGCCCTTTTGTTGTCGTCCTAAGGGCAGTGTATGAGTTCGCACCTCTTGAACCTACCCATTACGCCTAGTACCTTATCATGATAGGCTATCATGTGAGGGTCCTTGCTGTTGAAATCCCCTTTGACCTGGTTGACCATAAGTCTTGAGTCATTGTATGTCGTTAGGTGATATATCCCGATTCCCAATGCTAGCTTTAGGCCAGACAGGAGGGCTTCATATTCGGCTTCATTGTTTGAAGCACGGAAGCCAAACCTGACTGGTTTTTCGAGGGTGAAGCCACTAGGGAAAAGGAATGTGATCCTAGCTCTGCTTGCCTTCTCGGTTGATGACCCAACACAGTGCAGAATCCACGCCTGGATGCTTGAGTCCGAGGATTGGCGGTCTGTCTTCGACTCTTTTCCACCAGTGAACTTGTCAATGAAGTTCGCCAGTGCCTGGGCTTTGATGGAGGTTCTTGAAGCATAGCTATGTCAAACTGTCCGAGTTCCACTGACCATCCTGCCAGATAGCTCGGGTTTATGCAATACCGAGATGAGCGGATGATTTGTCTGTACCGTTATAGAATGGGCCTGTAAATAAGGCTTCAACTTCCTAGATGATACGACCAACGCCAAAACTAACTTTTCCAAGTCTGGGTAGTGTGCCTCTGCTTTCACGAAAGTTTTACTGGTGTAATACACTAGTCTTTGGGTCTTTTGGTCGTCTCATACGAGGACCAAGCTGACAGCTTGTTTGGAAATAGACGGGAATATGTAGATTGTTTCCCCTGTCGTAGGTTTTGATAGTAGTTCTGGACTCCCCATGTATGCTTTCAGGTTTTGAAAGGCTTGTTCGCACTCTTCATTCCAAGAGAATCCTTTGTTTCTTCTTAGTATTTTAAAGAAATGAAAGCACTTGTCAGACGACTTAGATATAAACCTGTTGAGTGTTGCTACCCTCCCGGTCAGGCTCTGAACGTCTCTGATCTTGGCGGGAGCATTCATGTCGAGATAGGCCTGAATCTGTTTTGGGTCAGATGTGTGAGTTGTCCCGCCAATTATTTGTTCAAGCGGGAACCAATTTGGACAGCTCTACTGTTGAGAGGGCTGTCGAGATAGACCGTGATGGTTTCTTCTTCTGGCTGGCAGGCATTGGAACTGCCTCAAAGGCTTAAAGGAGCCTCGTTGTCTGCAATGGGTTGTTCTACTCCTGCTTCTTGGGCGGAATGAAAAGTCATCTTAGTCGCGAGGCTAGTCACCAATTCAGAATCACTGGGCGGCGGTGCCGTCATGTACTGGCATTCTTTGGCAGCTGTCTGGTCACCCCTTAATGTATCGACCGCTCGGTTCGCTGGATACTTGATGTACTGGTGTAGAGTGGGGACCGACACTCCCATTCGGTGTATCCAAGGTCTCCCCAGGACCGCATTATATGCCGAAGGTGCATCGATTACTATGAACTCTTAAAACATGGTTTTTTGAGTTGGCTTTTCTTCCGCTGTTACCATCAGTTGTATCTTTCCCACGGGGAATCGTTTTTCACCGCTGAAATCGATCATCGGACAGTTATCCGAGATTAACTCTTTATTCTTTAGTTGCATGCTATGGAACATACGGAGAAACAAGACGTTCAGTGAGCTACCGGATGTCCACTAAGGACCTCCTTACATCCCAGCTTGCCAGGAAAATTGTTACCACCAGGGCGTCATTGTGCAGTAGTTGTATGCCATGGACGTCTTTTTCCGTAAATGCCAGTGGCATGGAGTGGCCACACTTTTGAACATGCAGTCCTAGCTGCTCGCCGCATACCGCTTGGATCCTCATACCTCGGAGAGCTTTTTTCCTAGTCTTGTTTGACAGTTCGGACTCGGAATGGGCTTCGTGGAGCATGCCTATCTTGTTGGTTGATTTCTCCCTGAGTTTGGCTTCGCTCCTGGCTGCTCGTTCTTCTTCTAGGGCGATGAAGCTCCGCGCTTCCCTTGCCAGGTCTGCCATGATTGTTGGTAGGTCTAGAGTCAAGAAGTTATGAAACCTTCCTTTCCCCAGAACGTCTATGATGGCAGAGACGATCGTTGTGTCGTTGCACACGTTGACAGTGGTTAACTCACCGTTGAAACGGGTTAAATACGCCTTCAGTGTTTCATTAGGCTTTTGTTTCATCGATCTGAGCGTCTTTATCGTCGACAAAAACTGACGTATGAAAATTGATCATGGATCTGATTCGGGGTCCTTTGGTGCTGTCGTTATCCTGGAAGCGCTAGTTTGATGCCTGCGCACTATCTGCATTGTCAAGGGTGGTGAAGCAACGCCAGGTTGAACGCTCGGTGTTTCTCCTAGTTTTCCATTGTTGTGTGATTTAGTGGTCACCATCTCTCCGTATTTCGAAGAGAGATGATGCTAGTAAAAGGTTAGGAACTCTGTCGTTCCCCACGGGCTACTAGAGTCTCAGTTTGACCAGGCCACCGATGGCATATTTTAGGAAGGAGATCTTCGTGGAGATCCTTATCTAATTAGGAGTCTTGCTTTAGAAATGAATTTCTATGTTAGCCATGTGCTCCTAGATACGCAGGAGATAGTTTCCAATCTCAGGGTAATTCGTAAGAGGATGTTTCCCTGTGTGATATGTACTCTTGTATTTACTTCCTAGTTGGAAGCGGAGAGCTGCTGTAGTTGCTTGTCCGAAGCTGATCCTCGAGATACTTGCCTTAACATGGCTTATGGGTATTGAGGATGGTTGTGAGACATATGGGCTAAGAAAGTTGTGAGAGTTCGGGTCCATTTGGCGGACTGCATTAGGCAGGCTTAGAACCGCTTGGGCCGGATCAGTGTTGGGTTGACGTTGGGGCCGTAATTCCTCAAGATCATCATGACACATGTATGGCTCAGGGATGTGACCGTTTTGGTGTATCGTCAACTACTATTATAAACTAATAATTATTTGTCATCCCCCACCCCCCAAACTAAAATCTTGGGTTCGCCATTGAATACGCCAGTCCATGGATTATCCTAAGCTTGACTAGAAACAAAGATACCACCAGATTGGATAATGATGCGAAGCTTGACAAGAAACAAAGGTACCACTAGATAGGATAGAGGGTGTCACTTATTTGATATTATTCTACATGACCATGGCAACCATATGTAAACTACACCCCCCTGAATGCTTAATGCATTTATAGACTGAAATCACTATTGGGATAGTATTGGCTTGAATAGTCCCACGTCAAGTGCCTTGCGCAACCACGATCCTGAGAGTTCGCACTCGGTGCATGGGCTCAACTATTCTCGGAGTTGTTGTCTCCACCTAGTTGCAACCACCGCACTAATTTCACCTCGTTCGGACTTATAGGAAACTTACTTGGCAAAGGTCTGGAGTCTAATCTGGAACATTCATCTGGCGGACCGCGCACCTGCGATGCTCCACCCAACTCGCTACCTTGCGTCTGATCTCTTGAACGATGTGCCACCTACATCTCCAACTCGCCAAGTTCCCACCGAACAATCGACTCTGATACAAATTGTTGGCACGCTAGGCATGTGCGTGCACCTTGGTCCACTATACATAGCAACGATATTGTCCCCAACTTAAACACCACCTATTGGGTCTTCCATTTGGGTCTAGGTGGTGTGGGATTTTCCCCAAAAGGCCTTGTTACTATTAGGGAGTGGACCACTTCCTTATAAACCTCCTCGAGTGCCTTGCGTAACCACAATCCAATGGGTAGCACTCGGTGTATGGGATCGACTATTCCCGGTGTTGTTGGCTCCAACTAGTTGTAACCACCATACTACACCTCGTCTGGACTTGTAGGATACCCACTTGGCAAGGGTCTGGAGTCTAACACTGGAACGTTCACCCGAAAGACCTGCGCTCCACTTTGCTTCCCTGCGCCTATTCTCCTTGAACGATGTACTGCTTGAATCATTCACCCGGAGGACCTGCACTCGGACTTGGATCTGGCTCGCTGGCTGCTCTCCTTGAATGATGTGTCGCCTGCATCTCCAACTTGCCAAGTTCCCGCCGAACCATCAGCACCAATTGTTGGCGCACTCGGCACGTGCGCACACCTTGGTCCACTATACATAGCAACGATATTGTTCCCAACTTAAACACCACCAATTAGGCCTTCCATCTAGGCCTAGGTGGTGTGGGGTTTTTCCCTAAAATGTCTCGTTGTTATTAGGTAGTGGACTACTTCCTTATAAACCTTAGTGACGACTTCTCCTTACTTGACGTAGGACTATTCAAGCCAACTTCATCCCAACAATCACCTCATACAATGAACACCTTTGGAAGTAGTAAAATTAATAGTGAGAATATTCTTTTTTTGTTGTTGACAAATTTACACTAAGGTTTGCATGGTTCTTTCTTGAGTCCATAGTGGAGCACGCCTAGGTTATTGTACTTTCTTTTTTTTCTTTTTCTTTTTTACTTTTAAGAAATTATTAGTGATGTGGTGCTTTCTATACTAAGAAAAAATAAAAGGCGGATTGATCACGGGCATCTCAATAACAAAAGGACTCAAACAAAGCACAAACCACTTTGCTTGCTTCCATGGGCGGACCTACTAAGGGGCAAGGGGGGGGGGGCTCAACTTTTAAAATAGTTTTTTATATATACTTTAGTTTTAAAAAAAATCAACTATATAATTTAGAATACAATATAATAATTGTTTATACAAATATTTTTGAACATGTCCTTTTTGGTGTAGTGGTTTGAAGTTTATCATTTTTAGTAAAAGACTCGAGTTCGATACTCTTCGAGTACATTTTTATTTTATTTTCAATGCAATTTTATTAGTAATTGCAAACATTAAAAAATGTTTAGTTTAATAAAAAATTATTAACATTAAAGAAATAAATTGTTTTTCACAAGTGGTATAAAACCTCCAACAAAAAAATATCTAAAATAATAACTATAGAATTCAATGAAAAATTTGAGCCTCATATATAAACTATTTTTTCTATGAAATTGTATTATGATCATATTAGGTTCGCAAGTTTCAAATATTTTTTAGCTACACCTAGATATTTATCCTAATTATTTTCTCCTTGCTAAAGTTATCGATAGTGACCTTATTTTGGCTTAAAATTGGACTACACTGGATCCAATTTGATATATGCAATGTATTTTTTATAGTTGTATTTTTTTATTAGTTACTAGCTCAGGTAGAAAAAAAATTGGTTTTACCATTGATAACCATTATTATCAACTAATAAGCCTTTTCCATTTCGCCCCCCCCCCCCCCCCCCCTACTAAAATCCTGGGTCCGCCCCTGCCTGCTTCCATATGCAATGATAGTCACAAACCAATACAAAAAATAGTTACAATGAGTCATACACATTCCTCATGGAGCTGACTAAAAACTTCAAGTGATATAAATTGTCAAGGCAGACATGTCCTAAAGAATAATAGCTAACGTCTTACAGATCACTAGTTCGCAAGAGCCTGAAATGCTTAGTATTAGGTCTACAGTAACCAATTGTTACTTTAGAAATCAAGAACACTGGCAGGAGTGTTGTGTCGAGTTTTTGAACCTCAGCCATGTAGATTGGGTGATACTTGGGCCTCAGTTCATGAAGTTCATCGCATTACGGGTTTAGCTAAATCCACTGTAGCATTTATGTAAGCGAAAGTTAAGATTCGAAGTTGGACTTATCATAATTGCATGCCAACAAGAGCTCATTCATGATCCGAGATGCTGAGGATGAATAAAAACCAAATGAATCACTAAATTGCTTGAACCAATCTGATCCAACAAATTTGGTTTTGTTTTGGTTTTAGTTCGGTTTGTAACATTTTGAAACTGAAGTAATCGGTTCTATGTTGACAAAAAATGAGGAAACTAAACCGATACATATGTTGATTTTTAATTATATGTATAATATAGAAAAGTAATAGGTAATACATTATTTTTTGTTGGTTCGGTTCGGTTTTCAGTTTAATTGAATTTTATTTTGGTTCAGTTTCATTAAACATTCCGTTTAGATTATTGTTAAACTGGTAGATATGATTTAGTTTCCGGTTTTAGGTTGAAACCGAATCATGAACAACCTTACAAGATGGTATACTCCCCACGGGGTAAATACTTAGCCTTCATTTACATGGTTAAGTCACCCAATTATCATATTAAGTCAAAACCATTTTATAATTACAAATTTTAGGCAACCAGGGAACACAACCATTTTTTGGCCAGGTTTTGGGCTTTTTACACTTCAACCCCTTTTATAATTGATGTTTGTGGTTTTGTTTTAAAGAGAAGGGGTAAAAGTGTAAAAAAATCCAAACCTGGCTAAAAAATGGTTGTTTCTCCTAGCTGCCTAGACTTACTATTTTATAATAGAGTAGTTTTTGTAGAAGCTTGAAGATAATGAAATTTATGCATCTTATCATGAATGAAAGTTAAAAAAAAAAAAAAAAAAAAATGGTAAAGGACATGTAGAACAAATAGAACTGAAAAGTATAGGAGGATACTGGGATCATTTGACGAAAGCCTCCAGAAACTATGTAAACGTCAATGTTATTGGTGTTCAACTTTCTGATTAGCTCATCAATTCCAGGAGATATTCTACATGGAAAGAATCAACAATCTGAAATTTTTTTCAAAGCCTGAGTCACTAAAATCTAGATTGTCATCCCTAAAATGTCAGCATTACACTACAAGAAATCTGACATTAGGTTAGGAATTTATATGTGACTCTTTAAAAGTTGTCACTGTTTTCCTGTTTAGGTGAGGAACATTGTCGAGTTGTCACCTATTTGTTCAAGTGAAATTTTGGTTCCCACTTCCTCACAGAAACGTTTCGAAATCGTCACACTACATAGAAAGGGAAATTTGGCGCCTAAATGAAATACATTTGGTGAGAAAAATTAACACCTTGTCACCAGGAGCGGATCCAGGATTGCAGACAAAGGGAGGCAAAAAAATATGTAATATTTCCAAGAAATTTCCTCGGTATACAGCATAAAAATTGTCCTTTGTATAAGAAGTTTCCAAGAAATTAGTAAAGGCATCAAAGTTTGTCTTATTTTTCTGGGTTATGTTTAACGATGGAGATATACAGCATAAAATTTTCAATTTTTATGTACATTGCAAACAGGCTATGTATGTCACTATGTGTGTAGTGTGAAATGTGTACATGTGGTGTGTTTGTCTTTGAGTGTGAGATTGATTGCTTAGTAACATTTTATGTAGAGTATTTTTTTTTTAATACTTTTATAGAAAGACCATTAAGGCTTATTGTGAGATTGTTTTCAAGAAGGATGAGATTGGCTTGGAGATATTTAATATTGTATTGCCTGCTGCAATGGCTTTAGCAGTTGATCCAATTGTTTTTTTGATTGACACAACATTCATCGGATATGTAGGTTTGTCATTGTTTCTTCTTTTCTTGTTAGTTGTAATATTAGATGGAGAATCTCTGAATCGGTTGATATGAAAAACTATATTAAATTCAGGAATTTAGGTTTCAGAAATTCATCGAAATTGTTATTGCAAAACCAGAGTATAAAATCAACAAGTCGGAGATGGAGAAATAAGAACATCAAACAAACTCACCTGTTTCAAACGGAGATGAAGAAGAACTGAAGAAGATATCGCAAGACGCAAGCGCAGACGCAAACACAAGAGGCTCGGTTTCTCTTGCGATTTGGGATCTATAATGTTTTTTTATAAAGAGGAAGCAATATGAAATTTCAAAGGGGGCAATATAAATTTTCAAAGGGGGTAATAGTGAAATTTTAACTACTTTAATGAATTTTTTCACAAAACCTAAAGGGGTCAATTGACCCCCTTATCCAAGCAGTGGATCCGCCCATGCTTATCACATTTTATCAAAGTCCATTCCAAGAGTGAGGAAATAAAAAAATGAAATAAATACAAAAAAATAAAAATAAAAAATAAAATAAAATCTAAAGCCCGACAAAAACATTTCTTTGTTCATCTCTTCTCCTCCTTGTATCACGATCATTTCTTCTCCTTCAAAGCATCTGTTCAAACTCCTCAAAGCCTCCTTTGTTTGTGTAAGAGTATTGAAGAGAGAGACCCTCAACACTCCAACTCATATATTAAACCACTAAGTCGTCACCCCGAACACCCCCCGCGCATTTTAACATTATCCACTCCTTTTCTCTCTAAACGAAAGCTTTGTTTGCTTCGCACGCCTTCGTAGAGAAATGCAGATTTCGTCTCTGCGATAAATCGTTTCGATATCTCAAACCTCTCTGATCGAACCTTCTCGAACCTCGCACTCTCTCTGTTGCTCCTGTGTGTCTCTGTTGAATCACTGATTGGCACCAGAAGACGTGAAGACAACAAGTGAGTCAGCACTGTCGACGACCGTGAATCTGGTGGAAGAGGCGAAGCTTGCTAGAGAGGGAGTCAAGGCTCCCGGACACGCCATCCTCAGCATCTGCAACTCTCTCGTCGCTGGTGGAGTGTGAGATTCCTTCATTAAACTATTTCCTCTTCTTCAATTTCCCTTCTATTTCATTCTTGATTTTGATTTTACATGATTTTGGAGGTGCAATGAAGATTAGGGGTGGGCATCTAATCCCGAACCCGTCCCGTTAATATTTTTTTTGGTCCTTTTGAGATTGATCAAATTCATCATGATTCAGTCCCGTCCCGATATAGAGTGGGGGGATCGGGATGAAGATTTTAAATCCCGCCTATGCCGTCCCGTCTCGAATTTATTTATTTAATAAATATTAATTTTAATCAAAATACTATTCAAAATTAAAGTTTAGGATTTGTTGAAATTAAATCAATGTAAGATGAAATTCTATATGAAATCTAAATAAATTGAATCATTAATTCTATATGAAATTTAATATTTATTTGCCTTTAAAAAAAAGTTTAATATTTATTTATTTAATATATATTATTATTTATGATGTAAGTTATATGTGTATAAATTTGACATTATTGATGTGTGAGTAATGTGAGATAAAACTTTTTTTTTTATTGGATGACTATTTAGTAGGTGCTCATCCCATCCCATCCCGATCTCGTTTGAGATGGGACGAGGTCTATCTCGTCCCAATTTCGAATAAACAAGATGGGTCAATCTCGTCCCGTGTCCATCCCTAAATTGACAGCTTTTCTAATTGTCAAGGAAACGCGCGAGGGAAAGAGACCCATCCCTTGCGTGTTTCCTCGACAATAAGAAAAGCCCCTAAATTGAAGATAACAATCAATCTGAAGTTATCGTAAATAAGTCCTTAGCATTCTTGCTTTAGATGCTAGGGAGCAAAGCCCCATTTGAATGATATTCAATTTAGTGAATATAACTTCTTGTGGGAGTAGATGTGATTCTCTACATGTTATTTGGATTTGAAAATTGAGAAGAACTGAAAAAGGCTTGTTTGTTCACTGCAGTGGGTTCTTCAGGCGCTAGGAGGATGGGAAGAAGAACTTGAATACTCTCACAATCTTATCGAGCAAGATAGCTTTAACAATTCTGGAACTGATGCATGGCGAAGTGATTTTTTTTCAATTTCTTTCCTACTGCCTATCATGTGCTTCAGATGATGTGGTGCGAGAACCTTCTCTAGTTCACAATCAGTTGGACAATGTAATGAAGAGCACTGGTGCATTTTCGGATAAGAAAAATTCGAGAGAATATGGTAGTCTGTGGGAGATGTTATAATTGTATTCATCAGCTTATCTTGTAATTTTCATGTAAATGTTTTTTGGCCTGAGATTATATTCATTGATAATGACAATTATATGTGTTAACAATCAAACAGCAGGAAAATTTATTCTTTAAGCATTCCCCTCAATTCTGATGAGATTGTGCTTGATGATTTCAGTGTAATTTTCTCGATGCACTACTTTTATTTTTGGATTTAATGCTTTAACCATGGTACTTTTGATTCTTCACTGCAAATGGTTTCTCTCCCAAGGATGGTTCAGTGGTTTGCTTGAAACATGTAACTTTCAGGTATTCATAATATCAGATGTTGCTTCACTGTTTATTTAGAAAATTTTCCTTCGAATATTATTGATTCTCAGACATGTAATTTATTGCATTGTACAAGAAATTGCAAATACAGTGCTAGCTTTCCATCCCAAGCAACAAAACCCAATGTTTGGTCAAGTGATCTATTGCTAAACTAAAAATTAAAACATGCTTTCCTTAGATTCGCTTGTCAATTAAACGAGAAAATATTTGAGACCAGATTTTACTTCAAGAGGAAATGAAACATGAATCAACAACCGCAGCCAAATCTTTACAGTTTAGGATCATATCACATTGGGACTAATTGATGCAAATTTAACTAACCTAAATAAATATGTTAATTTAACCCACTTATAATAACTGCAAGTGCACAGTGTCTAACTGGTAGACAAGGGCAAGTACAGGTCGATCCCACAAGGACTGTGGTTGGAATTAAGTTTCAGAGTTGACTTAAACTAATTTAAATGGGAGTTACAGCAATTAAAATATCTAAACTAAAAATCAAATTAAAAAGCAAAATAAAAATTCTTTAAGAATATGAGAAGAGAAACCAAGGCATTGACTCCACCACAGGTTCTTTGAGATTTGTGTAATCCAAATTATTGTTTTCAAGAATTAACATGACTAACTTAAAGATTAATCTCAGTTCGCAATTGATTTCAACAAAGGTATAAACCCCTAGTTCGCAATTGATTTCAACAAAGGTATAAACCCCTAGCATTGCGTGTCTTCTTACGGCACACACAATCACAGGTTTATTTTAACTAATTCTAAACCCCTAGCATTGCATGTCTTCTTACGGCACACACAATCACAGATTCAGATTAATTGATTAAATCAGGCTTTGAATGTCAACAAAGGGTATTTCTAACTACCGACTAGTCTAGATAATTAATCCGGATATAATCAGTGAAAGCAAATTATTGAGACTCATAAATCAAATGTGTTTAACGTTCAAGCATAAAGAAAACAATAAATTTAAATACAACAAACTCTAGGAAACCCTGTGGTTTCATCTTAGCCTTGACGAAGGGTTTAGCTCTCCATGGTAGCGGTGGTCATAGAATCAATGGAGGTGGAAGTCATCTCTGCACGAACGCGCATCCCGAGAAAATGCTGAAATTGCACTGTGGTGGCTCTTGCAAGTTCTCGGGGTGTCAATAGCCAAAACTGTTTTGAAAAACAGTTTTCTCCCGTCCGAAAAGTAGCGCTTTTCGTCTCCAGCGAGACGCCCTGCTCCGCCGCTGCTGTTTCGCTCCTCGCGAGCGTTCTCTTCTCCCTAACCGGCTCTGGTACATGCAAGAAGACAGAGAGAGGGTGAGGAAACAACGAGATAACGAAACGACGAGAAGGAGAGGAGCGGTGGTGCTCTGTCGCGAGCTCTGTTTCGCGGCGGCTGATGGAGTGGTTGCATGGTCTGTTGTGATGCAGGAGCAGAGATAGAGGGAAGTGGAGGGGGGAGAGACCGTGGAGAAGAGAGGAAAACAGGAAGGAGGGCGGCTGCGAGGGGCGAAAACAGGGACTTGCTCCCTGTTTCTCCTCTGTTCTATGCGCGCGGTGGTGGTGGTGGTGCTCGGGTGATCGTGGCTGTGAGAGAGAGACGACGAGATGAAGGGTGATGGTGGTGATGGCGAAGCTCGGTGGCGAGGTGAGGTTGTAACGTGAAACAGGGTTGTCACACCCCTGTTTAACGGTGGTTAGTGGCGGTGGTTGTAGGTCGGTGGTGGTGGTGGATGTGTGGCGTGATGACGTGAAACAGGGTTGTCACGCCCCTGTTTCAGTGGGATGAAGGAGGAGGTGGTTGTTGGCTGGGAGAACGAGAGAGAGACGACGAGATGAAGGGTGATGGCGGGATTATCGCACTGCTGGCTCTCGTATCGAACGAGGATTGCCGGCACGGTGGATTGGTGTGGTGGCTGGAAAAGAGAGGAGGGGAGAAAGAACGTGGAAGAAGAGGTTTCTCCAAACTGGGGGAAGCTAAATAGGGTTCTCCTATTTTCTTGGGCTTGGGTTCTCCAAAAGGCGTTGGGCTTGAGTTTTTAGGTTAGCATTTTGGGTTTGGGCTTAGGTTAAATTAGGTGGACCTAGTTTTATTAGGGTTAGGTTTAGTTATGTGACCATCTACTTTGTACCACCGCTAGAATCGACCAATTGTCGCCTTAATACGATTTCATCGTTCACGCTCAAATTCCTACAAAGACATGAAAACGAAATAATTATTATAAAATATAATAATCAAAACACTAACTTATATAAATTAAAGGATATATTATGTAATAATTACTTGGATATCAAATACCCCTAAACCTATATTTTGCTAGTCCTCGAGCAAAACAATAAAAATAACATTCTTACTCACTTTCGCAGGAATCATCGGTTGCACTTACCTTAAACGTGCAACAAGGCTTTAAACACCTAGATTACCTCTAGTGGATGAGTTATAGTCTCGTGAGGGTTTCCAGAAATGTTACCCACAAACATTATGACTCATAAATTTCCAAAACATGGTAACTCAGTCTATTATCCTCAGAGTAAGAATCTAATTGCCAAAAAAAATTTGAAAACAGCTAACATTCTCACAATAATATATCAATGAGTCTCACAAAAATTTAATAATACCCAACGGTTAAATAAATTTCATCAATTATTCCCAACTCGAAGTGTGTGTGTGCATGGCCTTATCAACATAATTTTATTTTTCTCAGCAAAGATACGACTAGATAACATTTGAATTGTACGCTTCGACTACAAATCTCTCTTGTCACTCAGAAATGAATCACTTAGAGATTGGTTAGTTATCACTTAGTTTATATGTGAGGAAGAAAATAAATTATGGAAAGACAAACATCTCACATATAATAATCATGAAAAAAATGGACTTTTCAAAGAATGAAATGAATATGATCTCATGGATAGGAATATCAATTACTTTGAGAATATTGAATCAATTAGGTCTTTATTAGGTTGTAATGAGGCTAAGATTTTGACTAACAAGAATGGAAAAGGATACGAGAAAATTCTCTGAGAATGAATACACCCTTTAATAAGCACGTGGGCACTGAAGAATAAACCAATGTTGTACACCATTAATTTTTCTTCCTTCGAAACTCTTCTTCATAAATATTTTATTTATTTATTTTATTTTTTTGTATACATGCTTTCCCCTTCTGCACAATAAAACATTTCAGTCCCGAGGATTCATGGAATATTTAATTTCAACTCTTTTTATTTGCCCATTTCAAGAATACATCAACCATACACATTCTCAGAGACATTGGGTAAGGATAAAAATAATATGAGATATTACTCTCTAACTGGAGGAGGTACTGGAAATGGGGTTAGCAAAGAAAAAGTCTATTTAAAGGCTCAAAGGGCTGCAAACGGATATTTATCATTAGGTAGGCTAAAAGGCCAAAGAACGGTTCAAAGAAAAAAAATGCCTATATCACTTCTTAAGCTCTAGTCAGTATTATGACATCTTAACTAAATAAAACAAGAAGTTCTAGTGTAATAATTCAATTTTAACACCATTCTCAAAGTAATCAATAAAAGAAACAGGAAAAATGAGATCATCAACGAGAAAATGCGGACTCAAGAAAAGTCAGAGTTTATTTAATAACCCTCAAGAAAAATAGAATGTCTCGAAACTCAAAAGGGTTAAGTCTCCACTATTATTCTAAGGTTTTCTTATTGATTAACTTCAAATCATGCTAACTCGGCTTATAGTGCAAGAATGGTCGAGTCGAAAAAATCACATGAAATATATTTAACTTAAAGATAATATCAAACCTTATGTTTTCCTATTGATATATAAAAGTAACAAGTGAAAGCATGTATTCCTCAAATTTAAAGGCATACTTGAAAGCACATCCTCTTCATTGGAAAGAAACTTAGATTTTGAATGCATTTTCAAATCGAAAATTTTCACACAGTCATAATTAACTATGTATTCAATGGAGATTGAGTAGAATACAATAGTAAATTGTGAAATAAATTTTAGTTCAAAATTTCTTGAAAAATGCAGAAAAACTCATAAACCTCACCCCCAAACCTAAACCAAACATTGTCCTCAATGTGTAAAATGACGATCATGACAAATGCAGGAAAAAGAAAAGATGAGAGTTAGAGTGATATTACCATGGGAAAGATTTTACCAATATCCAAGAAGTCATCCATCAATGAGGCTCACAAACATAAGAATCATAAAGTTTTCATTAGAGATCGATAAAATGCAGACTCGACACTAACAAAGAAGACTAAAAAAAAGGCAAGTTGTAAGTCAAAATTGTTATGGAGCTAACGAGTATGAGTGAAACACAACTAAATAGGGTACTCGAAAATCAATCCAGACTAACAGCTAAGACACACAACTAAAGCTAGGCTGCCTCCTAGGAGCGCTTGGTTTAACGTCGTCAGTCCGACATATATTCTCCCTCATGAATGATATATCATGAAGTGACGAGGAAGAACATAGGGAACATTCACCTCAAAAGGGTTAAGGAATCGTATACCAACAACCTGAAAAGTTGAGGATCAGTCCACTCAAAAATAGCAACCACATGCGACACAAGATATACTAGCACATCCCAAAAGTTGCAAGGACACCATCTAAAATCATATAGAAATTGTAAAGAAGTTCGCATTCCTTGGAAGTCAGTAGGGTTCTTAAACATGAATGGGTCGCAAGTAGTGATATGCAACAAAGGATCCTCCCTTACTCCTAAAATGGAACATCCTAAGTCTGGTTTCAAATCAGAAGATTGGATAATTTTCACATCAGGATGGTGAAAATTGAAATCATCACTCAGGAACATGGGATCCACATAATGAGCCCTGGTCAATGGAAATGTGATGCAGGTAGATGTAACTATAGATATATCAGGTGGTACAGGCTCATCATAACAAAATGAACTACATCAAGATGATGAGTTAGACAACGCAACAACACCCCCAAACCTAGAATTAGCACTACCTATGGCACGTAGTATCTCCAAGGAATACTGAGGATCACACTTCATGTAGAAGTCACAAGGAGGACATATGTCAAATGGGTCATCATGAACAAGCGAAAAAGGGAATGGGTCAGAAAGTCCAATAGTATCAGCAGAAAGGTTCAATTTTGACTCACTGAGTGGAAGGAGTTCCACTTTAGACTTCCATTTATAACTAGGATCCACAATGGGGACTGAGTCAAGCAAATCATTGACTCCCCTAATGGAATCATCAACATCAAAGTCTAAACCGAAGTGAGTCAAGCATGCTGCTAAAGGATCATCTGATACAGACTGCAATAAGGAATTCTCCATCGAACTCTCAATTATGTCAACTTCACAAACATCCTCGAGCTCGTGAGTTTGTTGACTAACATTAAAAACGTTGAGTTCGACGGTCATGTTGCCAAATGACAATTTCATAATTCCATTCCTGCAGTTAATAATGGCATTGGATGTGGCCAAGAATGGTCGACCCAAAATGACAGGAATGTGACTAGAGGGATTGTGAACAGGTTGTGTATCAAGAACTATAAAGTCCACAGGGTAATAAAATTTTTCAACCTTGATAATCATATCCTCTATAACACCGCAGGGGACTCTGACAGACCGATCTGCCAATTGCAGTGTTACTCTAGTCGGTTTCAACCCACCGAGACCTAATTGCTCATAAACAGAATATGGAAATAAATTAACACTCGCCCCTAAATCCAATAATGCCTTATCTATCACATGATTGCCGATAATACAAGAAATAGTCGGGCAACCAAAATCCCTATACTTAGGCGGGGTTCTGTGTTGAATAATTGAGCTCACTTGCTCGGTGAGGAAGGCTCTCTTTTGCACATGGAGCTTTCGCTTTTGTGTGCAAAGATCCTTAAAAAACTTGGCATAGTTAGGAACTTGCTTGATAGCATCGAGTAATGGGATATTTATGTGAACTTGCTTAAAAATTTCTGTTACATCGTTTACACTTGTTCCTTTATTTGCCGGAGCTAACCGTGATGGAAACGGTGCCCTAGGCAAGTAAGATGCCTGAGTGGGGTTTGAGTCAACACGAGCATCTGTAGAAGGTGAGGCTTTATCAGCCTCCTTGTCAGATGGAGATGCAACCTACTTTGACTTAGACGTGGATGCACCGGCACTCAAATCGGGCACTTGTACTTGATTGTCAACCTGTTTTCCACTCCTAAGGGTAATAATAGATTTGACATCTTCATTGTAGCACTCAGATGTACTACCAACTGCGAATTGACCCTTTGGGTTTGGAACAGGTTGACTAGGAAATCTCCCTGGCTCCCTCTCAGAAGAAGACTGAGTAATCTTACTCACAACTATCTCAAGTCTATTGAGAGCTTCAGATTGGTGTTGAGTCGTGGCTTTCAACTCAGATATGTCCTTAGAATTCTGATCCATTATACTTGCTGAGCGCTGCAAAAGCTGATTAATCGTTTCCTCAAAACTTGATGTGTTGGATGGAGGAACTTGGTTATGGTGGGGCCTAACAGGGCCAGGGGCTTGAGGAGCCTGGGAAACAACAACAAGTCCCCCTTGGTGTGGGCCATGGGCCCTGGAGAGACTTGGATGTTTGGTGAACCCTGAATTGTAATAGTTAGGTTGTAGATTATTGCCAGGTCGCTACATCGCATTAAAAGAGTTGACTTGCTCAGCATAGTATGCAGGATAATCGTTTTGCAAGTCACAATTAGCTATTGAATGACCAGGACTCGAACATACATCACATACTTCAGATGAAGCGTTTGCGGGAAGTGCAGGTTGAGTCAAATTCAAGAGTGCATCTATCTTTTGAGTCATGGTCATAATAGTCGTCTCTAACTTTGAGGCAGAAGGGGGTTGAACAGATGTATCTCTAACTTCATATATACCACCCTTACGCTTATCAGACTCCTTTCTCGAATAATCCCATTGCTGAGAATTTTCGGAAAGAGTTTCAAAGAATTCCCATATCTCATTGACACTCATCTTCATTAATGACCCACCACTAGTGGCATCAATCATACAACGGTTTTGAAGGGTTAAACCGTCTTGGAAGTATTGAACTAGCTGCCACTTCTCGAATCCATGATGGGGACACCTGACAATGAGCTCATTGAACCTTTCCCAACATTCATAGAAATGTTCACCATCTTTTTGTTGAAAATTAGATAAATCTCGTAGGAGGGCATTCGTTTTATGAATGGGGAAGTTGTTAGGCCTCAGCCTCCCATCAAGTTCACATATTCAAGGAGGAAGTATCAAACAGACAAGTGAATTTGGTGCAAGTCTATATTCTGTTTGGCAGTCTGTAAAGAAATTTTGTTAGGTGCTCTGTTAAATAATAGAGTGCTCTGTTAGGTCCACTGTTAATTCTGATTGCTATAAATAAGAGTTAGCAAAAGCAATAAGGGATTCATTTTCTGTAATAAATTGTTGTACATTGAGCTTTGCTCAAAGAGGAGATTGGCAATCTCGAATACTGCCAGTTACATTCCATTCTTTTCTATTGTAATCTCTACAAAACCATTCAATACAAAAGTATAACCATTTCAGAATCAGTCTTCATTGATTATCAAACTCTCTTTGGTTGTTCTTGTCTTGAATGTGTCTTGACAGGTTCCATAGCTTACAGAAATCAGCCAACTCTGACCTTGGTACTGAGAGTGTGTTGCTTGGTTCTCCAATCCTGCAGAAGCATCATCAGAAAAAGGTCAGTTCTTAACAAAAGTATTTTGTCAAGAATTTTCTTGACAACGCATCCCATGATGTGATGGATCCCGTCTCTAATGAGTTTAACCACAATTTCGCCTTATCTTGCAAAGAAAAGGAAAATAACCTAAGACGGACCGAATCATCAGAAAAGTTTTGGTACTTCAGGGTAGCGCAGATGTCAAGAAATTCTTTGACATGAAGATAAGGGTCATCTTTCTCAAAACCATAAAAAGTGGGCAAGAGATGAATAATAGATGGTTTGAGTTCGAAACTGTTTGCACTTGTCTCAGGTAAGACAATGCAAGATGGAGCACTACTAGGAAGAGGGGCGAAGTAATCCTTAAAGGCCTTCCCCTCAATCATCTCAGTGGACAAGGATGATGAACCTAAATAGGTAATGGGGACTTCAAAGAACTCTTCGAATTCTTGTCGGACAAGTCTACTCTTAGAATCATGCACCCAGGTATGCATACACCAATGGATAACAAAGGTTCAAAGTCAACACTCCTAAATAGGCTTCAAATTAAAAAAAAAAAAAAAAAAAAATTTATGCAAGCCTAACCTCTATATGAAGATGACCTAACTCTAAAAAAAATAAAAATGGGAAAACCTAATCAGGACCTATATGATGCGCAAGAAAGATGAATGGCAAACGACCCTAGATAAGTACCTAGCAATACAATCATTCGGATTGCCTTCGGGTACTGCGCAGCTGATAGTTATAGCCCCACGAAAAGTCGAGGTTTCTACGAAGCAAATTAATCTCGTGAGAAACTAATTTACTAGGTAGAGGCTGTAACGTTTGTTAATCCCTACAAGCATTCCTTTTTATTACCTATGTTTGTTACTAATCAAGGGCTGAAATCCATTTTAATTAGCCTATCCGCTGGAGAGAGCACGGAGTTTCCCAGCATAAAAAATATCCTGAAATCTAATTGCTCCTACCTTCTTTTCTACCTTCAGCTTAAAGTGTAATGCCAGTTTCAGAACTATTCCAAGATTGGATATGTTCCTTCACTTGACTACTTCAAACTTTCAAGTTTCAAAAGAGGGGTCCTATGAGCGTCTTGTCCTAATTTATCTTGCTACAAATTTTAATAGTAAGGGCTTAGGTCCCTAATCCTAAAATAGATGGTGGTTAACCTATCCGCGGGAGAGAGCACAAAATTTTACAGCATCAGAAATATCCTCAATCTATTCAAATTTGCATGTAATTCTAGCTAAAAACAAAACAAGCAAAACACACAGTAATCCACTCAGAAACCGCGTGCAGATGCGGTGGGAAGAAGTTACCTCCGGCGTGAACCTCTCTTGGGTTACTTGCGACGCCGGGTAGAAGTCGAGTTGACATCGATCAGAAGCACCGTCCACCTGACGGCTCGCCGACTTCTGAGAGTGTGCACGCGATAGCAACCTGTAAACAACACAAACCCTGTGCTTTTTGTTTTGTTTTCTTTTTGTTTTTATTTTTTTTTATTTTTATGCAACCTGTAATATATGCTTCCTACCTGTTAATACCTGCAAAAAAAAAAAACAAAAACAAGTATCAAAACTTCTAAGACTTAAAAGAAATAACTAAAAAATAAAATCAAGCTTATCTTAAAAGCAAAAGCAATCTATATCTGACCTAAATTTTTTTATTTTTTTATTTTTATTTAACCTAAACTACAAATTAGTGAAAATAAACTCTTAAATTCAATTACACCACTACAGTCCCCGGCAACGGCGCAAAAAACTTGATGCAAATTTAACTAACCTAAATAAATAGGTTAATTTAACCCACTTGTAATAATTGCAAGTGCACAGTGTCTAACTGGTAGACAAGGGGAAGTACAGGTCGATCCCACTAGGACTGTGGTTGCAATTAAGTTTCAGAGTTTACTTAAACTAATTTAAGTGGGGGTTACAACAATTAAAATATCTAAACTAAAAATCAAATCAAAAAGCAAAATAAAAAGTCTTTAAGAATATGAGAAGGGAAACCAAGGCATTGACTCCACCACAGGTTCTTTTAGATTTGTGTAATACAAATTATTGTTTTCAAGAATTAACATGACTAACCTAAAGATTAATCTCAGTTCGCAATTAATTTCTGCAAAGGTATAAACCCCTAGCATTGCGTGTCTTCTTACGGCACACACAATCACGGGTTTATTTTAACTAATTCTAAACCCCTAGCATTGCATGTCTTCTTACGGCACACACAATCACAGATTCAGATTAATTGATTAAATTGGGCTTTGAATGTCAACAAAGGGTACTTCTAACTACCAACTAGTCTAGATAATTAATCCGGATATAATCAGTGAAAGCAAATTATTGAGACTCATAAATCAAATGTGTTTAACGTTCAAGCATAAAGAAAAAAATAAATTTAAATACAACAAACTCTAGGAAACCCTGTGGTTTCATCTTAGCCTTGACGAAGGGTTTAGCTCTCCATGTTAGCGGTGGTCATAGAATCAATGGAGGTGGAATTCATCTCTGCACGAACGCGCATCCCGAGAAAATGCTGAAATTGCACTGTGGTGGCTCTTGCAGGTTCTCGGGGTGTCAATAGCCAAAACTGTTTTGAAAAACAGTTTTCTCCCACCCGAAAAGCAGCGCTTTTCATCTACAGCGAGACGCCATGCTCCGCCGCTGCTGTTTCGCTCCTCGCGAGCATTCTCTTCTCCCTAACCGGCTCCAGTACCTGCAAGAAAACAGAAAGAGGGTGAGGAAACAACGAGATAACGAAACGACGAGAAGGAGAGGAGCGATGGTGCTCTATCGCGAGCTCTGTTTCGTGGCGGCTGATGGCGTGGTTGCGTGGTCTGTTGTGATGCAGGAGCAGAGAGAGAGGGAAGTGGAGGGGGGAGAGACCGTGGAGAAGAGAGGAAAACATGAAGGAGGGCGGCTGCGAGGGGCGAAAACAGGGACTTGCTCCCTGTTTCTCCTCTGTTCTGTGCGCGCAGTGGTGGTGGTGGTGCTCGGGTGATGGTGGTTGTGAGAGAGAGAGAGACGACGAGATGAAGGGTGATGGTGGTGATGGCGAAGCTCGGTGGCGAGGTGAGGTTGTAACGTGAAACAGGGTTGTCACGCCCCTGTTTCACGGTGGTTAGTGGCGGTGGTTGTAGCTCGGTGGTGGTGGTGGTTGTGTGGCGTGATGACGTGAAACAGGGTTGTCACGCCCCTGTTTCAGTGGGATGAAGGAGGAGGTGGTTGTTGGCTGGGAGAACGAGAGAGAGACGACGAGATGAAGGGTGATGGCGGGATTATCGCACTGTCGGCTCTCCTATCGAGCGAGGATTGTCGGCAGGGTGGATTGGTGTGGTGGCTGGAAAAGAGAGGAGGGGAGAAGGAACATGGAAGAAGAGGTTTCTCCAAACTGGGGAGAGCTAAATAGGGTTCTCCTATTTTTTAGGGCTTGGGTTCTCCAAATGTCGTTGGGCTTGAGTTTTTTTTGTTAGCATTTTGGGTTTGGGCTTAGGTTAAATTAGGTGGACCTAGTTTTATTAGGGTTAGGTTTAGTTATGTGACCCTCTACTTTGTACCACCGCTAGAATTGACCAATTGTCATTCCTTAAATTGTCGGCTTAATACAATTTCATCGTTCACGCTCAAATTCCTAAAAAGACATGAAAACGAAATAATTATTATAAAATATGATAATCAAAACACTAACATATATAAATTAAAGGATATATTATGTAATAATTACGTGAATATCAGTAATGCAAAGCAATAGCGAAGATGGAAAGAAGAACAAGAACTAAAATGAAATGAAAATTACAGCATTTACATTTCAAAGTCCACAGAATCTAAAATCTCAAATGCATTGTTCAATGAATCTCTCTTTCTCTAACTAAGCTTTAGCATATAAGCATACCATACGGAAGAAAAACAAGAACAATATGAAACACAAATTGGATTGAATTACGAAATATATTCACACAATACATATTTATGTACATATTACATTACACATCATTACATCATTCAACCAAAAGCTTTAGAATAAATAGTACAAGTAACATAATAATTACTATTAACAAAGTGTTGATTAAGTCCCTCGTAAAAGCCCAAGGATCGTTGTTCCCTTAGGTGTCATTTCTTTGATCATTGACACCCTCGGCTTGATCGTCAAAAACTCGATCGTTCACTTTCACATCTTCTTTGTGTTTAATTCCTCCTGGTCTTTTCTCGCCGCTTCTGAGCGAACCCACAACTCATATGATTCTTCAGCTTCGGCAGCTGACATAAACCCCTTATAGAAAACACCCTTATACCTTGATACCTAAGATAAACATCATGGCCAGTTCAGGTATACTTCGGGTTTACGACCACGATACACAACGTATGCTTTGAATGTCATTTGCTTTGAAAATCCTAAATAATATCACTTTGTTCCTACAAAAGATAAAACATGTTAGAATTAATTTAGTCATTTGCTTGAAATCTAAAAGCAAGAATAGAAATCATGAATTTCAACAAGGAGATTCAACTACAAGCATTCAAGCCAATAAAAAAGAAAACTACAACACTTAAAAAATAGCTCTTGCTGCTTGCCAAGATAGCTCATATAAATTTCTCAATAAAATTTATAAAAAAAATCAGATAGCAGATTTCTCATTTTAAACACCTTAGATCATATGATTAGGCTCAAAATAAGCAAAACGTCTTTTTGTTCTGCTGTGCTATAAAGCTACTACAATAACATGAACCTAATCAATGATCAACACATACATGGAACCAATACCAGTTTGGTTTCTTTTAAACACCTAACAAAAACTCTTCCAAGTTCAGTTTCACCAATGAACTCTCCACAGAATCACAAATACACAAACCCAAATTGTGCTAAAATCTTTTTCACTCAACAGATCTTCATTCTAAACTAAATATATTCATTCACCTTCTCATTGAGTGAATGAATCTCAAGATGCAACTAGTCAGTCAATTCACTCACCAAATCCAACACCTTTGCAACATAAAAGAAGGAACCCTAGATCTAGAAACCCGCCACCTGAAATCAACCCTAGAGAAAGTAGAAACCCTAGATCTAGAAACCCCCAACAAGAAATCACCCATAAAGAGAGAGAAAATGATAGGGAAATACAGTAAAAAGAAGGTAGCAGCTTTACCTTTTGGGAGAGGGTGGCAATGGAGCTTTGAGCTTTGGTCTTAGGATCCTCTTCTGTCGAGCTTCGGTCTTCTCTTCTCTTCACTGTCGAGATGTATTTGGGGAAAGGGACACTATTCCCTCCCTCTTTAGTTTCCCCCAAATTCGATTTCCCTTTTTTTTTTTTACAAAATTTGTGCACGTGCAAGCGAGGCTCGCTAGTTCCCTCGACATTTAGAGGCGTTTGTTTTTTTAAGTGCTTAGAAGCTAATTTCTAACTGGAGTTAGAAGTTCTAAACGAGCTTCTGAATAAACTGTTTGTTTTACTTCTGAATGAGCTACTGATTAGAAGCTGTAAAATTAAAAGGTGTTTGGTTTTAGGTGTTGAATGGAAACTGTTTGACAATTTTGCCCCACTGAGCTGAAAACATTTATGATATAAATATTGTGTTTAAAATCATACCGAATATGACTGTGGGGTTATTGTTGAATCTGAGCAATACGACTGTGGCGTTTTAATTTGTTATTTGATGAAATCATTAATCTAAACATAGGTTATTTAATTTGATATCTTATGATACACATAAGGCACAAAAACTACATGCTAAAAACTTGTATAAAAACTTGAAAATATACATGAGATGGAGAGATGAAGAAAAACTTGAAAATACATAGAACAAAAATAAAGATGAAGGAGATAATGGAGAACCACGATGCTTGGTGAAGAGAATCAAGGTGTGCCGCCAAAATTTAGCCTTACTTACTTTTAAGAAGATGGGGGCAGCGATTGTCATTACAAAATTATGTTAAGGTTATTATTGAAATAATTTTTTACTAAGCACTCAGTGCTAAGTGAGCACCTCCCTGTTGCTTCCTCCAATCAAAAGCAGAATTTCTGATCAGAACTAAAAACAAACACTTCAAACAAGGTGGTACATTTCTTATTAAGACTTCTAACTCCATTCAGAAGAAAAACAAACGCCCTCTTAGAAAAACTGGGATTTGATGGTGCAATGAAGTCAACGTTATGACGGATCAGCCAACTATTTCTTGCCCCTCGAGACGTCTTTTTTGTCATTTTTTATTCAGATCTCTGAAACCAAAACCCAAATTTTCACTCTCTCCCTCATTCGTTTCAAAGGTAAGAGTTTTTTATTTCTTCGATTTCTATTTTAAATTGCGAAGCGCATCATCATCTATTGATCGATCTCATCTACGTTACTTGTTGTGTTTCTCTCCACAATCAATTTAGGTTACTAGACTTGCATCTTTGCGATTTGATTTCTAGGGTTTACGTTCTTTTGCTTGCATGATCTCTCTGATAGACAGAGTCCAGGATAGATAGACAGAGTTCAGGATAGTTTGTTAGAGTCTAGGATAGTTTGTTAGCATGCCTGTAATTAGTTAGTGAATTATGACAACCTGTCAGTATGAGCTGTAGTTTGTTAGTGTAAGTTCTTGATTCCTAGATGTAATCTGAGATAGCTATAAATACATGTAAAGCTCTCTGTATTGATTAAGATTGAATAACAATAACAGAGTTATTCATTTGGTTCATCAATTCTAACTTGGTATCAGAGCTCTGAGTTTCTCTTATCAATGGCAACATAATCTTCTTCTGGTTCTCTCAATACAGGTCAGACATCTACTGTGTCTTCTACTCCTTCTTATCAAGTTTTGAATCACACCCTGCCAGTAAAGCTAGATAGATCCAATTATATACTTTGGAAATCTCAAATTGAGAATGTAATATTTGCAAATGGTTTTGAAGATTTCATTGAAGGAGTTTCGGTTTGTCCAACAAAAGAACTAAGTACAGGAGTTATCAATCCTGCTTTTATTGCTTGGAGAAGGCAAGATCGTACAATTCTAAGTTGGATTTATGCATCTCTTACACCAGCCATAATGGCTCAAATCATCGGTCATACTACTTCTTTTTCAGCCTGGAAGGCTTTAGAGCAAATCTTTTCTTCTTCTTCAAGAGCTAGGATCATGCAACTACGATTAGACTTACAATCTACTAAGAAAGGCTCCCTGTCCATGATTGATTACATCATGAAGATCAAGAGTGCAGCAGACAATTTAGCAGCCATTGGTGAGTTAGTCTCAGATCAAGATCATATCATGAATCTTCTAAATGGTTTAGGCACTGAGTATAACTCAGTAGTCACATCAATCAATGTCAGAGACGATCAGATCTCACTTGAGTCTGTCCATAGTATGCTATTGTCCTTTGAAAATAGGCTTGAGCAACAAGGCTCTGTGGATAATATTCCACCCATTTCAGCACATTTGGCCAATTCCAGTTATAAACAACAATTTGGTAAGAACTATGGTCAGTCATTTAGTCGAGGCAGAGGAAGAACTTATGGTGGCCAGTCTAATAGGGGACGAGGTCGTGCAAGACAGTTCAATGGTCAATTCAATGGACAGCAATATGGTCTCCAATATGGACAACAATATGGCTCTAATCACAGTCCACAAGGTGGTCATCCCAATAATCACAGTAATAAGCAGTCCAATGATAGGCCACAATGTCAGTTATGTGGCAAATATGGACATATAGCTCTTGCTTGCTATCATCGATTTGATGTTAATTTTCAACATTCTGGTTCTTTGCAATCTGGTTCTTCAACTGATTTCAAACCAAGCATGCTTGCCTTAGCCGCAGCTTCAAATTCTTTCCACAATGAAGGTTGGTACTTGGATTCAGGAGCAAGTCATCACTTAACCAATGATCATGCTGTTATTGCTAATTCCTCTCCCTACATGGGCTCAGACAAGGTCACGGTTGGTAATGGTACTTCGCTTCCCATTTCTAGTGTTGGCTCTCTAACCTTTTCTTCTTCTTCTCATAGTCCATCTTCATCTTTCCTTCTTAAACAAATTTTCCATGTCCCTTCTCTGTCAACCAATCTGATTAGTGTTGCTAAACTTTGTTCTGATAACAATGTGTTCATTGAATTCTGGTCTGATCGTTTCTTTGTGAAGGAACCACATTCGAGGAGGATTCTTGCTCAAGGCAGCCTTGAAAATGGCCTATACAAACTGTTAGTGCTTCCTGCTTCAAAGACTGTTCTTGCCTCCTGTTCCAACAGCTCTGCTTTGTCTACTTCTTCAAATTCTTCTTCTACTGTTTCCTCTACTTCTTGTATTGCTACCAATGAGCAGTTATGGCATTATAGACTAGGCCATCCTTCAATAAAGGTTGTTCATCATGTATTGAGTCTTTGTAATATTCCATTCAATAAATCTCAGTATCCTGTTTGTTCATCTTGTCAACTTGCTAAGAGTCATCGTTTACCTACTTCTTTATCCTCTTTTCATGCTTCTAGCCCTTTAGAACTTGTTCATACTGATAATTGGGGCCCTGCCTTTGTCAAATCTACCTCTGGTGCTCAATTTTTTCTCTTATTTGTTGGTGACTTTTCACGATTCACTTGGTTGTTTCCACTTCAGTCCAAAGATCAGGCTTTACCCATGTTCAAGGTGTTCAAACTACGTGTTGAAAATCAATTTAACACCTCCATTAAATGTCTTCATTCTGATAATGGTGGTGAATTCAAGACTTTTAAATCCTTTTTATTAAATTCTGGTATTGAACATCGATTCTCTTGTCCATATACATCGTCCCAAAATGGTAGAGTGGAACGTAAGCACAGACATGTTGTTGAGACTGGACTTGCTTTGTTAGCTCATGCTCATATGCCTTTCAAGTAGTGGCAATATGCTTTTCAAGCAGCCGTGTTTCTTATCAATCGCATGCCAACTAAAGTGCTTGGTCATAAGTCTCCTTATCAGGTTCTTCTAAATAGACTTCCTGACTATAGTGTTCTTCATGTTTTTGGTTGCATATGCTTTCATTTCATTCGTCCTTATAATCAGCATAAGCTCCAATTTAGATCAGTTGCTTATGTCTTTCTGGGTTATAGTTTAGATCATAAGGGGTTTTTGTGTCTTGATCAAGATTTTGGTCGAGTATATGTCTCTCCCAATGTAGTATTTGATGAATCCAGGTTTCCTATGCGTAATTCTACTTCCTTGCTTCCATCCGTTTCCTATGAGTTGCCTCCTGACATTGCTTCTTTTGTTCCTAATTCCTCCCCTAGTTCCTCTGCATCTACTGCTCCAGATAATGCTCCTTCTACTGATTCTTCTAGTGCTCCATCTACTGATCCTTCTAATGCTCCATCTACTGTACCAGCTGATGCTCCATCTCTGTCTTCTACATCTGCTAGTTCAGTTCCTTGACTTCCCACTGATGTTCCTCCTGTAGCTTCTCTTCCATTTCGCATGTTTACTCGTTCTATGGCTGGTATTTCCAAAAGGAAACCAATTCTTGATCTCTCTGTTGTTAAACACTCAGAACCCACTACATTGAGACAGGCACTTCAAGATCCACACTGGGTTCATGCCATGGAACAGGAAATTTCTGCTTTACATAAAAATGGCACTTGGACTTTGGTTGATCCACCTAGTAATGTGAACATTATCGGTTGTAAGTGGGTCTATAGACTTAAATACAAACCTGATGGGAGTATTGATAGATACAAAGCTCGCCTTGTTACGTTAAGTCCTGTAGTAAAGTCTGCCACTATTCGTATTGTTCTTACTCTTGCGGTCAGTTTTCAATGGGACGTTAGGCAACTTGATGTTCATAATGCTTTCTTGAATGGAGATCTTGAAGAACAGGTATTCATGGCTCAACCTCCTGGTTTTTTAGACATCAGATTTCCATCTAAAGTCTGCCAACTACGGAAGTCACTGTATGGTCTCAAACAGTCACCTCGTGCTTGGTTTTCTAAACTGAGTTGTGCTCTTCTAAGCTGGGGTTTCACTGCTTCTCGGACAGATAGTTCCATGTTTATCAGGTTTGATAAACATTTTGTTCTTCTCATGCTAGTTTATGTGGATGATATCATTGTTACTGGCAGTTCTTCAAGGCATATTGCTTCGCTTATTGCTCAATTGAATTCAGTCTTTTCCCTTCGTGACTTGGGTCCTTTGTCATACTTCTTGGGTATTGAAGTTCATCAGTGTAATGGTGCACTACATCTCAGTCAAGCCAAATATGTTGCTGATCTTCTTACTCGTGCTAATATGATGGATTGCAAACCTGCTCCAACTCCAGGAGCAGTTGGCAAACCCTTGTCCCAGTCTGATGGCGCTCCCCTAATGAATGCGACTACCTATCGCAGCATAGTTGGTGCTCTCCAATATGTCACCATGACCAGACCAGACATTGCCTTTGCGGTCAATAAGGCTTGTCAGTTTATGCAAGCACCTACGACATCCCACTGGCTGGCTGTCAAGCGTATTCTACGTTATTTGAAAGGCTCTTCTCATGATGGATTGCTTTTGCAACATGCTCGTGATCTTGCTATTGAAGCCTTCTCTGATGCTGACTGGGGTTCCAATCCTGATGACCAACGTAGTTCCAGTGGATATTTGGTTTATTTGGGTGGTAATTTGATCTCTTGGTCTGCTACCAAACAGCGTGTTGTCTCCAGAAGCAGTGCTGAATCTGAGTATCATGGTCTTGCTCTTGCCTCTTCTGAAGTTATCTGGATCCAGGCTTTGTTAAAGGAGCTTTGTGTTCCTCTTCCTAGTTCTCCTCTTCTATGGTATGACAATATCAGTGCTTACCATCTTGCCAAGAATCCAGTTTTTCATGCACGGACCAAACATATTGAGATTGATTTACATTTCATCCGTGATCATGTTCTCCGTGGTGATTTGCTTCTCGCCTTTGTTCCTACTAGTGAGCAGCCTACGGATCTTCTCACAAAGCATCTTCCAAGTGCACGGTTTACCTATCTCAAGTCCCATCTTGGTCTTGTTCCCTACCCCTTGCACTTGAGGGGGGATGATAGACAGAGTCCAGGATAGATAGACAGAGTTCAGGATAGTTTGTTAGAGTCTAGGATAGTTTGTTAGCATGCCTGTAATTAGTTAGTGAATTATGACAACCTGTCAGTATGAGCTGTAGTTTGTTAGTGTAAGTTCTTGATTACTAGATGTAATCTGAGATAGCTATAAATACATGTAAAGCTCTCTGTATTGATTAAGATTGAATAGCAATAACAGAGTTTTTCATTTGGTTCATCAATTCTAACTCTCTCTAGTTAGAAAGTTCTTTAATTCTGTATCCTTTGTTTCATTGATGTGTTCTAGGGTTTGTATTGTTGCCTGCATAAAGCTTAAATTTGTTTCCATTAATCCTATAATATACTAAATAGAACTCATAATATGGACAACAATCTTACAGGATTTGGAGGTGAATTCTTTGAAAGCAAAGGTGATGGCGAGACTGCCGATGTGGTTTCTAAGGTAATGGTAGTAACCATGATAATATTGTTAATAACGGTGAATACAGATAGTGTTTCTTCTCTTATTGAAGTTGTTAAGTCCACCAAGGCTACTCAGCTTTTTCATTACTTATATGGTCTGATTCTTCTTTCCTTTGTGTTTTATTTTTAATTATTTGTATATATTTTTGCCTTCAATTCAATTAAACATGGGTGCAAGGTGTATGACATGGTGCAATGAAGACCGCAACATGACTTAACCATATGATGTAGTAGTTATATATTATGCAAAATTTTCAAGGTTTTAGATTTTGTTATTGAAGAGCGAAAAAGAAATAACATATTTTCGCTAAATGGTACCATAATTGTATTAAATTTTAAAGAAAATTAGTGACATGGAGTATATATTACAGCCTTCCTTTTTTAGGATTCACAGTGGAATTTTTGGAAAACAATATTCCACTAATGATAAGGCTTTGAGGAACATCATGGTGTCTCCATGGATTTGCGTTTCCAATCCAATTCTGGTCGTAAAAAGAGTGTTTTCTTTCATTTAATCAACTATAAGGAAAGGAAAACAAGATAAACGCGAAAAAAGAAAAATCAGGCTAGAAACTCAGGAATTAGTTATTTGGTTGTGATTGTGGTGTTGGTTGTCTTTGTTAGTAGTTTTGTAGAAACCTTTTTTTTTTCTGGTTTTTTATGATATGGAATTTGGACTTTGAATTAGCTCTTCAGCTTGGGATTAGATGGGTTTTTCTAGTATTACATTTCACTTTTACAAGCAAGCATTGGATACCTGGAGTTTAGTTATGATTTTAAGCATGTCCTATATGAGACCGGGTTACCTCGGAAAGACTTCACTGTGTTATCTAGTGTGAGTGTGTAACGAATAAAGAAAATTCATCATCAACTAGATGCAAGATTTTCCTTTCTTATTCTTTGTCTAAAAACCCCTTCCTTCTTGTGGGAGTAGTGGCTAAACCCATTAGAGGTGCTTAGTGAGTTCCGCCTGTGTAATTAGGAGATTACTTGTTTCATCAGTATTCAGCCTATAGGCATACTGGTTGGCATAGTGGTAATGGAAGGTGATTCAGGAGACTTCTATTGATGGGGTAGTTGTTGGTCAGAGCAAAGTAGTGTAGTAGCTCAACCAACACTACATCATATTGGCATTTTTGTAACAACCCTCAAAACAGTATCAATTTTGAAGTATAACAATTCACCTAACAACTTTACACATTTTCACAAACAAAATGATGCAATAATAGTATCACCATGAAGAGTATGATTATAAAAGTGATACTATTCATGGTGATCCAACTTATTGTATTATTTCTTTTGTGTTACTGTTTTTCATTTTTTTGACTAAATTTAGTTTTGATTTGAAATTGTTTTGTGAATTGTAACATCTCAAAAGTGATACTGTTTTGAGAGTTGTTACAAAAGTGCCAATTTGGTGTAATGCAAGTAGGTCCAAGGTTTAGAAAATCCACCTGCATCACTGAAAGAAGATGAAACAATGAAAGAGAAATACATCACCAAATTCTAGTAATCCTTGACTTCTGAAAAAACTTGCCTTATTCCTTAGTGTTTCACAACTTTCTGCCATCTCCAGTTGCATCGCCCAAATACTCCTATGAACACCTCCAATTTGTCCATTGCTATTTAGATTTCGTCAATTATAAACCCTCCCACTGAAATCAAACTCACTGTCAAAATACCCTAAAAAAATGAAATAACCTTAAATATAAAAAAAAAAAAAAAAAAAAAAACAATTATTCTTCACAGAAAAATAATAGACAAAAATAAAATCTTACACAGATGTGGTAACCCACCATAGCTATTGCTCTTGCTTCATATGTTCAATATGCTACCATTGTTGGAGGAGACAAAATGTAGACCTGATTTATCACATAAAATGTTAAGTGAAGACAAGATATTAACAACAAACTGATTGATGATGAGAACCAACATAAGCTACAAACCTAATTCCATCCAACTCTTTGAACCATTTCAGTTTGCAATTTAGATACTTGAGCAATGACACTACGTGACACAAAGTAAAACATTATGTAAGTCACATAAATTTGATTTAATTTCCCAAGTTAATTGGTATATATTAGTGCAATCTCAATTTTGTATAGCCAATCAATATTAATGATTGTATTTGTGTGATAGGTCCTTGTTTGTCAGTTGTACAGGCCTCAACTTGAAGACAAAGCCGTGACATCTTTTGAACGACCTGCAAAGACAATCCAGCAATGGACCAAATCTAACATTTGAGATTGAAACAGTTCAAAGAAGTAAGTTTGGGATTATATTTATAGCTTGGGGGTTATCAATCAATTTTTTTATTAATCCCTTCAGCTGAATTTATATGAAATATCAGGTTCACTTAGTTTTTCCAACCTCCTTCCATAATGGTAGCAATTTGAAGACTGAGTTTAGCATCTAAAGTAGTTACAACGGGTAAACATTGAATTCAGATGAATAAAACGTTATTTGTATTTATTTTTCTATACAGAATAATTTCATTTTTATTTTTGAAAAGGGGTATTTTAATATTGATAAAGATGTAGAAGAGTGATATTTTGAGAGAAAATTTATTCCTCCAACAGAAAAGTTACTTCAGCCATGTGAGTGTGTTTAAACAACAAATTTATTCCTCCAATAGAAAAGTTACCTCAGCCGTGTGAGTGTGTAGTCTAAAATATATGGTATTCACATATAACTATGCCATTCTTTTTTTTCTTTTCTCTGCCTATGATGACCAAAATATACAAGTACTTAATCTTCTTTGGGTGATTCTCACGCAAAAGGTTCATATATTGGCTTCCAAGGATGCACGGACTCGGACTCAGACACAGATACGAAACAGCGACTCGGCAATTTTCAAAAAAATAGGACTCGGCAACACGGTCAGACTTATTTTTTTAATATATTTTTTGTAACTCATATGAACATAAAATTATAAATAATAATAGTGAACAATCCATACATATCAATAAAACATTCATTCATTCAAAATTTCAAATGCGTCATAAAGTCAAGCTCAAGTCATACTCATAAAGCATAAGCATTTGAGAATGTAAAAACTCATTATTTGCAATATTGATTCACTGATTGAAATACGATTTCTTTGCTAAATGCTAATCTACTTTTTTTATTCTTTGCAGTTGAAGTACAAAAATCAGCAAAAAATCAACATAAAAGAAAATCAACACAATACTCATTGTTTTATTCTACTAGTGTTGGAAGAACACACATCCTCAAATATCAGAGACATAGAGAGTCTCATATTCATGAAATCAGAATATGGAAGAAGTAGAAAAAACTTTGAGGATGTGTGTTCAATCAGACATGAATCAGAGCAGAACAAAATCAGGATGTGTGTTGCAATATCAGCACAATACTCATTCAAAAAAGAAAAAAAAAATCAAAGCAGAAAAGAAAATTAGAGATGAATCAGAGAAGAAATCCGAGAAGAGAATGATGCATAGACTGATAGAAGAAGATCGCAGAAAAAAAAAAACGAAAGAAGAAAGGTACCTGCTTAGGACGACATCGTCTCCTTCCTGCGAGCTCCCTCTCTCTCTAGCTCCGTCCAGCGACCACACTCGATCTATCTCTCACTGGATCGATCTCTCTCTCCCCAGGTTTTGCATACACACCTACATCTCAGAAGAGTCTTGATCGACAGTCTGGAGAAGATCTCCATAAGGATGTCCTCAGAAAGCAGAGAAAGGTCCATGGCACGAAGATCTCACCTTGAATTTGCAAGTTTTGAGGATGAAATGAAACTCAAGTAAAAGAGAAACTCTCTACCACAGGGTTGAAATCTCAATCGATCGATCGAATGTGTGTGGCTCGATCTCTCTCTCTCTGTCTCTGACTCGATCTCTCACTGATGGTGATGCTGAGGACGACATCGATCTCTCCCTCTCTGTCGAAATCGATCGAACCCTCTCTGTCGAAATCGATCAACCTACCTCCGATCGAACACTCTCTGTCGAAATCGATCGAACACTCTGTCGAAATCGATCGACCTACCTCCGATCGAAATCGATCGAACACTGTCAAAATCGATCGAACCCTCGAGTCGACTCCCTCTCTGTCTCTGTTCTCTCTGCTTTCTCTACTCTCTGCTCTCTGAATAGGGTTTGTGGGATGGAGGAACCGAACGATCGAAGAAGAGGAAAAGGGTTTATTTGCACCCGACCGTGTCTGGACCGTGTCCAAATTAGTCAACGAATTTTGACCGTTGACCACGTGTCGGGCGCGAATCTGTGTCCGACACGTATTTGACGCGTGGTTCGGAGGTTTTCCGGAGAGTCGGTGCATCCTAGGTAGGAAATGAGTTGAGGATGTGTTTGACAAAGATAGAGATGATCAAAGAGCTGCTTTCATCTAAATACAACAATCTCAGGCAAATATTTAACTAATCTGTTTAGAGATCTATCACTTTCATTTTGTTCAAGTCTTTCAAATATTTAGCTAATCTGTTTTTGTATTTTTCAAATTCTTTCCCAGTAAATTCAACAGAGAGATCAAAGCACTCAAGATGGAAGTAGAAAAGTTACTTATGGAGATCATACAGAGTAGAGTAGAAAAGATTGTATGGAAGTTGGTAGAAGCTCTTCCATACAATCTTCTTGCTGAAACACAAGATTAGCTACAACCTCCAGTTGATAATGGATGAATGCAAGACATTCTTCTTTGCTGGGCATGAAACTGCTGGTGTTCTTCTCACATGGACTGTTATGTTACTCGCAACCAATCCTTCTTGGTAAAATAGGATTCTTGATGAGTTGTTACAAGTATAACCAAAGGGAACCAATCCTTCTTGCAAGTAAACACTACTCTGTTCCTGACGTATAAATTAGATAATTTTAGCCTGCTGGTTTTCGGTGTTTGGGGCATTTCTTTTTACAGTATGCAGGGCAGAAATCATGAAAAACAGAGTGGTGCACAATATTCTATTTTTGGACTGCAATCTGGATGCTGGAACAGAGCAAAATTCTGTTGTTTGAGCATTTTTTGCTTACTGTTTTTGGCAGGTTTGGGGAATTTTCATGGAGGCGTTTTCGCCTTCAATCTGGCAGCTTACTACCGTCAAGGCGTCAAACAGCCTGTTGATTTGCTGTGTAGCTGTGTTTGTTATGCTTGGTTGAAATTTTTTATTGCTTTGTAGGAGAACACAAGCACAAAATAGAAATTTGGTGCCCTGTTTCTGGGCTGCAGGGTCGTGGCATTAATAGATGTTGGATGCTTCATCGCTGGATGGTTCACAAGGTCTATGGTTTCATTTGGCTTAATTGTAAATGAGGTAGTATTTTGTTTATTGAAGAGTTAGTTTTCATTGTTTTAGGCGTTTATTGTTCTAGATTTTTGAATTGGGTAAAGTCGTAATGTACCTCCGAGTAGGTTGTAAATCTTCTTGGATACTTTTTGGATATTGAATAAAGTCTGACGTTCCATAATTGCCTTCCCCCCGGGTTTAATTAATTAAACAAAAAAAATAACCAAACATAAGTGAGGAATGATTCCTCACAGAAAGTTCATAGTAGATATTTAAATTATTATTCTGACAAACTGTTCCTCACATATAAATCACATAAGTGAAGAAAGATTTGTCGCAAAAAGTCACTATACATGATGCCAACATTTAGTCACACATAACACTCTACAATGACGAAATTTTCGTCACCCATGTTGTAATTGTATATTCACGCGCTAAGTTTATGTGAGGAACCACGTGCCACGTAAACATACTTTTCGAGACGAGTTGTGAATTGTCACCTAATACTTTCCTTGACGCCCTTTATGTGAGGGACGTGACAACTGAAATTCGTTGTAATGACTAATAAACATGTTTCAGTGAGGAACAACGTTCGTCACCAAAACCCAAATTTCTTGTAGTATTAGTAACATAAAGCGAAATAATAACTACCTAAAGTTTTAGTAGTTGTACCCTTTCCAATGCAAACTCCACTCATCATAAGCATTGAAACCCTAATACACCTAAGTCCATTATGATGATGCATAGTTATATGATTGCCAAGTAGCATAAACTATATGCAGAGTCAAACAGAAAAGCAATTGGCTTTACTACCATTCTTGTAACAGGCCATCTTGGGCCAAGTAGCACTTGTTATTTTTGTGGTCACATACTGATGTAAGTAGCACTTGGAAAATAGAACCAAGAAATTAAATTCTTAATAATAATAATAATAACTGACATAGTCGTTTTTCGCTCCCTGTTTTGATCTCGTTCCTGCTGACATGCACAAGTAACACACATGAGCCACTGACCACCGTTGTGGTGGCCGATGGAATTCTGATGCTAAAGTTAGACAGGGATTTGAGGAAGGTGTAATGTTATAACAGAAAATTTGTAACGTCCCTTAGCTTACCAACCTCATGTCTTATTTATAGTGTAAGGAGTCCAGGTTCTACCAGGCCATCGTAGGCGTAGTTTAGGAAGGAGATCTTCGTGGAGATCCTTCTCTAATTAGGAGTCGTGATGTAGGAGGGAATTTTCTTGTTAGCCTTGTGCTCCTAGATATGCGAGAGATAGTTCCCAATGAGAGAGAAATTCTTATAGAAAGATTCCCCATGTGGAAGATGGGGAAAGATGGAAGATGGGGCCCCTTCGAAGAAGGGGAAGGCTGCTGGGGCCAAAGCTCTCGTCCTGTCTGATGCGGATGAGCCGTCTAAAACGTTTGCCTTCTTTATGAGGAAAAAGTCATGTGTGACGACTTGGTCGTCTTCGGCACGACCTGATCCAATGAGATATGAGCGCGAATCTGCTAGGCCTGTTGGGGCAGAGGCCAACGTTTTTGGCTTGGAAAAAGATTACTTGCGATTTGCAAGAGTTGTAGATAGGTCAAGCCTTAGTGACGCATAGATCGAAGCTCTGAATGACCGTCTGGTGCGGGTTGCAATGGCAGCTTCCGTTGGCGCCGATTCGTGTGGGACCATTCTTGTAGAAGTCTCCAGTGAAGTTTTGCCTGTCACTCCATTGTTGTTTTGCCTGAAAGTAGTCGCGGTACTGGCCATGTCTCTTGTAGTCCGAATTGCTCACCATCTCGCTCTAGGCCACTGATAGAAGTGTTGGAGGGTCCTTTCGATAATTCGCTTCCTCTTATCCTTTCGGATCCCATTAAGTCGTTTCGTACCAGAGGGTCGGCTATTAGTAACAAGGGGAAAGCCACGAAGGAGAGCCTGAGGACGGTGGCAACCGTGAAGGGTGGCGCTAGCATAATCCTTGACCTGAGGAAGCTTCATCCGGATGCACGGATAGGTCGGTTTGCATCGAACTTGGTGAAGATGAGTTCACAGGTATGGCACCAAGAGGTGGACATAGAGTATGCTTTAAGGAAGCAAATAAGCAGGCGTCACAATTGGTTGATGGATCACGCTCCAAAACCCGAGGATGATACATTGGAAAGATGCAAGGATAAGGGATTGAAGTACTTTATGCTAGGTATGTCTCATTTGAGCCACGCGACTGTTGCTGGGATGGAAGTCAAGGCTCCTCGCGAGAGGGTATACACCTTGGAGCGTGTCTTCTCGTACATGCAGGCGCTATAATTTGACGCGCTCTATGAAATTAAGCAGCTGAATAAGCAGGCTGAGGAGAAGAGGCTGGATCAATCAACTGTGACCGCTAAGACTCAGAGGGCTCGTTTGGAGGACCTTGGGCGTAATCTGTCATAGGTGGTGTCCGGGAGGGACGACCTTAAGCAGGAATTGAGCCGGATCTGCCGAGAAGTCGAGGTTGTGCAGGAAGCTGCGGCTAAGACGTGTTCTAAACTGCGGTCTCTTCCTGAAGAAAATGCTTCGAGGGAAGCCGACTGGGCTGCTGAGAAGCAACGGTTGGAATTCGATGTAGAATTCTATGCTCAAGAGGCGAAATGTTTAGGACCGACTCGAATTGGAGTAGCATGAGCTTAGTGCTGTGAAGAGCAGTCTGGTCACCAAGCAGTCTCAGGTCGACGCACTAATTGGCAAGTTAGATTAATGGAGCGTGAACTTGTTGGTGCGAAGGTGCAAAAGAAAGAGCTTCTTTAGTAGCAAAGCAAGTGTGAGTTCCGCAGGGTTGTACATGGCCGGCTGGAGCTACTGGCACTGATGAAGGAGGAACATCCGGAGGGGATCTCGGGCGTTATAAGAAGATGTCATATGTAGACTTGTCTGTTATCTCTGCCTCATCAGACGAGGAAGACAGTTTGGGCCCCGATGTCCAAGCCGTGGCGCATGTGGACGCAACTCCTGCCCTATCTTCCAATAGGCTTAGCTCTTCTGTTTCTGTACCTTCTCCTGATAAGGAGTAACCTTGGTGTGATTGTACCCTTTTTCGTTTTGACCGTCAATGAAAACAATTTTATCCGCTTCGTGCTTGTTGTCTTTATTGCATATTTTTCATTTCGCCTTATCATCTTGCTTTAGCATGGGCTGGTTGAATCAATAGGACGTTGGCTGGTCTGCCTGCGATAGAGAGCTTGATCATTTTGTATTGTGAACGACTCATGGTCATTGCTTTGTAGTTATGTCTGATAAGGGTCATGTTGCAAACAATTTAGCTGGGTGTTGATTTGCCTGAATTGTGTCTTGTCCCCAAGGTAAGCTGTTTGAGGCTCACCTTATTAGTCTGATCGGTCGGCTGTAGTTGCTGCTATGAGTGAGTTGCGATGGGCAAGTGTATGTGTTAGAGTGTTCGTGCCGAGTCAAGCGCCGTAAGCTCAATTTGGCATCCTAAGTAGCTCTTATTACCCATACGATCTCTGTATCAGCGTAAATGGCCTTCGCTAATATTAGAATGTAAATCCGTTTGAGCGTGAAGACGTTGACTCAGCTAGATTCATGTTTGTGACCGTTGTTTCGAGGGAGAGCGGAGGTCGCGTGGCGAGCTGCTTGAGACTCCCACCTTCCGAATCATTTATGACCGAGCAAGATGGGCTACAGATTTGGGGAGTAAAAGTTTGGCGACCAGGCTGAAAAGCAGTGGTCTCGTGGTAAGCCGTCGGAAGCAGTTCAGGACTAACTAGGCTCCCACTTTCTGAATCATTTATGACCAAGTAAAGTGGACTACGGATTCGAGGAGTAAAGTTTGGCGACCAGGTTGAAAAGTAGTGGTCACGTGGCAAGTCGTTAGAATCAATTCAGGACTGACTAGGTTCCCATCTTTCGAACCATCTACACCCTCCCCGCGTGGTGGGGGCTACGAATTCGAGAGAGGAGTTTGGCTACCAGGCTGAAAAGCAGTGGTCCCGTGGCAAGCCATCGAAATTTGTTCAGAACTTACTAGGCTCCCACCTTCCAAATCATCTACATCTGTGCGCATCAAGCTACAAATTTGCGAGTTTTTGGGGGCCAAGCTGAAAAGCAGTGGTCCCGTGGTAGTCGTCAAAATCAGGTCGTGGCTGACTAGGCTCCCACCTTCTAGACTATCTACACTCTCGTAGTGCAGACTACAAGTCCAGGTTTGGTGATTTGGCGGCACGCTGAAAAGCAGTGGTCCCGTGGCAAGCCATCGAAATCAGTTCGGGACTTACTAGGCTTCCACATTTTAGACTATTTACACCCTCGCAGTGGGGGCTACAAGTCCAGGTTTTGATCATAAGCTTTCATTGCTAGTCGTCACCAGCTAGGCTTACCTGATTAGGTTTCGCGATCATTGACCACGAAAGGGGCAATGATCCCTGGCAAGTCGTCGTCACCAGGCGTGATAGTGCTGATTAGACTCCCACTTCCTAAATCGTCGATGTTCGCGCTAAGCGGACTAGGTGTCGGGTTGAACCAGAAGCCATTGTCATCAACTTTGGCCTACTAAGCTTGCCTAGTTTGAAAAGTGGTTCCACCTGCTAGGGGGCGTACGAACCTAGTCCATCTGCCTAGTGCATGGGGTGGACGAAGTTACCTTAAGTCAGCTAGTGATCTGTAGGTGCAATCCGTATGTCAGGGTTGACTAGGATTTATCGTGCTCGTGCCAAGCATGTGACATAATACTGTTTGAGGAATAGGCTGAGCCCATGGGCCAGCAGAGGAAGAGCTAAGGCACGGTGCGATGTGTGTACAGGGTAAATCGTGCGGTAACACGTGTACGACATAGGTTGTGTGACGATTGAGTATCGGTTACTCCCATTCAATTGATGGGGTTGCGTTCAGCGCCATCAATTTGAATGACGTGGTCTGTGCAGTTTCCTTGGGAACCGTTGTCTCCTCATTTCCCATATTGTACTCAATGCTTGGCAGTTAACGCTGGAGTGCCCGCTTGGTGAACCATCATGTCAATACAATAGTGTTTTCCAATCGTTGTAGGCACTATCTTTCGCAGAGCTTATCTCCTATAATGCTCTTGCTTGAAGAGAACGCTTTGGATTTTCCAAAGGCTGGAGAAAATGATTTGGGTTTTCTAGAGGGTGAAGGTGGATCTTCGTATTTGGAGTCTCCGAATGTTCTGACATTTGCACTGGCCAGGCACAAAGATAGTTGTTGTTATGCATGGTCACCTGTTATGAGTAGGCACGTAGTTGATCTGCTGAGGTCTCGTAATTTCTTCTCATATCGCAGAGAAGTATTACGGATGCTCTCGCAAGGGAAGAGTCTGTTGTTCATGTGCTGGTGCCTTATCGTTGTTCCTGAATGTTTAATTTCAGAGATAGCACCAACGTCCAACTCCGTGGTGGCTACCTCCGCCGCTTCTCGATTAACCTCGTTGCATTGCCATGCGCTAGAATTAGGGACCTCGAGATGAAAATGAGTTGGACATGGTCCATGGATTGGGCCATTGACTCTTGGACGCCCCTTTTATCCCTACAGCCGGAAGGTGCACTCTGTCTGCATCAGTGTTCTAAAAATCGCTAGGCGCTGGGCGGGCGGCGAGCAGGTGCCTAGCGCCCAAGGGCCTAGGCGGTCTTAGGTTTTGTATTATAACTTTAATAATTTACAAAAGTTAAGCATAATACCTTATCAATTACATCCAATTTAATGTCAATATACATATGCAAAATTTAAAAACATGAAAAATTAACAATCGTGAACAAAATTTATTAAAACTCAAATGCCTGAAGTTGGTCATGATGGGTACTTTATATAAATTTGAATTTGTGTACTCTTTTATTTTTCTTCAAATTGCATGAATAACCTCAGTTATGTTTGATAAAATCTACATTAGTAAAATTGGTACCGGCAGATCCTTTGAGAATTCCATTAAGTAATCATCATTCGCTACATTTAGACATATCATCATCATCATCATCAAAGCCCATTCTCGAGATTTTCTAAAAAAACAATTAAATAGTTTATTTCTAAAAAATAGGAAAGAAAAATAAAATAAGAACACAATCAACCTTATTAAAAAATAAAAAAATAAAAAAATAAAAAAATAAAAAAATAAAAAAATAAAAAAATCTCCCAGACCGCCTAGACCCCGCCTAGAGTCCGCCTAGACCCCGCCTAGACCCCGCCCAGACCCGCCTAGACCCGCCCAGACCGCCCAGACTGCCCGCCCAGGCATTAATCTGGGCGGTTTTCCACCTTCTAGCGCCTAGGCGGCCGCCTAGACCGATTTTTAGAACACTGGCCTGCATCAACCTGATACTTGTCCCAGGCAAGGAATGTGATTTCTCGAAAAATGTCAAAATTTCACCAATTTTTTTGTTTTTAGTTACTGAAATTTCTTTCGAAACCTAAATGTTTATTTTTTTTCATTAGGTCAATCTCAATATCGACACATTTTAACCCGTTATAATTTTAGTTTAATATTAAATTTTGGTTATATAAGTGATTCTTATGCAATATGTAGTTTGTATGACATTACGAGTCTCATGGTACTGTTTATGTAATTTGTAAGACTTTAAAATGCTTAACTTATATTGATAACTTCAAAATTATAATAGAAATTTTTACATTTTTTCTATACACAATGAAATATTTCTTAAAATCAACTTACCGAAATTACCTTGAAAAACGAAATCACAATCCTTGGTCTCCTAGGTTCATTCGTTTTGCCTGATCGAGCGCGTGAGTTGGTGTATCTGGTTGTGGCTTGTCGTGGGACTGGTGAAGGGTGAAGACCACTGCTTCCATCTGGTGGAGCCATGGTCTTCCTAGGATGAGATTGTAGGATGACGGTGTCTACCACCATGAAGTCCCGAAATATGATCTTCCTAAGCTGCAGTTCTCCTGCTATCGTAGCTAACCTTATCTTTCCGATGGGGAAACACTTCTCCCAGCTGAATCCGATCAGCGGGTGTTCTAAAGACATCAGGTTTTCCTCCTTGAGGTCCATGATGCGGAATGCATTGTAGAACAGAACATTAAGCAAACTTCTTGTGTCAACCAAAACTCTCTTTATTTCCAACCTTGCTATGAAGACCAAGATGACTAAGGCACCGTTATGTGGCGCTTGGAATCCTTCAAGGTCCTTGTCTGGAAAGGTCAAGGTGGGAATGGGGTTTTGAATCCTTAAGTGGCAGATGTGTCTGTCCTCATTCACGGGTTGTGTCCGCATATCCAATAGAGTCCGCTTGCGAGACCTGTATGACTAGCTTTCATTTTGTTCGACTCCATAAATAACGTATATTATCCCTGGAGTTTCATTATTTATTTCTTTGACTGACTCCCCCTTGTCATTTGTTTGTTCCGTTCGCTTATCAGAATTCAAGAAATCTTTCAGTTTACCTCTGCAAATTCAGTACTCAACCTCATACCTTAGACTCTTGCAGTCATTGGTGTTGTGGACGCCCTCCTTGTGGTACACGCAGTACTTGTCATTGTCACGCTTGGAGGGGTCTCCGCGTGTCTTTGGGGGCCACTTCAGTTCCTCTAAGCTTTTCATTGAGTTTAGTACGTCCAATAGGTTAGCGTTTATGGGTGTCACCGCTCTGGATCCAACATAGTTGGACGATTTCTCCGGCCTGAACCGACCAGGGTCCGGCCTGTTGTCGCTGCGCTTCCTTTTGCTCTGTTCCTCAACCTCGCGTCTTTTTCCCTCATTCTTGTCCCTGGGAGAGGAGGGCTTCTTCTCGCCTTCGATTTCCATTTTAACAGTCCTCAACTCTTCTAGGGTGATGTGTCTCTTGACCCTCTTGAGAAGCCCTGTCATGTCCTGAGAGGGCTCCAGGGTGAAGTCCTCGTAGAGCTTTCCCTATTTGAGTCATGCAGTGAAAGCCGTTAAAATTGTATCGTTGTTGCACCCGTCGATGAGGGTTAGCTCGTTGTTGAAGCGCGTGACATACTCTTAGAGTGTCTCGCCGTACCTCTGCTTCAGATAGATTATGTAGTGTGGGCCTTTTCAAAACCGTTGATTCCCGACGAAACGTGTCAGAAATTCCTTTGCCAGCATTTTGAAGGAGTCGATTGACTTCGGCGGAAGGCTGGGGAACCACGTCAGTGCTGAGCTTTCCAGGCTAATGGAAAAGGTTCTGCACATGACAGACTCAGATCCTTCTTTAAGGGCCATTACGTGCTGGTAATGGCGCAGGTGGTCGAAAGGATCGGTGGCTCCGTCATAGGATTTGAGCTTCGGGGGAGTGAACTTCCTCGGAAGAGCCTCATTTATGATCCGGTCTACAAATGGTGGGACGGAGAGGTGATATAATACATCCGAATTGTTCGCCCCTCTGTGGGGGGGGGGGGGGATTCCCAGGGCTAAGCCTATCTGTCTTAGTGGCGAGCTCGGCATTAGCCACGCAGCCTCATTTAGTCCAATAAGAACTAGCGGGGGCTTGGTTTTCCTGCGCTTGCTCTTTATCATATTTTGGATGCGAAGGTCTGTGCTATTCCTGATATCCATTAGCCGGTGGTGGGTTCTGTCGAGTGAGAGCCTCCAACGCCTTGGCTATCTGTTGTATTTGAATGCCAACGTATTGATTCTGGGGTCCGTGGCTGCTGTTGTCGGCGCAGGAGCATGAGTCGGTTGATCGTGCATGACAGGAACTATTGAAGGAGGAGGTATAGGGACAACCTGAGCGTTTGACGTGTCTCCTGGTTCTTCGTTGTTGCATGACCTAGTGGTCACCATCTCTCTGTGTTTTGAAAGGAGACAACGCTTAGTGTAAATTTAATAACTTTATCATCTCCACAAACGGCGCCAAACTGATGCAGTCGTTTTCGCTCCATGTTTTGACCTGGTTCCTATTGACTTGTACAAGTAACACACGTGAGCCACGGACCACCGTTGTGGTGGTCGATGGCACTCCGATGCTAAATTCAGACAAGGATATGAGGAAGATGTAATGTTGTAACAGGGAATTTATAGCGTCCCTTAGCTTACCAACCTCATGTCTTATTTATAATGCAAGGAATCCTGGTTCTACCAGGCCATCATGGGTGTAGTTTAGGAAGGAGATCTTCGTGAAGATCCTTCTCTAATTAGGAGTCGTGTTGTAGGAGGGAAGTTCCATGTTAGCCTTGTGCTCCTAGATACGCGGGAGATAGATCCCAATGCGAGAGCAATCTGTATAAGAAAGATTCCCCATGTGGAATGTACTCTGGCATTTGCTTCCTAATTGAAAGGAAACAACAATTGTAGTTGCCCGTCTGAAGCCGATCCTCGAGATTCTTGTCTTAGTAGGACTTACGAGTATTGAAGATAGCTAAGAGACGTGTGGGCCTAGTGTGCTGTGAAAGTTCAAGTTCGCCTGACAGACTGAATTGAGTGGGCTTAGAACCGTTGGGCCTGTTCAGTGTTGGGCTGATGTTGAGGCCCGTATTTTCTCGAGATCGTCATGACACATATATGACTTAAAGGTGTGACCGTTTTTATTTATCATCAATAACAATAAATTTAAATGAAAAAAAAAAATAGACCACAGACTGCATAACACGACCAAGACCAATGCGGCTTATCTTCATCGCTTTCACTTCATCCCAACTAGCTATGAGAGCTTATGGGTTCTAAATATACATTTTTCTTTCTCTGACTGACTCACTATATACTAAAATTTGGTAGACATAAGTACTTTTTTACTGTTCAAATATGGTTACCATCCTGGGTGCAGTGTTTGGTTGGTAACACCTTAATAAAACACAATCACAAATGTGCGCCTCATCTTTCTATATCCTGCTCTCTTCTTTTGAGTTCTCCATGTTAATTTGGTTTTGATCAAAACAAATCTCACATTCACCAACGTCAGAATTACATCTTTTGCTGAAAATCTGAAATCTATATATGTTATACACTTGCATCTTTTTACAATTTTTTATGTCCCTATTGCATCACCCTTAAGCCATGCCCAATTGTTTATGTAGGTTAACCTATGATGTTATATGCAAATCAACGCCAGAGCTTTTTCATATATAATGCATGAAAAGGAGCAACTCGTGCAATCAGCGCTAATCGGTGAACAAACTAATTCGTAGCAGTGTCAATTTCGATGCCAAAAGACATCACAATTGAAGCAACAATTGCCAGATATATTTGAAGTTACACGTGGAAGGATACAATATCATACCTATGTGGTCTCTTCACAAGAAAATCCTGGAGTTGTGATATAGATGGGTTGAAAAGAGCATGTTTATCACCCCGTAATTTTTAGTACTTGTTAAATTTTATAATATATCTTTGCGTGTTTGTCTTCATGAAATTATGTATACGTACATGAACTACTTGTTTGTCAATATGATGTGTGGTTTGTTTGTTTATTGTAGAATTAATTACCTACTTACAACCCTCTATCGAATCTCGAAACGAGGTTTTTTCGAGGTATATATATTGTAACACCCGTACTTTTTACCGACCATAATATATATTTTTGTACATCAAGTGTTCCAAGTTATTATTTTTAGTTTCTTGTTAAAATAATATGGATATTCACATGTAGCAGCATCGTGTCTATTCATGTTTGTTGTGTTACTTTATATGATGTGAAATTTTTCTACGAGTATAAGTTTCGAATAATTTATCATTTGAAAATGTATTTTTAAAACCTAATTTCGTTTGCCAAGTCGTATAATTTTTTTTTCTTTCAAAAATTCACATGACTCTCTTACCTTCAGAATCTCGGGACGAGATTCTTTTGAGGTGCGTATATTGTAATACCCACCTAATTAAATAAATGTAAATATTACTTATTTAATAATTTGTGATATATATTAAAATTTTATATAATATAAAAAAATTGATTTGCTTGCAGTTGCTAAATAGAATAAAAATGTGGGGTTAATTTATGAACTTGTGTTATTCTTTTTATTGGGCTTGAGCTCGGACTCATGTGCAGATTTTGAATTTTGGCTATGGTTGTATTAGGTTTAACATTGAGTAGGTTTTTGCTAAATAAAGGGGGTGCATATATATTTTATAAAACCCTAATCTTTATGATTTTCTTTACTACCTTGTTTGGTTTTGTGTTGGTAGTGGCAAAAAATGCGACTTAATGGGAGAGAAAGAGAGATTGTTTTACTTTACATTGCTTATGAAAGAAAAAAGGAAAAAAGTGAGAGAAAAAAATAAAAGAGAAAAGAAAAGAAAAAAAGATAGAGAAAAATAAAAATGATGAAGAAAAAGACAAAAGATAAGTAGAAAATGAGAAATTTAAGAAGAGAGAATAAATAGAAGAAAGAGAGGAAGGGAAAAAAAGAATGAAAGATGGATGATTATGTCATTTCCAATATAAAAAAAGGACAGAGAATAAAAGAAGATGAAGAAGGGGAGGACGTGCGTGTGCGGAAAAGGTTTGCACAATGTTGAAATTTTTTTTTTGTGAGTTTTCTTTATTCTAAATGATATTTTTATTAATGAGTTTTCTTTATTTTCTTTTTAAAAAATTTCAATTTGTGAAATTACCATTGTGTTTGAATCTCCCCACTTTGGACTTGTTTATGGACTATTTGTTTACTTTTTATGGTATGCAATATCTTTTATCTATGTAAACATGGATGTTTGATGACCAAACCCTTTAATCACTTCTCTTAGATTTTATTTCATGTTTTATGATTAAATCTTGAGTTTATAGTTTTAGTTGGGAAGGTTATATAAATTGTATGCTGATTTTTATTAATATTTTATGTTCATATCTTCATCACAGAACTTTACTTCTTCTTATCAGGATTTAAATCCTCTTGGTTTTTATTGATATGTGGGTATGAACCCAAGTGATGACCATAGAAGATAACTTAGGCTTGATAAGACGAATAAATAAATAAATAAATTGATGATACCCCGAGGTGATTATCATTCAATACATATGATTGTGTTTTATTTGATTAATAAGACAAATTGGTATTTATAAAAATAAAAAATAATAATTTCACACCCTACTACGTGCCTATGCCACTTAACAAAAAATTCATAATTTAATTGTTTGAAATAATCATGTGATTCATAACAATTATGACAGATTAAATTCTTTAGAGGTTTTTGTTATTTCTTTATTTATGTAATGTAAGGCCAGAGTAGGAAAGAAATAATATTAAACTTTTGGATCCTCTTAATTTTGCTCTTCATGATAACATAGGTAACACTTGTTTTTTTGTTGACATTGTGGATTTAAATTAGTGGACCACTAAATCACGTAGGAACATTGATAATAATCAACCTTTTAGACTTTATCTTTAGAAAAAAAAAAAAGATAAGAAAAAATATTGACTATGTCAACTCCTTCTTTGAAGAAAATATGAAAGCCAAATTAATTAATGTTACCTTAGTCTCTTTGGTTTAGTTAAAGATGTTTCATTTTGAACTTTTATATTGTCACAAACCTTGATGCCCATTTTGTGTTTGATTCAATTGATTTAGAGTTTGAATAATAAAGGCACTGAGTTGACTCACTGATTTATGTGATGTATTAATTGAGGACTAGGTTTAGTCAAAATAACATAGAACAATAAATCCAATAAATTTATGACCAAAATTCTTGGATTTCAAACATTTGGGCCTGACAGTTTTTCTTATCTAGTAAATTTTGTGAGCTTTTGGTTGTACCAAACTTTGTTTACAAATCAATATATTTACAGATTTGGCCCTCACCCACTATTTAAAAGTCTGGGATGGGCTGGATAGTTACATTAATAATGAAACCCAACCTGGACTTAGTTTGATTATAATGTGGTTTGAGTTTAGCTTGATTAAAATTATTTAAAATTTATATGGGAAGTATGCATCATTTGAGAAGATGTACTGGGTATTTGTATGGTTATTGCTTATGTGTATGTGTATTTGTATTATTTGCTTATGACTCAAATTTTATTGTCATGCAAATAGACTTGTTAAGGAATATGAATTTCCTTTATTAGATGGACATGATCATCATTTTGTTAAAAATCATTTGTTTATGAAAAATGCTAATTTCCCAAAAGAATGGGTTACCATTGTAGTTGGTTTGTTTATGGTCGACAAAGTGTCATCGTAAAAGAGTATTGAGAATTAGTTGATTTTTGTGTTCTTTTCCACAACTCCGAAAAAATGGAAAAATGTGTTTTATTATACAGATTTGCTTGTATGTAATATATAATTTTGGTATGCAGACTTGTTTGCATATCGAGTACCGTTCCATGTGAGTTCGGTAGTACGTGTAGTGTTTAGGAAATACTTGCTATGGATCGAACTTCGGGTGGGATGACGTGTTCCTCGATGTGGCACTCCACTTGGAACATGTACGCTCCTAGTGGTTTCGAAGGCAAGAGAGACACACTTGGGTGATGTGTGTTCGGCACAATAGGAAAGTGTGATTGTAGAAAAGATGTGGTGTTTTTATGCATATGCATGGTTGTCTTGAGGGAAGAAACTAAATGCTCATTCGATTATTGAATGAGAACTACATATCTTCTTTAAGGTAAATATGTTTGTTGTGAATATTTTATAATATGTTTTCATTGAGGGAAGAAACTAAATGCTCATTCAATCATTGAATAAGAACTATATGTTTTCTTTAAGAAAAATAAATGTTTGGTTGTTAATATTTCAATGATGATGTATTAGGGTTAAAAACTGTACTTTGTTGAAAGTAAATTGCTCACATACGTATTGAAATATCTGTTAAAATAGTATTCATGATAAATACTAATAAATTTAGAAATTTCATCCATTTGGTTTCAACCGTTTCGTGCAGGATGGTAAGTTTATTAACATTTCTGCATGTCAGACTTACCACGGTCAATCTTCACAGTGTAAGTATTGGTAAAATAAATATTTACTTTAGGTATGATATAACTTATTAGTATGACACGTTTGCCTCGTTGAGGAGCTACATATTTTTGAGTTATTGCTTCCTTTTGTATATAATATATGAAACTTATTTGATATTATAGAATTGAAGATTACTCGTACCAGTTACCTCGCTGACCCAAGTAAGTTTATGTTTCTTAGGTACGTTCTTATTGTAACGTAGTCATTTAGTTTTTTCTCAGGTTATAGAGTTTTGGGCGACATCTTTGGCGGTTTATTTTATGCGGTTTATTTTATGGAGCGATCATCTCCAAAGAGTACCTGGTTAGAAATTTTTCAGAATTAATTTTTATTTAATGTTTCTGTTGTTAAATTTTCACGTCTCGAGTTTTGGGAAAGCGAAAATCCCAATCCTATGTGGATATAAGGATTTTCGTTTTCTCGAAAATCGAGGCGTGACAGTTAGTCTAGCTGCCAAAGCCTCCTCAAAAGGAACAGATCCACTCATAGCTCTAGCAATTAGTCACAGCCATCTAAATGAGCATTCTTCATCATAAACCATCTAAAAATTATCTAAATATAACAAGCAAATGATCCAAGAACCTGGCAGTCCATTTTGTGACACTGCATTTGCTTTTCTTCAAGCACACAGTACTATCCACATTCGTCAGTGCCCTCATCCAAACACACAATACTATCCACATCAAAGCACACTACATCTGCTTTTCTCCAAATTCAAGAACTTCTGCAATCAAGTGAACAAATAACATACCCACAATGCCACAACAGTTGAGACGAAATCCCAAAAAATATTCATATTTTGGTTTTGTCAACACCAAACACCAAATATTTCAAAGTTATATTATCATCACACCTAACGAATGATTCATTCCTGCTTCTATAAGAAGTACCCATTGCTTTGGATGAACTAACTCAAGAAAAAATAAAAAATAAAATAAAAAATAAAAAATAAAAAATAAAAAATAAAAAATAAAAAAATAAAAAATAAAAAAATAAAAAAAAAATAAAAATAAAAATAAAAATAAAAATAAAAATAAAAATAAAAATAAAAATAAAAATTAAAAAAAAAATAAAAAATAAAAAATAAAAAATAAAAAATAAAAAATAAAAAATAAAAAATAAAAAATAAAAAATAAAAAATAAAAAATAAAAAATAAAAAATAAAAAATAAAAAATAAAATGTAAAAAATAAAAATAAAATGTAAACCAACTCCAAGCAAAGTCTTGTGAATGACCTTTACTTTTCTTTTTGTCTTTGGTGGAAATATGTTATATGATTGGAGTTTCAGGTACAACCTTTGGAAGTAGAGTGTTATCAAAGCCGGCAAGGTTGGAGGCCTCTAAAGGGTGAAATGAAGTAGCTATAGCAACGAAAGTATTAGTTTGTCTCCTCAACTCTAGAGGATACCTGAAGAATGTCTTCTGTGAACATCGAAGAAATGCCGAAATGAAAGAATGGTGACGCGTACTACCATGCAAGCGAACATGGGTGATGATGCACACACTCATCAACCCTTCCATCACAAGTAATTTGTTTTTCCAATGTCAGTTTCAACTTCAAAGTTGTGTAAAGAAAGAAAAATATATGAAGAATTGATTAAAAAAGAAGATATTGTACCTTTTTCTTGGGACCGAAAACAATGTGTTAATCTGTAAGAACCCAGAAAATTTCTTGGATGAAGTAGATATTTTCTCTTTAATTTAGAAAGGATATTAGTAGTCACATTTTCTTCTATTTAATCTATATCTACAAAAGCAAGCAGTGTAAAGCCTATAAATATACCTCTATATAATTCATTGAGCAAGCAACGAAGTTGTGTTCCGCTTTTCTTGTTTTACTTTGGCAACATATAGTTTTGTGCATTCTAATGAGCAATAAGCAGTGAATGTAGAAGCTATGACATGTTGTTAATTAAATTAACATAATGCATCCACTTTTCAACCTCAATATTCCTTCTGACCACGTCAATACTTTAAAAAAAATAAACAAATAAACTGTAGAAAGATGTGTATTACTAAACTTTGGTACAAATCAGATACTTTAAGAAGTAACCAAATGGATAGTCTCAATGCCGCATCAGATAGATTCAATGGAAGTTGTAGACAACATACCAAATGCTTTTCTTCCTTAATAGCGATAAAACTAAAAGGTTAATGCTGAAAAATCTCAAATCTCCCAACTAAAGTGAGCAAATTCACCAATAAGTGTTATGTCCATTTGGTAAATAGAACAAATTTGAACTAGTGGCACTCACGAAAATTGGAAAATGCAAGTATGCAATATTTGCTTCTAGGAAAACCTATCCAGTAGAGAAAATAACCATGAATTATTGTAATGCTTTAATTAAAGGGTAAAGACCGAAAAAACATTGCATTCACACGAATCAAACTTGTTGTGAATATTTTAGTGGAAAGGGGATCAATTCTTCCATTAAACATGTAATAAGACGAACCATTCAGAAATGGAGTTCAATCATTCTTGGTGGAGGTATGCCATTTTATGATACCCTCATGACTACTAGGGAAATAACTGCAAGTGTTTCCAAATTCTTGGATAATAAGCATGTATGTATGATGGATATGTAAATGATAAGACGAGAAAGATAGAGAGATGGATGGATCAATGATTTGTTCTTACCTTTGATCTGTAAATTGATAGATAGAAAAGCAAGAGAGAGAGATGAACATTGGCAGACACAAGTACAAGCTTTTCTTTCCTTCCCCACGAACTCGTGTTTCTGTTTGTGTTTTCCGCAGTCACGCTTTTATAAAGGCAGTGACTTTTTAACACCACATCTTCTACTATCCCACACCACCAATAAATAAAAAACACTCCAACTCAAACACTCTTCTTCTTCTCCTTTTTTCGTCCCTCCTCCCTCCCTCTCTGCTCCTATCTTCTCCATCAAGCATCACCACCACGCTACGCCCCATCACCGCCGACCACCCTGCAGCCTATTTCTTCTCTTCATCTATTCTTTTTTTTTTTTTTTTTTTTCTTCTTCTTCTTCTTCTCTCCCTATCTTCATATTTGTTATTTTTCTCCTCTTTTTTTTCTTCTGATTTTTTCTCTGTTTTTTCTCATTTCTTATTCTTCTCCCTTATTTTTTTCTCCTTTACCCTTGTGGAGGTTCCCGTCGGAACCTCAGTGAGGGAAATAAAATTTGTCCCTCACAGAGGCTCCTGCGAGTGAGGAACCCACACTCGCCAAATATCTGCGAGTGTGTCCCCACTGGCTGAAGCCTCTGCGGGGGCAATTTGTTTTTGCCTCAGGGATCTGCAAGGGTGAAGAAGAAAAATAAGAGGATGAGAAGAAGAATAAAAGGAAAAAAACAAACAGAGAAGAATAAGAAGATGAGAAAAAGTGGGATGAGGTGTGACAATGGTGATTGATGGAAAAGAAGAAGAGTGGAGGAGGATGAGAGGTGGCAGTGGCGGTGGCATAGTGATGGTGGTGATTGAAGAAGAAGAAAAAAAAATAAAAAGAAAAAGAAAAATAAAAAGAAAAAAAAGAAAAAAGGGAGGAAGATGAGAGGTGGTGGTGGCGTAGCGTGGTAATGATGGTGATTAAAGAAGAATGGAGGAAGATGAGAGGTGACGATGGTAAAAAAGAGGAGGATAATGAGAGGTGGCGATAGTGATTGATGGAGAAGAAAGGGACAATGAGTTAGGGTTACTACCATTAACAAGTGATAGTATCCTTTAGAAATGTGGCGGTATCCTTCAAAAGTAAGGAGGTTAGTGGTGTTTTCCAGCAGAAATGGTGGTTAACCCTTGCGAGTCACCCCGACCGCCATAAGATGATACTTTCTCTGTTTGGCACGGGTGGGTGGTTTAACGCACACACGTGTGAAGAAACCACACAGAAGCTGAGACTTGTCAGTATTAGGTGCCATGTACAACCCCACCCACCAAAGAGAGCAAAGAAGCAACCCACACCCAAACACAAAAAAAGTTTGCGTTTACAAAATCAAAATCAAAACATCTCCCCTTTTACAACATTCATCAATCTCCTTCCTTCTTCCAACAACGAAACGAAGAATCATCGCCACAGATAGAGAAAGAAAATGAAGACCGCCATATTGACTCGCTTGCTTCACCCACAATCTTTACTCCCAACACTCTAGTAAGTTCCTCATCTATCATCTTTCTTCATTTTCCCCTTACCTTTTTCATATTCAACATACCCCCATTCTCTGCTTCTCTCAATTCTTTCTTCCATCATCAAAGCTTGCTTTACGTTCATCAACATTTTCTCCTCTTTGTATCATCATGAAATATGGGTTTTCTTTAACTTATTGTTTGAGTTTGATTAACAAGGCACATGTCTATATGGTTTACAAAGCTTAGCCATGTGTCATGAACTTGAACCAACCAGTTCTTCCAAAAGCCAGAGTTGTCCACGAGGAGAAGGTCCATGACTAGCATCGTGACATTGCCCCGCCCGATGAGCTTCTTATTCAACAATTTGACACTATGCATTATTTTAATCCAGCCTATAGGTCGGCATAGAATTGAACATTGGATGTGGGGTTTGACACATCGTGAATCAACCCATTCTCCCAAAAGCCCGAGCTGTCTAGGAGGGAAAGGTCTATGATTAGGATCGTGTCACCCTATATTCATCATCTTCTTAGAGTGAACAAACTCTATAAAGAAAGAAAGAAAAAAAATGATGGGAATGGGAGATTGTTGCTTGTAGCTGATAGACTCTTACTCATTTTCTTTTAACAAAGATTGTCTAACGATTGTTAAATGTATTATATTGCTACTTACTCATGACACTTTTTTTTTCCTCCACATTAACACCAAGTTTAAACTCATTTTGCACTGGGTTGACATGCTTTTGAATATACATAATTTCTGATTTTTTTTCAATTACCTATTCTATTGTTGTAATATCGTTGATACAGTAAAGTGGCTATAACCAAGTATGGAAGATTACTATCAACTGATTCTACTAAGGTTGATGAGCCCTTCAAAGTTGAGGAAGCGGAAACAGTGAGCATGCCGCCACCTCCATCAGAGAAGGTATTAGCAATCTGGATTATGAGCTAGTATTTTGTTTCTCTTTTTCTAAATACTAACTCACTTGCTTTGGATTTAGTTACTTGTGTTGGGTGGAAATGGATTTGTTGGTTCACATGTTTGCAAAGAAGCTTTAGATCGTGGATTGTCTGTAGCTAGCTTTAGCAGGTATTATATTTATAAACTATATTTTGATTGTCGTATTTGGTAGTTGTTACCTGTTTACCTGTTCCAATTGAACAAGGAGTTTGTGACGGTGTTTCCTTAACATTTTTCCTTAAACACGAGCACACAACATTAGCGAGCATCTGATGCAGCCCAACAATAAACCATGTCAGCTGCATCAACCCAAAATAATTATGGTGGAAGTAGTTAACCTATGACTATAAGTGGATCATTATGAATCCCAACTGAATCCAACTTCCAAAAAGTATACCCAAATCAAGGAAAAGTAACAGTATAAAAATAACTAATCTTTCATTTTGGGCATCATCCAGCTGAAATATTTTCTACTCTGCATAAAGAATTTAATAATCTTCACCAGACGCGCTTAAAGAATTTAATAATCTTCACCAGACACTCTAAAATCTCGAAACAATTAGAGATAGCATCCGAAGGAGAGCCCGTGGGGTTTTTTTTATCACATGGCACAACTCGCCTAGCGCACAACAATGACAATGTGTATTAGGACCATAACCTTCATTTTGGTTTTCTTTTCCTTTGCTGCACAGTGCACACCTTTGGAGGATTCTACATTTTTCTTTCAAGCCTGCCTTTGGAGGATTCTCCATTTTTCTTTCAAGCCTAACATGCATACAACATATAGAAACAACGAGCACACAAGTTTACCAGCTCCGTTTCTGGGGCTTCTGTAATGAAAATTAGTCACCAAATTGTCTTTCTTTCAGGTCCGGAAAGTCATCTATAAAAGATTCTTGGGCTAGCAATGTAGATTGGCGTCAAGGTCCTCACTCTCCCACTCCCTTTAATCATAAGTATTTAGTTGTCAACTACTGGGGAAGAATTGCATAGTGTTACATGTCTCTCCCTTTTTTTTGCAGGAAATCTTCTTTCACCTGATTCATTCAAGGATGCATTGGATGGGGTGACTTCTGTGGTATGTAGTATCTGTTGAGGGTAGATGTGGTGGTTTGAGAAAAAGTGGCTGATTTTATCATGTATTTCCATTTTCTAGGAAGATTTTAAGCCTGTTTCTAGATTATATACATGGTTTTAAATTTTATCTCTCTTCAATTTCTTTATTCTTCGTTTATGATTATTGAGATCATAATATGTGTCGTGTTTATAAGCAAAATTACTTACTTTTCTGTTTACTCTATGTTCCTTTGCAGTCCCCTTTTTTTAGACCAACTGTTTGTTTGTTTGGTTTTTTTTCTTTTCAGATTTCTTGTGTTGGAGGTTTTGGCTCTAATTCTCAAATGTATAAAATCAATGGGACAGCAAACATCAATGCCATTAAAGCTGCTGCTGAAAAAGGTATGATTTAAGCATATTTACATATTCCTATTGTATTATTGGGCAATCATTAATTTCTAACATCAAGGGAATTATTGCATACACGGTAGGTTTCAACTGTATTAACATTTTTTGATTAGTAACTAGATTATTAAGTTTAACATTTTATCTGTGGCAGCTTTTTGGAGGATAAATTTGAATATAAGAAGCACCATGGAGAAGAAAACAAAACAAGAATCACTACTTATAATTTCATGTAAAATGCTATTAATTATCCGTTGACGGAAATATTTTGTCATGCAATGTTCAACTTTCTGTTTTATTAGTATACACCAAAGCACCATGCTCATAAAGCATACTTGCATGGGAGTCTAGACCTTTTTTTTACGCAAACATATTTCTTCTCTATGGATATACAGACGGAAAGAGGATTGTGATATTTATCAAGCTAATGCCTTCCATTTGATTGAATCTCGAGCTCCACAGTCAATGGCCCGTGGTATCCTTCTTTGTTTGCAAATTTCTTTGATCTCGTCCTTCACCTCTTAAATATGAGTTCTCTTCTCACTAGCTGCCTTCTCAATTACTAATTTCAAAGAGCTAACTATAGCTGTTGCACAAACCTCAAACCCAAAGCAACTCCCGGTACTTGCTTATCAGTTTCAGTTCTGGAATCATGTATTTGAGTTCCCATACAGAAACTGGTAAACAGCGGTTCTAATTCACAACTGAGCAGGAACTTAGAAATAGGCATCCCTACCTATTGGTTGGTATTAGTTTTGGCTCATTTTAATTGTTTAATTGAATTGCTTAGGAATTTCTAATTGGTAGAAGCTAGTGTCATGCTTTGGAGTTCAAGGCCTATAAGTTCCCCTCTATTTGTAGTCGAATGTCCTAATTCAATCGTCTGGAGTTTTCTTTGTCCAGTTCTTCTCTCTTGTGGAGCCAAGAGCTTTACTTTCCTCCTCATGGTATGGAGTATGGCTTCCCTTCCACTGTGTCAATATTGGTCACTGAATCACATGAAATTAGCTGGTCAACTCTGTGTGGTGAGTATGATAGAAGGTGTTCTCATTAGCAAATCACGCTCTATTTGGGTGATATGCTAACATTTTCATTTTTGAAGCGTCTTATCGGCGTGGGCAAGGGAATTTTTTTTTATTACTTCTCTTTTTGCAGGCGTGAAAAGATTTGTTTATGTCTCTGCTGCTGACTTCGGTTTGATGAATTATTTGCTTCAAGGATATTACGAGGGAAAGGTACTTCTCGTGACAATATGCTACGCTACGGATCATTTTTTTAATTATACAATAAATTACCGCTCCGAAGTAGGAGCTACAAATTACTGATCCTAAGAAGGAGCTAAGTGCCGCTATGTAAACACAATATTGTCTACTTGTATAATCCAACTATGAGTTATTACCTGTTAATTAACTCAAGGCAATAGTAATACTAATATATCTTAGAAATAAAAATAAAATGCATGCTATGAATTCAAATCTTGTATCCACAAACCACCACCACCTCTCAAAAAGAAATAATCAAATAAAAAGTAAAAGATATACATCGCGATATACCATTATCCACACCGTCTTCAGATTTTCTGATTGTTAATTAAGGTTAATATTCGACAGATTGATTGGACATATTGCTAATAGATAATCAGCTGGTCCGCGGACCATGGAAGAGCAAATATGGTCCATAAGGTAAATTTTTGCCACCTCGTCCATGAGGTAGATTTTCGCACACTTCTCGGGACTTATATGTAAGGCCCTTATGATTAATTTTAGAAAATAATTTAGAATCTTATAAAATTGGAAACTTGTCAATTGTTTTCCCAAAAAAAAATTGAACTCTGAACTCGTAGACGCCAACCTCCAAATTTTGGGTTAAATAGACGAGGTGGCGAAACTCTACCTTATGGACCATATTTGCTCTTCCATAGTCCGTGGATCAACTGATCCGCACCTCATCACTGATATGTATTGATTTATCATTGCTAGTAGTCTGTATTAATAGTATAAACAATGGTAGATGGTTGAGGTAGAGGTGGGCAAAAAAATAAGGAAAGAAAGAGGAACAGGTAAAGAAGATAGAAGGCCATACCGGTTCTTCAGTTTGCAAATGCGTAGAAGATGAGAAAGAGAGTGATAACTACAAAAAATGTGCGCAACGTTGATGTTGTTAATGAGGCAGGGCCTGAATTATCTAGACGAATAGGGGAAATAATACCTCTTTAAGCTAATTAAATCTCTATTATATGCTTCTGTTTGATCAAACACGAATTAAATAGGCTAAATGCGAATTAAATAGGCTAAGTACGAAATGAAAAGGCTAAAGAAGATCGAGAATAGATAGATGGAGAAGAAAATGCTAAACTAAGATTTTAAGAAAAAGAGAGAAATGAAGAAGAGAAGCAGAGGATTCATTCATTTATTTATTTTGACCCAAAGATGGAGCGTGATGAGTCTCCCACTTCACTGGCTCTGATCAATTTGTTGATGCATGTATATAACACTTTGGTTGATGACATATCGAAAACGTCTTAAAAAAAAAATTGAGATCCGACCTATCACTCAATTTGAGTGAATTGGCACTTGTCGATATATTCAAACTAAATCAAATCTTTTGTTCTTTTTCTGAAAATAGAATAGTTTTCACGACATATCACAGAGATTTTGAGGGGAGTTTATTCCACACTGTGGTCCACATAAAAAAAAAGTCCGTGTATCCATTTCTTCCCCTTCATCAAGATTTTGACGGGAGTTTATTCCCCTTCAACAAGAATTAAGAACCATGACAATAGGCATATGATCCCTATCCATCAACGATAATTAAGAACCACGCCAACGATCCCTATCCACCATCGAGAAATATGAGCACACTGAAAACCCCTTCTATTGATCCTCTTCCAATCCATGGATTGTCCTCATCTCCCGATCAAACTCTTTCCAAAATATTTGATAGAGTTGAAAATTTATTACTTTCCCAACTGACAAATTCAACCTCCTAATGTGAACATCCAATCTATATCATTCACCACAAGCTACAATACTCCATTAGGAAACCCATTTCCTACTACAAAGAGCATAAGGTCTAAGGGACAAATAGTTAGGGGTCGTATTCCTTACCTGCATTTCGTTCAAAAAAATTGACTTTGTCATGCTTTCCCACTACCTTTTCATTCTCACTCTTATGTTTGGAAATAGATATTCATGTACTCCCATAAGAACACACCAGGCTTTGGAAACCAATTCAACCCAGTCAAATTTTTTTCGAACTAATCACCTCCTTCCACAAACACTACCCTTGGTGCCATATCTCGGCAACCACTTATTCATCATGAACAGTGGCCTAATACCCAGACCACCTATTCCTTTGGGCATACATACCAAATCCGAGATCAAAGCATGGCAACTCTAGTCATTTTCCCCCTCCTCCCTATAACACTACAAATATTTCTCGTCTTCCCCTTGATCTTCATTGTTGCTGCAACTGGCATCAAAGACGTATAGTAGATAGCCATATTAGACAAAGCACTTGTAATAAGAACTAATCTACTGCCCTTCAACAACAATTTTATATTTCTCATAAAATGAATCTGGAAGGAACTTGCATTCTCTAACTTTTATGTTATATAAGCTTTAGTAATGATCATTAATATAGATTTATAAACCAGTTTGATAACTATTGCTTGTTCTTGTTCGACTTCTTGTAAACATTTACATCTTTGTAATGTATTATGCAGAGAGCTGCTGAAACAGAGTTGCTGACGAGATTTCCTTATGGAGGTCAGATTTTTTATTACTGCACCAACATGTGACTCATATTACACATGGAAAAAAGATCCAACACATTGATTTTTTATTTTTATTTATTAACTTTTAATCAATGAAAACTACCTAAGAGAGTTTGTTGATTACAAACATTACAACTTCTGGGATTTTTTTTCTTGCTCAAATTTGATTTTCTTTTTTCCCAACCAACTACTTGATCTTCACAAGCATGCCATATTATCATTGATACTTGTATCCAGGGTTGTATTTTAGAAAGAAAAAAATTGAATTTTTTTCGTAGGTTACCAAAATGAAATCAGACCTGTGATATATCTATTCATATTTTATCGACACTGAAAATTTTTGATACTTTTCAAAAAATTGTTGTTGTTGACTGAAATTGTGAAAGTTGCTTCACAGATTCACATTTTTCTGTAAATATTTCAAGGAAAATTCGTTGTCATAACCATTCTAGCAAAGTTTCAATCTTGCTCACAGGCTCATAGCTTGTGAGTCATAATACCCAAAAGGCTGTGCAAGTGTAAAATTGTTCCAACCTCAGATAGCTATAGTTGTACATTCATATGAAAAGCTAAGAGATACAACTTCATAGAGAATCTCAAATTGATCTCAATGCATCTTCATATGAGCCGGCTCACATTTCTTTTTGGTATTAGGTGGTATTTTTCATTATTGTGACATTTAACTGGATTTTGTGAAGTTAATAATTCCATTCCCTCAATTCAAAATTGAAGACGAAGTCGAAGAAGAATCGAAGCCTTTACAGGATCGTGACCTCGATTCCGTCATCGCCACCCCCCCCCCCCCCCCCCCCCCCCCCGCCTTTCTTCTCCTCCTCCCTTTTTCTATTTTTTTCATTGCCCTCGCGGCAGCCTGTGAGATGGGCGACGACATGTGAGAGAAGAAAAGGGGAACTGAGAGAGTGGGAGAAGAAGAGATAGTGGGATAACTGGGAGAGGGGAAGGAGAAGATGGTGAAGGGGCGACGGTAGCTTAGGCTCCATATCCTCTATTTCTCGCTATCGTCGGTCATCTCTCATCGTCCCTCACAACCGATTGTTCCCCCTTCCTCGCTACCCCCTTCCATGTTGTTGTTCTTAAGAAGAGAGGCAGAAGATGAATAGTGGTGTGGGTTAGCAGGTAAAAAAAAATGGATGGGTGGTGTGGGTGAGAGGAATCCGTGGTGCCAAATAGTCGTTGCCTAAATTGTTCTACATCCTCTCTTATTTCAATTTTGAGGTGTGATTTTTTTTTCCTTTCATCAAGTATAGATAAGGATGCACAGACATGCGCGTGTCATACATGGACACGACACGCCGACTTGACAATTTTCCAAAATTAGGACTCAGGGACACAGCGACAGGTCATACCTTTTTTATAAGTCGTGAGCATAAACAATAATCTAATAAAGAAAGAATTTAAGTAAAAAAAATAGAACTATGAAGATGAAAATGTAGTACAAATTGTGTTGGAAACAAAAAAAGAAACATGAAGAAAAAACATAGAGAAGATGTAAAAAAGTGGAGAAGAAGATGACACTCCGTTGCAAGAAAAAAGTAAAGTAGAAGAGATAAGAAACAAAAGAGAAATAAGAAGCATAGAGTATCTCTATGATTCATCGCCCTTTTTATCTTGCATCACAATTGAAAGTAAGTTTCACTTTAGATGGATTAACAACCTTCAACTTAAGTGGTTATATGTGCCCACTTAAAAGTAAAATAAAGTTGACGAGTCTTTATTGTCTTCTAACCAAGTTTTGGGTGTGTCGGAGACATGTCTGACACGTTGACTACACTGACCATGTGTCTGACACTTGCCGACACATTGACCATGTGTCTGATGCGTGTTGGAGGCGTGTTGGTGTCAGGTACGTGTCGGACATGGGTATGACAAGTTTTTCGAAGAGTTTGTGCTTACTTGGGTATAAATTGATTAGTAAATTAAGTAATGTTATCCAACTGTCCCATTATTAATCATCTCATTTGCAAGATTTTCTCAAGAGCTGATATTGTCTACCACACCTCAAAAGATTTCATAGTAACATTTTAAAAGATGGTTTCAATGGGAACGGACAATATTCATCAAATTGAAGAACTATGATGTTTGAGGATCAATAGAGCATTAAACTCTAGTGGGTGGTTATGGGATTTGTTCTTAAACTGTTTAGAATGTAGTCAGAAGATGAATCACAGTGATTGAGCTATTTTGAGAAGAGTTGGAGATCAATGACTTTGTAAGTTGGGAAGAGCGGTTGTCACGTTGGAGATATAGAACTGAAGGTCTTAGAAGGATTGACCCAAGTGGACTTGGTTTCGATGGGATTGTAGTTGTTATTGATGGGTTAAAGAGGACATTTGAGAGAGAGGTTTGATCTGGTGAGATAGAAAAGGTGTTTATTGATATTTAGATGATTTTGAAAGGGATTAGGTGAGGGATAAGAAGAGTTGCAGAGAAATGTGAATCTTTTGTTAAGGGTTTCTTTAGATGATGACATGGAGAAGAAGAGAAGACAAAATTAGCTGTTTTTTTACAATATGGAAATCAAGAACAATTGTTGAGACTATAGAAATCATGATGAGCAAAGGCGATTTGAATGCGATGAGTATGGGATAGGTTCTCCCTACGTTGTCAGGGGCGAGGCAAAGTGGGTGACGCCAAGGTCCGGTACTAGAGGTGAGGTGCCGCTGTAGCAGAGCTCTTTTTTTAAAGGATGGAGATTTTAGTGTGGTAACCTCTACCTTGACTAGTGTATATCCATAGTGCTCTAAGGCTCGGGCGAGGTGTTTCAAAGAAGAAAAAAACCTTTAGAGTTGTGGCAGAGCCCCCGACAACACAGGGTTCTCCAAGTTCCATCAACTCTGTGGAAAAGATGAAGGGGCAAGGAGTGCACAGATGTGTAAAGGAGAGAGAGTTCAGGGTTAATGAATTTTTACTTTATGGGTAAAGATGACCTTTCACTTAATTAGGAAAGGGTAAATATGGCCAATGGTGCCATGGCCTAGTGGTTAGGGTTGTGTGGGTTTGTCCCCCACGTCCTAGCTTCGAATCCCACCTGCGGCATGGTTACTTTCTAATGGGTGTTGACCTATAGGTCGCCCAGTTGATAGCTTATGGGATCCTTAAAAACCCAGCTCGCCTTCCAAAAACAAAAAAGGGAAAGGGTAAATATGACCTCGTACTTTATAGATTAACCAGGATTGATAAAAGAGTCCTTATTGGTCATGAAAGTATAAAAAGTAGGTATAAATTAGTAGATTAAAAATTAGGCCTTCAAGGTCATTTTCTGAATTTCTAATGTTTATTAGCACTTGTTGTAGGTATTAATAATTTTCGTACTATTTTCATCTCTTCATGTTTTATAGTTATGGGTAGCTTTTCGTCAAGTTCCCACATTTTTATAATTTCCACACTTATCTTTCTGTCCATGTTTTTTCCACACAAACGAAAATTTTCCATTACCTGAGTGACTGAAATTTTTACCAAATTGAAAGCACAAACCTTGGTGTCTGTTTTTGCTAGTTACAATATCTTACTTGTGATAATTTACTCAAATGTCTCAATGAGAAGTAATTTGTTCACATGCTCTAGTGTTAATTTTTTGTTTATTTTTCCAGGTGTAATTCTTAGGTCAGGTTTTATACATGGTACTCGTCGTGTGGGTAGCATGAAGTTACCTCTAGGTGTTATTGGGGCACCGTTGGAGATGGTGAGGACATGTTTTTTCCTTACCTGTATGCAATATGTTATTTGAGAGTCTTGTCAAAAGAAGCCAATTCTACAGCCTGAGTTCATTCTTAAAATAGGAATTGGGTTTTTTTTATTTTTATTTTTTTATGGTTATTATTATCATTATTACTATTTTGGCTCACCTGTTCTTTATTTCAGTTGTGATCTATACCAATTTGTTATTGTATGTTGTCAAATATGAATGCCTTGCTTCTAAGTTCTGACAATCCATGTCATGAAGTCGATTCAAGCCCAGTATACATGGGAAATTTGTAGCAGAGTTTAATCTGTCTTAGAGATAAAAAAAAAATCACTAAGCAGATTCCATGTGTTCTATGATGGTCCTTAATTACTGCATGGTTGCTTATGTCATTGGTTGTATTTGACACAGTAGCATTCGTTTATGACAGGTTCTCCAGCATGCAAAACCAATGAACCGAGTACCCCTTGTTGGCCCGCTGTTTACACCTCCAGTCAGTGTCACTGCAGTTTCTAAGGTTGCTGTCAGAGCTGCTACAGATCCTGTCTTTCCTCCTGGCATCATAGATGTCTATGGTATACTGCGCTATAGCCAGTGAACTGAAACTAGGTTTCTTGATATATCTTTGTTCTTTCAACATGGGTGATGCGAAAGAAATTCATGTTCCAACAAATGCAAACTCCTGTCAGTTTTCAGAGCTGCTGTTGTAAGATTGGTTTCTGTAGTTCCATTCTGTCTCCCTTTTCCAAAATAATAAGATGCATAAGTTTGCATTATTGGTTTTTTAACCATTGCTCTTTTTATGTTCAATTGTTATTAAATGTTTGATTTTTTGAAAACTTTGAATTAGATAACAGTGTTGGTTGTCATTCATCTGATAATATTTACTTGGCCACCAGCCTACGTTGTGAATGCTAATTTAGGTATGGTTGCATAGAGGATCCAAAAGGAGTATTGATTGTATGGCAGTTAAAAAGGTATCCAATAACCTTCATATCCCCTTTTGGTTCAGAGTTTATTTACCAAGTGAAGAATATTGGTAATTTGAAATTCAAGCCATATGCATCTAATTTTAGCAATTCTTCTAGATGTAGAAGAAATTTATTTTTTGAAAAGAGAGAAAGGACAGCAATTATTAGAATTCTCTTTTAAGCATCATAAACGCTAACATAAGACAGAGCCAGAGATCCCATGTATAGACCCCTGGAATTCCTGTACTTCACTAATAGATTGAGTGACACTAGCCCCATCATTGAAAACCTACACCTGCAAAACATTTCCGTTGCTTAGCGTAATTGCGGACAAAGGGACTAATTGCAGACGACACTGCCAATGGAGTTGGTTGTACCCCATTTGCATCTCTCTTAATATTATCTGGTTATCCAATATCTTAGAATTTTACCAGTGGAAGCTACTGAGACTATGACAAAACTCCCGTCTTTGCTTGCTGCTGCTCCAATTGCAAATGCAATACCTCTAAGTAAAGCACCAGTGAGGATGATTACCATGGAATTCCTATAGCAAAACATAATATTTAGTCAGTAGAGCCCAATATACCTTCTTTGGTTTCTGTGCTGTGATGATATGATAGACCTTTGGTAGTGGGCACTAGCGTGTGTGAAGTAAACAATTCCAGTCCCTTGATCAATATATAGAGCATTGAGGAACCTAAATGGCGCTCCTTCTGCAGTAGTAGCTGTTAAGTGGTTATGGAGGTCAGGATTTGTTTTTAGTATTTATTGCTGATAATTACTGTAGGTGTTTAATAAACCCCAATCTGTTGGGGTATTTGCTTAGGTCTTTGTAGTTGAACTAGTCTTCAGGAGTATTCCTAAAAGCTAGGGCAGTTAGTAGTGTTTGTTTCTGAATTTTATCATTCTGTTGTGCTGAACTTGTAAGGCTATAAATATGGCTAAGTTGTTCTTCAATAAGATATCAGTTTTCCAGCCTTCATTCCTTTTCTATATACTTTTAGTAAACCTAGAAAACAAGATCTGGTATCAGAGCCCCAATCAGGGCCTAAATTATCAAAGCAGCAACAATCTTCTTTAGACTTACCGCAGTAAGCAAGAAATGACAACAGAAGGAAATAGTTTTATACAGCCTTCCATTCCTAAGTTCGATGGTCATTACGACCATTGGGCAATGCTGATGGAAAATTTCTTGAGGTCGAAGGAGTACTGGAATCTGGTGGAGAATGGGATTACGAAATATCCTGAAGGAACTGCGTTGACTGAAGGACAACTCAAGATGGTTGAAGACCATAAGCTTAAAGATTTGAAGACTAAAAACTATTTGTTCCAGGCAATTGATAAAGCCATACTGGAGACGATTTTGGAGAAGGAGACAACCAAGGATATCTGGGATTCTATGAAGAAGAAGTACCAAGGTACGGCAAGGGTGAAAAAAGCTCAACTACAGGCTCTTCGAAAAGAGTCAGAGTCGCAAAAACAGGAGAAACAGTAAGTGATTATTTTGCAAGAATTCTTACAGTTGCAAATAAAATGAGGATACATGGAGAAAAGATGGGAGATGTGGTGGTCATCGAAAAGATACTTAGATCTATGACCCCTAGATTTGACTATGTGGTCTGTTCCATTGAGGAGTCAAATGAAATCGATGACCTCTCAATAGATGAACTGCAAAGCAGTTTGCTTGTACATGAACAGAGAATTGTCGGACATGGGTTGGAAGAACAAGCTTTGCAAGCCAGTCATGAATACCAGACACCATTCAGAGGTCGAGGAAGAGGCATCTTTCGAGGTAGAGGTCGAGGCATTTTTCCCAAAACAAATGTGGAATGCTACAAATGTCATGAAATGGGACACTTCCAATACGAGTGTCCTAAAAGGGAGAGGGAGAACATAGTCAATTATGCAAATGCAGATGATGAACCAATGCTGATGATGGCGTGTTTAGAGAAGAAAGCAAAACTGGACAGCAAGTCAGTTGCGGATAAAGAACAAGGGATCTTGATGTCTCGCATGGGAGAAGCTGCATGTCATCTAAGTAAAGTATGGTACCTAGACTCTGGTTGCAGCAACCATATGACTGGAGATAGGACTTACTTTGCTCATCTAGATGAAACATTCCGAGAAAATGTGAAACTCGGCAATAACTCCAGCTTATGTGTAATGGGGAGAGGATATGTCAAGATAGATGTTGATGGCACTGAGCACCACATTACTGAAGTATTTTTTGTACCTGAGCTAGCCAACAATCTGATTAGTCTTGGACAACTCCAAGAAAAAGGATTTGTTATACTCATTCACAGGAATGTATGCCAAGTCCATCATCCAAGACGAGGGCTAATTATTCAGACAGACATGGCTAGTAATCACATGTTTTCTTTACATACAAAAGGTGCGAAGGACAACCAGAAATGTTTTCATTCTGCCACTGCTGATGCTAGCTGGCTGTGGCATTATAGATTTGGGCACCTGAGTTTTACGGGGCTGAAAACACTCCAACAGAAAAATATGGTGCATGGATTACCTGCTCTACAGACTCCTACAAGCATCAGCTCAGATTGTATGGTTGGAAAGCATCATAGAGACCCTTTCCCTCAGAAGAGTCACTGGAAATCCTCACATGTACTACAACTGGTGCACTCGAACATCTGTGGACCAATCTCACCAGTATCAAATAGCGGAAAGAGGTACTTCATGTCTTTTACTGATGATTATAGTAGGAAGACATGGATATATTTTCTGCTTGAAACATCTGATGCACTGGATGTTTTTAAGATATTTAAGTTGCAAGTTGAAAAAGAAAGTAGGAGATATATTGAAACATTACGTACAGATAGAGGGGGAGAGTATACTTCTCGTCCTTTTTCAAGTTTCTGTGAAGAACATGGCATAAAACGACAGCTCACTACATCATACTCACCGCAACAGAACAAAATTTCTGAAAAGAAAAACCGTACTGTTCTAAACATGGTGAGATGCATGTTAACCAAGATGAAGGTGCCAAAAAGGTTTTGGCCAGAAACTTTCAAATGGAGTGTCCACATTCTCAACAGGTGTCCAACTCTAGCAGTAAATGATATCACGTCGGAAGAAGCTTGGAGTGGGAACAAGCCAGGAGTTGCCCACTTTAGAGTGTTTGGATGCCTGGCATATGCCCATGTTAATGATCAGTTGAGGAGGAAACTTAATGACAAGAGTGTGGCGTGTGTCATGCTTGGGATAAGTGATGAGTCAAAGGCATATCGTTTGTTCTATCCTATAACTAACCGAATAGTGATCAGTCGGGATGTAGTATTTGATAAAGGAAGAGGATGGGGTTGGACAAGCAACAAGGAGGAAGAGTTGCCACTTGACCTAGAAGTGGCAAATGAGACTACTGAAGACTCTGCAGCAAGTAGTGGCACATAATCATCAGTTGAAGAAGAACTTGAGATTGAAGAATCTGGTATGAATGAGCAATTGTCGGCTAGAGAGACAAGACTTAGAAGATCACCTGCCTGGATGACCGGTTATGTAAGTGGTAACATGCTCAGTGATGATGAAAACACTATTCAATTAGTGTTTTATGTGGATACAGATCCCATCATGTTTCATGAGGCTGTTCAGAAGGTAAAATGGAGAGAAGCCATGGAAAGTGAATTTGCCGCCATTGAGAAAAATCACACTTGGGAGTTAACAGAGCTCCCACCTGGAGAAAGAACAATTGGTGTTAAATGGATATTTAAGACAGAGCTCAAGGAAGATGGTTCTGTGGACAAGTTCAAAGCGAGACTTGTTGCTAAAGGGTATGCGCAAGAATATGGAGTAGATTATGCTGAGGTTTTCGCACCAGTAGCCAGACATGACACTATTAGAATGGTGATATCTCTTGCAGCACAACACAGATGGGTGATTTAAGTGAGCAGCCTTTCTAAATGGAGAGTTAAGTGGAGAGTTAAGTGGATGTCAAGTCAGCCTTTCTAAATGGAGAGTTAAGTGAGCAGGTCTATTGTAATACCCGCCCAATTCACTTACCAATATATTTTTATTATTGTTAATAATATTTATTTATTGGTAGTAATTATTAATTGGTAATAGTTACAAGTAATTATATTTTATGTTTTATTTATTTATTTTGAACTTAGGTTTAGACATGTGGTGGGTAATAGATAAGGGATGGTTGTATTTAGCTAATGAAACCCTAAAAAAAAAATTTCATTTAAAAAGGAACCCTAGTTGTTTTCTCTCAATTTTGTATTGGATGAGGCGCTGTGGGCTCTGAGGCGATTCCAGGGGCAACACTGGAATATTTAAACTGTGGCCTGGATTAATTAATCTCAGCCGTTCCAAGATAGTGGGGCTCCATCTCATCCTTCAAATTTAGGGGCGACTAGGGTTCATGGCTGCAACACAGCCAGCCAATGGGGACTCCCCTGCGGCTGGCAAGGAAGAAGACGGCTCCACTACTCGCACGTTTGCACAAGTTCTATGGAAGACAATGAAGGACGATCTTGAAGATCTACCTACGGATTCTACGACGTTTCGCAAAGAAGGATGTCCTGCCTTGCGGTTATCTGATTCAGATGTTTCAAGAGGTGAGTCTCATGTCTCTAATCATGTTGTGGTTTTAAAGTTTTCAAGCTTTAGGCTGTCTCTAGATTCGATAAGGGATTCCATTCATAGATTTTGGGGCATATCCGGGGAATTTATTATGGGTCTTATTGATCCAAGACATGTAGTGGTTTATTTACAATCTGAAGATGAAGTGAAGAAAGTTTTATCAAAGGATTCATATACGATTCGGGGAGTTAGATACAAAATTTTTCATTGGCATCCTGGTTTTAGCCTAAGGGCGGATCCGGAGTTGGCACCATTATGGATTGAACTTCCTAACCTTCCTTTTGCATTCTTTCTCCCCGCCATCATGAAGGCGATTGGGGATTCCTTTGGTAGTTTCCTGCGGATAGATGATGGAACTAGATTCTTTGCTCGCCCAAAGGTTGCACGTATGTGCGTTGAGATGGACGTCACTAAACCTCTCCCACATAGAATTTGGCTCGAGAGTCCAAAATATGGAGGATATTGGCAGAAACTGGAGTATCCTGGATTCAAATATTGCGATCATTGCTCCCTAATTGGGCATGAGAAGGACTATTGCAGAAAATTGGCTGGTAGGAAGCAAGAACAATCTAAGTTGGATGGAGAAATCAACATAGAAAACAAGTCGCTAGACAAGGCCAAGCAAAAACAAATTCAGGTTGAGGGTAAGCGAGATCAAAATGTGAAAAAGCAAATGTATGTTCCGGTTGCCAAAAAAGCGATGGAAGCAAATGGAAAAATAGGAACTAGCCGAGCCAAAAAATTTCAAGGAGCTGAGATTAGTAGTGCGCTTGAAAAAGAAATCAAGGAGAAAACAAGTGGAAAGGAATCCGACAATGTGATTTCGTCTAACAAATACAGGGTTCTTGCGGAAGATAATTCGGAAGAAGTGGGGGAGGGTAATGAAGAAAAACTAAAAACCCAAGAAGTATGCAAACGGCGGAACAATACACAAAGGTGTTTAAGGATGAAGTTGAAACAACACAAGATATGCTAAAAGGGGCTGGATATACAACCAGTGAAATCAAAATGGCAATGTTGAAACAGAATTGTGATGAAGCTAAGTCCGAAGAAGGATCCGCCGATGCGGCCCCGCTGTGGATCGTTCCTTTTGTCGCAGATACTAGCTCAGAAAATGCACAAGCTTAGTCCAAAAATGCTGAAACAGAGGACCAACAGCACTTCAATGAAGCACTATCGAATTAGTCAGGGGAGCTAAACAAGCCTGAGGAAAGACACAAGACAGGGAATAGAAACAGGGCCGAGGTGCAACACAAAACAGGGGACAACTTGATACGTTTTGATTTCGGGATACACAATTGCATTTCGCTGGATTCGGGGGTAAATGCATTGGATAAAATCGGACAGCAGGGTGCTAGTTCAACTACGAATTAGAGTGCTCAAGTCCTGGCACAGTCGCAGGGAGTTGGACACCTTCCTTCAAAGTGTTTGCTTGCCGACAACATACAAGAATAGGGAGCATCAGTTAATGCACAGACTTTGCAGGTGCAGGCAGGATGCAATCAGTCAGAAAATCATGCTTTGTCGGATAATGAGTCGGATGCACATACGTCTTCTAATAACATGGTTGAGTCATGTCATCTTTCTGACGAAGCTAGGACGAAAGGTAAAAAGAAGAGTACAAAAAATGGACCCGCGGGGGGGAGCTGGAGAGTGACACGAAACATGACTACCCCAGGTATTCATAATGATAGATAATATTATGTTCTGGAATGCACGGGAGTGGGTAACCGGGCGACCCGATGCCGATTGAAAAATCTGGTTAAAGAAAATAATGTTAAGATGCTTGCCATTGCGGAACCTATGATTCAAGCTTCAAGGCATATGGAGATTGCAGGCAAAGTGAGTCTGTCTTGCTTTGCAATGAATGAGGATGTTGGAGGAAAAATATGGCTCTTCTGGGATAACAACCTACAAGTGGATATATTAATTCACACCGATCAATTGATTCACTGTAAGGTTACTATCCTTTTTTCCAATGTAGTTTTTACACTTCATTTGTATATGCAAAATGTTTAGTACAGGAGAGACGAAGCTTATGGGAGGACATGGAGCACATTGCAATGGGTATGAATGAACCCTGGATCATTGGAGCTAGGCGACTTCAATGTCATCGTAGAAGGAAGGGAAAAATTAGGCGGACGACCTCCTAATCAATTGGCAATGTCAGAGTTTTCTAGTTGTATCTCGAGTTGCAGACTTTCAGATTGTGGGTTTTAAGGACCGAAATATACTTGGTGCAACAACCAAAGAGGAGATGACAGAACCTGGGCTAGACTGAATCATTTTTTGGGAAATTTAGACTGGATTACTCTTATGCAGCATTCTCGGGTCGATCATCTACTTAGAGCATGCTCTGACCACGCACCATTGCTTCTTTCATTACCTTTGTCACAGAGGGCAGGTATGTCCCCATTCAAATTTCAAAGTATGTGGCTAACTCATGATGACTCTTTGAGATTTGTGGACAGAAACTAGAACTCTCAGGCAGATGGTAATGGGGCTATGTATAACGTGGCTTTCAAACTTAAGAGCCTCAGAGGAGTTATGAAAATATGGAATAAAGAAACTTTCGGTAATATTTTCAGTACCATTAGAAGATTGGAGGATGACATTGCAAGATTGGAATTCAGTTTAATGCAGGGTTGGGAAACAAATGATATGGTTAATTTGAATAGATGTCAGGCAGAACTCAAAATGGAGCTGATAAGAGAAGAAATTTACTGGAAACAAAAATCAGGTGAAAAGGAATTCAAAGAAAGACATGCTTGCACTAAATTTTTCTTTGCTTCTGTCAAAGCCAAGCAAAAAAGAAGAGCGATCACAAAAATCCATGACAGGGCAGGAAATTTAATCACGGATCTGAGAGGTATTATTTTGGAAGCGAATAATTTCTTTGGATCCTTGCTTTCATCAGGAGGGTACCATAAGGATCTAGAACTCATGGAGTGCATTCCGCGCTTGATAAAGGAGGAGGAATGTGAGTTACTCATGAAGCCGCCTGATTTAGAGGAAGTCAGAAGAGCTGTCCTTAGCATTCTGCATGATAGTGCACCGGGCCCGGATGGTTTTATAGCTGGTTTCTTTCAGAGTTGTTGGGACATTATTGGTCTGGATATTTGGAAAGCCGCGTAGAAATTTTTTGATTGCCAAGCTATGCCAGGTAGTTTTTCCTCCAATTTTTTGGCACTTATTCCTAAAATTGATGAGCCCGCGTCCTATTCTGATTTTAGACCTATTAGTCTGTGCAATGTGGTATACAAATTTTTTAGTAAAATCCTTTGTATGAGATTAGGTAAGATTCTCCCAAATATTATCTCTTTAGAGCAAGGGGCTTTCGTTCAAGGGAGACTTATTTCAGAAAACATTGGATTGACACAAGAACTAATGAGAGAGATTGACAAAAAATTAATTAGGAAAAACGTAATTTTCAAGTTAGATATGGAAAAGGCGTATGACAGAATTGAATGGGGATATCTCTTGGCGGTTCTACGTAGATTTGGCTTCAATAACAGAATATGTCATTTGATCTCAAATTGCGTAACACATTGTGGTTTCTCGGTGTTGATGCAAGGCAGGTATGACGGTTATTTCAGATCATCTAGGGGTCTTAGGCAAGGTGACCCTCTCTCCCCCTTACTCTTTGTTATTGCAGCAAAAGTATTAAGTAGAGGATTCTCTCGGGCTTTTCGTAGAGGGGAAATTGGATTTTATCACACTCCCATAGCGGCCTCCCCAATTACTCACCTCTTGTATGCTGATGATTCACTGGTTTTCTTGAATGGTAGGAAAAAATCCATTGCAGGATGTATGAAGTTTATAGGCAGATACTGCTGGGCATCTGGAGAGAAAATTAATATTGAGAAAAGTTCGTTCATGATTGACGAGAAAGTTAGTGCAGAAAAAATAATTTTGATCAAATTATGGTCAGGCTTCTCTTACAAGCAGTCACCTTTCACATACCTTGGAGTACCCATTTATCAAGGCAGATGCAGAACCTCTTACTATGATGATTTGGTAAATAAGATCCATAATAGAATCCAAGGTTGGAAATCCCAACTGCTGTCACCAGGAGGTAGATTGACTTTGATCCGACATGTATTACTGTCTATGCCAATTTACACAATAGCAGCTATAGTAGTCCCTATCAAGGTCCTGCAATCTATTCAGAAAATGATTGCAGATTTCTTTTGGGGGGATCATGAAGGGAGACATAAACGGAAATGGATTGCATGGAATAAAATCAGTGTTACTAAGGAGGAAGGTGGTTTACATGTTAGAAGTCTGGATGATACTATAAAAGCTTTTCGAGTTAAGTCCCTTTGGAATCTGTTAAACACCAATTCTTTATGAGCTAAGTTTTTTAGGAAGAAATATTTGAAGGCAGGGGTTCCAATCAGAAAACAAGAGATTAAAGTTGGGGCTTCCCCGTTTATGAAAGAGTTGTTGGTGCATAAAAATTTCATAGTGGAAAATTCCACTTGGAAGATCACTAGAGGTAGCGTTAGCTTATTCGAAGAACACTGGGCTAAAGATGAAATCTTTATTAGAAATGGGGAAGCGGAGACAAATGCCACTTGGCCTTCCCTAAGGCAAATGTGTAGGGAAACTTTTAGATTTTTAACCCCGGGAATGCAAAGAAAAGCTCAAGAGAAGTACAAAACTATTGTGAAAGGCGATGATGGCGATTGGGACACTAGAATATGGATCCCAAGTAATGATGGTATGTTCTCTATTAGCTCAGTATGTGAAATTCTAGGTGGCAGAGGGTTACCTGATGACTTTTGGAATTGGATCTGGCATCCTCTTCTGCCTTCAAAATTTTCCATTTTCACATGGAAGATTATTAAAAGGGCTATACCTATAGATGGCGAAATTAGAAGAATTGGATTCCAATTGGCTTTTAAATGTGGATGTTGTGTTCAATCTGGGGAGGAAACCATAAAACATATTTTCTTGGAGGGTGAGCTAGCAAGCAGAGTGTGGTGTTTGATAAACACGTACATAGATCGGTTGAAGTCTATACCATGCTAAAGGCGTGGTTTAGGAAGGCGAAGAAATCCTCATTCATCTTACTCCTCTTTTTATTTTATGGGAGATTTGGATACAGAGAAACAGAAAACTATATGAATGAAAGGAGTGTTCGTCATGCTATGTGATCATTAAAGTGTATTACTGGATTAAATGTATTGCAAAATTTTTTAATCCTAAATCAAAGGAAACCAATGGGGCGTTGCTCAACAGATTGGGTATACAAGGAAAAAAAGTAGAACTGATTCCTCCCCGGGCGGTGTATTGGAATTTTCCTCCTATGGGATGGTATGTGCTTAATGTAGATGGATATTGTAGGGAGAAGAATACTTCTGGAGGATTTGTTATTGGAAATGAAGAGGGTAACTTTGTGGCGCTAGACAATGTTTTTTTGGAGAAGGAACAAACAATTCAGCAGAAACGAGGGCCTTGCTTGAAGGCTTGAGGATTTGTGTTGATCATTCAAACGGAGTCAATGTTGGTCAAACAATGGATCTTCCAAGAAACAAAGATTCCTTGGTTTCTTAGCAATTGGTGGAGGGAGATAAGAGATATGAATAAGGCTTTGGCGTGGCATTGCATCCACGTGTTCAGGGAGACTAATTCAGTGGCAGACGCTTTGGCTAGATTGGCACAGGTGGAGCAAATGTCTCGAAATTATACTTGGGACTCGCTTCCTAAAAGAATAAAGTCCTTAATTATTCTTGATAAGAATAAGACAACATATCTGAGACTTTCGTATGTTAAATGAGTGTTGGTATTTTTGGTACAATCTTTTTCCGACAGTCTGAGGGTCGCAGCAATCATTTCGGCGTATTTTAGGTGTAGTTGCGAAGAAATGGAGAAGTCTTTGGCTGGAAAAATAGGGGAAATACCCTGTTTTGGAAAAATTGGTATGTGGCATGGGCAAGGAAGGGCGGAGGAAATCTCGATGTTGGTATGCAGGTTTCAGAACCTGAATTGGAGCGCAGAGGTTGCGGAGCAACACAATGCAGCCTGCAGGGCCGTTTGAGTCGAGGATCAGGATTGTGGTTTTGTATTGGTAACAGGCTGGACAGTTCTCTGTTTCCAGTTTTAGTTGCGATGCAGGGTCATGCGGTTATGGGGCGATACAGGGTCATGCGGTTTGGTGCGATGCGGGGTCATGGAGATGGGCTGACTTTGGCTGAAAAATGGTGCGGTCGTGACTGTATAAATGGTATTTGCAAGTTCAAATTGGCAAGATTAGTAGGTTGTATTTTGCAAGAAGTTTGGCTTTTTGCAAGTTGCAAGATTTTATTAGCTTTGTAATTTGCAGTTTTAAGGTTTTAAGTTAGTAAAGTTGTTTAGCATAGGTTTTAATGATGTTTCTTTGGTTTTCCTTTCTCGGGTAAAGTCGTCATATACCCCCGACAAGTGTAAAAGAATTTTTCTCAATAATAAAGGTCTGGCATCCCATAGTTGCCCCGCCCCACTGGACGTTTAATTTAAAAAAAAAAAAAATTCTCTCTTTGCATACACACAAAAGAAAAGGAAAAAAAAACTTGCGTTGAAAGGGTGGGAGGCGCTTGGAAAGAGGAACCTTGGATTCTTGCAAAAAAAAAAAAAATCAGTGAGTACAACTCTATCCTCGTTAATGTTTTTCCATGTAATATGATTGATTAGACATATGGTGTGTGAGGTGACATCTGTAAGAGCAGGGTTTTGTTTTAGGTTTTTTTTTGTGATCTGACGTCTGGAAGAGAGAAATGATGGGAAAGGGGTTTCTTTTCATTTTCTTTTATTGATGGTGATGGGTTTATATTCATTTTTTCTTCATTGATGGTGATGTGACATCTGTAAGAGAAGGGTCTATTTTTTTTTATGATTGACATCTGGAAGAGAGAAAGATGGGAAGGGTTTCTTTCATTTTTCTTTATTGATGGTGATGGGTTTCGTTTTAGTTTTCTTTATTGATGGTGATGCAGACATCCTTAATGAATTGAAGACACCCTTAATGAATTGAAGACATCCGTAATGAATTTTCGTTTTAATGAATTGAAGACATCCTTAATGAATTAAAGATGTGACAGGTTTCTTTATTGATGGTCATGTGGAAGAGACAAAAGATGTCATTCCATAAATCATAACCCATGTATTTTAAAACAATGACCATGTTACAATGTTGAAACAGTGGTCATGTTGTATGGTTATAATGTTATGAATATAACCGTGGTAATGTTTTATGTATATGGTTCTTGTAGTGGGAACGTGATGTGATGTTAATTGATTTGGAAAAGTAATGGCTCAAATAAAATACTTGGTGAATGTTCTTTTTCCACAACTCTGAAAAAAAGAAAAGAATTATTTTGTGTACAGACTTGCTTGTATACGTGCGATAGAATTATGGGTATGCAGACTTGCTTGCATATCGGTGCACCGTTCCATGTGAGTTCGGTTGTACGTGTAGATTTAGGAAGAATATTTGCCAGTGATCGAACTTCGGGTGAGATGACATGACACTCGAGGTGGCACCCCACTTGGGTCATGTATGCTCCGAGTGGCTTCGATGGCCAGAGAGGCACACTTGTGTGAGGTGTGTTCGGCACAGGAGGAGAGTGCGATTGTGGAAAAGAAGCCAAGAATTAAAAAAATAAATAAATAATTAAATAGAACCATTAAATTGAGCATGACATGAAATTGTGTATAGATTATTTTAGTTTGTACTAGGTTAGCCTTGAGGGAAGAAACTACCAGCTCAATCGAATCTCAAATGAGAACTACTTGTCTTCCTTAAGGTGAAGTTGCATTTTGTCCTTTTATATTTAATTTGTCTTGATTTGTAAGTTTGCTCACACCAGTATTATTATATTGACCCAGATTTTGTATTGTTTTACAAATTTGGGTACGTTCTTAATGAGCGTAGCCCTAGAGAACTATCAGGGTTAATTGGAGCGTAAGGAAGGGTATTAGCTGCGTGGCGAAAGCTGAGGAGTTGACACGTCTTTTTGTTAGATCTTTATTATTGTTATTCCTAGGTTTAGATATAAATGCTCAGTTTTGTCAGATATTTATTTGGGAAATTGATTATTGTAATTTTCATTTATTCGTTGTGGACCTCATCTTTAGAGGAAGAATATTGAGGAAGGTTATTAGTTTGTTTTCTGCCTTATGACTGTACCATTTAATTTGTTCCTGTCATGCCTTGGTTTTTGGATAATCTATTAATTTATGTTGTTCAAAAATCGGGGCGTGACATCTATGTTGATCAACCTCCAGGTTATGTCATTAAAGGAAAAGAACATATGGTGTACAAATTAAAAAAGGCTTTATACGGTCTGAAACAAGCTCCAAGAGCTTGGTACAGTCGTATAGAAGCTTATTTCACAGCAAAGGGATTTGTCAAATGTCCAATTGAACACACTCTGTTCATCAAACATGGAAAGGATGGTAAATATGTTATTACTTGCCTCACTAGAAATGCAGATAAGATGATTGAAGAATTCAAAGTCCATATGACGAAGGAGTTTGAAATGACAGATTTGGGAAGAATGCATCATTTTCTTGGGTTCGAGGTGATACAAGGAACCGATGGCATTTTTGTTGGACAACGGAGATATGCACAAGAAATTCTGGATAGATTTCAAATGAGTGGGTGTAATCTAGTTCAGAACCCGATCGTACCGGGAACTAAGCTTACAAAGGATGCAGGTGGAGTAAAGAGGGACAACACGAAGTACAAGCAGGTTGTCGGAAGCTTGATGTACTTAACTACTACAAGACCTGACCTTATCTTCTCAGTCAGTCTTGTTAGCAGGTTTATGGAGTCTCCCACAGAAGAACACTTTTTGGCTGCCAAGAAAATACTTTGTTATGTTAACGGCACACTGGACTATGGTTTGTTCTATAAGGCGGGATCAGCGAGCAATCTTGTGGGCTTTACGGATAGTGACTATGGAGGAGACTTAGAAGACAGAAAGAGCACTTCGGGTCACGTCTTCATGTTTGGTTCTTGTGCAGTAGCGTGGGCATCCAGAAAGCAACCAGTGGTCACTTTGTCAACCACAGAAGCCGAATTCATTGCTTGCCAGGCTGTGTGGATGAGACGGGTTCTAGGAGTAGTTGGATGTGTACAATCAGAGGCTACACAGATTTATTGTGACAACAATTCAACCATTAAGTTGTCAAAAAAATCTAGTTTTGCATGGGAGAAGTAAGCATATCGATATACGATTCCATTTTCTGCATGATCTTGCAAAGGATGAAATCATCGAGCTGGTACAATGTCAAAGGAAAAATAAAATTGCAGACATACTCATTAAACAATTAAAGCTGGACTTGTTCATCAGGATGCGAGAAATGCTTGGGGTATGTTCAAAGACAGATTTAAAATGAACTTAAATCGCGTTCAGTTTAGGGGAGAGTGTTAAGTGGTTATGGAGGCCAAGATTTATTTTTAGTATTTATTGCTGATAATTATTGTAGGTGTTTAATAAACCCCAATCTGTTGGGGTATTTGCTTAGGTCTTCGTAGTTGAACTAGTCTTCAGGAGTATCCCTAAAAGCTAGGGCAGTTAGTAGTAGTGTTTGTTTCTGAATTTTATCATTCTGTTGTGTTGAACTTGTATGGCTATAAATATAGCCAAGTTGTTCTTCAATAAGACATCAGTTTTCCAGCCTTCATTCCTTTTCTATATACTTTCAGTAAACCTAGAAAACAAGAGTAGCAAGTTAGGTGGCTATACCTCCTGATGATCCCACTATACGAGGCCAAAATATGCATCTGCGAAGTACAGATACCCTGTTGCATTATTGAAGCCCAAACCTAATAACCTCCCACAAGTGGGCTCCAATACAGGGTTACTTGATACATCGTGTAACCTCTGTAGTCTGTTAAAAAACAAAAAACCTAGGATTGAAATCATGTTATTATAAGTAATTATCTGTTCCAGAACACTGCAAACATGTGGCATCTAGCATTATTGATGTGCATCACGCACCATGTTTGACCGTCTATCCAACTACAACAATTAAGTCTTATAGGGTGTCAACGCGCTCTACATGCGCAAATATTCAGTACTTTTAAAAACGTGTAATAATATTTTTAATTTGTAAAGGGTTATTTATAATTTATAGATAATTGAAGGGCTTTAAATAAATTATGTTAGAAGCTTATGTATAATTAATTATTATTGAAAGGGGCTGAGTTTGATTATAAATAATATGAATTTGGGAGAGCAAAAGTGTAAAAAAATGTAATAGTATTTTTTAATTAAAAGACACAAATACCCCTAGCACTAGCTTCACATGTAATTATTAAGAACATTAGAGGGCAAAATTGAAAAGAAAATTTTGAGTTGAAGACTTACACTTTTCACTATTCATTTGGGGAAGGAGAGTTATATATTTCTGATGATGGTAGGAAACACATTCAACATGAGGAGCGTCTGCAAAGCAAGTACAAACTATATGAATGGTGAAGCGACATCGAAGTCCACAAAACCAGCCTTAGGGTCAGTTAGCCTTAAAACCATGTCATCTGAAACTCTTGTATAGAGGCCTGAACCTGCTAGATGGAAAACAAGGCTATCAAGGCCAACCACCGGTGATGGGAGTGGGATTTTGTCGACTGCTCCAAACCTAAACTGGGTTGTGCTGAGGGATAGGATACAGAAGAACAACAACATGATGAGCTTCGCCATCGTCTTTTTATTTAGTAAATGTGAGATGGAAAGCGTACATTAGTGTGAAGTATTTATAGCCAAATTGAACTGATGCGTCAAAAAATCGTCCACCTGCGAGTTTGACCTGCAAAATAGATGTTAGACTGCCAATGACCTTTTTGGTGGCCAAAGGCACTCCGATGCTTAAGTCAACAACTCTGTTTGAAAAATGAAGTAAATCTAGAAAAAACTTAGTTGAAGTTGCATACCTATGTCAAAAGTTTCCTTCACCTTTTATAATGGTCGCAGTTAATTCTCTGCGTGACTTAAGCATGTGAGGCGCAACGGAAGGATATGTTTATCATAACAGTCTCCTCTTTAATGGAGATGCGTCCGTGGAGGCGTAACTCCCTCCACGACTGTTTTTGGTGCAACGTTCCTCTTCTTTATGAGATAATTTGTGTCGGGCCTAGATTCGGGCTCTGATTTGTTCGGTCCTGAATTCAAGCTCTATTTATGTCTTCTCGTTGGCGGGCCTTATCTGGGCTTTTGTAATTTGTTTTATTCTTCTTGGGCTTTATGAGATGGCCAAATAGATTGGACGTTATATCCTCGTGATGGGTCTCTATGCCACGTGTATGGCCGCGACGATCGGTTTATTTTGATGTATCATCAGCTACTCCCCTTAGTTAGTGGGTATGTTCATTATCCACTAACTGTGTGGCGGTTTTGTTTTCGATTTCAACATTACAGCACATTTAGTGCTTTTGCTATCTATTGCCGCTATTGTCTCTCCAATGTTCCATCCGCCTGTTAGTTTTGGCGTGATTTCTGGAATTTCATGCGGCTGTTATGTCTTGCACATTCTCCCAAGCGCATACCTTTCGTTGCTCGTCCTTATAAAAGGTGAAGTTTGAGCATGTCTTAATTCCTTTTGCACCTCCTCATTTTCTAGTTGTTAATTCTTTGATTCCTTGCATTTGTTTTGTAGTTATGTCTAACTTTAGGGTTTTGAGCGGCGATGTTTTTTATGCTTTCGAAGCTTTCTTTTTGCCTAAGCGGGCAACGCACACGACTGTGGACAACATTCATCACGATTACTCATTGCCAATTGATCTAGAGATTATTCTCCTCGAAGAAGGCCACAATCTTTGTCGTCCTAAGCATGGGTACATTGCTGTGTATCCTGGTATGTTCCACTCTGGTTTTAGGCTTCCGACTCCTACGATCGTCTGGGAGTACTTAGATCTAGTTGGTATCGTTCCGGCCCAACTGGTGCCTAATGGTTTGAAAATAATGATTTCGACCTTATAAAGGGTTGCCTCGACTTGTATCCCTATGAATGTCAGGGTTTTGCATTCATTGGTGGGGTTTAGCATATACCCCAATCGCACCTGTTGTCTGTGTTATCCTTCTTGTTTCAAGGACATGCGAGAGGAATATGTGGGCAGGTCGAGGTCTTGGTTCTTCGCATCAATTTCTTCCAATCACTTTAGGTATCGCGGGAATCAGATTCTGCGATCATTCCGAGATATTAAGAAAGTTGAGTTGTCGCTGTTTTTGGAAGAACATGAGTTCTGCAGTCAATTTTGCAATCTTCTCCGAGTCTCAGTGGAAGATTTTCTTACTACGGATGCCATTATATATCCGTAGTGGTTTATATTCATCAAGTGAAGCGGGTTGCACTTCAAAGTGACTATTGCGCGCGTTGGTGATGTAGACTTCGACCACGAAGAGGGTTCTGTTGACGAGCGCGTAGGTCGAGCTACTTCAGTCATTATCCGGGGTTCTGGGAGTGTCGGCTCGATTGTAAAGAAACGGAAAGTTCATAGGCCTTCCAGTCCTTCCAAGATGTTGGCTATCAGTTCCGGCAGTGTGTCGAAGAGGAAAAAGTTTGCTTCCTCGGTTCTTGATGCTGCTAGGGCTCCCTCTTGCCTTGTTTCTCTCCGAAAGGGAGGTCGTGGTTCGGAGGGTGATTCTTCTATTCAGGAGGACGATATGGTAAACCAAGTTCTCGAAAGGAGTAAGAAAAAAAAGTCTCCCGTCCTCTAGACGACCATGAGAAAAATCTTGTTGCCATTTATGGTTTGTCCGCCTCACTGGCTTGTTTGTTGATAATTCGCGCATTGTTGAGAATAAAATGCTTCAGCTTGGTCTTTGGCAGTCGAAGAATCTGGAGGGTACCAAGACCTTGGATGACTTCAAATATGATCCGTCAATGGAGGATCAAGTCGCTGCCCGAGCTTGAGATTTCAAGCTCACTATTTTTTTTGTCGTGGTTGGGACTTCGGGATCACCTGCCCCTACTGTGCACGGGGAAATCTTTTGGCCTTCATAGGTTGATGTGCAAGACATCACTCGCAACCTCATTGGAGGTTGTCATGGGCGGTTGGCTAATAGGCCTCTTATGCCCGTACGCCAGCCACGTCGCCATATTAATGAGGGCCTCTAGTATCTTATGGAGGGGATGACACACCTTACTTATGTAGGACAAATCCTGGTCATTTCTCATGTTTTCCACCGATTTGATTTGTTGAAGGCGTAGTGCATAGAGCATGAAAGGGTTGTGGATTCTATGCAGACGTCACCGAGGGAACTCGAGGCTATTCATGATACGTTTACTTTTGACCTCAATACGTCTAAAGTAGAATTGGGCAAGTTATGGTCTCGTCTGGATGTTGTTGAGAAAGAGTTGTCCGACCAAAAGGTTGAACGTGATGAAGTTGTTCGTTTTGCTGAGGAATTTTCTGCCAAGCTCAAGGCTTCTGCTATTCGAATCGCTCAACTGAATTCTGAGTTTGTCGAGACCAAGTCTGCGGTCTCTGCTAAAGTTGCGGATGTCGACAATGAGTTAGCGTCAACCCGAGCTGAGCTATCATCTGTTACTGAGAAGCTGAAAGTGGTAGAGGCCACGGATTGGAAGAGAGTGGTCGATGGTCGCCAATATTTCTTGGATTTTCTTGAGACGCAAGGTTTGGACATGACCCAATACTGTTGTTTTGTTGATGAGGAATTTGATGATGTCAAGGAAGTTGTTCCAAATTCACTGGATGATCCGGATATCGGAGAACCTTCTGAGCACATGTTGCCTGGAGATAATGCCCATGATGTTTATTTTCTTCTTTAATTGTTGTTTTTTGTAATCTCCTTTATTAGAAAATAAATGGAAATTTTTTATTTCGCATTTGTTGTATCCAGTATGTCTAGCTTGTCAGCTTTTATTTACGACATTCCTGGGAGATTTCTGACTCGTTCGTCTAGATTTTAACGAATGGCTTCGATGTTCGACGTTCTAGTCGTGTAGAAGCTTTAGTTTACGAAATCCGGTTCTACATTCGGATTACGATGTCTTTCATTACAGTCGATGAAAAAGTCCAACTCTTATGTCCTGGTACTTTATTACTTCGTGGTTGATCAGGCCAAAAGTTATTGTTTTTATGTTCGACTCATTCGTCCAATACATGTATTTGTTTTTGCTCGATACTCTAGCCGTGCTGCGTATTTTCTCGAGTTGGATCTTTAATCTGACTTCCTTGTCCTGATTGAATTCTTGTTGTTTCAAATTTGGGAGCGAAAGATTTCATTAGTAATATCTTATCAAGTGTTCTACATTCCATGGTCGAGGTAGCATTTCACCCTCTTTATTCTCTAACCAGTACGTTCGTGGTCTGTTGATTTTTGTTACTCGGTACGGTCCTTCCCAGTTTGGGTTTAGCTTGCATGCGCCACGTTCCTTCGTGTTGAGTTGAATTTTTTGTAGCACCCAGTCTCCAACTTTAAAAGTGAGGATTCGCACCTTCTTGTAATATCCTGCCATACGTTGTTGGTAGGCTGTCATTTTGATGGAGGTTGTTGCTCGCTTCTCTTCGAGGAGATCCAGTCCAACTCTCAGTGCTTCGATGTTATCCTCAGCTCAAAATTCTTTGGTACGGAATGTTGGCATTCTGATCTCCACGGGTATCATTGCTTCTGACCCGTATGCGACGACGAAAGATGTTTCTCCTTTCGGAGTTCATTTTGTTGTTCTGTATGCCCAAAAGACGTCTGATAACTCGGATGTCCACAATCCTTTTGCTGCCTCAAGTCTTCTTTTGATCGCTTCAAATATTGTCATGTTGGTGACCTCCGCTTGTCCGTTTGCTTGTGGATGAGCAACGCAGAAAAATGTTGTTGGATATTCAGATTTTCATATAACTCCTTAACTTTCTTGCCTTTGAATTGCTTCCCATTGTCTGTGACAATTACCCTTGGGACCCTGAATCTGCATATGATGTCTCTCCAAAGAAACTTATCGACTTGGGCTTCTCCTATTTTTGTGAGGGGCTATACTTCTACCCACTTGGTGGAGTAGTCTACTGCAACGAGGATAAACTTCTTCTTATCGAATGTTGGGAGTGGTCATACGATGTCCATGCCCCATTGTGTGAATGACCAGGGGCTGCTTATTGGGATCAGGTTTTGTCCCGGAATGTGAGTGTATGGAGCATATCTTTGACATTTGTCGCATTTATGAACTAGCTTTTGAGCATCTGCTTGCATCGTTGGCCAATAATAACCCAATGTGAGAGCTTTATGGGCCAATGTTCTCCCCCTAGATGATTCCTGCATGTGTCATGGTGGATTTCCTGTAGAACGTATTCAGCATCTCCTAGTGCAAGGCACCTCAGCAACGGGCTCGTGGCAGGTCTTCTGTATAATTTGTCATTGATCATTGTGTATCATGCTGCCCAATTTCGTAGCTTTCTAGCTTCCATCTTATCTGCTGGGAATTCTCCGTTTGATATATACGTCAGGATTGGAGTTGTCCAGTTTTCTCTTGATTTACGGCGCATGCTTCTTCTGCTTGGTTTTCAAGTATGGAGCTTCCTTGTGTCATGACGAGTGAGTTTTCATTATCCTTCGTTGTCGAAACTTCATTTGCTAGTTCATCGACTATTTTGTTATCTACCCATGCGCACCGTTGGGTGATTAGCGTTTCGAAAGCTTTCTACTAGCTCTATGGTTTTCTGGTGGAAGGCTTTCATTCAGGTACCTTTGACTTGAAATTCACTGTTTAGTTGACCACCAACTTGGAATCAGTAAAGACACTAATGTCTTTCATTCCCAAGTGTTTTGCTAACTATAGCCCTGTTATCACGGCTTCGTACTCGACTTCATTATTGGAGGCTCTAAAGTTGAATTTTATCGCCTTCTCTAATGCGATGCCTTCTGAGTTGTACAAGACTAGTCTAGCATGCTTCCTGCTTCGTTGAACGCTTCGTTAGAATGGAGGATCCATCCATCGGTGATTGGTTTGGGTCGTTCTTCCCTGCTTTCGTTTTTCGCCATTGGTTGTTGCTTCCTGTGAACTCAGCGATGAAATTTGCTAGTGCCTGAGCCTTGATAGCAGTTTTGGGGGTGTAGCTGATGTCGAATTGTCCGAGTTCTATTGCCTACTTTACCATTGTTCTCGACAGATCTGGTGTGTGTAGTACTAACCGAAATGGTTGTTCGGTCATAACTGTGAATTGGGTGTGCTTGGAAGTATGGTCGCAATTTTATTGACAACATGATTAGTGCAAACGCCAGTTTCTCTAGGGCCGGATAGTTGACTTCTGCATCCGCGAGTGTTTTGCTAATGTAGTATACTGGTTTTTAATGCCTTTTTCTTCCCGTATCAACGCCAAACTCACCGCGTGATCGGACAAATAGAAATATATACAGTGTTTATCCCATGCTTGGTTTTGTTAGTAGCTTTGTGCTTCCCATGTATGTCTTAAGGCTTTGAAAGGCTTCCTCGCTTTCAGCATTCCACTCGAATGTCTTATCCCCCTTCAAATTTTTTAAGAAAGGCAGACATTTGTCCGATGATCTGGAGATGAATTCGTTCAGAGATGCTATTCTCCCATTAAGATTTTGGACACCTTTTATGTTTGTCGGAGACTGCATGTTGAGAAGCACTTGTATCTATTTTGGATCGGCTCCAATTCCTTGTTGATTGACCATGTACCCGAGGAACTTCTCTAATTCCACTATAAAGTGCATTTTTCCGGGTTCAGTTTCATTTTATACTTTCACAGCTGGGAAAAAGTTTGTTCGAGATCTGTGACCTAGTCTGCTCGCGTGAGCTTTTAACAAGCATGTCGTCGATGTAAACGTCCATCATTTTGCCGATCTGATCTTTAACCATTTTGTTCACTAGTCGTTGGTACATCGCTCCCGCGTTCTGTAATTCGAATGGCATTATCCAATAATAGTATGTACCATTTTCCATTATAAAAAAAGTATTTTCTTGGTCGGGAGAGTACATTTGTATCTGATTATACCCGGAGTATGCATCTATGAAGCTCAACATTTTGTGCCCGACAGTTGCATCCACTATCTGATCTATTTGTGGAAGTGATAAACTGTCTTTGGGGCAGGCTTTATTCAGATCGGTGTAGTCCACGCACACCATCCATTTGTCGTTTGTCGTTCTTCTTTTTTACCAGCACCGTGTTTGCCAACCAATCCAGGTAGTGGGCTTCTCTTATCATCTCTGCACTGAGTAGTCGGTGCACTTCCTCATTTATTGCCTGATTACGATCCGAAGCCATCAGTCTTGTTTTTTGTTGAACCGGCTTCTTGTCTAGGTTCACTTGTAATTTGTGAAAGATGATGGATGGGTCTATCCCCAGCATCTATTTCATTGTCCATGCAAAAACATCTTGGTTATCTTTCAGTAGCTGGATCACTTCATTGGCGAGTTCATAATGAATCTTTGTGTCAATTCAGACTGCTTTTTTCGCTTCGTTGTCTAGGTAGACTTCGATCGTTTCTTCTTCTGGTTGTCCGGTGTTAGATCGATCTCGCAAAATGGTTGGAGTCATATTGTTGTCCAGAGAGTTCAAACTCTTTTCATCCAGCTGATATGAAGGCCCTTTCCGGTCGTTGCAGTAATTGCTATTTATGGAGAGTTTTTATTGCTGGGAAATGACACTCACGGGGCCGCTGGTTGATCTCCTTTGATCCTTTCGATACCATTGTCGGTATGGTACTTCAAGCATTGGTGCATAATGGAGGAGACTGCTCCCATCTTGTGTATCCATGATCTCCTGAGTAGCATGTTGTACGCAACAGGAGCGTAGACAACGAGAAAGTCTGTCAACAATACTTGTTGCTTTCTTGGATTTCCTATTTTGACCGGCAGTTGAATCACTCCTAGCGGATGACATTGTTCCCCACTGAAACCCACCATTTATTGATCGCTAGGTGAAAGCATATCATTGGTGAACTGCATCCTTCGAAAAGCTGTCAGGTATAGGAGGTTGGTCGCGCTGCCGGTGTCGACCAACATCCTTTTGATTTCCCATTTAGCTATTATGACCGAGATCATTAGAACATCATTGTGCGGAAAATTAACCCCATCTTCATCTTCGTTTGAGAAAGTTAGAGTCCTCTGCATCGTTTTTGCGCGCTGCGCGGATGGTTCTTGGAATATGATATTTCGCAAGTCTCTGACTATATGTTTTCAGGATCGATTGGATTGATATTTTTCCCCGGCTGCACCGTGCAAGACATAGATTGTTTCCTTTACTCGCTCCCTTGAGATAATTGTTTCGTCCTCGAGTTCGACAAATTCTCCGAGTCGTCCCTATCTGATATGACGTTCAATCTCGTCTTTTAGACTGTGACAATCTTCGGTATCGCGGCCGTAATCGTTGTGGAAGAGACAGTATTTGTTCTTACTCCACTTCTATGGACATCCTCTCATTTTTTGTGGCCATCTAACATTTTCCCTTCCTGTCACAACTGTAAGGATCTCGCTGCGACTTGCTATCAAGGTCACGAACGATTTCTCGCATTTAGGCTTTTTCGGTTGTAGTTTTCTAAGCTTCCCTTGATTACATTTGGAACTGTTACTAGTCCGATGTCTCTTAAGCTGGGTGATTTCTTCTCGAGGTTTGCTGCCCTTCAAGTCTCAGATGATTCTATCCATCATCTCGATTACGTGGTTCATCTGAGCCATAAACTTCGCTACTCGGGGACCCGAGGGGATTCTCCAAGATGTCAGAGATGTCTAAACTGTTACCTGTTGGAGCTCTTGTCTAGCAGGTAATGTTGATTCGACAACATGTCGTATTGTTCATCGTCAAATTGAGGATTTGTGGAGTGTTCCATTGACTTTCACAGTTGTTTGATCTTCTATCAGATTGTGTGAGCTTTGTTACTGCAGATCTTATTTAAGGAAACTCATCGTACCCCACGGACGACGCCAAACTGATGCATCAAAAAATCGTCCTCTTGCGAGTTTGGCCAGTAAAACAGATGTTAGACTTCCAATGACCACCTTTTTGGTGGTCGAAGGCACTCCGATGCTTAAGTCAACAACTCTGTTTGAAGAAGGAAAGTAAATCTGGACAAAACTCAGTTAAAGTTGCATACCTGTGTAGAAAGTTCCATTTACCTTTTATAATGGTCGCGGTTAATTCTGTGCATGACTTAAGCATATGAGGCGCAATGAAAGGAGATGTTTCTCGTAACAGTCTCCTCCTTAATGGAGATGCGTATGTGAAGACTTAATTCCCTCCATGACTCTTTTTGGTGCAACGTTCCTCTTCTTTATAAGAGAACTTGTGTCGGACCTGGATTCAGGCTCTGATTCGTTCGGGCCTGGATTCGGGCTTTGTTTATGTCTTTTAGTTGGCGGGCCTTATCTGGGTCTCTATAATTGGCTTTATTCTTTTTAGGCTTTATGAGCTGGCCCAATAGATTGACGCTATATTCTTGTGATGGGTCTCTATGCCACATGTATGGCCGTAATGATCGATTTATTTTGATGTATCATCATGAACCATGATCACCATATCCAGCCCCTTCCCTCCAACTTCCACTATAAAACCTGGCATGGTTGAACAATAAAAAAGTTGATTTTTCCATCTTTTTTAAGTTGCAATTTCAGGACAGATCCTCCTCAATTGGAACCAAAAGCAACATGTGGAATTCTGGAGTGTGGGATGAACCTGAAAGCATGGAAAGACCAACAAAACTGTCAATAGTAGATCCTACCACTGTAATTCCATTGTGTTCCTTCAGTTTGCTAAAGGACTCCATGGCATTACTGTGTCCTCTTGACTTGATCAATTTGAAGAGACTAAGGAATTATAATAACAGACCTATTAAAGAGGATAAAATTAACTCTGAATCCATATAATCAAAGTGGCTAGCATACAGTAGCAGTAGCAGTAGTATCAGTAGGAATGGTACTCAGTCTAGTACCAGTTCTGAAACTGTGGCTGTGTTTGGAGCTGTTGAGCTGAGGTGTAACTTGAACCTTGATGATTTGCTGAATTGAAGTTAGGTATTGCTATTAAAAAAAAAAAAAAAAAAAAAGTGGCTAGCATGTGCATGGATCCCCTTGATCTTGAGTGAAAAAACTCAATACTGTCACTAGTTTTCATAGTTGGGGGTATAGAAAGACCAAAGTTATGCCTAAAATGTTAGGCAAATTTTCAGTTTGAATAGCAAAGAGTGTATGAAAGCCCAAATCAATTACATTATGCCAATACCAGGAGGTAAATGGAGATTTGAAAAGTAATAATGACAGAAAATAAAAATAAAAAATTAGTAAGGATTTTAATGTGACGAGATCAACAAACAAGTGGAAGTTTGTTGAAGAGTATTTGAAACGAATGGAATTCAGGAAAAGCAAATTGTAATACCCGTACTTTTTCATTAACTTTAATAAAATAAAATAAAATAAATTGTACATAAAATTTTAATTTATTGTTTTTAATTTTTCGCTAAAATAATTTAGATATACGTATGTAACAACCTCGTGTCTATGCATGTTTTGTGTTTCGCCTAATTACATAAATATAAATATTATTTATTTATTAATGTGTTAAGGTATTATCATTTTTTTTTTTGAAAGGCAAGCAGGGTTTTTATAGGATCTCAGAACCCACTAAAGATGTCGCAAGCTGGGTTTGAACCCATGACCTAGTGGTACTATCCGCCAAGCTCTAACCGTTGAGCTGTCATGCCATTGGCATTATCATATTTTTATATAATGTGTAAAACCTTGTTTTAGTGAGTAAAAAAAGTAGAAAGTGTGGGTGGATTTAGCAAATTATTAATGAAATCCAATCTAGACTCCGTTTGATTATAACATGGTTTTGGTACTTGTTTGATTAGAATGTGATTTTGGGTTTTGTTTGGTTATAGTATGATTTTTGGTTATTTTTATATTGGACTTGGGTTATTTCTATCATTAAAGTATTGATTAGAATAGTGATTTGGGGGTTAGTTTATAAGCTTGGGTTATTTTCTATTGGGCTTGGGGTCATTTTTAAACTTTGGACTTGGGTGAAAGTGTCACTAGGGTTGATAGTGAATAAGGTGTTTGCTAAATAAATAGTGAAATACAAACGAGGACAAGTTCTCTGTGGTAGTTGTTATATTACAGAGGAGCAATTCTAGCTGGCCTGGAAACCAGCGAGGTTTGACTGCCTTGGGGGGGGCAAAAATACATTTTTGCCCCCTTCTTTAAAACAACTTTTTGGAGTATGTGTTTAAAGAGGGGGGGCAAAACTGTATTTTCACCCTTCAAGGCAGTCAAACCATGCTGGTTTCCCAGGCCAGCTAGAATTTCTGATTACAGAGTTAGAGAAATGGAAAAAGAAAAAGAAAAAAAAAAGAAAAAAAAGGGAATGAAGACAAAGAGATAGGTGAAAACCTGAATATAGGTGACATCTCAGAATATAGGGAATGAAATACAACTTTGCTTTATACAATATGTTTTGTTTAAGACTGGTTGTACATATTTGTGATGTGAAGCACACTGGGAGTAAAAGAAGAAAAAGATGAGGCAGAGAAATAAGATAGAAAAGGAAGAGAAGATAAGAACCTGATCCGTATAAATAAATAAAATGAGAAAGAGAATGGTTGGGGATCTTTTTTTCAAAGAGTAATAGATGGGGGTGGGGGTTAATGATTTAATATCTTTAGAATTGACTGATTGATGATTGATATGTTGCTTGAGCGGAAGAAAATAAAAAAGAGTGAACAGGAGAGAGAAAGAGAGAGAGAATGAAATAAAGAAAAAAAAATCGAGAGAGATAAAAAGAAATGAGAAAAAAGAAATAAATAAATAAAGGGAAGGAGAGAAGAAGAAACGAGAAATTGAAGAAGAGAAAATGAAGAGAAAAAAGAGAGGTAGGGAAGGAGAAAGAGAGAAAGGAATGAGCAAAAAAGAACCGAGAAAATGAAGGAGAGAAAATGAGCAGAAGAAAGAATAATGAAGATGAAGAGATGGTGTGCGCGTTGCTCTATGGCGGGGATTGATTTGAGTATGTATTTGCAGTTTTACGTGTTTTGCATGTCAAATCGGTGAGTATTTCTCACTCTTGATATTATCTTTTATTTTAAGTCTTTATTTGTGATAAAAATCACATTTAAACGAGTTTGAGGAATTGTAATACTATGTTTAGGATAGGATTATTGTTGAATTTTTATATATGTAGAGTAAACAATATGATTGGAACTAAACCATTGAATTAATTTATATTGGGGAAATTAGGAGAATCGACTATGTGAAAATTTTATGAATATAGTATTAAAAAAAAGTGAAAAGTGTGATTTTAGTATACAGACTTGCTTGTATACTTGGTATATGATTTTAGTATGCAAGTCTTGCATACTGAGGACATTGTTCCATGTGAGTTCCGATGTATGCCTAATGATTAGAATAAATTTGTCATAGATCGAACTTCAAGTGAGATGATATGTCCATAGACGTGGCACCCCACTTAGAACATGTAAACTCCGAGTGATTTTGGAGGCAAGGGAGGCACACTTGGGTGAGGTGTGTTTGACACAAAGAAGGTAGTGCGATTTTGTAAAAGAAGTGAAATTTTTGTGTATATACATGATTGCCTTAAGGTAAGAAACTAAATGTTCATTCGATCATTGAATGAGAGCTACATGTCTTCCTTTTAAGGTAAAATGTGCATTTTGTTGATATTTCAATAAAGGTGCATTATGACTATGATTTGTTTTATGTTGAAAGTAAGTTGCATTTTGAAATTACACCCATTGTTTTTAACCATTTCGTGCAAGTTAGCAAGTCTACTAACGTTTATGTGGGTTAGACTTGCCATTGTCAACCCTCACAACATAAGTATTGGTAAAATATAAATTTACTGTAAGTATGATAGAACTTATTAGAGGGATACATATTTGATTTGTGGTTGTATTTTATGTAATTTATTTTATATAATAGAGATAGAGATTACTCATAACAGCTACCTCGCTGACCCAAGTAAGTTTATGCTTCTTGGGTACGTTCTTATTGGAACGTAGTCAATTAGTCTTTATCAGGTTAGAGAGTTTTTGGGACGGTGTTGTTGGAGGTTTACTTGTGGGGCAACATCGGCAAAGAGTTTTCTGGTTAGAATTTTGTGTACTTCAATTTCTTTCTTTAATAAATGTTTCTGTTGTTAAATTTCCATGTCCCGAATTTGGGAGAAATGGATATTCCTAATCCGACATGGATATAAGGATTTCGTTTTCTCAAAAGTCGAGACGTGACACAAACTTTTTTCGAACAAATTTGGGGTGCCCTAATCAAAGTTTTTTTTTTTACCAAACAAGTGGAAATTAATTTACTCAGGAAGAATTTTATTTTTGATGCAACAAATACTCAATAATGAAGCCATCAAATTATAAACAAATAATACATTAAAACATTATAAATAAATAAAAACAAGTCATAGGTACAGACTCATTTTATGTCTAACAATAGATTAGGCACGCTTACGCAAACTTTGACATGATCTTGAAAGTGGTTCGAGAACCGGTTTTCTTTTTATAAAAGGCCAAAGCCACTTATTTTGGCTTTTTGATCCCATATTGTGGGGTGAATCTCAAAAGATATGAAAAAACTCCCTCCAAGCCATATATATGACTTTCATCGAATACGACTTTCCACAAAATTCTATATGTATCTATGACATCGAGTATATATTTCTATTAACTCACTTTAAATTGAAGAAAGTTGAAATCAATTGGATTTACTAATCCTCCCTTTCCCAAAGGAAGAATGTGAAATTCTTTTTACTTTCAACAATGATCAAAAGATTAGATCTAGCCATAAAAAGAATATGTTTGACTTGACTTGAATTTGATATATTGGGTCGGATTTGTGACATTATCGGCCAATAGAGCACCCACAATTGGTGTCACTCCAGGATTGCTCAATTCATGGTTTTTTTTAGAGAAATTGACTACGGTGGTGGATTGCTAAAAAATAGCAACCACCCTACATACAAGAGTTCACTTCTAAATCTTAAAGCCAACTTTGCTAAAGCATGACAATGTCACAATCTACAAACAATGGTACTCGCTCTTTGGATCTATTGGGCTAGATACTTGTCGGGTCAGGTCAAGATGGATTGGTATCCCTACTTCTTTATTTAGTGTCACAAATGCTAGATTTGGAAGAAAAAAAACTCAAAATCATGATTCCGGAAAAAATTTAGATTTTTTGCAGCATAGTTATGGTTTAGGGTGTGGAATCCCTAATTGGATAACAAAAAAAAAATTACCAATACAACCCAACAATGTATTCTGGGCACTAAATTTCGAGCAACAACAAATTGAAGTGAATCAAGTATAATTCTCCAATAAATTATTTTATTTTGTTGTAAGCTCATCATATTCATTTTATTGATATATCACATTCAGCCAAATGAAACAATATCATTTGAGCTGAAATTTTGAGAAAAATTAAAGACCAACAATAGAAACAATGTATCAAAGTTTTAGCTCGTTTGGACATGCATGCCTCGAGATCCATGCTGAGTAGGATAAAGGAATTTTCTCTATTAATATCATAAAGCGAGCGAGGGCCTACCTTGGGCACGACACAAGCCAGTCGGTAGGCCAACTAGCGCCTGTTGTCCAAGACCACTCGAAATGGTGGTCACAAATACCGTTTATCAAGATATTTACTAGGGGACCTAAATGCGTATCTCCAGGAACGATAGCAAAATGCTTGAAACTTTTGCATGTTGTTTCTAGTATTAATACGTAATTTTTTTGAAATTTTCATCTCAAACGAAGCTCATACAAATTAAAAAAAAAAGTTTTTAAACTTAATAATCTTAATTTACAATGAACACTAAATAAGTCTTCCTGAGTTTGTAAAAATAATTATTATTTTTTTTTTTTCCCTAAACTCCCAATGCCCTTAAAATTGAAAAGGAGAATTGAGTTTGTATTCGAGTGAGGACTCGAATCATTGTGAAATAAATTTTTGTGGGAAAATGGGAAGGTAAACGAGGAGGGGTGTTATTCTTGGAGAGGAAGTATAACAAGAACACGACATGCATTGCGACATTCACATTTGCAGTTGAACTACAAAAGGAATTGTCTAAAATAAGCTTATAAAGTGATAAAGAATGGAGGGCATAATGGTCCAAACATACCTTTATCTCTATCTATATTAGTAAGGGTAATTTGCACTTTGCCCCCATTATAAATGGCTTATTCAAGTTTACTCCCATAATAAATATGTATTGCATTTCCCCCCAAGACAAACAGTCATCGTGCCTTGACCATGTATTTTCATATTAAATTACCAAAGTGCCTTTGATAAATCACAGGCTGTGATTTAATGTTTCGTATCTTGAACATCTAATCTCGAGGAAAATCCTAAGGCTCAACTGAGATCGTAATCACATCTGCTCATCTCGAGAAAAATCTAACGGTCCAAATTTAGGAAAATCTATCGTGATCCTAAGGTCCACCATCAATTTTTAGGGTTTCAAGAATGACTGATCGATCCATCCATCCATCACGCCTTATTTATTCATATTTGTAAGTTGTTCAATATTTTTCTTGTTTAATTTCTAGGGTTTAGTTAGTAGTTTAAACATCGTGTATGTATGCATGTATGAATCTCTCTTGATAAGATAAGATGATAGATAATGCGGATTGTTTGTTTTAAACATAAAACGTTTGAGCTTTGTTACGCACGCCTCAATGTCTTATTATTTTTAAAACTATATTAGCTTTGATTTAGAATAGTTCATTTTTTAATCCCAAGCAGACCTACCTCAAAGCCCCCATAAAAAGAATCTCCTCAACAACAATCACTTCTTGCTCCATCGTTTACGAATAAAGGGTTGTTTAGTTTAACATTGTTGAAAATATTTACCCAATAAATTCTATGTACCAGTACCAGCATAAAGCTACTATTGTGGATTTCATCTTTTTTCACTACTTAGGCTTGCAATATGACATCTACTTACCATTTTTATCCATCTAAATCATGTGTATTGTTTATCCTAGAAAATTTGAATATTAATGCTCCTCACTCGTCCTTTCCACTTTCTAACTTATATTACCATTATTCTTCTCGATTCCCTCCTTGTACTTTACATGCAAGTATTATTGTTTCTGACTTGTTTGTTTCATGAACTTCGGTGGAACTGAATGATCTGATGGAGAATAAAGGTGCCAAAAAGTCTAGCAATAAATTCATGTTCTACGAAGCTCCCCTAGGTTACAGCATTGAAGACGTGCGACCAAACGGTGGAATCAAGAAATTCAGATCTATCTGCTGCTTACTCCAACAACGTAAGTTCATCTTATGAGATGCTTCTACTTCTTCAATTATGTTTTATTTTTTTCATTGTGGGTGATGATGGTACTTCTCCAAGTACAAAAATTATGTTGATCAAGGAGGTATTTACTTAATTCTCACTCGATTTTATCTATGTTAATATGTGCAGTGCGTCCGGAAGCCATCCTGATTTACTCGACTTTGGAGAATAGTCATTTTTGGTTTTTATTTCCCTCATGACCTCTTAGTCTTTGTGTTCTAGATCTAGTCTATTTTTGTTCCCTTCTTCATTGGTCTTACACCAAAATGGTCTATACATCTTTTCTGATCTTGAAGGAAATGCCCCTTCTATCTTTATCCAGGGAACAACTGGATGAGATGTTAAAACCAGCCGAGTGCATTGTAGTTTCATCTATAAGCATATCTATTTACAGACACAGTTGTATGCTCCATATTGAATCAATGAGTAGAGAACAATCAAGAATAAAATTGAAGCGTACCTTGATCCATGATAGCACTTCAAGGAAGGGATGAGTCTTGATCTTCCAGTTGATAACGTATGTTCTCTGTATATCTCTCTATAAAAGGGAATTTCAGAAGAAACAAAACACACACACAACTGGGGACCATAACCCAGTATTTATAACTAATGGGTTATCAGTTATTCTAACTTACTAATTTCTAATTTGGTCCCTCATCAAATTAGAAATTGCTTAAGTGTATCTACACATTAAGCCCATGACATTTTAATACCCTACCCCAATTAATCATATTAGATCACAATTTATTTGGGCTATACTTTAAGATAGCAATACACATTAAACACATATGTGTGCCCACACATGTTGGATTTTTCCAACAATCTCCCACTTGGGCCACATATGTTACCGTAAATATGTGTATAACCTAATTAGCTCAAAATTTGCTATCACATATAAAGGTATTTCCAAACAATCTCGTCCATTGACTATACAGGTATAGGACTAAAGGAACTTTCGTCACATTTAGCGCAACTAAATCCAACAATAGTCACGTATACCCATACAATCAAATGACATAGATCAATCATGGTAGAGTAGCATGAAAATTACAAGTAACGTGATCTAAACATGCCTATTTCCAACTTGTCCTACTTTAAACTTTATTGAGATCGAACTTTAACACAATAAACCAGAGTGTGAATAAACTGAATACTTTATTTCTACAGAAAATACCCAAATACACAAAATGTGTCAAAAATCCAATGTAGAGCAATCAAATATACAAACTCCCACTAAACCAAAGTGTTCTCAAATGATATAACACCCATATGAGCAGTGTGCTCATGAAAGACCTTGGGTGGTAATGCCTTAGTAAGCGGATCTGCAATCATGGAGTTTGTCCCAATGTGCTCTATGGAAATCTGTTTATTCTGTACTCTCTCTTTCACAACCAGGAACTTTATGTCAATATGATCTGACCTAGATGAGCTCTGTTGTTGTTGGCATATAGAACTGTTGAGTTATTGCCACAATATAACTTTTTGTGGTCTTTCAATACTCCTCAGAATGCACAGCTCGGTGACAAAATTTCGCAGCCATAATCCATGATTGGATGCCTCAAAACATGCTACATATTTTTCTTCCATAGTGGAAGAAGCTATGAGCGTCTGCTTGACACTCCTCTAGGAAATAGTTCCTCCAGCTAACAGATAAATGTAGCATGAGTGGATTTTCTACTATCTTGGCATCGAGCAAAATCAGAATCAGAATACCCTATGATCTCCAACTGATCTAATTTTTTGTATGTGAGCATGTAATTCTCAGTTCTCTGTAATTATCTCATAACCCGTTTGGATGCTTTCCAGTGATCCATCCCAAGGTTGTCTAAATATCTACCTAGCATTCCAACAATGAATGTTATATCTAGACGTGTACAAACCAGAGTGTACATTAGACTCCCAACAGCTAATGCATAGGGAATCTCTTGCATTTCTTTAACTTCAAGTTTATTCCTATGGCATTGTTTAAGACTTAATTTGTATCCTTTAGCTACAGGGGTTTCTTTTGGTTTACAATTTTGTATGTCAAATCTTTTAAGCACCTTTTCTATATAGCTCTTTTGCAATAATCCAATAATACCCCGAGAGCGATCTCGGCGAATCTGAATCCCTAAAACAAAAGAAGCTTCACCAAGAGCTTTCATATCAAATTTTTTTGATAGAAATCACTTAGTTTCGTGCAACATGTCTTTGTTATTAGTGGCAAGCAGTATGTCATCAACATACAAAACAAAGAAGATATGCTTACTCCCACTGAACTTATGATATGCACAATTATCAACTGCATTTGTCTCAAAACCAAATGAGACGATTACTTGATGAGATTTGTGGTACCATTGACGGGAAGCTTGCTTGAGCCCATAGATGGATTTCTTTAGTTTGCAAACCATATTCATCGGGTCTCAAGACACAAAGTTTTCTGGTTGCACCATATAAATTGTTTCATCAATGTCGCCATTGAGAAATGTTGTCTTAACATCCATCTGATGTAGCTCAAGGTCAAAGTGCGCAACAAGTGCCATCATTGTCCTAAATGAGACTTTCTTTGAAACCGGAGAGAAAGTCTCTTTATAGTCGATGTCTTCCTTTTGAGTGAAGCCTTTAGCTACAAGACGAGCCTTATATCTCTCCACATTACCTTTTGAATCCCTTTTGGTTTTGAATATCCATTTACAACCAATGGGCTTTGTATCTTTAGGTAATGGGACAAGATCCCAAACTTGATTGTCTTGCGTAGACTTGTACTCCTCATTCATAGCATCTATCTACTTTTGAGAGTTAGAATTCTGCATGGCTTGATGGAAGTTGATTGGATCATTTTCCATCATTCCATCATTCCATCATTTTCCTCATGTTCTTGGAGAAAAACTATGTAATCATTCGGAATAACATTTCTTCTTTCTCTCGTGGATCTCCTTAATGACATTTGTTCTTGAGGTTTTTGAATTTGTTCCTTTGGAACATCTACTTCAATTTGAACAGGGAGTTGTTCAACATTGTCTTGTTGAGGTTCTAGATCTGCTTCTTGATCAATGACAGGTACATAAACATGTACATTGTCAAAAACAGTAGTAGGAGTCGAAATCGATTCCTCCTCAAAGACAATGTCTCTTACCTTATTTCTCCCCCCAAACTCAACATCCTCTAAAAATGTTGCAGTTCCCGTTTAAAAAATAAACCTAATTGTGGGATTATAAAATTTGTAGCCCCTAGATCGCTCTGAATAACCAACAAAGTAGTTGTTTACTGTCTTGGAATCCAATTTGTTTTCATTTGGCCTATAAAGCCTAGCCTCAGATGGACATCCCCAAATGTGAAAGTGCTTTAAACTAGGCTTTCGGCCAGTCCAAAGTTCATTAGGAGTCTTGGCAGCTGCTTTAGTTGGTACTTTATTTAGGATATAAGTTGTTGTCTTTATTGCTTCTCCCCAGAGTGATTCTGGTAAGGTAGAATTACTAATCATACTCCTCACCATATCCTTAAGAGTTATGTTTCGTCTTTCAGCGACACCATTCATGCTAGGTGAACCTAGCATGGTGTACTGTAGAACGATTCCACATTCCTCTAGGAATTTAGCAAATGGCCTTGGATGTTGTTCTCCCGAACAGTCATATCTGTCGTAGTACTCTCCACCACGATCATATCTAACACACTTAATTTTCTTACTGAGTTGGTTTTCAACTTCAGTTTTGAAATACTTGAATACATCTAGTGACTCTGATTTCTCATGAATGAGATAAAGGTACCCATAACGTGACTGTCTATGAATGATATAAAGTATCGTTGACCATTCCAAGAAAACGTAGGGAATGGTTCATAGATATCCGTATGTATCAATTCTAAGACGTCTGAAGATTTATTAGCACCTAATCTATTTTGTTTGGTATGTTTTCCCTTGATGCACTCAATACAGACATCTAAGTCTGAAAAGTCAAGTGAATCCAAAGTGCCTTCTGACACAAGTCGTTCAATTCTAGATTTGGATATATGACCCAAACACCCGTGCCATAATTTTGCTGAATTTTCTTATTTTAGCTTGCGTTTAGTACCCCGTGAATCCACATGCAAGGTTTCATTATATGATGCAATAGTATCAAGCAAATATAGGTTATCAAACATACTTAATGAACCAGTACCAACAATATTTGAATTTAATGAAAGACTAAATTGATTGTTTCCAAATGAACAATTATAACCAGATTTGTCCAATAAAGAAACAGAAACCAAATTTCGTCTAAATGACGGTACAACAAAAGTGTCTTTCAAATCCAAATAAAAACCAGTTCTCAACAATAACCTAAAATGCCCTATTGCCTCAACATCCACCTACTTTCCATCGCCCACAAAGATGTATCTTTCACTATCATTTGGCATTCGGTAGCTCAGGCAACCCTGCATAGAAACACTTAGGTAAGTAGTAACACTAGAATCTAACCACCAAGTGCTTCTAGATACTGAAGCTAAATTAACCTCAGAACAGACCAAGTAAAAAATGTACATTTCTTGGCACGCCAAACATGATACTGACTACATTCTTTCTTTACATGTCCTAACTTTCCACAAAATAAACATCTTTGATTTTCCTTAGGTTTCTTTTGCTCTGGACCCTTAGCAGCTTCATTTTTCTTTTCTTGCCCTTATCCTTAGAGGTACTTGCCAGATGAGTACTTTCAAATCTCTCTTGCTTCAACCTTTCCTCTTCTTGCACACAATATGAAATGAGCTCGTTAAGAGTCCATTTATCCTTTTGACAGTTATAACTGATTGAAATGTGCAGGGAGAGATATCAGTACTAAATGCACGAGCAAGTCATCAGACAACTCGAGCTTTAGTACCTTAAGTTTGGAAGCAATGTGAGACATCTCCATGATGTACTCCCTTATGTTTCCCTTGCCTTTGTACTTCATTGAAATCAAGCTAGCTAAAAACGTGCTTGTTTCAGCCTTATCGTTTTTCAATTTCAGCAAGGAAATCACTGACCTTAGTTACCCTTTCAGATATTGCGTCTCTAAAGGCTTTCGGAATGTCGTGCTTAATGATCATTAGACTCATGCGATTAGAGCGTTCCCACTTCTCAAAGTTCATCCTTTCTTCAGAAGAACTTTCAGCCGTAAGAGTAGCGGGTTGCTCTATCCTTAGTGCAAGGTCTAAATCCAAGCAGCCAGGAACAATTAAGACGTTCTCTTTCCAATCCTTGAAGTTTGTCCCATTAAGCATGGGAATATTGTTGGCATGGGCAAATATTATAGTAGCAGACATAATAGCTGTACAGAAAATAAACCTAATGAGCATGCATGTTCACATCATAATCTTAATAAACAATTTTTGAATTCAAATAATTATGGAATACATCTCAAGAAACCTAGCACAACATTAATATCAAGTCTTTGGACAGTAATATTAACTTGTAAGTGGTACTCTTGGTGTGGTGATCAAATGATGACAATAAGTCTATCTTTGGATCGACTTATTATTCACATGAAAACTTTATAATTGTCACATATTTATCACTACAGGTGTGTTGCAATTCGGCCAAATATTATCCTTCCTTTCGGCCAGCTAATATCCACATGAACTCACAAACACAAACATCTTAACATTCTCAATAAATTAATCTACATAAGAGATGTCACCAAAGTGACATCTTATTTCAATTAGTTCAATCAAATGTTAGACAAATTAAATAAGTCATTAGATGCATCTCAAAAAACATTTAAATTTAAAATTTTCAAATAAATTGCCTTGAGAAAAATAATAAATAAATAACGGACCTAAGTAATGTACCTGATTTACTTGATTTAAGGTCCATTATTTAATTTCTTGAATTTTTTTTTATTATCAGGGTGGCTTAGACAGATTTTGCTAGGTGCAATTAGCCAAAACATGATGGACCAGTTATCTGTACTGGACCAGGGTGACCCATCTGACCCTGTCCCAGCAACCCATCAGACCCAGACCCAACAACCCAAATGTTTTTCAATAAAGTTGTGGCCCAATGGAAACTTTCAAATAAAACTGAAGGGTCCAATGCACATGGGCCGAATAAAACTGATGGGTTATACTTGTTATACACATGGGCCGAATGCAAGTCCAACAAACTAACAAATCAAGATCTGACAAAGTATCAATCATTGAACGAAGCAGATCAAGATCTGGATTTTACATGCAAATCTAAACAAACCAGATCATGCAGATCCAAACGAACCAGACTTTGATACGATTTGTTGGCGCGCTGAGCGAGCACCTAGGTCCACCATACATAGCAACGATATTGTCCCCAACTTAAACACCCGCTGTCTTGGGCCTACCATCCGGGCCACGGGTGTGAGTTATTTTTATCTTAAAAGGCTTCGTTGCTATTAGGGAGTGGACTATTCAAGCCAACTCCATCCCAACAATCTCCACCTTTGGCGCGAATCGTCACACATCCTACAATCCATCCACCGGTCTGCAACATCTCGAAATACACCTCCTTCTCTAGTCTCATGTGCGACCACGATTTTGTGGGTAGCACTCGGTGTACGGGTTGCTATCCTGGTGTTGTTGGCTCCACCTTAGTTGCAATCACCGCACTAACTCCACCTTGACCGGACTTGTAGGTTACCTTCTCTTGGCAAGGATCTGGTACCTAATCAAAATCCATTCATCTGGCGGACCGCGCACATGCGACGCTCTACCTGGCTCGCTACCTTGAGCCTAATCTCCAGAACAATGTGCCGCCTTGCACCACTTGCCAAGTCCCCGCCGAACTATTGGCTCTGATACCACTTATTAGCATATTTATTTACAGACACAGTTGTATGCTCCATATTGAATCAATGAGAAGAGAACAATCAATAATAAAACGAAAGCGTACCTTGATCCATGATAGCACTTCAAAGAATGGATGAGTCTTGATCTTCTAATTGATAACATATGTTCTCTGTATATATCTCTGTAGAAGGGAATTTCAGAATAAACAAAACACACGCACAACTGGGGACTATAACCCAGTATTTATAACTGATGGGTTATCAGTTATTTTAATTTATTAATTTCTAATTTGGTCCCTCATCAAATTAGAAATTGCTTAAGTGTATCTACACATTAAGCTCATGACATTTTAATACCCTAGCCCAATTAATCATATTAGATCACAATTTATTTGGATTATATTTTAAGATAGCAATACACATTAAACACATATTTGTGCCCACACATGTTAAATTTTTCCAACATCATCTCTATCAATTCCATCCATATTGGAACTGGCTGGCAGCCTATCCATGTCTGTCAGAGCTGTAATGTACACTCGGGGGAGTTTCATATTTCAGGGTCTCAACCATTTCCCCATCACAGCTTTTCTGAAGAAGTTGTCGTACTTGACAGCTGCTTCAGCATCCTTACTTCATCAGGTAGCAAGGCTTATGTGATGTGCAGTCCCAGGGAATCTTGCGCTGAGTCAGAAGTGAACGACAATGGGAACCAGTGTACACTCTGAAGATGTGCATGACTGGTTTGGACAAGAAGCGAGCATCTGTTTTCTACAAGACCAGATCAAGCTCAGCTACGAAGATGACTGGTGTTTTAGGAATAAAAAACATTTTGCCAGATTCATATATTGAGGATTTTGAGGGTGCTCTATGAATGCTATAGAGGGTACTGCAATATCCACAATTCATGTTACGCCAGAGGATGGGTTCAGCTTTGCAAGCTTTGAAGCAGCAGGTTATAATCTGAGTGCTGTTTATCTGAGTGATCTGATTGAACGGGTATTAGCAAGTTTCAAACCTGCAGAGTTCTCAATAGCTATGCATGCGGCTGATGTTACAAGTGACAAACATGTCTTGGAATATCCTTATCTCGACTTGAAGACTTATGACTGCCTGGGGAACTGCTAGGACTTGATAATGGCGGTTATGTTGTTTATCTAATCAAGGAATAAATGATGAACGATTCTAGCTGGCCTGGGTCGAGCGCCTGGTGTCACGGGCTTTCTTTTCACAAGGTACTTTCCGTGCGGCACTAGCAAACTTTGCCCCAAGTTATCAAAGAAAGCTAGTCAGCCTTGCCCACAAAAGACTTACTTAGACTTTGGAAAACTAAGCAAGCTAAGAACACACAAGAGAGCTAAAGAGAACTAGAACTTGTATTGCTTGAATTCTCTGAGGTGATTACAACAAATGAGGCCTTAGCCTATTTATACAACTCCACCTCCTCAATGGACGGTGGTGATCGTTTTAATCTAACGGTCTATATTGAGTTTCTACACACTTCCTAAGAAATATCTAAGGACTAGAATCTTATGGAACTTTATGGGAGGTTCTAGAGAACTCTCTCTAGAACAATGTGGAAAACTCTACATTATGTACACTTGCCAACCTCACTTGGCTAGGCAAGAAAATAGTTGTGACATTCTCCCCCACCTAATCAGGCGACGTCCTCGTTGCCTTCAAATCCTCGTACGCTTTGATTTGTTCCTTGAATTGCCACAAATGTTGGATTGGCTCCCAACTAGCTTCACTTTCTGGCAATCCCTTCCACTTGACGAGTAACTCATGTGTGGGAGGTTGGTTGGAATGACGCACCACACGATCCGACAAGATAATCTCTGGTTCCTTGTCATGTTGGATCCTCATGCCCATTGGTGCTCTTTGTGAAATTCCTCTGTTTGGATCATCCTGATCTTCCTTATACGGTTTCAGTAGGCTTACATGGAAGACTGGATGAAACTTGATCCTCGGCGGCAACTCGACCTTGTAGGCTTGCTTTCCCACTTTCTTGACTATGGGGAAAGGACCCTCATATATCCTGATAAGGCCACGATGCAGTCCAGAAAGTCTGGCATGAGCATGCATCTTGACAAGCACAAGGTCTCCAACCTGGAACTCTCGAGGCCGTCTCTTCTTGTCGGCCCACTTCTTCATCCTCTTGGAGGCCTTTTCCAGGTAAGCTCGAGCCTCATCAGCTTGATCATTCCATCCTTTGGCAAACTTATAGGCTGATGGACTCACTCCTGTGTAGCCAGTGGCAATAGAACTCGGAGTCATAGGTTGTTGTCCCATGACAATCTCAAATGGACTACGACCCGTTGCTTCACTCTTCTGCAAGTTGAAAGAGAATTGGGCAACATCTAGCAACTTAGCCCAATCTCGCTGGTTGGCACTCACATAGTGCCTAAGATATAACTCTAGCAAGGCATTCATCCTTTCCGTTTGACCATCCGTTTGAGGATGAAAGCTAGTAGAGAAATTAAGGTCGGTACCCAATAACTTGAACAACTCAGTCCAAAATTTCCCCGTGAACCGAGTATCCCGATCACTGATGATAGATTTGGGCACACCCCAATACTTCACCACATGTTTGAGGAATAAATGTGCGGCTTGCTCGGCTGTGCACTCCTTTGGTGTGGGAATGAAGGTGGCATACTTCGAAAATCTGTCCACGACCACAAGGATCCAATTGCAACCCTCTGATGCAGGCAACCCAACTATGAAATCTAAGGAAACACTCTCCCAAGGTCTCTCTGGGATGGGGAGGGGTTCAAGTAAGCCGGCAGGTGATTGTTGCTCCACTTTGTCTTGTTGGCATACAAGACAAGTCTTCACATATGCTTCGATATCATCCCTCATATGTGGCCAGTAATAGGAATCTTCAACAAGAGCAAGAGTCCGATGTATACCTGGATGTCCCGCCCACTTGCTATCATGGCATTCTTTCAAGACTTCCTTCCTTAGGTTGTCATGAGGTGGAACATAGATTCGCCTTCCCTTAGAGTATATCAAGCCATTCTCCACCCAAAACCGCCTTGTCTTCCCATCTTTGACAAGAGCTATGATGGTTTGAGCCACGGAATCATGTGCCAATCCTTCCTTTATGCGTTCCTTCAAGTTGCTTTGAGGTTGACTTATGTCAGCAAGTTCTCCTTTTCTACTCAAAGCATCTGCAACCAGATTAGCTTTGCCAGGCTTGTACTCCAAAGTGTAATCGAACTCTGCCAAGAAATCTTGCCACCTAGCTTGTTTTGGTGTGAGCTTCTTCTGTGTCTGGAAGTAGCTAGTGGCAACATTGTCGGTCTTGACCACAAATTTGCTCCCAAGCAAGTAGTGTCGCCATGTTCGTAGGCAATGTACAACCGCAGTCATTTCCTTCTCTTGTACTGTGTACCGCCTCTCAGTGTCATTGAGCTTCCTACTTTCAAAGGCAATAGGATGCCCTTCTTGCATCAATACCCCACCAATAGCAAAGTCAGAAGCATCCGTGTGTACCTCAAAAGACATAGAATGGTTGGGAAGTGCCAACACCGGTTCTTCCACAATTGCCTTCTTCAATCCTTCGAAAGCTTGTTGGCATTTTGAACTCCAATCCCAACTTCGTCCCTTCTTGAGCAAGTCCGTCAATGGAGCGGCTATGGAAGAGTAGCCTTTGATGAACCTTCTGTAATAGTTCACCAAGCCAAGGAAAGATCTTAACTCGGTGACTTTGGTTGGTGGTTCCCAATCTTGGATGGCTTGTACCTTGGACTTGTCCATACGAAGCTTGCCCTTGCCAATGATATGACCCAAGAATGTCACCTCCTCTTGGGCAAATGAGCACTTCTCCTTTTTGACATAGAGCTCGTTCTCCTTCAAGGTTTGGAACACTTGTCTCAAGTGATCCACATGTTCCTCCAATGTCTTACAATAGATGACAATGTCATCAAGGTACACAACTACGAACCGATCAAGGTAAGGAGCTAGTACCTTATTCATTAGAGTGCAAAATGTGGCCGGCGCATTAGTTAAACCAAATGGCATGACTAAGAACTCGTAAGACCCGTACCTTGTAACACATGCCGTCTTTGGTTCATCTCCTTCGGCTATGCGGACTTGATAATATCCCGAGCGCAAGTCAAGCTTGGTAAAATACCTTGCATCACCAAGTTGATCAAAGAGATCCGCAATAAGTGAAATCGGGTACTTATTCTTGATAGTGACCTTGTTGAGTGCCCGATAGTCAATACAAAGCCGTAGGGATCCATCATGTTTCTTTTGAAATAAGACCGGCGCACCATATGGAGCTTTGGAGGGTCGGATATAACCAGCATCTAGTAAATCCTTTAGTTGTCTTCTTAACTCCTCGAGCTCAGGAGGTGCCATACGATAAGGAGCAAATGCGGGTGGCTTTGCTCCAACTTCTAACTCAATAGCATGATCCACCTCTCTCCTTGGTGGAAGTTTCTTAGGCAACTCGGCAGGCATAACATCCTTATACTCCTTGAGAACATCCTGGACGGCCTTAGGTGCATTCACCTCTCCATCCATGGGACCTTCATCTTCCTTGAGGGTAGCCAAGTAAGTAGGTTCATTCCTCTTTACTCCTTTAGAAAGTTGGAGAGCGGACACCATTCTCTCCTTACTTATCTCCCTTACTACGGGCACAACACAAGGTTGTCCCTTCTCCATGATGCACATGGTGTTGGCATATGGTACCAGAAAAGCCTTCACCATGTCCAAGAAATCTATACCCAAATAAAATTTGTGATCATCAATTGGGGCAATCGTTATGTCGACTTTACCTCGCCATTGTCCAAGCCGAATATCGGTGCCACGAGCTATTCCTTCAATTGGGAGACTCTTAGCATTGACTCCCTTGATATATCCTTTCTCCTTTGTATATGATAGGCCAATTTCTTCAGCAAGGTCTTTGGCCATGTAGACTGTGTCGGCTCCGGTATCCACCATGGCTTTCAAAGTCTTGTCCCCAATCTCGGTCTCCACGTACATCCTTCCACGTGGTTGTTCTTCGACCTTAGCTTGAATGGCACTTAGGAGATTCATTGAGGCGATCCTCTTTTCCTCCTTTGCTTCTTCCTCCATGACAAGCGCGGCAAGTTTCCCTCGGTTGGGACACTCAAATGCCCGATGGGGTCCATTACATAAGAAGCAAGACATCTTCTTGGGTGATCCATCTCTTTTCTCCTTCCCCTTGTCTTTGGAGTACTTGTGTTCCTTGGAGGACTTTTTTTTGTCTCCCCCACCTTTGCCATCATTACTCGACCTTTTCCCTTGTCCCTTGGATGAGTCCTTTCTTTTGAACTCAATCAAGGATTCGGCCGCAGCCATAGCCGTTGCAAGGTCTTGCACACCTCGCCTCTTCAATTCTAATTTGGCCCAACCCGTTAGGCCATCAAGGAAGCTAAACAAAGCATCCTTTTCTCCCATGTCAGGAATCTCCAAGAGCAACTCCGAGAACTCCTTCACATACTCCCTTATGTGGCCTTCCTTATGTTGAAGGCGACGAAGCTTGGCCCTAGCTTCGTTTTCGGCATCCTCCGGGTAGAATTGTCTCTTGAGTTCCTTCGTGAATTCTTCCCAAGTGTCGATGGTGCACAATCCTTTCTTGACATCTTCGGACCTTCTGCGCCACCAAACTGTAGCAACATCATTTAAATATAAGGAGACACTACGTACCTTTGATGCTTCATCTATTATGCCAACCGCATCAAAGTAGCGCTCCATGTTCCACAAGAAGTTGTCTATCTCCCTTGCACTCCTTGCCCCACCATAGGCCTTAGGTTTGGGAGCTTCGACTCTGTGGGTGACTGTCCCTGGCGTAGTCCCACCATTGGCTACCGCAGCCATGCACACCCTGAGTTGAGTTTCAAGTTTCTCAACTCTTTCTTTATAAGCTTCCATCTCCTCTTCTTTAGCAACAACTTTGGCTTCTAGGGACTCGATCTTTTTGGACACCATGTCCACTACTGTGTTTAAGGCTCCTTGCATCTCTTTCCGGAGCTCTTGGTCCTCCCCGTTGGACGTTTGCCCCTCGATGCGTAGGTCCATGTCTTCAACTTTTTCCCTTAAGTCGGACATGGTGGCACACAACTTGGCCAACCTTTCATCCATTGCAGCGATCATGTCCTTAGACTTGTCCTTGCGGACTTTCCCACCTTTGTCAGTGTTGCCAATTGCTGGGTTGTTGACCTCTGACGACATTCTCTTGTGTAGAATGATTTCACCAACCTTGCCAAACCTTGGCTCTGATACCAACTGTCACGGGCTTTCTTTTCACAAGGTACCTCCCGTGCGGCACTAGCAAACTTTGCCCCAAGTTATCAAAGAAAGCTAGTCAGCCCTGCCCACAAAAGACTTACTTAGACTTTGGAAAACTAAGCAAGCTAATTAAGAACACACAAGAGAGCTAAAGAGAACTAGAACTTGTATTGCTTGAATTCTCTGAGGTAATTACAACAAATGAGGCCTTAGCCTATTTATACAACTCCACCTCCTCAATGGACGGTGGTGATCGTTTTAATCTAACGGTCTATATTGAGTTTCTACACACTTCCTAAGAAATATCTAAGGACTAGAATCTTATGGAACTTTATGGGAGGTTCTAGAGAACTCTCTCTAGAACAATGTGGAAAACTCTACATTATGTACACTTGCCAACCTCACTTGGCTAGGCAAGAAAATAGTTGTGACACTGGGTGGCTGCCTGGACGCTCTTTGGCACGTGTTAAGGAGGGTGTCTCGCACGTGCCCGACTGAAGTTTCAAAAAAAAAAAAAAAAAGCGGCAAATGGAATTTGAATTTCCTTGCTGAAATTTAAGAGGGAGGGAGGGATCAAAACACAGAGAAAACAGAGTGAGAAAAACAGAGAGAGAAGGAAGACCTCTCTCCGCCGATCTCTGGTCTCCTCTGTTTCTGAAGCATGGGTTTAAAACCAGGGCGAAGAAGGAGCAGCAACAGCAGTACACCCGGTGTCTTTGTATCTACTCCTAGCCGCGAAAGCCGCTAATGTGTTTCAATTGAGAAACCACACCCGGTGTCTTTGTATCTACTCGAAGCTCGAAGAAAACAATACACTGTAAAAGAAGCACAGCAGTTACATTCTTACGTAGTGAAGTCTGGTTCGGATTTGAGTATATATGTTGTGAACTCGCTAATTCATTTGTATGTTGTCAATGGTGAATTGGATGATGCACGGAAGGTGTTTGATGGAATTACGAACCGGGATGTGGTTTCTTGGACCACTTAGGTTGATGGGTATGCAAAATTTGGAAGGATGGATGATGCCCGAGCTTTGTTTGATGCAATTCCGGAGAGGAATGTGGTTTCTTGGAATGTTTTGATGTCTGGGTACGGGAGATGTGGTGATGTGGAGGCTGCACGGAGAGCTTTTGAGGAGATGCAGTGCCCATTTTCAAGCCAAGTGACTCCTTGGCTTTCTTTGCAGCCTTCCTTGCCGGTGAATCACCACCATTCCAGCGATAGATGGTGTTCTACAGTGATCAGCATAGTCTTGCCACAGTTTTGTTATCAACAAGTACTATAGTACTACTCCATAAAATGTAATCCATAATAAATAGTGAAAATCGCTCATGAGATGATAAAGTAAAGCTTAAGGAAAATAATAAACCTTAGAGGAAGTGTTAATTCCTTCATCCTAATTGCGGAAGAAGGAGAAATGATAGAATCTTGTATTTTATCTTTAACCTTTACTGTTGGAGCAATCTCACTTTCTTATTGAACAAAGCTCGAATGGAAAAGAGATGAGCAATATCAGATTATCCCATGGGCCATGGTGTTTATGTTTGGGTCTTTATTTCAACTTTTCCTTGTGGGTACATTAGCAAAACAAAAGTCTTGGCGCTTGTTTCACTCGGTGAAAAAGAAATGGCAAAGACTAATACTATCATAATTTATCTTGGAGCAACCTAAAATTTTTTACATGACCTTACTAATGTTGATTCTGGGACAATCTCATGGGTTCGGGGTTGTTCAACCAGAACCAGAAGTTTCACGAGGCAATGATTTTTTGGACGGTGATTTCTTCTTATCACATACATTATTAATTCCTGTTAATGTTCATTACATTTTCAATAGAAAAGCACATCTTTTTTCTATCCTATGTGCAAGAGAGTTATTGGAGTAAAAGTTGCCATCCAAAGGCCTTCAGGTGGTTGAACAAGTGTGTTTCTGTGTCTGTCACTAGTAACCCCTACACCTCGATAAAGTGTAATTTTAAGGGAAAAATCTGTATTAGAATCTATATTCGTATTTCAGACACAGAAGATGTTTTTATCAGATCACTAGATAGAAAGAACAATGACAAACAATATTACCAATAATCCATGCATGAACAATTTTGATGAAAACATGACAGTCACTACACATCCGAAGGTTCTTAACTACATGAAGGGGAGACCCATGAACACTATCAATCAGACCAAAAGCGATTGCCAGCTTCTCACTATGATGAAGTACTGCATCTTCCTTTTCCTTTTCATGCAGATCAAACAACACCAACTTCTTGTTGGGCACATAACCACACAGTTTCAACTTATTACTCATTTCATCCAACATGGTGTAGATCTGTCCCACCCTTGGATGTGATCTGTCTCCCACAAGAAACTTGTGAACCAGGCCCCCAGACTCTATCAAACTGAAACCAGGTTCCTTTTTTACTCCCTCATCAATCATTTTCTTCCTCATCAAAACCGCTGCATTTGATTGACCTGCTGCATCATATATACTCGACATAAGCACGTACGAACTGCTGTCAGTTGGGAGAATCTCCATTAGATTCTTCGCTGCAAACTCGGCTGTCTCTAAGTCACCATGTGTTTTGCACGCTGCAAGTAGCGATTTCCAGATTATAACATCAGGTTTGATGGGCATGTTATTGCATATCAAGTCCTTCGCTTCATCTATCCGTCCAGCTCGACCAAGAAGATCAGTGATGCACCCGTAGTGTTGTATATTAGGTATCATTTTGTAAACATCTTTGATGGAAGCAAAGAACTTCAGTCCATCATCAACTAATCCTGAATGGCTGCAAGCATTAAGAACGGCAGCAATCGTAACATCATCAAATTCTATGTTTTCTAATTGCATCAGAGAAAAGAGCTTCAAAGCATCCTTTCCCTGACCATGGATGCCCAGCCCCATGATCATGGAATTGTATAATTCAGTGGTTCTATCACCCACCTCATCAAATATATTTAAAGCAAGCTCTATACACCCACACTTTGAGTACATATCAACAAGTGCTGATCCAAGTGTAGCATTCATTCCAACATGCATTCTACGTATATAATTATGTACCCACTTTCCAAGACTTACAGCTCCCAAATGCGCAATAGCAGGAAGAATGGTAACCAGTGTAACATAATCGGGTTCAACATTCTCCAACTGCATTTCTCGAAACAAATCCAAGGCCTCTTCAAACCTATCATTACGGACTAACCCTGCTAACATCGGATTCCAAGAAGCCACATTGCAGTTAGCACGATTGGTTTCAAAAACTTGAAAAGCCATATCCAAGCAATCACACTTAGTATACATATCCACAAGAGCAGAACATATCACACTATCCAATCTAATTCCCAACTTAATAATCAAACCCTGCACACATCTCCCCCAGAAATCAAACCCAGGCTCTGCAATCGCCGGAAGAACACTCAAGAATGTCACCTTATTTGGTGCCACTACATCCTCAACCAAGAAATCTCTAAAAACCCGAAACGCTTCCTCTGCCAATCCACTACGTGCAAAACACGATATCAACGAATTCCAAGACACGACATCCCGTTCTGGCATCTCCTCAAAAGCTCTCCGTGCAGCCTCCACATCACCACATCTCCCGTACCCAGACATCAAAACATTCCAAGAAACCACATTCCTCTCCGGAATTGCATCAAACAAAGCTCGGGCATCATCCATCCTTCCAAATTTTGCATACCCATCAACCTAAGTGGTCCAAGAAACCACATCCCGGTTCGTAATTCCATCAAACACCTTCCGTGCATCATCCAGTTCACCATTGACAACATACAAATGAATTAGCGAGTTCACAACATATATACTCAAATCCGAACCAGACTTCACTACGTAAGAATGTAACTGCTTTGCTTCTTTTACAGTGTATTGTTTTCTTCGAACTTCGAGTAGATACAAAGACACCAGGTGTGGTTTCTCAATTGAAACACATTAGCGGCTTTCGCGGCTAGGAGTAGATACAAAGACACCGGGTGTACTGCTGTTGTTGCTCCTTCTTCGCCCTGGTTTTAAACCCATGCTTCAGAAACAGAGGAGACCAGAGATCGGCGGAGAGAGGTCTTCCTTCTCTCTCTGTTTTTCTCACTCTGTTTTCTCTGTGTTTTGATCCCTCCCTCCCTCTTAAATTTCAGCAAGGAAATTCAAATTCCATTTGCCGCTTTTTTTTTTTTTTTTTTGAAACTTCGGTCGGGCACGTGCGAGACACCCTCCTTGGCACGTGCCAAGGAGCGTCCAGGCAGCCACCCAGGCGCTCGACCCAGGCCAGCTAGAATCGTTCATAAATGATACATTGGTTTAATATTCCTGTCTGATCAGATTAGGGTGTGAATGGAATGTTGGTATGCATTGTATGTTACATTGGTTTAGTATTCCATCTGATCAGATTAGGGCATGAACAGTACACTGTTTAGCTCTCTGTTTCCTAATTTTTGCATGCAGGCATCTCAGTTGCTGTGTTTGGTTTCATGCTTGTTGAGCATTAGAGATGTCAGTTGCTCTGTGTTTGGTTTCATGTTTTCTATCCGGGAATTATGTAGGATGGCAGATGTTAGGAGCTTACTATAAGTTAAACCTGGATATCTGAATCTGAAACTGTGCTGCAATATATTTCAAAGTGCACTTGTGCTATCTATAATTGTAAGAGTTTTGGTGGTACTGAGAGAACTTTGATGGTGGTCAGTTTGCTACAGTTTTGGCTCTGTAGAGCAATCTTTGTTGTCAACAGAAATTGAGTTCATTTATGACCAATCCTTACCACTTGGCAATGTGGATCCCATTAGCGTCAGTCCTTCGAATTTTTATGCACTTACCACCATAATCCTGTCATAGTGATGCGCCAAAGGCTCCAATACAGGTGAAGTTTTCATGGCCGGGATGATTATCAAGTGTCACAAATATGTTTACGTGAGAAATCTAGGATATACAACCATCGTTTCATTACCAAACTCTCAAACTGGATGCAAAAGTAAAAGCAAGAGAAAAATTAAAAGGATGACAATGATGAATTGCAAAGACGGTGTCACACAAATTTTGCATATGAAATGACCAGGAAACTTTTGCGAGATCTCCAAGTAAGAGCTGGTGCTATTAAAATTTGGCACCAAAGGCATTAGACATTAACTAACATTGGAAGCTGATTGTGGTTATCTTATTCAGTGCAGACTGTGTTTACATATGATATGCCCTGTCGTTGTCCTTCATTTACCAGTCTAATCTGCATGTGATTATTATATCCCTAGGTGCCAATGGCTGGATAAAAGAAGTTCCAAGCGTATGGATCGATGAGATCTTGTGATCTTGACAATGAAACTTTTCATTCACCAGACAAAATTATGTAAGTTTGTTAGTAATGAATGGATGGCCACGAGATTGGATGATGAACACATCTCAGTCAAAATCATAAATTAAAATTTTTTCTAGGAGGAATAAAAGAATAGGGTCATGTGTATTTTTTGTATCTAAAATCTTATTTTTTGACATTTCCTTTGTGTAAAATCTTGTATTTTGACAAATATGCTATACAGATACACATCCTCAAGGCGGCCTACTAGATGGAACTTGATCCAACCTAGATTCTGCAGATTGTACTGGTTTCCCATGTCTCTTCTCGTATTCAAGCTTGAGCTCCTCCAAACGTTTAGATACCTTCATTTGAATAAGATACAAAGTCTTCAGATTACCTCAAACAATGATGTTCTTAACGTAGAAGGTTACCATATCTTGCTGTAGAACTTTCCATACTGATGTTCAACCCAGGTTCCATCGATTCAGGTTAGTTTACATTTCATAAACCTCAATATCTTATGGGATAGGATATTATCCGATAAATGGATCAGATTTGGGTAAGGAGTTAGAATTATCCATAGGAGTTCAGACATTGAGAAGAAATTATGTATCCGGGCATGGCTGTATCAGTTCCGATAAGTATCCCTGGACAAAGCTAACTGGGAGTGGGGTGTACTATAACATAATCAGAGAAAATAAACAGTACATTAGATAATGAGAGGACATTAACCTTAATTGAGAAAGCCATTGGTAGCAATGTATCTGGATTCATGGCATCCTCGGGAAAGTTACGCAGAGCGTGTATGAGCTTCTCAAAAGGTAATTTTGTCTGATAAACCAAATGTTCTTCGCATCAGTAGTAATTATACTAATAATTCAACAAAACTAGGTATCAAAGTAACTGTTTTTTACTTACCAACTCATCATGGCAGTATGTCAACAGGGCCAAACCGACTTGAAAAACAATTGTAACACCCTGCCCATAAAACAGCTGAAATCTGAGATGACTATAATGAAAGGAGTACTCATTTTTGCAAAGAAATAAGTGACTTCTTAAATCCATACATATAATTCCATTTTAAACAATAGAAATAGTGCTCTGTAATATGACAAAAAGAAGCCATGAAAAAGATTTACACCAAATACTAGAACACTAACCTCATAGAGAAAGACATCCCAGATGCGAAGAGCTAAATGGAAAGGAAAGGAGTAAGAGAAAACAGTTATAAACCACTGGCTTGCATACATGCTTGGATTTATCATTTCTTGCAAGAAGTGATCTCCAAGCTTGGGTAAGTGCTCCCTCACTAGTTGCTCGAACTGAAACAGGTATTGTTGTACGAGTGGCAATCCCACCTACTCCACAAGCGTAAAGAACCAGTTTTGAGAGCAGGACAGATGAATATAGAGATTTGTGGTGCAGAATAGTCTCCAAAAAAATATCAAGCTATTAAACACCAGCCATCTTAAAGTAATGAATATGAGATTAAAGATAACTAAAGCAACATAACACCGTAACTACGTTAAAGAGCACACAAGGATCACTCTAAGTACACAGTAAAGAATATGCGTGTTTTATCAACACGCAAATCCAAGGGCGGTAATCATTATGGGAGGTAAGAAAACAATATATTTTAACATAGATAAACCATTAGTTAGCACATGGCTTCATCACCAGAGGAGCATAGGATCTTTCGCACACAAGATGGTTTGATTTTCTCATCTTATAGTTTAGGTATGGTTGTATAGATAAACAAGATCAGTTGATTTTCTCATCTTATAGTTTAGGTCATGTGATATACATAAATTAGTTACCTTTAATCTCATATTCATTAATTTTACTTAATCAGATAATGTGAACTTTGATTTAGGCCATTGGGTTCCCCGTTTTGTAGAGAAGTTCAACAGTATAACAACACATGCAGGGTTTTCTTCTTCCAGGAAAGGCAAAATGTTTAACAATAAAAAGGGGATGTGCTTTCTATTTTGATGCATACTTAAACCCTCAACCAACAGTCAAAATTAGGAGAAGTACGTGGCAAGCATATAAGGATAGTTTCTTTACACACAGGAACAAAATCCAACAAAAAATTTAGTTGTGAGTTTACTGCTGATGATCAGAGTATAGAACAATTCGAGATACCATGACTTCTTTTAGAATATTTTGATTACTATGACAAAAGAATTAAGGTATGAATGTCAAATGATTATCTGGTTCTAAGAATCGCAAAAGTACTTGCTTAAAATTTCATCTGTCGCCTAGTTTGTTATCTATTGTATAGATCTAAGTAATAATTGAATACAAGCACGCATCAACACTGCATAGACATCATCTACAATAAGTAACCTACTGTGTTCAGTCTTTTACTAGATGGTGACTGCATCTCTTCCAAATTTTAAATAATACAATGATATGGAACATAAGGAAGCATTCAAGAATGTAATTACTAGCTTCTGAGAGTTACCAAATATAATCCTTCCATTGGGGAGTGAACAGCCCCTTTCAACAAAGCAACTAATAACCAAAATGCATCTTCTTCGCTCATGTAAAGAAGCAACAGACCGGCCAAAAAACCCATTCCCTGTATTTCATGGAATGTCAATATCAAATTTAACAGTTAAAGTTCCACATAAGATAAAGTATAACACCTAAAATGAGATAATTGATTGAAGTCGGACCTGAACATATCCGACATCCCTATCATACACAGAATATGCCTTTAGTACATTATATAGGGACCTTTGACCTGGTCCATGTCTCTGCTGAAAAAAAATATGCGAAGGAAAAGTGCGAGAAATATCACGAATTATGTCCAATTCTGAAGCTGAAGTCTCATATATCACAAGTTGCTGCATCAAAAAAAAAAAAAAAAAAATCAAAGATCGAACATCAGAAAAAATACAAAACAAAATGCTACATCCATTGATGATGCCCCCGCATTGAGTTTACCCACATGGCCACAATACTACTACTGTACTTACATATACATTGTAATCAAAGTAAATAATTTGAATGGAAAAGAAAGAAAACATACAAAAGACCTAAAACCCTCACAGGTTCAGAATTATCAAAAAGAAATTAAGATCACGTAGACCCAAAATCTAAGAAAAACTAGCCCATATGCTTACATCTCAAAAAAACCATATATAAGTCGAAACACTCTCTTAATACCTGTCCTTCAGCACAAAAATAAGCCACCATTGTGTATTTTCTTACTATTCCACATAATCAAAAGTATACTTAAGTGCTGGCCATCAATTGATATACTAGAAGAGGACATTCAAATGAGGGATGCTGAAATAAGTGATCTTCCAAATGAATCTCATCTGTCATTTTGAATTAGCTAGGTCCCCCATCCCCCAACATCAAACTTTGTAATGGATCCATCACCGAGATAAAATGGTCCAATTCTTGGACCGGCAAGCTGAGTCTCAAGAAAGTAGCAGAGAAAGCCAATTTCATGCAAGCCTGCTCTTCCAAAAGGCAAATTTCGGATACAAAGGCCTAAGAATTTCAATAATGCATTCTCAACTGCATATGAAATCCCAATCCATGCCAAACAAAGCTGGAAAATGGTTCAACCTTGTCTAGCCACTTCACAATATAAAAGAAGTTCATCTAAATTCTCACTAAAAATTGATTTTATTTCCTTAACTAAATTTTTCGTGATCCCTTCCAAAGGTGGTGTTACTCAAGTGTTGGCCATCAATTGATATACTGGACGAGGACATTCAAACGAGGGATTGTGAAATAAGGGATCTTCCAACTGAATCTCATCAGTCATTTTGAATTAGCCAGGTCCTCCTCCCACTCCACCCCCCTCCCCCCAAACATCAAACTTGTAATGGATCGATCACCGAGATAAAATGGTCCATTTCTTGGACAGGCAAGCTGAGTCTTAAGAAAGTAGCAGAGAAAGCCAAATTTCATGCAAGCTTGCTCTTCCAAAAGGCAAATTTCGGATACAAAGGCCTCAGAATTCCAATAATGCATTCTGAACTGCATATGAAAATCCAATCCATGCCAAACAAAGCCGGAAAATGGTCCAACCTTGTCTAGACACTTCACAATATAAAAGAAGTTCATCTAAATTCACTAAAAATTGATTTTATTTCCTTAACTAAATTTTAAGTAATCCCTTCCAAAGGTTGTGTTAGATGCGCAAGTTTGTATGATACTCCAACAATCTAACCTTATATATGTTCCTTGTTTGCTTAAGGTCTCTGTAACAATAGTGAACCAGAAAAGTGATACTGCATGCATCCCCTTGTCTTCAAGTCTCTCTCACTCATAAAGAAGCCGATTTTTTTACCCATTCATAAGAAATCAAGAATAGAAAAATGAACAAAAAAATAGTCAAAACTTTACCTAGTTCTTCCATTTTACCCAACCCTCATTCTCCCATCACATGGGAAAGAAAATTCAACCATGCAAAGAAATCCTTCCCTCGTCCTCAAATATCATATAGAGCCAAATGGTGGAAATACATGTCCCCGATTTTATTTATATTGCAAGCACGGTTATCAATATCTTACAATGTACGATATGATACATGATACCTATCGTATCTAAGCCTCAAGAATACGGTACACCTTAGGATAAACTGATATAGGATGTATTGTCCTTGTACAAGTGACATGATGTTGATTGATAATAGAAAATAGCTTGGTAAAATGTCACCCAAGTTATTTTTTTTTCCAGTGTTTTTGGGACCTCCTTGCTTGAATAAATCTTATTTTATATATTTTATATGCTTAACCATATAATATAAACTTTTATACCTGTATATTTATTTTTGCACAATATCTTATGATACACAATACATGTATCTTAAACTTAGGTTTCTGATACACGATATGATAAACATTTTGATAACTATGATTGCAAATTTAAATGATGGTAGTCAAGTCTACTTAGATTACTAGGTACATTGATGTATATCACACAGTCACTGAGACCATCATATCTTGTGAATCAATGTAAAATGTGAGAAACTCATTAGGATAAGTGTTCAAACATACAGCCAAAGTATATAGCAACTAAGGAATACCAAAATAATGCTGGTAAAGAAATTATGCGTTAACCAAACAATAAGGACAGAGAAAAGGTACCTCATAAACTCCAGGGTTCATTAGTAAGAGATCTCGACTTCCAGAGATCAGTTGCCAAACAAGACCCCTTAAACAATCAGGAATTCCCTTTCTTATACGTCTTCTAACCACATGGGGTTTCCTCCTAACGTAATGCTTCCAATCACTTCCACCAACTCCAATCATGTTCCTCCACTTTCTGACTCGCCTTTCCTCCCTGATATGGATCCGCATTAACTTATTGAAAGCTTATGCTAAATGCATTACACAAATTTGAAAGCAATAGTAAATGAAAATAAATTTGAAGTTACAAAAGGGACATGGACATTCCTTAAAGTCTGTGTTTTAAGCAATTAAAAATTTATGGCAATATTGTAGTTCTGGATATAGAATTACTTCAATAAAAATGAGACGAGATAAAAATAAATATTAAAACATGCATATAATCTACTCATCCGAATTCAGAAATGGCGTTTTGAATTTTTTGTGTGATATTTGGAAAGTACTCTCAAGTACTTTCAGGAAGGTGTCCAATTCATGATATTGATTATGCACAAGCAAGTGCTGACAATGTATCCCCTTTTCGCTCCTCTATGGCAGCTACAAGCAGCCGTACTTGTTCAAGTGATATTTTGAAGAACGATTGGGCTTTGTTGAAACAAGCAATGGTAACAATGTTCCCGTCCAAGTACAAAAACACAAGATCAAAGATTTCAGAGCCCAAGACAATGGTTGGTTCAGGGATGCGAAGGAACTGATCAATTTTTGTGGAAAGTGAAGAAACATTTTGGTGTCATCTCAATGGAGGAAGAGAAAGACAAGGTTCTTTCAATTATGATGCATCTTACCAACATGATCACACTCAATAAAATTATGTTTGACATTTTTTTCAAGCTAATACCAATTGTTCAGCACTTCAATAATTCAACAAAGCATATAGACAGGAACAAAATAAGAACCACCACATGATAATTTCATAAAATCGTTTCCTATTGTAGACATAAATGAAACTATGAACAACTGAGAAATAATTATCAGCTCCAACAATTAAAAACCCACCTCTCTTGATCAATCGCAGACCTAATCCTGGGTTGACCATCGGGGGAGTTTACTTCTTGCTTTACGAACCCGAATCTGTCCACTTGTCTCACAGGTGGAACTGATCCAGGTTCAAATTCATCCACCCTTTTCCTCTCCATTCTACCTATCTCAATTGAACCCTTCCAGTCCAAAATCAGAGTGCTAACCAATCATTGCTGGTCTTAAACAAGGTGATCAAGCTCTGGAACACATAAAAACGTGAGTGTTAAGGTAAATTAAATCAGATTTCCACAGTAATACTAATAACATAACAGACGTATAGCAATAGACTGTTTGAAATATAGTGAAAATCCCCCACATTTTCGAAAGATTGCTCGCCACTCGAGTATTGTAGTATCCTTCAAGTAAATCACAAATTCAAACTAACAGGTGACAGTAAAAAGGCATGGCTGGCCCAAGCTTCTATAAGATCAGAATGACCTTCTGAATTGAACAAACAAGACCAGCATTTGAACAAAATAATTTTGTGAAAATCCGATACCTGTAATAGAATATGCTCTCAATGAGTCTATAAAAGACAAAGTGTCAGCACCGTTCCTGAGAGAATTACTATGATCTCAGTGCATCAGTAAACACCCAATCTAGATATAGAAACCATTATATATTGTCTTCAAGATTTGGTCGACCTTCAATTATCTGAAACATTGAGCTGTCATCTCAGTACAGATTGGGTATAAGCCCAAAACTAAGACAACAAGAATAGGAGAGTGGATTGAGAGCAAGCACCGGAGATCGAACTGTACAATGCAATTTGACTTATATGGTGAAGATGTAAATGAAAACCCCTAAGAAAAAGTGATGATTCATTCATATGAAGCCAAACAGCCATAGTACAAACACAAACAACAAGAATTCAACAGTGGCATGTAAACAAGAAGAAAAACAAACCACAATTAATGATGAAAAGAAAAAGAACAACACTTTGATAAAACAAAAAACAACCCAATTAAGGAATACAGAGCCAACTCAACCAAACAGACCGGTTGAGAAACTATTAACAAGAATAAAACTAAACCCACGAATTAGTTTCGACAGAAAAACAAACCCATTTCTTGCTGTGATCATTTGGTTGATTTTGTGATTGATTAGAAAGATACCCAATGGTTGATAATGAGCATGAGTGAAAGAGAAACTGAGATTTGGTAGAATGGGCCAACCTGGGGTTCCGAGTTCCAACGCGATTAGTACTAGTTGAAGGGGGTGAGATGCTTAGATGCTTCTTCTACTTGTGATTTGGACAGAGAGAGAGAGAGAAATCGACTGGAAAGAAGAAACTGACAATGGTGCCAATTAGAGAGGAAAGCAGACCTTACCACACCACCCCTGTTTTATTTATTTCTTACATTTTGTATTTTTCAGATTATCCGAATTTGACCATAGATGACGACCCTGTCGCTTTGGGACTTATTCTTGTTGAGTGTAGTGCAAAGAGTACGGCTAGGGAATCAAGTTTTGCAATTACGATAATGTAAAATCATTATAGGAGGTTTTTTATAACCTCGAGATACATATAAACACTTTGAGGATTTCATCATTCTTTCAAGATCACGCCACATCACCTTGGTTACAAGACATGGCTTCCTAGCATTTTCGTTGTGCAAAAAACCAAACAAAATTTTCGATTTTTGACACAATCGGTTCAACTTGGTTTGGTTTGCTTTGCTTTAGGGTTGCAAAGCCACCTCCACTAAATCCAATGTTCGAGCAGGAGGGATGGAATAGACGAAGCCTAGTTTAAGTTCGGGTTGGTCATGAGTTTAGATAAAATCAAACTGAACTGGACGGATCAACATGAAACTAAGAACTTATTGCCGGGTTGGTCAAATGTGACATGGTGGTTAGTTCAATGTTGGTTTGGGCATAATATGAAGCTAAGTGTAAGAATAGCTTTATAGGCAAAACTTTCAGCCTAATTTGTTTAACTCAATAAGTCTATAGACGTCATAATTTTATATCTATTTATTGACTTAAAACAAATTATTGAAAACTAAATATTGAAAGGGAACAATTTTGATATGGTAAATAAATTGTGTTTTAATATAAAAGCGACATGTTTAACTAAAGGAACTAATTTTCTTCACATGAAGTTAATAGGATAATCAACAAATCAAAGACAATTTCAACCTATAACTCGTAGACGTCATTATTTTCCTACCAAACAATCATGTTAGTTATCAAACACTCTTGAAGCATCTCCAATATGTTGATAGAGAAATTGGTGGCATAACTGTTTTTTTTTTTTTTCCATTCAAATAATGGACTCATCCCACCCTTAGTCGAAGACCACCCACAGTAGGCATTTGGTTTAGGCGTCAATTGGTTTGGTGCCAAATTTTGGCTTTTGTTGAAAAAGCCAGTGAAAAAATTGAGTGTCGTCCAAATGGCACTCATTCATTAGCCGACATGGCATAGTGTAGAGATAAATCCCACTTCATGATGTAGCCCACCTATAATTAGCTTACTATAGGTGAATATGGGTGGCTATCTTTATCCCACTCGTAGTCAGCCTACTGTGGATGCTCCTACTAGATCTAGGTCATCATACCCTTTTTCTAGTAAAATGGAAGCACAATTAAATAAATAAATAAATGTAGCTCGAACATATCCACATATGTGATAAGCATCACCTAGACATTGCGAGATTTTAGGCCAAAATAAATTGCTACATGTCAAGATCCAAGTTGAGAAACTTGAATTTAATCTGATGCAAAAAATTTCCTTCATTATTTATCTATTCCACCTTTATTTTTATCTATCCAATTCAACTTTATGTGATGTTTTGCGAAGCTTCCTTTTACATCTAACTAAAGCAATCACTTTTTTTACTCCTCATAGTTGAGAAGGTTATTCGAGGTCGTTGGAGGTGATTGGAACTATTATTATAATTGATTCAAGTAAGTTGAAACTAGTTGCAAATGGTATAAACATAAAAGCCAAAAAGAAATTTTTGCATAGCGTTCAAAAGGAAGGTATGAACACAAAAGCTTAGATTACCAACTCGATTCAAAATTTTATTCCATTATATATGAATTGTAGATCTTGTTGGTATGGTAAATAGTAAAAGTTAGGATACGTGTTTCTTCAATTTGCATGTGAATTTTGTCGATTTGTTCTTTGTATATGCATTTGATGTTGTCTATGACGTATGCATGGTTGTCGGGTTCTTGTATGCATTGAAGATTTTAGTTGTGTATATGATGTTCGGAGTTGGGATAAGAACTAAACAAAATTAACATGTGTTCTATACTTGCACAATGAATTCTCCCTCTTGCACCAAGGGCTACTAGTGAAAAGTATAATTCATTAACTTTTGTTGTTTTCAACGATTTGTTTCAGGCTAAACATGTTTTATCTCTGCGATCCAACTTGAAAAAGAGTATAAGAATTTATATTGTGACATTAGTATAAGGCTTTTAGGGTGTACATAAAACTCATATTTGAATCTAATGAATATGAATAACTAGATGAAACTACACCCTTCTCGTGTACCAGTTGAATCAGTACATCACACATATGGGAATGTTTTATTGTTTCCAAAGTTTGTAATTTGCGACAAATGTCATATCGACACCAAATAATTTAGGTGGCTGCTAGATAACACCACAATTTCTCCAGATGGACACCAAAATCACGCTATTTTCTAAATGACACTACCACTTTTTTGAAGGACACCACCACCTGCTGAAGGACACCACCTATAAAAACCCTTAATAAAAAATCTCCCCTTTCTCTCCCACACGGTTTCTCGCTCTCCCACTCCCAATGTTTGAACTTCTCACAGAAACTCTTACCGCCCTCATTATCCCTCTACTCTCTTGCTCTATTCTTTGTTATTTCCCTTTACCGTTGGTGTGTGATTCAAATGTTGAAGGTTTCAAAGGTTTTCATGCGAGTTGGAGTCTGTTGGTATGCGAATTAGTGTGTTTGTGTGCGATTCTATGGCTCAGTTGGTTCGATTTGGTGTCAATTTAGTGCGTGGTTTTCGTTGTGTTTGATTGTTCAACCAAACCCAAATGAATTCAGGTAAACCTCTTTTCTCTTTCCTTCATTGTGTTCAATTGTGTTGTCTTAATTGTTTCATATTTATTTTAAATGTTTAGTATGGCAAAGACAAGCAAAGATGTTGTCGATGAGGTTGTGGAGGAGATTGGTGTTGGTGTTGGTCCTGTTGGTGGTGGTGTTGGGGGTGACGTTGGGGGTAGTGTAAGTGGGGGTGATGGTGGTGGTGTTGGTGGAGATCATCCAACTGAAAGACAACCAATGACAGTGTCTTTCAGAAAGGTCTTAGCCGTAAAAAAAAGAATCGATATTAATGAGAAAAAAAATCGAACAACATAATGAGAAAGAAATGGAGATGAAAATGAAAGAATATGAGTTGAAGATGATACAAGATGCAATGGGGAGTGATTTGATTATCGCAACTGAAGCTCAGACACTCCTATTACTATCTCAAAGTTAACGCAGTATGGTTTGTGACATTGAGGGAGCAGACAAGGGTGAGAGGGATGAGGGCGACGAGGAGATTGAGCAAACGCGGGGGAGATGCGGAGGCTCAGGGGGGATGTGCAGGGTCAAGGTGATGAATAGGTTGAGTGTGACGACCCCCTCCTGCATTATACTGATATTGTCCGCTTTGGGCTACCATCTGGCCCTCACGGCTTTAAAAGGCCTCCATACAATGGGGAGCTGACCCCGCACATATAAGGATCATCCTCCTCCCCTACCCAGGCGATATGGGACTATGATTCCCCTTGTAGCTCGTCCAACCCCTCTCGGCCTATTGGGCCTGTTGGGTTCCAACCCTCACCCTCACCTCAGGTCCGCCCACTCAGGGTCTCACACTGAGCATGGTCAGGGGGTGTGGAGGGTCAGGGGGATGAGGGAGGTGAACATGGTCAGCGGGATGCGCATGCTCAAGAGGATGCAGATGAAGATGTAGTTTTTGTAGAACATGGTTGCGATGAAGATCCAGATCCTGACAAAGTTTCTTATTCTGGTGGTCCCAATGATGCATCCATATTAGAGGATTATGATGGCCATGTTGGTCACTTCATTTGGTCTGGTCAGGAGGTATTTATAATATTTTCAAGTTATTTTCAATATACAAACAAAATTGATTTAACATTATTTGGACACTGACTAGTTTTTCTTATTTGTGCAAAATCAAGGGGAGTTGAGATGTCGACATCAGTACAAGAATTTTATAGATTGAAGGTTGCATGAGGAGCCGAAGGAGGTTATTTCAATGGTTTATAAGAGTGGTCTTCGACCATTGATAGACCATTGTAAGGATCCTATCGATAGGGTCACAATTTCTGTTTTCATCGAGCGTTGGCAACCTGAGACCAACACTTTTCACCTCCCTTTTGGAGGAATGACCATCACCATCGATGATGTCTATTGTATCACTTATTTGTCGATTGTTGGTAAGCCAGTTATGGTGAAGAGAACTCAAATGAAGCTAGATGAGTGTGTTCAACTTTTGGTTAATGGTTTGGGGATTCAAAAGAGCGAAGCACAAAAGCATGTCTAGAAGTATCAAATTTACGTGGAAATGAAATTTATTAAGGATCATTGTTGTGGGAAAGTGAGCACAAGTGATGCTCTTATGACAAGCAACAAGTTGCACGGGGTTGCTTGTTATTTCTTCTGGCCATGACGATCTTTGCTGATAAGACTGGAACCAAGGTGCTCAACGAATATTTGAAGTTGCTGACGAAGGTGGATGATATTGGGAAGTATGCATGGGGAGTTGGTATTTTGGCGTTCTTGTATCGTCAACTTAGTTGTGCTAGCAGAGCGGGTACCAAACAAATATTTGGATATCTGCCTTTTTGGAAGTACAATTTCTGGTTAATTGTTCAGTTAATTATCTTTCTAGTGTTTCAAATATTTATTATTTATATTGATATGTTTAATTCTTTTGTAGCGTTGGATATACGATCACTTTAACCTTTGGGGTACAACTCGATACTTGTGGAAGGATTGCCTCCCTACCATGGCTAAGTGGGATTGCCCCCAACTTAGCGAGATCATGAGTTTAGAAATTTTGACTCTTTGGGAGAATATTGATGACATGTCTCTTGAAGAAGTAAAAGTTAGTAATTTAAGTTCATGTTTCATCTCAGTAAATTTAATAAGTTCATGTTTGTATTGTCGGGTTATTTAGGACACTCATGCAGAATCCAAGCGAAGAACTCCGCTTCACAACATTACATGGTTCCAAGGTTGTTTGATATGCCTTGATGTTGAAGAGCCCTAACACCCTGATCGAGTGATGAGACAGATGGGAAGGGTACAGGTCATTCAAAGTCCGCCCATTCAAGCCAAAATGAATAATAGAGGTCAATCACTGTCAATTGAAAACCAATGAGCGCCAGTAAAGCTTCCATGGGATTGCAGCAACGACTACTTGGAGTGGTTTCATGGGATTATTCATCCGTTCATCCAACCACCAAAGACTAGGAGGACACATCCCTTAACAAATAAATTGTTCATATCTCACAATCGGGTAATTGATATATAGTTTAACAAATTTGCTTACATTTGAAATACATAATTTCTTTATTTTTTTTACTAAAATCAATGTTTTCCTTGCAGAACAAGTTGGTTGATGAGGCTCTTCAGTTGGTGGACGCCTTTAATGAATGACAGAATGTGGATAAGGGTGTGTTGGTCAATAGAATAGGTGAGCTGCTAAGACAAATGCCGACACGAAATTTCTCCTCCTTGAGAGATAACGATGAAAAACAGCAACCTAGTCAATTGGTGATGGTGGTGGTACTCCAACTGGTGTTACTCCGAGTGGTAGTGCTCAGATTGGTGGTGCTGCAGGTGGTGGTAGGGGGAAGGGTGTTGCTGGTGATGGTAGGGGAGGGTGTTGCTGGTGGTGGTAGAGGAAGGGGTGATAGTGGTGGTGCTGGTGGTAGAAGAAGGGGTGATGGTGGTGTTGTTGCTGGTAGAAGAAGGGGTGATGGTGGTTCTAGTGTTGTTGGAGGTGGTAGAGGAAGGGATGGTGATGGTGGTGGTGGTGGTGGTGGTAGTGACAGTGAAGTTCCTGCTGGTGATTGCGTTGAAGACAGAACCAAGAAGATGCGTGAGAAGAGTATGCCTGGAAAAAAAAACCTCGGAAAAATACAAAGATGATTTCATTTTTGTCATGTTATGTAGTTAGTTAGTGATTTCAGAAACAATTTTCAGACAATTGTTTGTTGTAATGACTATATGTTTATGTTACTAAATTATGATTTCACAATTATGATTGACATCGGTATTTATGTATATTCAGTAATATAATGTTAACTATAGTCCAAGCATAAGTGAAAAATTGTATCAAAAGCCATGAAAATTTTGACACAAAGTGACGTAAAACACAAGATCTGCCATTTTTTATGCAAACGCAAGAGCCGCTGCAATTATCAACAAGAAACTCGCATTCCGCTGTGTTGGGGTCTTGAAATATGACCTCACAGAAATAACACTAAACACAATGGTTCATGTGTTGCATAGACAAACTATCGCAGCGACTAACACGATAAAATCAACTTAGGGCGCAACGACCGCTGCGTTTTGACAGAAAACAACTCTATCCAAATTTAGGATTTTTTGTATATGAACCTTTTTATTTTTTAATTCCTATGGGTTTTATATACAATTGGCATATTTGATATTTTGCTAAACCCTGCTTTTGACCTTCACAACTTTGGGTGTTCAAAAGTTGGGTTTAGCAATAAATTTTTATTGCAAATACTGTTCCATAGGAATTGAAAAAACTGAAGAAAAAAAAAACTTCAAATACAAAAATTTTTAAAAATGGATAAAGTCTGGATTTTGTCCGAACGCAGCAACTGCTGCAAGAGTAGAGCCCATCATCACGGTGACCACTACGTTAGGACAGATATACAAACTTTTGAAAGTCTAGATTTTTGTCCAAACGCAGCGGTCACCGCGATGACCGGTACTACTCTCGCAACAACCGCAACATTAGGCCGAAATTCAAACTCTGTCCACTTTTAAAAAATTTCACCATGACATTATTTTTCATTTTTTTTTCAATTCCTATGGGTTTGATACATTATTTGTAATAAAGATTTATTGCTAAACCCCACTTTTGAACACCCAAAGTTGAGAAGGTCAAAAGTAGAGTTTAGCAATAAATCTTTATTGCAAATATTGTATCAAACCCATAGGAATTGCAAAAAATGAAAAAAAAAATCGAAATTCAAAAATTTGGACAAAGTTTGTTTTCTGTCCAAACGCAACAGCAGCTGCGATCATTTGGTAATAAATCGCAACCGCTGCTGCATTTGGACAGAGATCAAGACTCTGTCCAAATTTTCATTTTTTTAGAAATTTGATGCTTTTTTCAATTTTTTATAATTGCTATGGATTTGATACAATATTTGCAATAAAGATTTGTTGTTAAACCAACTTTTGACTGTCTCAACATTAGGTGTTCAAAAGTTGGGTTTAGCAATAAATCTTTATTGTAAATATTGTATGAAACATATAGAATTTGAAAAAAAATATCAAATTCAAAAATTTGAAAAAATGGGCAGAGTTTATTTTATGTCCAAACCAAGGAATGTGATTTCACGAGATTTCACGAAATATTTTTTATTTTGAAGTTACCGAAATCTCTTTCAAAATCCGAAATTTTCTGGAGAAAAGAAAATATTTTAATCTTCGTATATTTTAACATGCTATAATGTTATTTTAATATAAATAGTTTGTTACGTGAGTGATTCTTATATAATATGTAGTCTTTATGACACTACAAGTCGCGTGAAACTTTTTATGTAGTATTTAATAGTTTAAATTGCATAACTTATATTGTTAAATTGGAAATCACAACCGAAATCTTTACATTTTTTATACGCAAAAAAGAAATATTTCTTAAAATCGGGGGACCAAAATTAACTCGAAAAATGAAATCACAATCCTTGGTCCAAACACAGCGGGTTCTGCGATCATAAGAAAATAAATTGCATGAGCCGCTTCGACGTTAGTTATGTTGGTCGCGGTAGCCGCTGCGTTGGACGTCAATCAATGTCTAAAAATTTTCAGGACCCAAACGCACGAGCCGCGGCGTTTTCCTATTTGGAGTTCGCAACGGTTCATGCGTTGTTTTGGTATCATTTTGCAGTAGTTTGTGCATTTAGTGTTTGAAATTTTTTTGACTGTAGCAATTTAAGACTTTGCAATATAGAAAATTTTGCACTCTGGACATTTGCAGTTTGCATTTTTTGCTCATGTTTATGTTACTAGTCACTTACTTTTACCTATTACCAAGATATAAAGCATATATAAAACTACTCATTCATCCATAAAATACAAAACCAATACAAATCTTCATGAAATGTACAATATAATTTATTGATATTTAATGATAAAAAAAATACAAGTCAAGACTATGAAAGGGTTGACTTCTCTTACAATTTGATCATCGTATATATACAAAATGCATTTACAAATGTACAAAATTTTACAAAATATACTTCAATCCTCAAGTAGAACAACTACTTCCGACTTCTTCTTTGGTTTTGATGTATTGTATTTGTTAATCATCAGGTCACCTACAAGCAGTTAGGTTTCGAACGAACTCTTTCATGAGGAGGCTTCTGGAAACATATGTGAAGGCCAAGTCGGTACTATCAGAGGCATTGGTTGTGTTGGCGTCATGAAGAAACACGAAGTGTCTACTTTGTGGATGGTGTGTCATGAAACATATACGTACATTGTTCAAGTTTGATGGTTGCGAAAATACGAAAAACATGTATTGCTCTGATTCCCGTAACACAAAAAGACACAACTATAACGGTTGGCCACCAACTCCAACATATTCGGTTCAGTCAACCATTTGTCATCGCCAATGCGAACAGTGCCTTCAGAAATTGTCAGAGCATCTTTCACAAGCTTTGTCCCTAAGTCATTCCATATTTGAACCCAAAAGTCATGGTTACCTTCAAGCTCCATTAGTAGTTCATGTCTCACTTTCCTCCAACCAATGATCTCATCGTAACTTAAGAAGTTGTCTATGCATCTGAATCCACAATTGCCATCGGCGAGTACATTCTGAATGTCCTGAATATAATCCTGAATCCACAAAAGAATTTGCTTATATACCTTGATTTCAACTTTATCGCCTTATATTTTTCCTTAGAAACACTAGCTTGACTTCTAAGCTCCTCTTGTGTATTCACGTACTCATGACCAGAGGGATCCCTTTTTGTGGACTTTTCATGCTTAGAGAACTTTTTTTTGTCTCCCCTTGCCCTTCACAAGTTCAGTTGGTTCAATCATGACACATGACTCAAGGCAGCTCAAATCTAGCAGCTTCCTCTTCAACACCAACTGTTGGTTAGAAGTGGATTGTAACTTTTTCTTGACAACGTCTACCACTGGATCAATAATCACTTTCGCGCTTGCACGAATATGTGTTATGCCAAGTTTTATCCAGTGCTTGTAGGGGTTGGCACGGTCCGAATCGGTTACGAATTTTGAGGAACATAACTCAAACTGTTTGAAACGGTTCGTTCCAAACGATTTCAAAATGAGTATATGAATATATTCTTGGTATTGATTGTATTGATTCATATGTTGTTAAAGAAGTGCGATCAATGTCAATGAAAAACCATTTTGGACTGGACTAAGACTTGTGTTGTATATTCACAGTGCAATCACTGTAACAATGAACAATACCAAGAATAACAAAAATGTATTGTTACAGTGCACTCAACCTAACAATACCAAGAATATATTCACAATGGATTACAACATTCATCTAATTTACTTATTGCATCACAACATTACTTATTGCCAATACCAAGAATATATTCATCTAATTTACTTATTGCATTACAACATTTCCCATCTAATTTGCTTATTGCATTACAACATTAGAACATCTAATTTTCAATCTACAAGCAACAAGCGCATGACTTCTCTGGACCAGGAAATCCTGCAAAACCATTAGAAAGATACATTATTATACAAGTAAGTAGTAACAACAGGAGCAAGCAGTAGCAAGCTGCAGCAATCCTGCCAAAACATATAAGTTTCACATTTTTTGGTGTACATATTAATCCAAACTAGCAGTATTATGATAAGCATGAATGTAATTTCTGACACTCACAAAGAGCATTCATAAACATCTATAAAAATATTAAATAAACATATAAGTGTGGATCTCGAATGCTAACTTTGTGGGAACCAGGGTGAAACCAATACACTAGTTTTTCACTTGTGTGATTGCTCAGCAAATTTGGTTTTCATCTTATACTACCATTAACTGGAGTAATACACCTTTATTATTTTATTATGAGCAATATTATATACCACTTCAGTTTTAATAAGTAAGCAAGGACTAAACCATCATTTTGGTTCCAACATATTGGTGCAGCAATCATAGAAGTTATCTGGGAAGCCAGGAAAGGGACTCCAAAAGAAGTCAGGTTGGAGGACACCCATACTCCCCAACAATGACAATTGCAACACTAACGGACTTTAAAGCTTCGCGTCTAAAAACTTCATCTGGGTGGATGAGAGTTGAAGTGGCTCCTAGTCACTGCAACTAACAAGTAACAATTGATTTTAATAGAAGACTTACTGATGATTTTGGTGTTAGTATTGTCAATAGTCAATAATTGTAATATGAAGCGTGTACAGAGACCTAGCTAAGTAGAACTTAGCATCTTGCCTTCTTAGTACATCATCAGAAGGGCAAGAGGACTTATGTAGCTGTTGTAGTTTATTATTATAGAAAAAGAAATCAAGAAAATGGAAAAAGATGCATGACATAACTTTCAACTGCAAGCAAAGAATTGAAATATGATATTAAAACAAGGAGAGTAGTTATATGGAACAGTAATGAGGCTTACAAAAAGGACTCCAGTGTCGTTGAGGATTCCAATCCCGATAGAAGCAAAATTAGCACCAACAAGTAGTTTTTGTCCTTGAAGTTGTGGGCTCAAGTAAGGCAATGTTGAATCCGAACCAAGTTGTCGGCTTGATTATTTTCATAAATTTTAATCATTATAAGATGCAAGATAAATAAAAGTATAATAGATGACATATACAAGCTATAAAAGTATTAAAGTATCCAAAAAACAAAGAAGTATTGACATCTAGATGGAGTTTGTTTTTGTGCAATATAGTTAATTAGCTATAGTACACCTTTGTGAAGGAATTCGGAAAATCCTAAAGAGTCCACTCACAGTGTTGCTCCAACAAATGCTAGATATGACCTTTCTAACTTTTAGAATAACTTCCTACTTAGCATGACGATATGAAAAACCTCTGATTTTAATAGAAAGCATATGCATTGACAAAAAAAACTTAAACACTGAAGCGCATTCAAGAAAATAATCTAGCAAAGTCGACTTGGTGAGTTGGGGTTTGATTCAGATGAGTCCATGTAGAATACGTCTCCCAAAATGGACAATACGTCTTGCTGCCAAAACCAAGAACCAAAAACCAAACATGCAAACATTTATTCAAACAAAGAATCTTCATCACAAACATCGTGAACATGAAACCTAATAATAATTTCATCAAGGGAGAATGATATTACAAATTACCTTAGGGGAGAATAGATCCTTCGATCCAAACGGCAGACAGAGAAGAGACAAGAACGCACATGGAGTTAATAAATCAAACGAGGAAATTATTTGGTAAAACTGATAAACAAACAAAAGAGACAGATTGATAATGGATCAATGGAACGGAACGGAACGGATGGGTGGATCAATCGAGAGACAGAGATCCTTCATCTTCTTCTTCAACAGATCTTCTTCTTCTTCAACTTCTACAGATCTGGAATCTAGTGGAGAGTGGAGAATAGATAGAGAGAAACAGCAGACAGAGAAGAGAGGGGAAGAACACGGTTTCCAACTTTCTGCTTTAGGTTTCTAACTTGTAAAATGTGATTTAAAACAGGTACAATCATTTTATTTTAAATAATAGGAACCGGACTTGAACCATTTTATAACGGATTCGGACCGTATCTGAAAATTCAAACCGTTTAAAGAAAAAGGTCATGTTCGGTTTGAATCTGCAGATCATCGACCCATTTGCCCACCCCTAAGTGCTTGTATAACATAGACCATTGGGAATGAAATATTGGGCAATTTCGAAAGCACAAAACAACCCATAAGTGATTCTCAACACACATCGATACTTCACTGGCCCACAAATTCAACATCGGACCTACTAATTTCAGATAGTATCAAGTCAAGAGCCTTATGAGACACAGACCCATGACGTTTTTTAAATAGTGAAACAATGTGCTCTTTCTTCACATTCCTGAGACTTTTTCGGAAGGACAATTCAATATCTACAAGTTGGCCTTGGATCATGTCATGCATTCTCATCCATACATTATGAAATGTCCATTGGGAATTCTCCAACATTTTCTTCAACCTAGAGTATGCGCCATCAACGCGATCAGTTGTCCGATGGCCAAAATGCATGAACTTGTCGGTCCATTCATTCACAAAGAACTTCTTATGTGGATATCAAACAGTCCGCAGATACTTCAAACACTTGGGATGTGATGTCCATTTTCACTCGAAGTCAATAGTGCCTTTGTCCCATTATTGCTTTGTAGATGATTTATACAAGTTCGAGAAAGATTTAATAAACTCCTGCCATCCTTCATTATCCTCAAAATATTATTTGCAATTCTTTTCGACATTTGTATTTATGTGCCACCAACGCAACAACCTACTTGCTTGTGGAAAGACTCGCTCAATGGCTTTTATCAACCCAAGTTCTCTGTCTGAAACAAACACCTCTAGCTCAACACAATCCAGTAGTTTTTCCAATGCCCAAGTGTATGATTGTTCGGTTTCATACAACATAAAACAACAACCAACATTGAAAGTCATGTAGGTTGATGTGACACCTACAACCTCAAATAGAGGCATCCTGTAGGGATTGGTTTTGTAGGTGTAGTACATAAGCATGACCGTTGGGAAGCACTTGGCGAGTTGAATTGAATGGGGATGACACCAGAAAATATTTGTCACTGTGTTTTGATCATCTACTGTATGCCACTCAATGTAACCATTCTCGTTCAACAAGTGCATTATGGCCTGCAAAGTTGTCTTGCCTTTAAGTCGGACTGTCCTTTGGTGTTGAATGGCATTGTAAACAGTTTTCAAATATGACTCGTTGTTTGGGAACATTTGTTTTAAACCAGACATATCTACCGAGGGGCTACACTAGATGTTGACATGTTAAGCAAATAAGTCATCTCATCTTCATTCAGTCTCCCAACAAAGGAATGGCCTAGAAGAGATTTTGATCGTGGATGATTGTAGGTTCCACATGTCACTTGCAAATTCCAGTGATCATTACCAAGTGGCACCCCTCTCAACTAGAATGGGCACCCATACTTGTTTGAACTTGTGCGACCAACCTCCACTTTTTATTTTTTAACATTCCTCATCTTCCATCCCCTCTCACGTCCCAAGTTGAGCCTTCATTTGCTTCTACTATCAACAGGTTTCGACTTTGTGATAATCAGAACAATGTTATTCTCCCTGCCAATACCTTGACACCAAGATCCTAAGGATGACTTTGATGCGAATACATACAAAAAAAAAATACATACTCACGTTAGGAACACTAATCAATCAACTTGTTAAACAAGATTAAATAATGTAATGCCTACGAGAATTAACCTTATCTCTTCCATTTCAAACAAGTAGCCAGTGCTTGTGCATCATTGGCTTCGATCATCATCCATCTAAATTAAATAAATAAAAATATTTGTTACTTTAATCATATATTAAGTAAGGTAATGAATAAAATCATTAAGGACAAAGTTTACCTCTAGAAGGTTCGTCTCTTCCAAATATACTTTAAGTTCCTCAAGGTCATCTACATGACAAGGTATCTCGAAATATATAAGATCGGTGACAGCATTCAGTGCACAGATTAACAACAATCAACAAAACAACAACAACGATCAAACTAACCCTACAAATAAACAAATTTTAGGGTTCAAATATTAACAACTAATCCTAAAAATAACAAAGTTGCTTCAAATAAACCAAAAAGTAAATTAAACATGATATTACGATAATGATAACAAAAATAAAAATACTCATGCAAGCTCGTCTCAAGTTGAGAGTGTACCTCAAGTGGAGTGGATCGTTCTTCGTCTTGAAAATGCCTATCTTCTTCGTTGCCACCTATAAATGGACTACAATGCCGACTCTCAACTGCAACATTATCAACTTGAAGCCTACCAACCTCACTTTCACTGAACTCGTTCATTTCTATATACAAACTTCACCAAAACCCTAACTAAGGAAGATGAACAAAGAGATAAGACAACAAGACGTTGAAGAGAGGGAGTGAAGCTGGTGTTGGGAGTGAGGAAGAAGACCAAGAATGGTAGCCAACTTTGATGGAAAATGAAGGAGGGTGGAAGACGTGTTTTCTCACGAGAGAGGGCAAAAGAAGCAGTAGAGAAGGGAGATGGAGGATGAAGACGAGTAAGTGAGGGAAGTGGAGGCTGATGACGGTCCTGATTTCAGCGAGATTGGGAAGAGAAGATGGTAGGAAAGGGGTTGGTTCGTGCGACTGGGAGAGAAGGAGTCGCTGGTTTTGGGAGAAAAGAACAAAAACATATTTTTTTTAATTATAAACTAGCTAGTAGTGTCCTTCAGTAGATTTTGAAGAAAAAAAAGGTAGATGATGGTGTCCATCGGGAGAAATGGTGATGTTACCTAGCAACCGCCATAATTTATGGCAAAATTTAAACTTCTTTCCATAAACAGTTAGGACCATAAATCCAAGACATGAGAGTTACTACAAACTGATGGACATTCAACAACAAGTAGGTGAAAAACTACCTTCGAATCAATGAATGCAATGAGCTTCATCTTGAAACCATCACCATCATTCTTATTGTTTTTTTTTAAAGTTTATAGCATAAATAGATTAATAATTAGGAATACAGTACTGGTGACCTGTTGTTGGTGCTAAGTTGTGAGCCTCCTGATTAAGGTCTCTATTAGGGGTGGGCATCACATCCCGATCTCGTCCTGGTCCCATCCTGTCTCGTCTCGATTTTTTTGGGACCTTTTGGGATTGATCAAACTCATTCTCATCCCATCCCATCCCGATCTAGAATGGGATGGGATCGAGATGGAGATTTTAAATCACGTTCATCCCGTCTCGTTCCGAACTTAATTATTTAATATTTATTATTATTAGTTTTAATCAAACTACTCTTCTAAAAGAAAGTTTAGGATTTGTTGAAGTTAAATCAAAACATCTATTGTTTGAAAACTTGTTTGATTTGGTACTCTTTGTTTAGATAGAAACTTTGGTTTGAATACTTTAGGTCAAACAGAATCCATTAAAATTTATGCTTTATCACATTTTAGATTAATTATATAATAATTATTCTTGTAGAAAATAAAGGGAAATGAGGGTTTCGTTTAGTTTTGCACTATGAGTTATATAGTTGGAAATTTGGTCAATGAGCAATATTTTTCATTTTTGAACTTATATTATGACTACTTAAGAACTTATATCATTCATATAAGATACAATTAGGAGCAATGTGAAATGAAACTTTATATGACATTTTATATTTATATGTATATAAATTATGCATTATTGGTGTGTGAGCAATGTGAGATGAAATTTTATATTGTTATGATGAAAGTTATATTTGCATAAATTATTCTTCATTGGAAGACTATTTAGTACATGCTCATTCTATTACATCCCGTCCTGTCCCGATCCCGAATGAATGGGATGTGATAGGGATGAGGTAAATTCCGTCCCATGCCCACCCCTAGTATCTAATCTATATTACAATTCAAAGTGGTGTTTTACTATTCATTGCTGACTGGGACAAAGTCAAATCGAAAAGATTAGAGATAAAAGATGGTTGGGATTAAAAGTTTGGGAATTGTAATGAATTTGAGGGTTGAGATTCGTTTCCTATGATGACATAGTTGTAAATATAAAACATATAGAAGGCAAAAAATAATGAAAAAACTTTTTTAAAAGGTTGTGGATTGTACATGTGGCGGAGAGAAAAAATATTGTGTTTTTTTTAGCAAATTGAAAATTATCATAACTATCTACATCATTGTCGGATTTTGATAAACTTAGTATCGTTGAAATTCATTTTTGAAGATCTTTCGAACAAAACCAATGATCAATACAAGGGCCAAAATATTAAAAATATATATTTCATAATTAAAAAAACGTATAATGTAATACACGTCTTAAATATTTTTCAATATTTTTAAAAGCAATGAGAAGGGCCGATCATACCAGAAAAAATGAGTCGGTCATCTTAATGAACATTTAAACAAAATCCCTAAATTTCGTGTTTTGAAGAATTCAAAGATTGGGGGAGAACTCATTCTCGGCATTTAAAATTTTTCCCCAACTGATTCAAATTTGACTGAATAGGCTTACACTTAGAATCGGTTACAATTCAATACTGATTAAAAGTGAAAATGAGGATAGTAAAAGAAGTAAAAAGTTGGTAGAATGTACATGTGGCGGAGAGAAAAAATATTGTGTGTTCAGTTTTAGCAAAATGAAAATTTATCATAATTATTTATATCGTTGTCTGATTTTGGTAAACTTAATATCGCTGAAATATATTTTTGAAGATCTTTGCAACAAAATCAATAATCAATACAACCGCTAAAATTTTAAAAATAAATATTTTATAATTAAAAAAATATATAACGTATTTCACGACTTTAATACTTTTCAAAGCAATGAGACGAGCCTTTCATAGAAAAAATGAGTTGGGTATCTTAATGCACATTTAAACAAAAGCCCTAAACTTCATGTTTTGGCGAATTCAAAGATTGAGGATGAGCTCATTCTCAACGTTTCAAATTTTGCTCCAACAATATTTAGCAAAAATAAAATTATCTGGAGTGCCAACAGCACGGGCATACTCTAGTATAATTACATAACCAAAAGCAATTAATAGAAAAAAGTCTTTGTATGTTGTTAATGAGAGGACACTGTATCCAACAAAGAGTCGTCTGATCGAGTAGCATGCCTAAGTCTCCCAGCATAAACCCTATCCTCCATTGTCTCGCCTGGATGAGTAATAGCGCAACCTCCGTCACATTGCACTCTTCCATGGTGTTATTCAGCACTTTCCCTGCAATGGGGCAAACAACTCTTGCGAGCACCTCGCCTAGAAGGTTGAACGTGAAAAACCCTATAGCACCCTGATGAGATGAAGTAAAAAAACTTGCATCATAAGTGATGCAGTCATTTTTCGCTCCCTGCTCTGACCTGGTTCCTACTGACCTGTTGACCTGCACAAGTAGCACACGTGAGCCACGAACCACCATTGTAGTGACCAATAGCACTCCGATGCTAAAGTCATACAGGCTTTAAGGAAGGTGTAATGTTGTAACAAGAAATTTGTATTGTGCCTTAGCTTACCAACCTCATGTCTTATTTATAGTGCAATGAGTCCTAATTTAACCAGGCCATCGTAGGCGTAGTTTTGGAAGGAGATCTTCCTGGAGATCCCTCTCTAATTAGGAGTCGTGTTGTAGAAGGGAAGTTCCATATTAGCTCTACACTCCAAGATACGTGGGAGATAGTTCCCAAACCAAGAGCAATTCGTAGAATACTCTGGTGTTTGCTTCATAGTTGGAAGCAAAGAGCAGCTATAGTTGCCCGTCCGAAACTAATCCTCGAGTTACTTGTCTAAGGAAGGCTTACGGGTATTGAGGACAGTTGTGAGAGTCCGGGTCCGCCTGGCGTACTGAAGTCGAGCGCGCTTAAACCGCTTGGACCGGATCAGTATTGGGTTGATGATGAGGCCTGTAGTTCCTCAAGATCATCATGACACGTGTATGGCTCAGGGGTGTGACCGTTTTTATGTATCATCAGCTACTCCCCCCGAGTTAGTAGGTCGTCACATTGGTTCGCTAAGCCATTTCTTGAAGGGATGCGCCGCTCATGATGATTAAGTCTGAATCTTTGCTTGAGCCGCACGCCGCATTAATGGCACATGCATTAGTTCGACGGAAAAAAGGCGGGAAACCATCCTCTAATTAGGTCATCCGCAGTGCTGAGTCTGATTCTTCTACTTTGTTTGCTTTCGAAGATATTGTTTTGAATAGATCATTCGTCTTCTTCATGGCTCAAGAAAACCTTCTTGATGATGCTGTTTTGGCTGAGGCCCGGGAGTTTTTTGAAGACAGGTTGTTGTCTGAGCCTGGTCTTGTCGAAATCCGTACGAAGTTTGGAGTTCCTAAGGACTTGCCATTGTATCATCTAACGGGTGACCAAATGCCCGTTTCACCTCCTGTTGGTTTCATCTGTTTACATCGTGGGATGCTTCAAACTGGAGTGCATTTTTTGGTCCTCGGCGTGATTTGGGAGTTCTTGGATCTCTTAGGAATTCCTCTGGCTCAATTGAGGCCTAATGGATATAGGATCATTATCATGATTCTGCTTAGTGCTAAGGAGGTCGGTGTTGGCATGACTCAATGGGTGATCCAGTTGTTGACCTCCCCCCGGCTAAAGAGCAATATTGTCTGAAAGATGAAGTCGCAGAAGTGCTTCGGTAAACTGCGTGATAATTTCAAGTTCTAGCAAAAGTACTACTTCTTGGCTCCCGCAGATTCAAAGTATTTCCAGTGTAGGGGTCGTCCGCTCAAGCGACAGTTCAGGCCGCTCCGTAAGTTCAACCATTTTCTTGCGATTTTGATATGCTTGGTAGCAGGCTGACTGCTCATTACTTGTGTTCCATTGCAGGAAGGTTTCCTACAACTCCTTTTACCTTAGAAAAGCAAAACACCATGGAAACGTTCCATGTCTTGCCGCAAAGGAAGGTGGCTGATGTCATAAGAGTTTCCAACTTCATCCGTAGTGGGCTGTGGGACAACTTGCATGTCACCTCTACTCAGTATCGAGAGTCGCGTATTAAGTTGGAAAATGGGGCCCCTTCCAAGAAGAGGAAGGCTGTTGGGGCCAAATTTCTCGTTCTATCTGATGCGGAAGAGCCATCCAAGACGCTTGTTTCCTTTGAGAGGAAGAGGTTTCGCCTTAGAGTTGGATCGTCTTCGGCACTAGCCACTCCAGTGAGAGAGGGATGCGAGTCTGCCAGGCCTGCTGTGGCAAAGACTGACGTTTTGGTCTTGGAGAAAGATTACCCATGGTTGGCAGGAGTCATGGACATGTCGAACCTTAGTGACGCGTAGATCGAGGCTCTGAATGACCGTCTGGTGCGGGTTGCAATGTCAGCTTTCGCTAGTGCTGATTCGAGTAAGACCATTGTTGTAGGAGGCTTCTGTGAAAATTCGCCCGAGGCGGTAGAATTTGATTGCCCTACTATTGATTAGCCAGAAGGTGGTCGCGATACCGACCACGTCTCTTGTAATCCGCATTGCTCACCATTTCGTTCTAGGCCACAACTAGAAGTGTTGGAGGGTCCTTTAGATAATTCGCTCTTTCGTCTTCCTCCGGATCCTATTGAGTCGCCTCGTAATAAAGGGTCGGTTGTTAATGACAAAGGGAAGGCCATGTAGGAGAGTATGAGGACGGTGGCGACTGCGAAGGGCAGCGCTGGCGTAATCCCTGCTCGGGGGAAGCTTCATCCGGGTGCACAGATAAACCTACTCGCACTTGACTTGGTAAAGATGAGCTCACAAGTCTGGCACCAAGAGGTGGACATAGAGTATGCTTCGAGAATAAGAGCTTCTTCAGGAGCAAGGCAAGTGCGAGTTCCGCTGGGTTGTACATGGCCAGCTAGAGCTGTTGGCACTGATGAATGAGGAGTATTCGGAATGGAATCTTGGCCGGTATAAGAAGATGTCATATGTTGATTTGTCTGTTGCCTTTGCATCGTCGGATGAGGATGACAATATGGGCCCTGATACATGGGTCGCGACGCGTGTGGACGTTATCCCTGTTCCATCTTCCACTAGGCTTAGCTCTTTTGTTTCTTTACCTTCTCCTAATAGAGAGTAACCTTGGTGTGATTGTACCCCTTTTAGTTTTGACCATTAATGAAAACAGTTTTAACAGTACTGTGCTTGTTGTCTCTATTGTATGTTTTTCCTTTTGCCTTGTCGCCATGCTTAGGCTGGTTGAGTCAATAAGATGCTTGACTGGTCTGTCTGCGATAGAGGGGTCTATTGTGATTGACTCGGGGTCGTTGTTGCGTAGCCATGTCTGATAGTGGGCATGTTGCAAACAATTTAGTTGGGGTTGCCCGCACTGTGTCTTGTTCCCGAGGTAAGCTGCTTGAGGCTTATCCTGTTTGTTCGACCGGTCGCTCGCAGTTGATGCTAAGAGCGAGTTGCAATGGCTGAGCACATGCGTCAGAGCATTCGTGCCGAGTCAGGCACCGTAAGCTCGGGCTGGCATCCTAAATAGCTTTTATGGGCATTGGTCGTACGACCTTTGTATCGGTGCATATGGCCTTTGCGAATATTAGAATGTCAATCCGTTTGAGCGTGAAGACGTAAAGTGTGTATGACCAAGTAAAGTGTGTTACGGATTCGGGGAGTAAAGTGTGTATCGGTGACTAGGCTCCCACCTTCCGAATTGTGTATGACCGGTGACTAGGCTCCCACCTTCCGAATTGTGTATGACCAAGTAAAGTGTGTTACGGATTCGGGGAGTAAAAGTTTGGCGACCAGGCTGAAGAGCAGTGGTCCCGTGGCAAGCAGTCAAAATCAGTTAAGGACTAACTAAGCTCTCACCTTCCGAATCGTGTATGACTAGGTAAAGTGGGCTACGAATTCGGGGCGTAAAGGCTTGGTGACCAGGCTGAAAAGCAGTGGTCTCGTGGCAAGCCATCAGAATTAGTTCAGGACTGACTAGGCTCCCACCATCCAAATTATCTACACCTGAGTGCACCAAGCTACAAATTTGGGAGGGTTCGGCGGCATCGCTGAAAAGCAGTAGTCCTGTGGCAAACCGTCGGAATCAAGTCGTGGCTGACTAGGTTCCTACCTTTTTTTACTATCTACACCCTCACTGCGCGGGCTACAAATCCAAGTTTGGTGATTTGGCGGCCACGCTGAAAAGTAGTGGTCTCGTGGTGAGCCATCAGAATCAGTTTGGGACTGACTAGGCTCCCACCTTCTAGACTATCTACGCCCTCGCGGTGGGGGCTGCAAGTCCAGGTTTTGATCAGAAGCTTTCGTTACTAGTCGTCACCAGCTAGGCTTACTTGATTAGGTTTGGCGATCATTGACCGCGAAAGAGGCAATGATCCCTGGCGAGTCGTCGTCACCAAACGTGACAGCGCTAATTAGACTCCCACTTCCTAAACCGTCGATGCCCGTGCTAAACGGACTAGGTATCGGGATGAACCAGAAGCTGTCGTAATCAGTCTTGGCTGACTAAGCTTGCCTAGTTTGAATAGAAATTTCGCCTGCTAGAGGTGTGCCGCGTGTGAACCTAATCCATCAGCATGTTGCATGGAGTGGATAGAATTACCTTAAATCAGCTGGTGATCTAAAGGTATAGTCTATATGTCAGAGTTGACTAGGATCTCTAGCATTCGTGCCAAGCACATGACAGAGTGTTGTTTGAATTATAGGCTAAGCCCATGGGCCCGCAGAGGAAGGGTTAGGGTTTCCAACATGGTGCGTTGCGTGTACGGCGTAGATTGCGCGGTGACACGCGTACAACGTAGGCTGCATGACGGTTGAGTATCGGTTACTCCCCCTCAATTGATGGGGTTGTGTGCAGCACCATTAATTGATTGACGTGGTCTGCGCACTTTCCTTGGTAACTGTTGTCTTTCAGTTTCCCATACGGTATTCGATGTTTGGTAGTTAATGCTTGAGTGCCCACTTAGTGAACCATCATGTCTATATAATGGTGTTATCCAATTGTCGTAGGCACTATCTGTCGCAGAGCTTATCTTCTGTAATGTTCTTGCTTGATGATGATGCTTTGGGTTTTCCAATAGTTGAGGAAGACGCTTTGGGTTTTCCAAAGGCTGAAGCTGAATCTCAGCCTCTGGAGTTTCCAAATGTTCTGATATTTGCAAAGGTCTGGCTCCGTAATAGTTGTCGTTATGCGTGGTTGCCTGCTATGGGTGAGCATGTAGTTGATCGACTGAGATCTCGTAATTTATTCTCATTTCGCGGAGAAATAGTACGGATTTCTTACCAAGGGAGATGCCATGGTGTTACACTGTACCACTTGTGTCTTCGTGTGCTCGGATCCCACCGCTGACTGATGGCTAATCGAAGTGTTAGTAGATGTGTGGTGTCTCGGGGAGTGGTAGCTCTTAGTCACACCTGTCATCCCATATGTGAAAAGTGGTCTATCTTGACGAAGCTGTGAGATCGTAACTATGTCGCTGTTTGTGGCCATCCTCATCTTCCTTCTTCTAAGCCCTTTGAGGAGGTTGGACAGACGGTGGGATGTCTCTTGAGGAATCAGCAGCCCGTTGCAAGGTCTACAATGCTTTAAGGAGAGCGTATCCTCGGAGTGATGTGACGGAGCAATCTGACTGCTCAGTCTTTTCAATCCCCTCTCACACTTTGATGATGTCTTCGGAAGGGATCGAACAACTTTTATTATTTTTTTACCTTTGCTGTCACTTGCAGATTGCTCGCAACGGAGGGTTTGCAAGTCTTCGATGGACGTTGTCCATAACAGAATTGTCTAAGCGAGTATTTTACTTTAGTTCACATTGTATTCAGACGCTTATAGCGCTCACTCTTTGTATCCGCCTCAGGGCGTTCGCAATATGTAGCCTTTTATATCTGCCTCAAGGTGCTTGTTGTTACATCCTTCCAATAATCAATAGAGTTTGTTTTTTATAATTCTTCATTTATTTCTTAAATGATTGTGAATCACATAAGCTTTTTTAAGAACTAAAACTCAACATTGACTATGGAAAGGGAAACAAACAACTTAAAGCAAACTAACTGTTGACGGATATAATTCAATCCTGGCCTTGAAGTGAATTTGGGTTGCTCTCGCCGATCGTTTAGCGGACTGTCGAGGTGTTACATAGGTCACTGAAAAGTTAACCTTGTAGACGGAATGTCGGGGGATGTGTTCCTGCTTGCCATGGCCTTTACAACTCGCTGGATAAAAGAGATGATTGCTTCTATACCACTTGAAAATGATGTCTCTACCGTCTTTTGGCCTTGCACTGGTTCAGGCTGCTCTGCATGATGTATCTGAATCTGGGAGCACTCTATATGTTTTAGTGCGGCGTAGTGGCAGCCTCGTGTGGTAGGTATGTCTCCACGTATTGTTCATTCCGAGTGGTTAGCAGTATACTTAACACACTGGTGAAGGGTGGAGACCACTGCATCCATCTGGTGGAGCCATGGTCTTCCCAGGATGAGATTGTAGGATGATGGTGTGTCTACCACCATGAAGTCCAAAAATATAACCTTCTTGAGCTACAGTTCTCCTGCTACCGTAGCTAATCTTATATTTTCAATGGGGAAGCACTTCTCCTCGCTGAATCCGATCAGAGGGTGTTCTGAAGACGTAAGGTTTTCCTCTTTGAGGTCCATGCTGCGGAACGCGTTGAACAGAACGTTAAGTGAACTTCCTGTGTCAACCAAAACTCTCTTTACTTCCCACCTTGCTATGGAGATCGAGACGACTAAGGAATCATTATGTGGAGCTCGGACTCCCTCAAGGTCCTTGTCCGTAAAGGTCAAGGTGGGAATGGAGCTCTGGACCCTTGAGTGGCAGATGTGCATGCCAGGAGTGTCCACTTGTGGGACCTGTATGACTGGCCTTCATTTGGTCCGACTCCATGAAGGGCGTATATTATCCTTGGAGTCTCCTTATATATTTCTTTAACTGACTCCCCCTGTCCTTTGTCAGTTCTATTGGCTTCTCAGACTGAAGGAACTCTTTCAGTTTGCCTTTGCGGATCCAATACTCAACTTCGTACCTCAGACTCTTGCAATCATTGGTGTTGTGGCTGCTTTCCTTATAGTACGCGCAGTACTTGTCGTTGTCGCACTTGGCAGGATCTCCGTGTGTCTTTCGGGGCCACTTAAGTTCCTTCCAGTTTTTCATTGATTTGAGTACATCTGACAGGTTAGCATTTAGGGGTGTCACCACTCTGGATCCAACGTAGTTGGATGATTTCTCTGATCTAAACCGAACAGGGTCTGGTCTGTGGTCACCACGCTTCCTCTTGCTTTGTTCCTCGTCCGCGGGTTTCTTTCCCTCCTTCTTGTCTTTGGGCGCAGAAGGCCTTCTATCGCCTTCGGTTTCCCTCTTTACGGTCCTCAACTCTTCCAAGGTGATGTGTCTTTGAGGAGCTCCGCCATGTCCAGAGAGACTTCCAAGGTGAGGTCTTCGTAGTGATTTCCCTCTTTAAGGCTCGCAGTGAAAGTCGTCGCGGCTGTATCGTCGCTGCACCCAGCGATGAGGGTCAACTCGTTGTTGAAGCGCGTGACATACTCTCGGAGTGTCTCGCCAGACCTCTGCCTCAGGAAGAGTATGTAGTGCGGGCCTCTTTGGAAGCGTTGGCTTCCGACGAAACGTGACAGGAATTCCTTTGCTAGCGTTTTGAAGGAGTCGATGGACTTCAGCGAAAGGCTGTGGAATCACGTCAATGCGGAGCTTTTCATACTAGTGGGAAAGGTCCTGCACATGACGGATTCAGATCCTTTTTTAAGGCCCATTATGTGCTAGTAATGGCGCAGATGTCCGAAGGGATCGGTGGTTCTGTCGTAGGAGTCGAGCTTCGAAGGAGTGAACTTCCACGGTAGGGCCTCGTTCATGATTCGATCCACAAATGGTGGGACGGAGAGGCGATACAGTACATCCGGGTCATGCGCTCCACTGCGGAGGGGGTTCTCAGGGTCGAGCCTCTCTGTCCTGGCGTTGAATTCAATGTTAGTCACGCAACCTCCTTTAGTCAAATAAGAATTGGCGGGTGCTTGGCTTTCTTGCGCTTGCTCCCTATCATCTGTCGGAGGCGGAGGTCCGTGTTGCTCCTGGTCTCCATTAGCGGGTGGTGGATTCTATCGCGTGAGAGCCTCCACCGCTTTGGCGATCCACTGTATTTGGGATGCCAGCGTATCAACTCTGGGATCTGTTGTTGCTGCCGTTGGTACCGGAGCGTGAATCGACTGCGTGTGCAAGATAGGAGCCGCTGAAGGAGGTGGTATAGGGACAACCAGAACATTCAACGTGTCCCCTGGTTCTCCATTGTTACATGGCCTGGTGGTCACCATCTTTCTGTGTTTTGAAAGGAGACGATGCTTAGTGTAAGGTTACGAGCTATGTCGTCCCCACTGACGACGCCAAACTGATGCAATCATTTTTTGCTCCCTACTTTGACCTGGTTCCTGCTGACCTGTTGACCTGCACAAGTAGCACACGTGAGTCACAAACCACCGTTGTGGTGGCCGATGGCACTCCGATGCTAAAGTCAGATAGGGCTCTAAGGAAGGTGTAATGTTGTAACAGGGAATTTGTAGTATACCTTAGCTTACCAACCTTGTATCTTGTTTATAGTGCAAGGAGTTCTGGTTTGACCAGGCCATCATAGGCGTAGTTTAGGGAGGAGATCTTCATGGAGATCCATCTCTAATTAGGAGTCGTGTTGTAGGAGAGAAGTTTCCTGTTAGCTCCGCGCTCCAAGATACGCGGGAGATAGTTCCCAATCCAAGAGCAATCCGTAGAAGGGAGTTTCCCTGTGTGGAAGATACTCTGGTGTTTGCTTCCTAGTTGAAAACAGAGAGCAGCTGTAGTTGCCCGTCCGAAGCTAATCCTCGAGATACTTGCCTAAGGAGGGCTTACGGGTATTGAGGACAGCTGTGAGACGTGTGGGCCTAGCATGCTGTTTGAGTCCGGGTCCGCCTGGCGGAGGTTTAATTTTCCACAACTATATGTCAAGCTTAGCATTTATGAGGGTCACAGAATAGTGCAAAGTGGAACACTCTAGATTATCCGTAGTGAAAGCCTTGGTAGTGCTTTTAACGGAGAAGAAACCTTATAAAAATGAAAAGCCAAATGAGTTTGTCAGGGCAATTAGAGGGTCTTATAAGAATATCCTGGATGTCTCTAGCCACTGGACCGAGAAAAATGGAGTTAATTAATTCATCATTCCATTGGAGGTGCCCCGAATGATTGATCCAAAGATCCTGGAACTTGGTGGGAAGAGTTGGTGCGAAAAAATCAAGAATACACTCTGCTAGCAACACCTCCGATTTACCCCAGCAGTCTTTCCAGAGATCAATGTTATCTCCAGACATCACTTGCCAAATAATGTGATGTTTCATTTTGGTTAGGACGGCCAGGATACCTCTCCAGGCGAATGAGGTTGTGTTAGGAGATTTAGCAAGTTGAAAGATGTTCTTATTATTAAAATAAAGAGTTTTGAGTTGAGCGTATAAGGATGGTGGGGCAAGGTGATAGCATGCCACGGGTTCTTTGCCATTAAAGCAAGATTTCAATTCCTGTTGGAAGGAATATTGAGGCCTCCCAGATGGTATGACAAAAAGATGTGATTCGAGGTACACATATGTCTGGCCTTGCTATCTAGGGCTCCATTCCACCATAAATCCTGTGCCAAATTGTCAAGTTGGGTTGTGATAGAGCAGGGGAGGAGAAAATTTTGCATGGTATATACCGGGATCGAATTGAGAATCGTTTTAATCATGACAATCCTCCCCACATGAGAAAGAACTTTAGATTTCCATCTAGAGAGTTTGCAATAACCTAATCCAAAAGGAATTAGAAATCTGAAGCTCTTTTTCTTAGAAAGCAGCAAAGGGGATCCCAGATATTTATCTTTTGGATTGTATAGTTTCAAACTCAAAATCCTGTTGATCATCATAGTGTGAAATGGTTGAAAATTAGAGTTGTAAAAAATAGACAACCTGAAGCTGGAGAATGTCTTTTACTGAGTGGGCTTCCACCATTCTTATTGTTAAAGAGCTGTAAATATTTGCATTTGTGAATGTCAAGTCCAAGCCATTATATTAGGATAGTATTTAAAAGCGTTTTTAGTCTTTGGCAAATACAAGCAAAACAACTCTAAAACAAATGGGTGAAGGTGTTTGACGATGTCATGCAATCACAGTGAGGTAAGATCTGATGAGTGAAACACAGTGGTGATAGTATTTTAAAATCTTTGAAAACTTTGCATAATGTCCGATTAAATGATAACCATCTAAACACTTCGAAAAACTGCGTTGCAACTCTAGAGAAATTGACAACAAGTAGTTATGCACCGTTGTATTTGGTTAGTTTCTTTTAAAATCAACACCAATTAAAAACACTCAAATATAAGTTGGTTAAGGATGAAATCACTAGCCTAAGCAACAGTTCTTGAAACCCTTAGTGTAGTATATTGAAGAAGTGAATTCAACACTAACTTTCTAGTTGAAATTAAACATTAGAATAAATTGGATAGTTTCGAAATCACTTTTAAAAGTTGGTCCAAGAAGTATTGATTGAGAAAACAAGTTAAGTTTTGAATAGGGCTATCAAAAACCCACCCTATCCGAAAAAATCCGATTTGGATTTCCCTTTTTCGGATTCGGATTAGATTTCAAAATGTAATCCCAGACTCTTATCTCATCGAATTCGGATTTAGGTAAATCCCATCCAATGGTAATCTGGGTCGTATAGTATTGTAAAATAATAAATTTATGAATATTGTATGTATTATTTAGAAAATGGAGGCTTTTGGTCATTTCAATTCCTTATTTTTATTTGGTTTATTATAACAAAAATTTTGAACTTAATAAATTATTATTATTTATATGCAAATAATTTCAAATAATTTATTTCATATCGGATTCAGATTGCACTATTAGATAATTTTTCGGATTGGATTTGGATTTGAATTGTCTTAATTTTTATGTGGTTGGATTCAGATTTTTACCATTCCGATCCATAGACAAACTAACCCCAAATTTCACTTAAAGCATGCAAGTTGAATAAATATAAACTTGCATTTTAAGCAATAAATCAACAAGCATGGGGAAATGAATTTAAAGAGAAAGTAAAAATCAGCTATCCAATTATTTATCCCCTTCTTGAGTGAGCTTCAAAAGAAAAGAGAGTTCCTAGGGCTTATATGCGATGAACTTAAGTTAAACCAAATAATTTCTTTATTTGACATCTATGCCCTAGAAAAGGCAAAACCCTTCTCACCCTAAATATTCAAACATGTAAGGGTGAGATTTCACATCTAAGTTATAATAAAAGTGAGACATCAAGCTCAAACCTTCTATAATCTGTCTATTTGATAAACATTAGAGCTAAAATTAAGTGTTCTATTTTTGTAGCAAGGAGAGGGCGGAAAAGGTTTAAAAGAAAATGCTCGTGTATATATTGGAAATTGTTGAGAGTTGATAAGTGTAAAAAATACCAATAAGAAATTGCTAGGTAGGTACCCTAGTCAAAATTTTACTAGCTTCTAGCCAATAAACCCCTTTCGTTCATTGACCTGGACTTTCTTCAATCATCTTGGACTTTATTTTTATTGGTATTTTTGACTTCTGTTGATATGGTCCTTTTGAGTTCGACTCCAGTCAAGTTATCTTTGGTCTTCAATTGATTTTCATTGGTGTTTTTTATTTGATCGTTCGATTTGTTGTATTTAGTTGAATCTTTTTTGTCATATTTGAATAATCTATTTTTTTCTATCACTTACAACCCAGTATGTACAACTATATAATTCGCACATACTATTTTACATTGCTCATTGCTAAATTTTTATTGATTTTCTAAATTCAAACAATATTGTTTTTGTCATAATTCACAAAATACATTTTCAAAATAATGCAAACTTCTAATATTGTAAAACCAATGAAAATGAGAGTTGTGAAGTGTGAAATCTTCGCAATAAATCCCGACTAGCAAGATTTGCATTCTCACTTAAATTTGTAATTTGCAATTGGATTGATCATATAATCTTATGGATACGATGTACGTAGCAAACACAAACAATAAGGGAAATGTGCAAATAAATTAAATGAGACAAAGATATAATGTGGATCACTGCTAAAGGGATACATCCACGAGGAGATCACACATCAACTAAGAAACAAATATCATGAATACAAGAGTCACATATAACAACCAAATATTGGTTTCACAATGTGGTAACACCTCTCACTTTAGACACGAATCTTTGCTTCAACGATGCATCTCTTCATCAACAACTCACTTGATCTTTCACTTGGCAACTTGCATACACAAAGTCATTCTAAGAGAACTTAGAAAATATTAGAAAGTTTTTTGAAATTTTTTCTCAAACACTTGGAAGGCACATAAAGAATATTATAATATCTTTCCTTTGCCTTAAATGAGTTTGTAAAAGCTAAGGAACTTATAAATATTGCACGCTTCATTCTTTCAGTGTTTAGAGCTAGTTCTGAAGAGAGGTGTAAAAAATATGTGTGGAGATGTCACATATTTATAGCCTCAATTAGGGGCATTTCTGAAGGAGAAAATAGTTTGGAAAATCTTGAACACTATAAGGTGTGGAGACACCTCTTTTAGTTTTGAATCATCATATTAAAGCTTGATTCTACAATAGATCCATGTATGTAGACTTATTTTAGTCTTGATACATCAAGTTAAAATTTGATTCCATAAATTTTAGATCTCTGTAGAGATTATAAGCCTCAAACCGAAAAACCACAAATTAGGTGCCACATGCTTGAAGCCATATACTTGGTACCACAAGCTTAGTCCACAAAATATTGGATATTTGAACGTATGTTTTGATTCCACAACTCCTTGTGCCATAATGTGGGACTTACTATGGGCTTATAATTTTCTTAAATTTATCAAAGATTTATTCAAAAAAATTCTTTGATAAATAATTATCCATAAAATACGTTTGACAATTATTTATGTCCTTCTAGTGCATAGTTCAGCTAAATGTGAATTTGTTTTTAAATTGTTGATTTATACATCACCTTCAAATCAAATACTAATCATCATATCACAAGTTTTGTGTCTAAATAAAATCACTAAGTCACTCACATCTATTGGTTGTGTAATTTTTAATTTAATGACCTCCCCATCTTTCACCATTCGTGGGTTGACTTTTCTATACAAATGAGAACAAACTTGTCATTTTCTTGTATGGCGTGTTTGATTTTTAGCAGTTATGGAAGGCAATATCTTTATAGTTGTACGAAAAAGGCCATGTTTGGTGTTGCCTGTGCCAAAGAGAAAGAGAAAGAGCAAAGGTGCAGTAATCGAAGAGCTGAATGGAGATAACAGTTGGGCCACCGGATTTTTCTAGAAGCAAGCACTTGACGATCTCTTAAAAGACAAGAAGGAGATGAGCAAATCCCAAAGGCCCCAAACCCCTCCTCCTCCTCAGATCAGATCCTTGGTTGGTTCTTGTTGCCTCTGCTTTCATCGAAATGGGTGGAAGTGGAAGCGATAGCGAAACAGAGAAATCATCACACAAGGTCAAGGAAAGGGAGAGGAATAAGATGCAAGCTTTGGCCCTAATTGCCAAACCCCTTGCATTTCATTGCATTACAGGACAACTTTACAACTCAAAGTCGTCAGAAGAGGTACCGTAATAGCTACCTACCTCTTCTTACTTACTATCATCAAACCAAGGATTGTGATTTCGTTTTTCGAGTTAATTTTGATCTCATAATTTTAAGAAATATTTAGGTGTGTAAAGAAAAAATGTAAAAGTTTCGAGGATATATCTAATAATAATGAATTTTGAGGGTATATGAAATATGTGAAAAAGTAAGATGCAATTAAACAAATATATTAAACGCATTAAATAAAGCCTAAATACCAAGAAATGAAACAAACTTGAAATCAATAAATAATTAGAAAGTTAGGAGTGGTTTAAAAAATCAATATATAATAAGAAGAAATTAAAATTGGAAAATTAGGGGGTGGTTTAAAAAATCAATAAATAATTAGAATAAATGATAATTAAAATAAACATCAAAATTTACGAAAAAACCCAAAATTTTTAGATTTTTTTTTTTTTTTTTTTTTTTGTATTTTCACAAAAAAACCTCAAAATTTTTCGAAAAAAAAATGTAATTATTTCTTTCGCCCTTTTTCATTTCGTAATTTCAAAAAAATGAAATTTTTTTGCCGAAATTCGCAAAATCTCATTTCTTGCATCAAACAATGTATGTATATTTTACCACTTTGTTTTCTTAACTAATTTACTTCCTTCATTCATTCAACTCAATATTATTCTATATAGCTTTTCACCTTCTGGGCACAAATAATGCTTCAAGAGAGGAGTAAGTCAAGGTGGTGGTCAAAACCATACGTTGAGGTAACAAAGGGTTAGTTTCTCTTTCTTTTGTGTTTCCTAGTATGTTTTTGTTGCAGAAACAAAGAAAAAGGTTTAATTTTTATTATAGAGTGCAATAAGTAATAACCCGTTGCAATTGATGTTAATAATGAAACCTTGTGTGCTTGGTTCAAAAGTAACTTTGCCAAGAATGACAAGGGAGAGGCCAGAGAGGGGAAAAGAAGAGACAACTTCATGTTGCTTTTGCCCAAAATTGCCGAATTTTCCCCCCAAAATACATGTTCATCTTCAAGTTCAAGGTGGAAAGCTTTTTCCCGCTTTATCTCCCATCTCTTCACCTCTTTTTAAGTGTTCCCAAGAAATGTTTTCTCTTGAATCAAGCATAGCCTAAGGTCCATATTGAGGCAGTGACCACTCGTCATATTCTAAATCATCCCTATTCTACAAGTTTTTTTTCTTCCTTCGAGTAAATGGTCATTTAACATGGTATCAGAGTTATGTTTATCAAAAGTCACGGGTTCGATTTTGCTCAGTGTAACTATTGAACCATTTTTTGGGTTCAAGATGTGCCTTGAGAATTTGAGACTAAATCCCATTTTGCGTCCACAAGTCCAATCTCTATCTGCTTAAGATGATCATTTAACAAAACCCTTCCATGGGGGTCTTGAATTTTAAGCATGCATTAGTATTCGTGAATCGAGGGATATTATTTGTATATTATAAGCATCTTAAAATATTTAGGATCATTGGAATCTCAGTTCATCTCTGATCAATGTTTTTGAAAATGAAGTCATGCCTTCAGGTTAGGGCTATCTGCAACCTCTAGAGGCTTACATTAATGCATAAATTCAATAAATGCTTACAACTTTTCTACGCCTCAAGACCAAGACACGTGCCTTTGTTGAATATTGTCTTATAGTCTTAATTCTAGTTACAAAACATTATGTTTACTTTTATCTCTCTCTTTACATAATATTTTGAATATCTAAATCTATTTTGGAGTTCTGTTTAAACCCAATTCCGTGCTTAGATAGAGGGGAGATCAAAAGATAACCAAAAAAGTTTTATGTTTTAACTAAGGATGTGTGTGATTTCAAGGAAAATTTTGTCAAGAAAATTTGCCATAAGTAGAAGGGCTGAAAGAAAGAGGAAGAGAACATGGGATGATCACTATCCTCATGGTTTGTTACAAAATTTTGAAAAACATTTTCTTAGGGGGAGGGCTAAGATTTTATTTTGCCCAAAAATGAAGTCATATTCAACCTCAAGATGAAGAAAATTTTCCCACTTACTCTCCTATTTCTTCTTTCTTTTTAAAATTTTCTCATGAAATTTTTTCCTTAAAATCAAACCTCCCTAAAAAAGTAATTTTTATCAATTTCTATAGTAAGTCCTATATACTTTTGTATAATCTGCTTATGGATGTTCTCAATTTTATATTTTATATTTTTCTATAATGATTAAACAAAATTTTCATGAAATGATTGCCGGAGGTATGGACTACTTAAACCTGTTAAAGAAATAAAGTCTACATATATTACAGAATAGGAAAGTCAGTATAGAATATGTTAGGAAAGTCATAATAGAATAAGAAATCTTATGTTTCTTGTTTCCACAAGGTTAGGTCAGAGTTAGCTTATATAAGTTTGTATTCAGTCAAAGAATTAGAACAACAATTCAATACAATTCTACAAATATTTTATTTTCATGGTATCAAAGCTGTTTTCTTTGGTGAACTAAACCCTAGCCGCATAACAACTTTATCTGGTGAATCAAACCCTTCTCCATCCACAGAGCACTCTACCCAGCTTGCAACCACAACCACACCCCTCGTCACACAACCACTACCGATCATTCAGTCCATCATCGATCGTCACAGTCACTGATCGCCTTAAAGTTCAGGATCGACTGTTGCTCAATGATATGTTTCTTCATCTGGCAGATTAATCGGCACTAGAACTTACTCTGCCATTGGTGGTGCAAAATTGACTGATGAAAGGTAAACAACTCAATCTATTAGTATGGAAGCTGGAACTTAAACTCCTGATGGTTGTGCTTATGGGGATGAAATACAATCGACTGCTTTATTATATTATCCAAAAATTTGAAATTTGTTATAGAATATCCGACTGAGAACCACCGCGAAAACGTATGCGCGTTAGCGCAAGGGCCTTTGCGGTATAATACATAAGAAGCACCAATAACAAGGCCGATCGTCACAGTCACCGATCACCTCAATCAAATGCACGCCACCAAATCAAGTCCAAACACACAATCACAATCATCCAGTCCAGTCCAAACGCATGCCACAATCACAATCACTGATCGCACAATCACCATCATCGAGTCCAAACGCAAAGCGTTTCTTTCTGTGAAATTCTCCGCTCAATCTCATCAGCTTCTCTTTTAATTTCCACCAACTTCTTCACACTCTTTCACACAAAGTTTCCGCGAAACACCTAGATCTTCACAATTGCTGCTGATTTGTTCTTCTTCAATTTTGCTAATTGAACCGGGATCGACACCACTTTGTGAAACCACCAGCGGAAGGTTGGCAATCTTGAAAGCGCCAAACAATATAGCCTTGTAATCTTCTACTTATGCCAATCAACTGAACTCTCTCGATCTCAGTGTCTAGTGGAATTCCTCCATTCTTCCAAGATTACATTCTCTCTGTCATGACAATAGAGCACCAGTTTGGAAAAATAACACTCTTCTTGTTCTGTCTAGTTGAAGAAGAATAAGAGGTTTAAGTGATTTCATCATCCACACGTGCTATCAGCATCCCAAGGTTCAGTCAGCACACCAACTGATTTTAAAAGATCAGGCTATTAACACCCCAGAGTCCAATTTGATCCACCAATACACTACATAGCCTCCGCCACCATGGGCGACAATACAAATAGTAGTTCCAACACCACCACCTCACCATACAACATTCCTCATCACCCATACTTTCTTCACCACTCCAATCAACCTGGAGTGGCTTTTGTTTCACAACCGCTTACTCCTACCAGTTACAACATATGGAGTCGAGTGATGACCACGGGTCTCAAAGCCAAAAACAAATTTGGTTTTGTTGATGGATCTATTAGGAAACCCGGCGACGAAGCCAAGAATGATGAACTACTACAATAGAATCGTTGCAACAGCTTGGTGAAATCATGGCTCATAAACGCCATCTCACTTAACCTCCAGGCAAGTGCCATATCAAAATTGATTGCTATTTGATTAGAGAAAAGATACAAAAGGGTACTATTCGGATTGAACATGTTGGAACACTAAATCAACTGACAGATTAATATTTGTTCACTAAAGCTTTGAGTACTTATCAATTTGATAATCTTCTTAGTAAATTGGGTGTTGGAAACATACACTCTAACTTGAGAAGGAGTGTTAAAGAAAGAAAATATACATATGTTACAGAATAGGAAGGTCAGTATAAAATATATTAGGAAAGTTAGAATAGAATAAAAAGTCTTATGTTTCCTGTTTCCACAAGGTTAGATCAGACTTAGGTTATATAAGTTTGTATTCAGTCAAAGAATTAGAACAACAATTCAATACGATGCTACAAATATTTTCTTTTCAAAACCGTCGCATCAATAGGACATACTTTACGTAAAACAAAATAATGCAGTAGGATGTATGCAATAATGACTCTCGTGCAATAAATAATCAAGAATCATCTAAAGGGGTTTGAAGTCAGATACCTGCTGAGTGATTCTTGCTGGCCTGGGCCCAGCTGCTTGGTTTGCTGCCTGGGGGGCGAAAATACACTTTTGCCCCCCCTCTTTAAACACCTTTCGCCCCCTCTTTAAACACCTTTTTCCAAAAAGTGGTTAAAGAGGGGGGCAAAAGTGTACATTGCCCCCCAGGCAACAACCTCGCCCCTTTCCCAGGCCCACTAGAATTGGGGTGCTGTATATCCTCCTTTTTGGCAGTCCATACTGATGTATATACTCTCTGGTTGGTACGATCTTGCCACTGCAGGAGCAACCAAGACGCCTACATGTTGCATGTTGGTGCTAGCAAAGCCTGCCAAAGGAGAACTAGGCGAGGAGCAAGAGAAATTGAAGGCAGATTACACTCGAGTAGTTTCCCATGTATCTGAACTCACAGCTTCCGTTTTCAGACATCAGTCAATTAGTTTGCCAAGTATAGTTGCGCTAATTCTAGGGGGCGAGGGAAGGCATGAGGGAGACGGAGTGAGGGAGGGGTGTAACCACCCATCGCTCATCTCGAGGGGGATGGGTGGTTACACCCCTCCGTCGCTCCCTAGAAGGGCTCGTACAGTTGATATGTTGTAATTCCATGGTGGAATTTCGGGCTTAATGTTGTCTATATATACAGTATGGAGGTATTGATGCAAGGGATATAAAATTGTGTCCCTGGGACGTGGAATGACTTTCATCAGTTGGCAATGAAACGGTGGTACTGATTGTTTGTCAAAATTGAGATTTTTATGTTTTGTGTGATTGAAGTATTAAAGCAGATCATGTCAGCTACAAATAAAAAATGTCTACCTACCTATATTTTATTTTGTGAATTGGTGATATATGCATACCTATAAATACGGTGATGGTGATTGTTAGGGGTGGAGAGTTATTATCTAGGTTACTGATCTTGAGATCTAAACAAGTCTGTTATTTTACTTGGGGAAGGATGAGCAGTATGCATCCAGATGCAGATAGGACAGGTTACTGTTTCATGTGAAGGGCATGGTAAAATTTATATGCTCGATCGAGATTGATTCTCGATCTCATCAAAAAAACAAAAATTGTATTACTTTGAGTTATCTAATAAACACAAATTGAATCAATTGAAAATGTTTTGAAATTAACAAGTTATGGTCATTTTACTAAAGTCACGCAAATCTGTCTCGCAATGAAAAATGACAGTGTCCCTTACTTCAGCCAATTTATATGATCGATCAAGACCGATCATCAAGCTCATCAAAACATAAACATTTTAGTACTCTGAGTTATCTAATAAACACAACTTGAATCACTTAAAAATATTTTGAAATGAGCAAGTTATGGTCATTTTACTAAAGTCGCGCAAATCTGTCTTGCAATGAAAACGGGAGAGCGTCCTTGAATTTTGGCCAACTTATATGCTCGATCTAGATCGATTCTCAACTTCATCAAAACATAAAAATTGTAGTACTTTGATTTATCTAATAAACACAATTTGAATCACTTGAAAATGTTTTCAAATGAGAAATTTATGGCCATTTTACTAAAGTCAAGCAAATTTGTCCGAAAAAATTGCTGAAAATTTCATGTTCGCCAAAAACTTGCATTGTTCTGGGTGAACAGGAAATTTTTAACAATTTTTTTTACTGTTCGCCCAGATCATTGTCTCAGGCGAACAATAGTTTTTTTTTTTGTGATTTCTGATTTTTTTTTTTTAAGTTAGAGATTACTTTGTTTTTTTGAAAATTTTGCTATTGTTAACTTCTTGAAAATTATGGCAAGAAATGAATAACTTGAAAGCTTGTTTCAGAAGCGTTGGAGTCGAAATCTGAGACGAAGTGAAGAATGGATCCGAGGGGTTGTTGAAGCAATCGAACCAAGAGAATGAAAGATTTGCTTGCTTGTTTTGCGAGCGGGGAAATGGGAAAAGGGAAGAAGCAATTGAACCAATGAAAGGAGTCGAAATCGATTTTGAATGTGGGGAGAGGGAAATTTTGAATGGGGGAGGGGAGGAGAGACTTGCGTTTCGATTTGAATGGGGAGGAGAAAAATTACTTTCCTTATTTATATAGGTGGTGTGGAAAAGAGTGATGATGTGGAAAATAAAAGAGGTGGTGTGAGAGTTAAATGGTGTGAGAAAACACTTTTGGTATTGTGGAGTAGTCGTTGCCATTTTTGCCAGAGTCTAAAAACTCCCAGGCAATGCCTACCTCGCGCCACCAATTCCTCTCTCTCACACTACCATTGATTTTTTTTTTTACTTTCTCACACCACTTATATAAACAAAAATTTCCATTTTTCCCCCTCACCATTCAAATCTATAATGGTTCCTCTCCCCCCCCCCCCCCACACATTCGAAATCTCTTTCAAATCTCTTCAAAATCTCTCCCCACCCTCAAATTTCCTCCATCTCCCTAAAAAACTCTCAAAATCCCTTCAAATTCGAAACCCTCTCCCTAAAAAACTCGATAAATATGCATAACAGACAAACCCAAACTAAAAACGAAAAAATGGAAAACATGGTAACTTTCGACTAATTTAAACCCTCAATTGAGATCGATTCTCAAACTCATCAAAACATGAAATTTTTAGTACTATGATTTATCTAATAAACACAACTTAAATCAATTGAAAATGTTTTGAAATGAGCAAGTTATGGTCATTTTACTAAAGTCGCATAAATCTGTCCGAAAAATGAAAACGGGATAGTGTTCCTGACTTTCGACCAACTTATGTGCTCGATCGAGACCGATTCTGAAGTTGGTCAAAACACAAAAGTTGTAATACTCTCAGTTATCTAATAAAACACAACTTGAATCACTTGATTGAAATGAGAAAATTATAGTCATTTTATGAAGGTCGTGTTAAACAGAAAAAAAAAATTGTTTCTCGCATTGTGCCCACTGCGAACATATTTTTTTTTGTTCATGTTCTACGTGACTTTACTAAAATGACCATAAGTTGCTCATTTCAAAACATTTTCAAGTGATTTAAGTTGTGTTTATTAGATAATTGAGAGTACTACAACTTTTGTTTTGACAAACTTGAGAATCGGTCTCGATCGAGCACATAAGTTTGCTTAAAGTCAGGAACACTATGCCATTTTCATTTTTTGTACAGATTCGCGCGACTTTAATAAAATGACCATAACTTGCTCATTTCAAAACATTTTCATTTGATTCAAGTGTTATTAGATAACTCAGAGTACTAAAACTTTCATGTTTTGATGAGCTTGAGAATTAGTCTCAATTGAGGGTTTAAATTGATTCGAAAGTTACCTTGTTTTTCATTTTTTCGTTTTGAGTTTGGGTTTGTCTGTTATGTTAAGTTATGCATATTTATTGAGTTTGGATTTAAGGGTTTCAACTTTAAGGGGAGTTTGAGAGTTTTCGAGGGAGAGTGGGGAGATTTGCAAGAGATTTGAGTGTGTGGAGAGATTTTGAAAAGATTTGAAGAGGGGAAACCACTGTCGATTTGAATGGTGAGGGGAAAAAAATGAATGTTTTGATTTATATAGGTGGTGTGAGAAAGTAAGTAGGTAGTGTGGGAGAGTAAAATGGTGGTGCAAGGTAGGTGTTGCCAAACTCACAATAACTGAGCACTTAGAAATTTTTTGAGATTCATTTTGGGTACGCAAACTGATTTCAGGGGTGCATATACGCCGATAACTCACTCGGTGGGGGCGCGCACGCACGATTTTACTGTCGTACACCCATATCATAAAGAACCAATTTTGCTTTCCCCCCATTCCTGTTGAAAACCAAAAACCACAACACCAACACCGAAACATTTACATTTGGTGATCGATCGAATGCCAACTATTTCCCCCTTGTATTTCCTCTATTAGGTGCTTATACCCTCTCTTCTTCTTCTTCTTTCTGGGCTTCTTTACTTGGTTAATTCAGGTTTGTTTTCCCAACACATTTTGATTATTTCATGTTTTAGGTGAAGAAAAAATGACCCTTTTTAAGTCTTCTGCAAATTTTAGAGAGTATTTGATGTTTTCATGGGAATGTGATTTAATGAGATTCTGTAATACCCATTTGATGAAAATGAAAAATAAGATGTTTTTGTGAAGTGGGTATTTTCAAATGACCTCAAAAGTTACAAACTTTTTGATGATTTTTAGCTCGACAATGAAGAATCGGCTTGTCTTGTGAAATGGGTTTTCTGGAAATGGTTTGAAAATATTTGATTTTTTGTTTTTGTAGTTGTTTACTCAATTGATTATGGTTTGGTTTATGTTGGGTTGCAGAAGAAGAGAGAGGGAGAGAGGCAGGTAGCTCTTAATGGAGACAGGTAATGATTCAGATCACGATATAATCAGTGATTTGCCTTTGAGTGTTTTAGAATCTATCCTCGTCTTTTTGCCAATAAGGGATGCCGTGAGAACCAGCATTTTGTGGACAAATTGGAGGTATCAGTGGACCACTATTCCACAACTTGTGTTTGACGAAATGCATAATCATTCCTTCAAATAACCATGCAATTTCAATGAACAAGTTAGTGAATTTTGTCGACCGTGTTCTTTTACTTCACAAAGGCCCAATTCAGAAATTCAAGCTATCTATATCCTATATGTTGAGTTGCCCTGACATAGATCAATGGATACTATACCTATCTCAAAAAGATGTTAAGGAATTCAGTCTTAACTTGGAAGAGAAGGAGTGGTATAAGATACCTTCTTATTTGTTCAACTGTCAGCAGTTGACTCATTTGGAGCTCTCCCGTTGTGAATTCATATGGCCATTAAATTTTAAAGGCTTTAGGAATATCAAGTGCCTCAGTCTTGAGGAATCTTACTTTGAAAGTGACGATCTTGAATATCTTATTGCAAACAGCCCTCTTCTTGAGAGTTTCACATTCACATCGTTTGATACTATCAGTTTAAGTATTAAAGTCCGTGCTCCAAGCCTCAAATATTTACGTCTTGAAGGTGAATTCATGGATATTTTTATTGAAAATGCCCCTCGTCTAGAAACTGTATCCATAGCTTTATACATGACTGATGAAATTGCTGATCACCTCGACCAAACTACAACTTCTAATATGGTGAAAGCTCTTGGTTGCATACCTGTTCTTGAAAGGCTTGTTGCAGAGATCTACTTCGTGAAGGTAGCATTATCTCTTAATTTGATTTTGGTTGTATTGTTACTGACAAGATCACTCATTTCTTCTTTTCCTTTTTCCCCATCGTAAAGTATTTGAGTGTAGGCTATGTACCAAATGGGTTTCCCAATAAATATAACCATCTTAAGAAGATTGAACTATTTCACGTTGATTTTGAAGATGTGAATGAGATATCAGTTGTTACCTGCTTGCTTATGATGAATTCCCCTAATTTAGAGCAACTACTAATCACGGTGCGTTACCTTTTTTTCTCCCCCTCCCCTCCCCTCAAAGTTTAAAGAAGCATGAAGATTTTGTGTGTTTCATTGCTTTTTGCAGGCTTTTTGGGAATTTGAAGTTTGTGTGGCATCGCCCGATATAGATTTTTGGTTAACTCAACACCTCTTAAGTTGCTCGTTCAATCAACTACAGATCGTGAAGATGATAGTCGTTTCTGCTGTCCCAAATGAATTGGAATTTATCAAATTTGTTCTTGCCAAGTCACCAGCACTGAAGTCAATGACTATAAAGCCTAATCTTCACGTCATTGATGGTGCATGCGATATGTTGATAAGGTTGCTGCAGTTCCCAAGGGCTTCTACACAGGCAGTAGTCACATACATTAATACATAGGTAGCTCACCTTTCTCGTCATTTCTTATTTTAGTTACCTTACGACCACGCAAAATGAAAATCTGACTTTATTTAGTTATTATTATTATTATTATTATTATTATTATTATTATTATTATTATTATTATTATTATTATTATGCATAAGGTAATATTCCATTGCAAAAGATTACAGTGAATCCAAGAGATGACAAGACCATCTTAGAAGATTACGAAGATTACAACAATTACATCAGTCTCTCTAGTCATCCCCCTTCCCTCCTAAGGCACTCTTCTATTAATAGTTTAACATCCCTTGTCCTACAACTCTTTCCCAAAATCAAAACCCAAGGCTACTTGAATTGATCCAAAGGGTCTCCCAGACCTGAATGCTCATCATTTGCACTTGAGACTTGCATCTCTAATGGGCCCAATCAACCATGTCACACTCCTTCCCTTATTCTGAATATCCATCTGACTTAGTTTGTCAGTGACCAAGCTAATATAAAATTAATTTTCTACAGACACAGTTGTATGCTTCATATTGAATCAATGAGAAGAGAACAACAAGAACAAAACGGAAGCATACCTTGATCCATGATAGCACTTCAAGAAAGCGATGAGTCTTGATCTTTCAGTTGATAACGTATGTTTTTCTGTACATCTCTCTGTAGAAGGGAATTTCAGAAGAAATAAAAAACCCGCTCAACTGGGGACCATAACCCAGAAGTTATAACTGATGGGTTATCAGTTATTACAACTTACCAATTTCTAATTTGGTCCCTCGTCAAATTAGAAATTGCTTAAATGTATCTACACATTAAGTCCATGACATTTTAATACCTTAGCCCAATTAACCATATTAGATCATAATTTATTTGGGCTATACTTTAAGATAACAATACACATTAAACACATATGTGTGCCCACACATGTTGGATTTTTCCAACAATCTCTACTTGGGCCACATATGTCACCTTAAAAAATGTGTATAACCTAATGAGCTCAAAATTTGTTATCATATATGAAGATATTTCCAAACAATCTCGTCCATTGACTATACAGGTATAGGATTAAAGGAACTTTCGTCACATTTAACGCAACTAAATCCATCAATAGTCACGTATACCCATACAATCAAATGACATAGATCAATCATGGATGCGTAGCATGGAAATTACATGTAACGTGATCTAAACATGCCTTTTTCCAACTAGTTCTACTTTAAACTTTATTGAGAGCGAACTTTAACACAATAAACCACAGTGTGAATAAACTGAATACTTTATTTCTGCAGAAAATACCCAAATACACAAAATGTGTCCAAAATCCAATATAGAGCAATCAAATATACAAACTCCCACTAAACCAAAATATCCTCAAATGATATAACACCCATATGAGCAGTGTGCTCATGAAAAACCTTGGGTGGTAATCCCTTAGTAAGCGGATCCGCAATCATGGAGTTTGTCCCAATGTGCTCTATGAAAATCTATTTATTCTGTACTTTCTCTTTCACAACTAGGAACTTTATGTCAATATGATCTGATCTAGATGAGCTCCTGTTGTTGTTGGTATTAGAACTGCTGAGTTATTGTCACAATATAACTTTAGTGGTCTTTCAATACTACTAAGAATGCGCAGCCCGGTGACAAAATTTCGCAGCCATAATCCATGATTGGATGCCTCAAAACATGCTACATATTCTGCTTCCATAGTGGAAGCAACTATGAGTGTCTGCTTGGCACTCCTCCAGGAAATAGCTACTCCAGCTAACAGATAAATGTAGTCTGATGTGTATTTCCTACTATCTTGGCATCCAGCAAAATCAGAATCAGAATACCCTATGATCTCAAACTGGTCTGATTTCTTGTATGTGAGCATGTAATCCTTAGTTCTTTGTAAATATCTCATAACCCATTTATCTGCTTTCCAGTGATCCATCCCAGGGTTGTCTAAATATATGCCTAGCATTCCAACAATGAATGTTATATCTGGACTTGTACAAACCAGAGCGTACATTAGACTCCAAACAGCTGATGCATAGGGAATGTCTTGCATTTCTTTAACTTCAAGTTTATTCCTAGGGCATTGTTTAAGACTAAATTTGTCTCCTTTAGCTATAGGGGTGTCTTCTGGTTTACAATTTTGTATGCCAAATCTTTTAAGCACCTTTTCTATATAGGCTCTTTTGCGATAATCCAATAATACCCCGAGAGCGATCTCGGTGTATCTGAATCCCTAAAACAAAAGAAGCTTCACCAAGATCTTTCATTTCAAATTTCTTTGATAGAAATCTCTTAGTTTCGTGCAACATGTCTTTGTTATTAGTGGCAAGCAGTATGTCATCAACATACAAAACCAAGAAGATATGCTTACTCCTACTGAACTTATGGTACACACAATTATCAACTGCATTTGTCTCGAAACAAAATGAGACAATTACTTGATGAAATTTGTGGTACCATTGACAGGAAACTTGCTTGAGCCCATAGATGGATTTTTTTAGTTTGCAAACCATATTCTTCGGGTCTCCAGACACAGTTTTCTGGTTGCACCATATAAATTGTTTCATCAATGTTGCCATTGAGAAATGCTGTCTTAACATCCATCTGATGTAGCTCAAGGTCAAAGTGCACAACAAGTGCCATGATTATCCTAAACAAGTCTTTCTTTGAAACCGGAGATAAAGTCTTTTTATAGACGATGCCTTCCTTTTGAGTGAAGCCTTTGGCTACAAGACGAGCCTTATATCTCTCCACATTACCTTTTGAATCCCTCTTGGTTTTGAATATCCATTTACAACCAATGGGCTTTGTATTTTTAGGTAATGAGACAAGATCCCAAACTTGATTGTCTTGCATAGACTTGTACTCCTCATTCATAGCATCTATCCACTTTTGAGAGTTAAAATCCTGCATGGCTTGATGGAAGTTGATTAGATCATTTTCCACCAATCCTTTATTTTTCTCATGTTCTTGGAGAAAAACTATGTAATCATCCAGAATAACATTTCTTCTTTTTCTCGTGGATCTCCTTAATGGCATTTGTCCTTGAGGTTGTTGAGTTTATTCCTTTGGAACATTTACTTCAATTTGAATAGGGAGTTGTTCAACATTGTCTTGTTGAGGTTCCGGATCTGCTTCTTGATCAATGACAGGTATAGAAACATGTACATTGTCAAAAACAGTAGTAGGAGTCGAAATTGATTCCTCCTCAAAGACAATGTCTCTTACCTTATTTTTCCCCCCAAAGTCAACATCCTAAAAAAACGTCGCAGTTCCCGTTTAAAAAATAGACCTAATTGTGGGATCATAAAATTTGTAGCCCCTAGATCGCTCTGAATAACCAATAAAGGGAGTTGTTCAACATTGTCTTGTTGAGGTTCCAGATCTGCTTCTTGATCAATGACAGGTACTGAAACATGTACATTGTAAAAAACAGTAGTAGGCGTCGAAACCGATTCCTCGTCAAAGACAATGTCTCTTACTTTATTTCTCCCCCCAAACTCAACATCCTCAAAATATGTCGCAGTTCCCGTTTCAAAAATAGACCTAATTGTGGGATCATAAAATTTGTAGCCCCTATATCGCTCTGAATAACCAATAAAGTAGCTGCTTACTGTCTTGGAGTTCAATTTGTTTTCATTTGGCCTATAAGGCCTAGCCTCAGATGGACATCCCCAAATGTGAAAGTGCTTTAAACTAGGCTTTCAGCCTATCCAAAGTTCATAAGGAGTCTTGGCAGCTGCTTTAGTTGGTACTCTATTTAGGATATAAGCTGTTGTCTTTATTGCTTCTCCCTAGAGTGATTCTGGTAAGGTAGAATGACTAATCATACTCCTTACCATATCCTTAAGAGTTCTGTTTCATCTTTCAGCGACACCATTCATGCTAAGTGAACCTGACATGGTGTACTGTGGGACGATTTCACATTCCTCTAGGAATTTAGCAAATGGCCCTGGATGTTCTCTTGAACCGTCATATCTGCCGTAGTACTCTCCACCACGATCAAATCTAACGCACTTAATTTTCTTACTGAGTTGGTTTTCAACTTCAGTTTTGAAAGACTTGAATACATCCAGTGACTCTGATTTTTCATGAATAAGATCAATGTACCCATAATGTGAGTAGTCGTCTATGAATGATATAAAATATCGTTGACCATTCCAAGAAGTCGTAGGGAATGGTCCACAGATATCCGTATGTATCAATTCTAAGATGTCTGAAGATCTATTATCACCTAATCTCTTTTGTTTGGTCTGTTTTCCCTTGATGCACTCAACACAAACATCTAAGTCTGAAAAGTCAAGTGAATCCAAAATGCCTTTTGACACAAGTCGTTCAATTCTAGATTTGGATATATGACCCAAACGCTTGTGCCATAATTTTGCTGAATTTTCTTTGTTTAGCTTGCGTTTAGTACCCCGTGAATCCACATGCAAGGTTTCATTATATGATGCAATAGTATCAAGCAAATAAGGTTATCAAACATACTTAATGAACCAGTACCAACAATATTTGAATTCAATGAAAGACTAAACTGATTGTTTCCAATAAAGAAACAGAAACCAAATTCCATCTAAAGGACGGTACAACAAAAGTGTCTTTCAAATCCAAATAAAAACCAGTTCTCAACAATAACCTAAAATGCCCTATTGCCTCAACATCCACCGATTTTCCATCGCCCACAAAAATGTATCTTTCAACATCATTTGGCTTTCAGTAGCTCAGGCAACCCTGCATAGAAAAACTTATGTGAGTGGTAGCACCAGAATCTAACCACTAAGTGCTTCTAGATACTGAAGCTAAATTAACCTCAGAACAGACCAAAGTAAAGAATGTACCTTTCTTAGATACTAGCCAGTCGGTTAAGCTTTGTAACAACTTTCTTAGTAATCAATATAGTCGGTTTGTTAGAATTCACTTTTCTTTTATTCCTTGAATGAATCTGTATCATATTGGCTTGTGCGAACAATTCTTCTAGACTGTAAAATAAAAAATAAAAAATGAGACAATGTAATTTTGAGCAGGGACTATGCTAATCTGGTCATGAAGGAGACGCTCGTGGTCCTGACTCAGACTGTGTAGTTCCCTTGATGAAATAACACGATTCACCAATAATAGCAAAGTCACTGAAATGTGATCTTCATGTGGGCGGACCATTTCTTGCTTGTTCTCTGAGTAAATTGGTCCGTCGATGTACTGCTACTTAGCTTTGTTTAGAATTGGAGTGATAGACGGATAGTCTTTTCCGAGCTATATCCCGACTCATTATTTAGTTGAGTCTTGGTTGTCAAGGGTTTGTTTTGGTCCGTATGAACTGGATCGGTTAGATGTGTTGAGTTATCTATATAGACCTCCGTGATTATGCCAATTCGTTCCTTGAACATTCGGCTTACTAGTTGTTGATGCACTGCTCACGCGCTCTTTTGACCGAATGGGTTCACTCGATAGCGGTATGTCCCTCTTTTAGTTATGAAGGAGGCCTTCTTCTGGTCTGGGGGTGCATTTGTACGTGGTTGTGATAAGTGTCCATGGAGCTTAGAAGGTTGTGTTCGGACGTGGCATTCACGCTCTGATAAATGCGAGGAAGTGGAAGGTTGTTTTTTGGACAAGCCTTATTCTGGCACGTGTAATCCATAGACTCCATCTCCTGCTTTTCTTTTTCAGCGAGCTGTCATTCTCGGCCAGTCTGGCTGGCGGACATTGGGTCTTCCCCTCGGACTAACTAAGGTCTCATCGTCCAAGCGGGGAGGTTCTTCTCTCTTATTTGGACCCTGGCTCTGAGATGTCTGCCACGCAGGTCGAAACTGTAATTGCTAACAGTCTAGCTGTTTTAATGTTGCATAGTGGCAGTCTCTTGATGACGGTTGGTCTCCTCGAATGGTCCCTTCTGCCTGATTGGTAGGGTACTTGATGCACAGTTGCAAAATGGAAACTACCGCCTTCATCTGATGGAGCCAAGGCCCTCCTAATATGATATTGTAGGTGGATGGGGCATCGACCACCATGAATTCCTAAAACATGACTTTCTACAGTTGTGGATCTCCTACCACCACCGGCGTCAACCTAATCTTCCCGATAGAGAAACACTTCTCCCCATTGAACCCGATCATGGGGTGACTGGCGGGCCTCAAGTTCTCTTTGAATTGCATGCTGCAGAACGCATTGAGGAACAAAACGTTCAGAGAGCTCCTTGTGTCTACCAAAGATCTCTTCGCCTCCCACTTCGCTATGAGGACTGAGATAACTAGGATGTCATTATTAGGAAAGTGGACACCTTGGAGGTCCTTATCCGTGAATGTCAGTGATGGGATCGGGTTTTGAACACATGCATATTGCACTTTTCGATCTTCATAGGTGGACTGAGTTTGCATTTTGCAGAGCGTCCTCATTCAGGCTTTGTTGGATTGCTTACCTTCCGAGCTTACCCCGTGAAGGACATATATGATGCCAGACGTTTTTTTTTCTATCTCTTTGACAACTTCTTATTTCTTTTTTGCCCGGTCTTGTCTTCTTTTCGAGCTCAAGAATTCTTTGAGTTTTCCCTTCCTGATCCAATACTCATTCTCGTTTATGAGATTCTTGCAATCTTCAATGTTGTAACCACTGTCCTTGTGAAAGGAACAGTATTTGCCATTGTCCCACTGGGAAGGATCTCCTCGTTGTTTGGAGGACCACTTCACTTCTCCCCAATTATTAATGGCATTGAGGACGTCTGACAGGCTGGAGTTGAGGGGAGTGAAGGTTTTGGATCCGATGAAGTTGGAGGCTTTATTTTTCCTCAACCCGCCAGAGTCTAGCTTATTGTCGCTCCGCTTCCTTTTGCTTTTGTCATCGCCCTCATAATTCCTTACCTACTTTTTATCTTTGGGACCAGAGGAATATTTCTTATCAAATTCTCCCTCCTTTTTGGCGGCCAACATCTCCTCAAGGGTGATGTATTTTTTAGCGCTCTTCAGCAAATCCGCCATGTCAGTCTGAGGCTCCAGGGTGAGGAAATTGTAGAATTGGCCTCTCCTCAAACCTGAGGTGAAGGCTATGACTGTGGTGTCATTGTTGCAGCCGTCAATCAAAGTTAACTTATAATTGAAGCTGATGACGTACTCCCTCAGTGTTTTGTTTGGCTTCTATTTGAGACTAAGCAAGTAATGCGAGCCCTTCCTGATCCGTTGGCTGCTGAAAAAATGAGTGATAAACACTTTGGCCAGCGTCTGAAACGAGTCAATAGACCTCGGAGGAAGAGTGTGGAACCAGGTCAGCGTTGTTTTTTTTTTTCAGGCTGGTGAGAAATGTCCAACACATTATTGCTTCAAATTCTTCTTTCAGCACCATCACATAATGGTAATGGCGCAGATGGTCGGATGGGTCTGTTGTTCCGTCATAGAACTCCAACTTTAGGAGCTGAACTTCTTTGTGCGCGTTCATGATCTAATTCGTGAACAGGGGACGGTGAGGTTGTACTGCACATCCGGATTGGTGGCCCCAAGACGGAGGAGATTTTGTGCATTGGGCTTGTCTGCCTTAGATGTCTAGTCTCCATGGACCACTGTGTGTTCCCTATCGCTACTCGGACTCGATCCGAGATGCTCTAGCACTGCTTCCTAAGAGCAGCGTGTCTATCGATTTCACCATAGCGGCGTGATCGAAATTATAATAGCTCATCCACATTTAATCGTCGAGATTGAAAGAGCCAATTCAATGCAATATTCTTGAAAAAGTAAAAAATAACTTATATTTGAACGTTGAAAAATCTTTAGTTATGGAATGGTGATAGTTTTGTTTTAACAATGTCATGGTTTTTCGTGCAGTTTAAGTTAAGCTCTTCTGGAATGTAAAAATTGGAACTAGAAAGGTATGTTCTCAATCCAAGCAGAGAACTAAAGTTATTATTATTATTATTATTATTATTATTATTATTGAAAATTGATGGGGAAGATTATAATCCCCATCCTGCAAAAACCTACATAGAGATAAAACCCCCGTATCTTGGACTTGATTTTTTTTTTTATAGTTATAATAACTTTCCACTAAACATAAATTTTTTTATTCTACATATCACAAAATCAAATAGAAATTTCTATTGATAAGTTCAAAATAAGAATATTAGTTAATGAGAAAGATTCCTCTTACTAAATTGTTAAATTCAATTAGCCAATTCATCGACTCATATCAATTTAGATTATTCTCAAACTTTAATACTTGTTTGTCGAGCAAAATTTTTTTTTGACTTCCCTGTAGAATTAGATTTTGCTAATAAAATGCTTTTACCGCCGCCCAATACGCTTTTTTTTCCAAATGTTTTTACGAATATGCTTTTTTGACAGAAAAGTACGTATCTTCAGAACTGCCATTCAAAAATGAAAAGGTTACTTTTTATTATAGTTAAATGTGAAAGACATCCATTGTTCAAAATTTGAAATATAAATTATACTATGGCTCTTTATTTGGATATGTTTCGGCGGGTTCTACTGCTATAAAAATTGAATTGCTTTTTTATAATAAAAAAATCAAAAAAGTTTTAATTTCAAATCTCCGGATATTCTCGTCGTGTTACATTTTATTTTAAAAAATTAATCGAAAAGTTTCAGAACCCTTACCTACTTTTTAAAAATCTATTGTAATTTAAAATTGATTTCTTGTAATTCTAATTGATTAAGAAAGTATATCTAAAAAGAATTCTAAAATGATAAATTTCCTAGAGTTATATTAGAGCTGAGGTCAAGGGTAACAAAATGATAAATTTCCTAGAGTTCACATAAAAAAAATTTCTTTGATTGGTTGGGAGGAGCGTAAGCAACTCAATGAGTTCCACAACGAATTAGTTAATGATTTCGGATAATTTTATTAAAAAAATAAAGTTTTCTGTTTATCTAGTTAAGTTCTTGGTGGATATTATGATTCCCACTACAATCAAGTATTTTTATAGATAGTTTTCCTCAATAATACATACAATAAAATACAAAATGCAAAATAAATTTAAAAAACAAATAAGATAATAAGAAAATTCTAATAAATTTTTTCATATTAATTAGATAATTTGGAGTTTTTGAGAACCATGTGAATAACTATTTTATGTTTATGGTTCTCAAAAACTCTTACGAACTCTTGTTATAAACGAGATTCCTATATTATGTATTATATTTGTAAGGTCTTTTCTTCAATTAGAGGTTAGTGTGAATGAACCATAACTATATAACCCTATTCCTAATAGATTTACCCCAAAATAGCATATCCAAATTATAAGAAATCCCATAGAAGCTACAATTGCAGAATTTACGCCTTGCAAATTTTTATATGTTCGAGTATGTAAATAAATCACGAATATAGTTGCCCAAGTTTCCTTGGGATCCCAATTCCAATATGATCCCCATGCCTCATTAGCCCATACTGCTCCTGGAAGAATACCGATGGTTAAAAAGATAAACCCTAGACTAATGACCCACAACTCCAACAATCCAATTGTTGAATGAATTGATACCTATGATAATTTCTAAATGAAATAAAAAAGAAAAGTGTTTCGTTAAACATTGTTTATTCCATTCACATATTGAATCACGCCAAAGGAAAATGGACCAATTAAGATATTTTTGTTTTTATTTTTACCAAATATTTTTACATTTTTTTGAAATGTAATTACTATAAGAGCTATTGATAATAATGAGCCACATAGAAGGGTTGTGTTGCTCAATACCAACATACTTACGTGCATCATTAATTACTGTGATTGGAGAGCGGGTACTAATTTTATGGATTGATGCATTTCAGTTAAAAGACCTGAAGTAGCAAAGCCTTGGGTAAAAATAACACTTGGTGCGGTTATTGCACTTAATGATTTTTTTGGTTCGTAAAATAGGGAACCACATGAATAATGGAAAAACTCCATGAAATGAACATTAATGATTCAAATAAATTACTTAAAGGGAAATGTTCAGAATAAACCCAACGAATAGCTAAAATTTCGGTTATACAGAAAAGGATGACTATCAGTCCTTTTTCTGACGAATTAAACAATCCTACAATTTCATGGACTAATAAGGTCACTAAATAAATTGTAATTAAAATAGAAATAATCAAAAAAGAGATTGAGTTAATATATGTTCTAAATTAAAAAATATCATAAAAACAAATCCTAACCAAAAAAAGGTCTTTCAACGATAGAATGTAATTTGATTTGAATTCATTACTTTAATTTTCCTTTTTGATATAATTATTTTTCCCTATTTTATAGATATTTTTAGAGATATAAATTTTTGTAATCGTAGTAACAAAATGGTTTATAATCTTATATTTTCTATTTTTCTAAATATCTTAGTTAATCACTAACTAGTAATTTTTTCCAATGACTTTATCTTATCATTTGACCAATAGTAACTTCTTGATTTGAATAGTTGAAATATTTATTTTTTGAAAGAATAAAAAATCATAATGATTACAATTTAAAATTATATTTGAACTATTTGATATCTTGATTTTTTTTATTAGTTTCTTTTTCCGAAAGAGATAAAAACTAGTGAATTGGAAACAATTAAATTTTTTTTTTCTAATGGCACATACATCTCAATATGCATGGATCATACCTTGGGTTCCACTTCCAGTTCCTATAGCAATAGGAATCAGACTTCTCCTTGTCCCTACAGCAACAAAAAGTCTTCGTCGTATGTGAGCCTTTCCTAGTATTTTATTACCAAGTATCATTATGATTTTTTCAGTCGATCTGTCTATTCAAAAAATGAAGGACGGTTTTATATATCAATACGTATGGTCCTGGGCTATCCATACTGATTTTTCTTTAGAATTTGGTTACTTGATCGATCCACTTACGTCCATTATATTAATATTAATTACTACTTATTTATAGTGACAATTATATGTGTCATGATCAAGACTATTTGAGATTTTTTGCTTATATGAGTTGTTCCACTGCTTCCATGTTGGGATTAGTTACTAGTTCCAATTTGATACAAATTTATATTTTTTGGGAATTGGTTGGAATGTGTTCCTATTTATTAATAGGGTTTTGGTTCACATGACCAATTGCGGCAAATGCTTGCCAAAAAGCCTTTGTAACTAATCGTGTAGGGGATTTTGGTTTATTATTAGGAATCCTAGGTTTTTATTTTATAACGGGTAGTTTTGAATTTCGGGATTTGTTTGAAATAACCAACAACTTGATTGCTAATGATGGAGTCAATTCCGAATTTCTGACTGTGTGCCTCCCTATTATTTGTCGGTGCAGTTGCGAAATTGGCACAATTCCTCTTTCATGTATGGTTACCCGATGCTATGGAAGGGCCTACTCCTATTACTATTTCGAAAAAATTACTATTCCATATTTGAAGCTTTTTTCGATAGGACCATTCAAAGAAATAGGAATAAAAAGAGATTATTCATTCCTTTACTAAGCTAAGACTTAGAGTGATACTATATTAGCTTTAGGTATGGGATTATTCATTCCTTTAATATCTTTTTGCCTTGGATTGATACTAGGACACACATAGAATCTCCAAAATTCGGTGTGCAATTTAATTTGACTGAAATAGATAGATTTTTCCAATTGGGAATTACAATGTCTCAATTGGGTGATACTATATTAGCTTTAGGTATGGGATCTTATTGAGCTGCTTTATTTCATTTAATTGCGCATGCCTATTCGAAAGAATTATTATTTTTAGGATCCGGATCGATTATTCGCCCTTGGTTTCGCCGTTGTTTGGTCCTCGAAGAACCAACAGGGACATTGTGGCTCTCCTGAACGCGCTCTCTATTCTCCTGCAGGGACTAGGTCTTTTCTGCCTCTCCGTTACTGCTTGCGGGTGGTGGGTTCTTGTGAGGTAGTGTCTCCACCACTCGAGCGATTTGTTGCATTTGGGCGAAGAGTTGATCCACCCTAGAGTCTGTCATGGTTGCAGCTGACGCGGGGGCTTGGAGTTGTTCTCCCCGCATGGCTTCGTTTGAAGGCTCGGCGATTTCACCATTATAATGAGATCTTGTGGTTACCATCTTTCTGAACTATAACAAAGGGGTGTTACTTTTGTTTACTTAGAAACTGTCATCCCCACGGACGGCGCCAAACTGATGAATCAGTTTCCGTTTTCCTTGACCTTGACCTGCACAAGGAACACACATGAGCCAAAGACCACCATTGTGGCGGCCGATGACATTTTGATGCTTAAGTAAGAAAAGGCTTGAGAAATGTGTAATGCTTAATACTGGGTTCTGTAGTGTACTTTAGTTCCTCAACTTTGTGCCCTATTTATCATGCGAGAGTCCTTGTTTGGCTATGCTTTGGTGGCGTGTTTAAGGAAAAATATATGTTTAGAAATCCTTTCCTTGTTGAGAGTCGTCCATGCATGAGAGTTTCCATACACGACTTGTACTTTGATAACTGTTAGGGATTCTTTCCTTGTGGAGTGTTGTCCATGCAAGAGAGTTTTCATGCACGACTTATACTCCTATATTTATTTCCTAGTAGAAGTCAATGTGTTGCTGGCTGCCTATCTGAGGTCAAACTCCTAGATACTTGCCTTATTAGGTATTTCGGATACTGGGCTTGACCATATGACTTGTGGGCTAATAGGGTACTACTGATTGGGTCCAACCTCCTGGAACCCGCTTCAGTGGGCTTGGAGTTATCAGGGCTTCGCCAGATTGGGCGCTCTTTTAGGCCCTCTTTACTCTGTTTAACGAGATCATCATGCCACATATATGGAGTGGATTGCAAGACGGTTTGGTATATCATCAGTTACCATGTCAATCACTATACTGAATTGGAAACATTTATCTCTTCACTAACATTAGTAGAATATTTAACACACGTTCAAAGTTTTGGGAAGGTAATATACTCCACAAAATGGGGCATTTAGAAGGCAACCGAATTCGTTGAGTAACATCACATATGAAGAAAAGGTGGGTACTGGTCCTGGCTAGCATCTTCATCTGCCCTTTTACATAGGAAACAGAAAGGATCAATGTTTATGTCTTTTAAATGAAAAGTTTTAGAGGTTGATAAAATACCTCTCAGAATTTCCATTAGTTTTTCCCTCTAGAATTATAGCTTTCCACACCACACTTACGAATTTTTTGTTGGTGCAACGGTTTGAGCTACCAATACATGAGATGGAAGTAGCTTTGGCTCAGAACGTATAGGCTTACGAATTTTTTGTTGGTGCAACGGCTTGAGCTACCAATAGATGAGATGGAAGTAGCTTTGGCTCAGAACTTATAGGCTTTTACTACAGTAAAGCTCCCATCTTTTGATTCTTTCCAAAGGTTAAGTCTCTTTGACTAAGATTATATTCATTCAATTCAATAATCAAGTTAAAAATATTAGCTGGAAGGTAGAAATGAAGCTGTGGGGTATTCCAACTAATTCTATTTTTGTGGTTCTCTATGCTAAATTTTTCAAGTCTCTAGAGGTTTGAAGGAGGGAATTGAATAATTCTTTCAAGGGGGAAAGGGAGGTCACTCCACTAATCTTCCCATATGTTAATAGTTTGTCCATTATTCAATTTCCATTTAATATTGTCCATAAATTCATCAATCGCTTTACATAGATTTTTAGCAAAAAAGGAGGCTGACGGTTTCTTAAAATTGTTTCTCCTAATATTAATATCAGGGAAATAAATAGCTTTAAGGAGGGGAGATATTGATCCAATAGTGCGTCATTATAGGAAACCACTTACCTTCTGCTTCCCAAGGATATGGGAAAGGGCTGAAAACCTTCAAAAAAATGAAGTTGGCACTTATCGGCAAGTGACTTTGTATATTTAATGTCGAGCAGAAAAGTAAACTGTCTAAGTACAATAGTGGTGGCAGTGGGAGGTCCTTCCCAGCGGATTTGTTCTTATGAAGAAGCATTTTCAATGTGATGGCGTCTTTTATTCAAGAGGTGGACTCCTTCCATGGGAGGGGAGATAGTATCAAATTTTTGCATGATAAATGGTGTGGTTAGGTGAAGCTCAAGGAGGCTTTCCTAAACTTTTTCGGGTGTTTTTGCTTGAGCTAGGTAAGGTGCAAGACTTTTATGTGGGGGATGCTAATGGGGGCAGTTGGAATTTCCATATTGGGAGAGCTCTTAATGAGTAAGAGGAGGTAGAGGCTGGGAATTTGATGGGTACTCTTGCGCTGATGGTTCAAGGGACTATTGAGGATGGGTGGAATTGGAAGTGGCATACTTCCGGATCTTTCCCAGTGTCTTCTATAATCATTTGGTAGGAGATAAGCCCCCTCCTAGGGCGAAGGAGAACTTTATGTTGGCGTTGGTTTGGAGAAGATTTCTTCTGCTCAAAGTGTCTTTTTTCATTTGGGAGCTTAATCGCATTTCCACGAGGGATGTTCTGGCCAATAAGGTTATTCGTCTCTGTTTGTATCTCCTTCTCAAACTTCGGTCTCGATTATTTCACAAGATTGAATGGCCAAGTCATTAAAAAGCCTCGATTCGATTGTTTTCCAAGAATATTGAGCAGGTGCATAAGCCATGTATCTAGAAGGGACTTAATTACAAGAAGGGCTTTAAGTTTTTGCACCGATCTTGTAGCTTTTTTTCTTTTATCAAAATGAACATAATTCTCTAATGTATGTTTAATTAGAGGGAGATGTAGTGCTCAACAGAAATACCTGATGTATACTTTTTGGTCTAGTGGCTTGTGGTTCTTTTTCCCACTGGCTACTAGCTTTCTTTATGTGAAAAATCTTTTGTTTTACTGATTAAAAATAGGCCATTTTTCGTTGCTGTATTGATAATCTAGGGGATACTATAGGAAGAGAATAAAATGACACCAAACTTATTTTAAGGAGGGGAGATATTGGTCCAATAGTGGGTCATTATAGGAAGCCACTTACTGTGTTTTCTGCTTCCCAAGGATATTGGCAAGGGTTGAAAACATTAAAAAATGAACTTGGCACACTTATCGGCAAGTGACTTTGTAGATTCAATGTCAAGCTGAAAAATCTAAGTACAATAGTGGTGGCAGTGGGAGGTGGTCCCTCCCAGCTGATTTGTTCTTATGAAGAAGCATTTTCAATGTGACGGCGTATTTTATTCAAGAGGTGGACTCCTTCCATGGGAGGGGAGATAGTATCAAATTTTTGCATGATAAATGGTGTGATTAGGTGAAGCTCAAGGAGGTTTTCCTAAACTTTTTCGGGTGTTTTTGCTTGAGCTGGGTAAGGTGCAAGATTTTTATGTGGGGGTGCTAATGGGGGCAGGTAGAATTTCCATATTGGGAGAGCTCTTAATGAGTAAGAGGAGGTAGAGGCTGGGAATTTGATGGGTGCTCTTGCACTGATGGTTCAAGGGACTATTGAGGATGGGTGGAATTGGAAATGGCATACTTCTGGATCTTTCCCAGTGTCTTCTATAATCATTTGGTAGGAGATCCTGAGGCAAAGGAGAACTTTTTGTTGGCGTTGGTTTGCAGAATATTTCTTCCTCTCAAAGTGTCTTTCTTCATTTAGGAGCTTAATCGCATTTCCACAAGGGATGTTCAGGCCAATAAGGTCATTCCTCTCCGTTTGTATCTCCTCAAATTTCGGTCTCGATTATTTCACAAGATTGAATGGCCAAGTTATTAAAAAGCCTCAATTCAATTGTTATCCAAGACTGTTGAGCCAGGTGCATAAGCCATGTATCTGGAAGGAGCTTAATTCAAGAAGGGCTTTCGGTTTTTGCCTTTTGAAGCCTCTTTTTTTTTTTTTTTATCAAAATGAAAATAATTCTCTTTTGTATGTTTAATTAGGGGGAGATGTACACTTTTTGGTCTAGTAGCTTGTGGTTATTTTCCCACTGGCTACTAGCTTTATTATGTGAAAAATCTTTTGTTTTGCTGATTAAAAATAAGCCATTTTTAGTTGTTGTGCATGGTTTCCCAAGAGAATAAAATGACACCAAACTTATCGTAGGCTACAGTCGGACTAGTCCAGTAGTGGGTCTGCCCCTGGATGCTGCCCTTCTGATATAGAAAAATAAAAACTTATCAATATCCATATGTTGTTTGTGGATCTGACAACTTGAAACTTTTAATGTTTCTGTATGAATGAGATTGTGGCGCTTGTACTGTTTCCACAACCCTGCATGTCCGTGGGAATAGTTTTCATTTGCTTTGATGCAGGCCATTCCGGTTGGAATATCTGCATGAATTGCTATCGCTGATTACCATCTTCATAAATCTCAAACATGAGAATTTTGAGCTTCTTAGCTTCTCGTGCATTGCAAGAGGTAGGGGTTCTACCCTCTGCTGCCTTCCTCCTTTTCCTGCTCTCAGCCCTTCAAGAAAACACCTCCAACTTATCACTTAGAGGTTTTTTTTTTTTTTTTTTTTTTTTTGTTTTGTTTTGTTTTGTTCTGAATAGATTTAGAAGTCTTAATTAGGGGTGGGCATCCCATCCCGCTATCCCGATCTCGATCCCGTCCCGTCTCGTCCCGAACCGATTTTTTTTAATATTTAATATGAAATATGTAGTATAAAACTATGAAAGACTTTTATTTGTTGTTTTATTTATTGGCATGGCTATTTTATTCTCACAAGCTTCCATGCGACTCACCTAAATAATGAATCTAACTCAAACCCTCTACCTTCTATTTTTCGTCTTCCTAACTCTTGAGAACAACAACAATGTGTGCTCCTCGTAGTTTTTAAATGACAAACCCATTGATCATTTTTGTTAGCAATGTACAAAAAAATGGCTATCTTCAATAGTGATTAAAAAAAAAGAGTAAAAGCTAATGAAATGGGAAAATAATAGTCAGTGGCTTAAAGTTATATCATTATTCTTAGAGTTGTGTATTTTGTAAATCCAAAATTTCCAATCTTGCATGTTAAATTTTCAACCCAAAATTTAGGACATGTTTATCCCCTCCCGAACCCGTTTGGGATGGGACGAAGTCAGGATGAAGTCTATCCCGTCCCGGCCCGTCCCAATCCGAACAAACGGAATGGGATAGAAATGAGGTCCATCCCCTCCCATCCCGTCTCATGCCCACCCCTAGTCTTAATAAGAAGTGAGACTTTAAAAAGAGTGTTTGTTTTTAGTTTTGATCGGAAGTTGAAGTTCTGATTGGAGTATGGGGGTGTTGATCACGTAGCACTGAATGCTTAATGAGAATTAATTCTAATAATACCTCATAATAAATTTGTAATGATTGCTACACCCTCCTCGACTCACAATAAATTCGTAATGCTGTCACCACCCATCACCCTCCCTAGCCTCCCTTCCTCATCTTCCTCCTATTTCTGTTTCTCTTTTTCTTCCTCTTTATTGAAGAGTGTATAATTAATGGAGAGGATATAGGATGGTTTCTAGTAGTGGTGGAAATGGATCTCAATGGTATTTGGAGAAGAGAAAATAGGTGGAGAAGGGGGTTAATGTTGGTAGTTTGTGGTGGACGGTGAGAGTTGCGGTGGTGGGCAAAAATGTAAAAAAACTTCAAGTGAGCACCTAAAAACAAACACCATTTTATTTTACAGATTCTAATCGGCAGCTCATTCAGAAGCAAAACAAACAAATCATTTAAAACTTCGTTCAAAACTTCTAATTCCAGTTATAACTTAGCTTCTAACCACTTAAAAAAAACAAAAGCCACCTTAATGTCAAAATGTCTTTTGTGAATCTATGATGGTGATTCACAAAAAGGGTTTGCTCACAAATTTCACTCCTAACATCAATAATTCAAAATGGAAAGTCTGCATATTAATTTATTTGTGTACTGGCTTCAGTAGTCTTTTGTAGGACTTCATGTCGGACTTGGAAACACCATTACTTACTAAAGTGACCTGCGGATTGCCCAGATGATGGAAGCCTGGTACCTTAAAGCATTATGCCAATTTTGGGCAAGTATTTTTGGAAGGGATATTACTCAGTGCTAGAGAAACACTGCTTCAGTTCCCAAGCTCAATCTAACCATAGCTGTTTTTCAGGTTCTTATTAATGTACATATCAGACTGATAGTAGATGGATTAATTGGACAGGAAGCAAAACTAAAAAATGTTTGTGACATAAAACAGTTCTACAAGGATTTGCGACTTGAGTTTATTTATTTATTTATTTTTATACCCCCAAGGAGGACGGTTACCCATTTGCTAAAAGAAGAAAAGAATATACATCAATGCATTGGGGGGAGGGAGGATGTTGCACTTTACCTGCAATGACTTGCAGAAACTGTGGTATATTGAACATGCTTGCAAACTTCTGCATGAAATAAAATTTTGGATAAGAATTCAGTTACAACGTCGATTGTATTATTTTGCTGTATTTGTATGCATTGCACGGAATCAACAGGACAAGAGTTCTTTCCCTGAAAAGCATTGTTGCCTATAACTTTATGGGTTAACCTGGGTTAATAAGAAAGTCTTTGTTAGTCATAAAAGTAGGCACAAATTTGCCATTATATTAACTACGGTATTTAAAATGATTTATTTTGTGAAAAAGTAAGCCATAAAAGTCGTTTTCCTTTAAAAAATTGTTTTTATTGGTCAATGAAGTATAGGGATCAATTGAAAGATGAACCTGTCTCAGGAGAATATATTTGTTGACACCAGATTTATAAATTAGAAGTGGACCACTTTTAACTGGGTGGTTTTGCTTCGGATTGACATGCTGATCACTGACTGCTTGAGGTGCTTCATCTGTGTCAATCTTATGCAACAACCAAAAACTCAACTGAGGTTCTGATATGGTTGATAATGTTTATGCTGTCTACAGCAGGCACATCCCACACCGTGTTTAAGGGGTTTCATGCATATGCTGATTGATGGGGGAAATTTGGTGAAAGTGTTTGCAACAATTCTTCATATAGAGTTCTTGCTTGTGTATCGTATCATAGGCTCTCCAACAAGAGCAGCCTCTTTCCACAAGTCCATTGTAAGAGCAACTGAACTAACATCTTGAGGAATTATACATATATAAAATTTGTGGAAACTGATTTACAACCTTGCATGAGGAACATCTCATCTTCTTTTGAAAACTCAAGAGAACACAGAAAGCTGTAATGTGCTTTCGAAATCTCTAATGATTGATCAGTATATCAATCAACAGTTCTTTCCGAACACAAAACTTGCTTTGGAAAACCCAAAATGATATCCATTAAATTGAATGCTACCAGGTACACCTTGTAAAAAGAAAGGACATGAATTCTAGAAGATTCAATTCCGGGATGATAAACCCTTAAACAGGAATATTCCCACCCCCCCAACAGCTAATGCTAGAAAAAATGGAACGCCAATGATTTCAAAATTGGTTCTGCTTCTCTTCTCTCTATTTATTTCCTGATGTCGCTCACCCCAGTAATTCTCATGAATAAAACTAATGAGATTGTCTATCCGGTGCATGATTTGGCGTTGTCCTCGTGCAATGACCATGATCTGTACAATGTGAGAACCAATAATTAGAGAGTAGTCGAGAAGTTGTTTATCAAGAAATATCCCAATCAAAATGCAAATACCTTATCATTACAGGATAAAAACCCCTTGGTATATCACGCAAGTACAAGTACATTTATCATCAACCAACTCAACTTTCAGGAGTTGATACGGTTATGTAGAACACATCTTTGATGTCATAGTTCTTATGACAAGTTACAAAAGTTATGGGAGTTGTTTACAAAAATCAGCATATTCCACTTCTAACAGGAACAACTTATGTTAGCCTTGATTGGAACCTGTGCGTGTGCGTCTAACCTGAACTTTTAGGTTCTTGGGCTACCCATAGAATATGATACTAGCGTAATTATCAGCCTTGTAACTGTCAATCCAAAGATTTTGTTAATGTCGCAGCTTTCTTATGATGTGCGTGTGTGTGTGTGTGTGTTTCCCCTGATTAAAAACCAGTTGTTTGTTTCTATTTAGATACAATATCCTAATCCTTAACATGAGAACCATGTTGTCAACATTACATGTGGTGCATATTCGTTGAGTTGCCTTGTATAATGTGTGATTAAAAGCCACAAGTTATGGTTTTGGGTTTCTAGGGTAACTCAACTTTTGTGCGTGACCTAAAACACCACCGAGCACATACATTATCCATCCAGAAATATGTAAGGATAACAACCAGACTGAGGACACACATAGCATCTCTACAAACTGAAACTATCAAAAGGCAAGAGAAATTAATTAGTACCTCTTCCATTGATGGATATTCCTTTGCTAATGGAGAAGATGAGGAATTGGGTAAAAGTGAACCATTCCCAAGACCTGCAATGAAGAGAGATGTGGATGCAGAGCCATTGCAAGCTTCAGCTTGCTGAGCCAAATTTTGGTGGCTGCTTGAATTTTTTCTGATGGTCAATCTGGAATTCAGCTCTGCTATCTGTGACGTAAAGTCATCTATTCTCTCATTTAATGTGGAAATTTGATCTGAAAGTTGAGCAATGACTCCCTATAACATTTTGAAGGAAACAAGAAATTTTATTGACTTGAGCCTTAGTCACAGATTACGGGAAATTAGTTTCTGGCTACTTAATAAAATGTCACCTGGTCTGCAAGTCTGGAAGGTGATTCCAAGTTCCCATCATGCTTTTTCTTATTGATAGAAAGAGCCGACAGTTTTGGAAGCATCTTGTCACTTAGTGATGAATATGAGTGTGACAAACCTCTGCTCAAGATGCACAAAGAATCAAACATGGGAAAAATAAAGCAACCATTTACAACATATTATCTTCTGGGAAATGAAAACTTCATCTGTGCACTTTAATAAGAATACCAAGCATGCTCATGTTACAAAACAAAATGAGTTAAAGAATAGAGCAGATGAAAGAATCGTGAGCCCCTGATATGTCAATTCACTGCTTGACATTAACCTCATTTGTATATAGTCTATATCGTTGTTAACCTTTCAAAATCAGGTAATAGTTCTTCAACATATGCCTTTTTTTATGCCTTCTTCAAACCGAATTTTCATATGTTAATATTTATAATTTTGGTTCTCCCCTCTCTTTATTGAAATCACAAGATGAACTAAAAGCTATAGAAAATGGAATGGCACTACTCTATGAACTTGTCTATCAGAAATTTCAATATTTTCTTTTTTCCTTTCCAAATTCAAATTTCCTGATAACAAGGGGAAAGCTAGAAACGTAGCCACACCCCCTCATTCTTAGGCTAGTTGAAGGCCATGCCAAACTTCCATAACCAAATCTTCCACTGCTTAAACTTTGTTGTTGAAATGTGAATTGCTGATCAAATAGCATGTGCAATAATCCTCCATAAAAGCTTCTTGAGGGGAAAGATGATGATGACCTCTCCCAACAACACAAAGCTGGGAATGACCCAAGCCACACTAAGCAAGATACAAGATGATGCCAAATTCCCAATGACATTGAGAGGAAGGTGTGAAGCGTCCTCAACATCAACATCAACACATGAATTGTTCATTTGCATGCCCACTGCGGCAGAACATCTATGGTTCATTTCTTCTACGTCTTCTCAACACAAAAGAGATTTAAGGTTAACTTCATTGACCGCATTATGTCACCCATGTCCAAAAGAGATGGTACTAATTCACGCTCCTTTTGGGATTGCCAATATTTCTTATTTCTTTTTTTTTTTTTTTTTTTTTTCCTGAGCCTACATTTTGTTTGCATCTAAAAAAAATCAAGTATTTCTTTAATAGAGTTCATTACTGTAGGATTCAAAGACAATTTTTTATAAAGGCTAAATTTCATACTGGGAAACAATCTACATGGAAGAAAACAAGGATCCTAGTTAGGATTAGCAGTCTATATGGTGCTAACTAAACCAGACACCAAATTTTCATAATTGACCCTTTGAAGATTGGGAAGATCCATGCCTAATGATAAATGGAAGCAAAACTTCAACAACCAACTTCCTAGCATTGTTGATTTCATTCTTCATTCTAAAAGTGTTATTGTTCCCTTCCAACCTAATAACCCATCATATAGCATATAGAATCCACAACCTAATAATGACTGGGATGGCCCTAGCCCTAATGAAAGCGTCACACTTCAAGATTTTGAACATGTGAACAGTATCCTGTGGAAGGACCTCCACCCCAAGATTGGGATGCCCCTGACGGAAACCCAAAACCTAAAACAAACCCTAGATCTTTTATCCAAAGAAATAATAATAATAATAATAATAATAATAATAATAATAATAATAATAATAATAATAATAATAATAATAAATAAATAAATAAAGATTGTAATGCCCCCGGGATATATTAAGGATTGCAACCTGAGCAACTTATTCTTAAAAGTAAATAAGTAGAAATTAGATGGAACAAAATGATAAAAATCAAAATAAGAAGTTTCTGGAAAATGTCTTGAGATTCTTGGACCTGGATGTGTGGGCTGCCACATGCTTAGCATGTGTAGTACAAGTGTGCTGCAATCAAAGTAGTTCCAAACCTCATCAGAGAAAGGGCACAAAAAAGAGATGATTCCGATATTCCCCAGTGCCAAACAATCACTTCTTCATATTCATAGCCTAGTAAAGTAATTCCTTCACTGGAAACAAGGACCCATTTGAAAAAAAATGATTTCTTGGGAAAATGACATTTTAGTCATTTGTGGATACACTTTATAAAATAAATAAAATAAAATAAAAATTGTGGATAACTTCATTGTATACATCTTGCTAAAAGATGTACTGTTGTGTAGTGTCATGGCAAAAGGGAACTGAAAGATGCTACCTCTTTACATGCTTCTGTCCTGTAGCATCCTTATCAGTTGATCGTGATATCCCTTCTAGGGGGCTTGATGAAATCATATCCTCATCAAGGCTGAGCTTTGTCTTCAAATCATCTGGCAATGCCTGTGGGATGGTTAGATCAATGATACATGGAAACAAGCTAATGCTCTTTCAATTATAGTCTGATTTATCTCATACCATCACTTCATTCACAAGTTTTTCCAATTGAATCTGTTCAATATATGTGCGAGGGACATATGAACCTTCCAAACCCAATTGCTCCGCTACAAAGTTCACATATAAACGGTCTCTGCCTTGCACCTTTACCAATAACAACAAAAAAAATATTCTATTAGATCTGCAGGATATTTAGAAAAATGTCTTGCACCTTTGTCAATAACAACAAAAAAAGAATTCTATTAGATCTGCAAAAAATTTAGAAGAATATGATGAATAAAAGAGTCACCATTTCCTTTTCATAGGTATCACCATTCAATCATTCGTACCAAATGCTAAAAAAATTCTCTATATAAAGTTGCTACTACTTGATGCACCATGAAAACACTACAACTAATCCATACAAATAATACTAGGAAAAAAAAACATAATCATCCATTTTCTGGAGAGACGGATAAGATATCCTGGAACAACGGCATCTTGATACCACCCGGAACAGGAAAATTTCTATGGAATAAAAAAATTTGACAATTGACATAACAAATCCGCAAGGGTCAAGTGTGTGTGTGTGTGTATACGCCTCTGGCAGGGCTGGAACCCTGGACTTGTACTTGTGATATCATCTGCCACAAGTCTTCCAACTCAGCTAGTACGCCGTAAAGGTCAAATATATCTTTGTCTGGTTTTGCTGACAAAGGATTTCTCTATGGTTCTTAAGACACTGTCATTTGGTGGTCACTTTAGTTAAAATAACTTGGGGCTGATATGCAATCATGTGCTCAATATGAGACTAAATTTTCCCTTTCCATATATCCCATGACCTTAATAATAGCACCGTATAACCTATGATTTCTTCACCTTCACTCAACACTCAATTGTTGAACTCTTCTTGCTCATACATACAACTAATACCGACTGCTGACATGTTTAAACTAGTATAGCTTCATCACAGGTCATAATTCCTGACAGTTCTTAGAATCTAGCCTAGATAAAAATAAATCTATATTCCATTTTCATAAATAAATTTCCATTTTCTTATAGAAGGAAATAGAAGTTATGTTTCCATCCTAAAAAGTCATCTTTCTTGCTTCCTGTACCACTTCTTAGCCATTCTCATGCTTACATTTGGCCATAATGGAAGTAGAAGCTCAAGGCCTTTAATACAGAGGTTAATGCACACATATAGGCTATATATAATACATGAGCTACATAGACAGCAGAGGTTAATACACACATATAGGCTATATATAAATACACACATCAGTCCTTTGCTTATTTAAAGTTTTAAGGATCGTGATCAAGAAACTAAAACTGTTTGGAAGATATCAAGCTAGGTAGCATGCACACACATTTCTTTATTTGCTTGTTTACCTATAGATCGACAAAGGACACAAATGCTATTACATATTATGCACGTCTTGGATATGTTTATCTAATTTCACCAAATATGGAAAATGGACTGGTCAATAAGTTATGGGGTCCATCCACACATGTATCTCTCAGAGGTCAATAAGTTTCAGGTTGACATGGATTGCACGCGATGTGAATTGTATGCAGAAGCAATAAAAGAAATCTAGGTCAGATTATGAACACACAATTTGAGGAATAAAACAACAAAGTAAGCTTCTTATTTCCATTTGGCCAATCAATGGCACAATGCCCAACTTCTCCACAGGTGTAGCAATTGAAATTGGAGGTGGGTGAAACCTCTTTTAAAACTGAAACTCTGGAGATGGAAATGTGGTAGTGGAAGGCCAGTAGAAGCATTGGGTTGAATTCTGGAGCTTCTCTGATAAGCATTTAATTGCATTACTCATAGTAGATATGTTAAGGAAGGTCAAATCTGCCGGAATTTTCTTCTAGAGGTAACTATGCACTTTATGCTCCTCTGACTCAGCTAAATGCACAAGGTTACTATGGATCAAATTCGTCCATGTACTCATGAACAAAAAACCGACCCTGTTTCAAACCATGCAGAAGCTGCAAGAAATCGTTTCCATAATTCTTCAGCACAAACTTGGCTTTTGAAATTCGCCTCATCTTAGCCCAAGATTCCAAAACGGGAACCTTAAATTGTTAAGATCCTGAAACTAAATTAACCCAATTAACAATCAAGTTCTCAAAAAAAAATCCCTTTTTTTACCATAAAAACAAGTATTGTATTGAGTGTGGGCAAACAACCAAAAAGATTATATAAATATGATGGCTAAGGGGAAAGGACTATACAATCCCAGTTAAACATACAAGAGGAAAATTGGATTTCTCTAAACCTATCCCAATTACAAGCCCATAGCCAAAGAGTAACATTTACATCAATCCACAATTTATCTATCTTTGTCTTTGATACTACCCTTGAAGATTCTACTATTTATTTTTCTCCAAATAACCCAATAAATATCCCCTTGAAAGACGGCAAATGGGACACTCATCCCCAAAGAGTGATGAGAACCTCCATAATAACCAACTCAACATGCAATGTCTTGTTGCAAAAGATCTTGCTATTACGTTCCTTCCCAATAGTCCACGACATTGCATAAGGAAGTAATCACCAAACCTCTTTCGCTTTCGTAGATAAATGACTCAATATCTTCCACCAGTGAACAAGAAGACCTCTTATTTTTGTTGCTCCCAAACCAACATTTTTTTGCTTTTGAAATGTTTTCGTACTCCAAAACACCTTCAGTGTTATTTACGCAGTCAATAAATGAAATGGTATTCATGGCACCATCTAATTTGAGGATGTCCAATTTGGTATCTCCAAATTAATTATTCTCCACTACCCGTATCATTCGATCAAACAATTCTAAATCCACATTACTACGATGACTGTTAGACAGGTCAAAAGCATCAAAACCATCATCATCAGAGTCTATCTCTAACGTCAAGAGGAGGTTCATACCTTGGCAAGTGCCTGTCGCTTCTCATGATGAGTAGGTACATTAAGTTGCCCCCTCCCCCCTATGAAAATCGTTAGTTCTGCTCCTATGGTCAATGGGGTTAGGATTTTTGGGATCGACAAATCCAAATTGACTCCTTCATGAGCCGCAAACCTGCATCAGCTTGCATTTGGAATGATAGGGCCCTGAATTTCTGGTTTAAATCCTCCTTTGTAAGGGAGATTAGATTGAGATTGATTGCTCTGATAACACTATTTTAACGGAAGTTATACGCGGAAGCAGTAGAAGCATTCTTACCTATGTAACAAAAGCACTTCATTTTCATAATATTTCTTGTTTTTGGACGAGTATTGAACACTCCGACATCCGGATACTCATACTACACTCCATGTAAATATGCAACTATGTTGGTCTACAAGCATGCTCGACCCTGGGCGTGTGCAGCACTCGACCACACATTCCAAGTTTATTTTTTATATTATATATGCGCTTATAAAGTAGTCAGATATTGTTTTTGCTCCAATGGTTATCATCCTTTTTAGAGGTCATAAGTTCGAGTTACTACTTAATCCAAAATAATACATTTTTTTCTAAACACGTATATGTATTAAAACTCAATTTGTGTAAAAAGGTCCCAAAATCCAAAGTCTTAAATTATTTTAGTAAACACATATGCATCGTAATAATTAGGGTTTCCCCTTATACGTAAAAAGGGCCTCCAACTCCAAAATGCTCCAAACTGTTAACACATATATGCATTGAAATATTTAGTTTTCCCTTTATTTGAAAAGGGTTCTCAAATCCGAAGTGCCTCAAATTCAATAATTTATAGTAAAAACATATAAACCATTAGATTTAGTTTTAATCTTCGCACATGGCAACTAAAGCGTTAGTACCGGCCCTATCTACAAGTAAAAAATTATGACTAACTACAAAACTTATTATTGAAAAAGTAAATAATGTTATAATGTGCCGACACGTCACGTATTGTGTTTTTTTAGTCAACATGTCAGACACCTAGTATCCGCATTTGAAACCAATGCACGTGCCCATGTTGTTGTTACATAGATAAACTGACGATTACGGGGAATAAAACTTATCCTCAACTTGATAAAAAGCCTTAGATCACTCTCTTGGGATTAAAGTCTAGATTCAAGGATAAGCAAAGTTCCAGTGGGCCTATGTTCACACACCCAATTGTTTGTCCATCAAGTCTTTCTCAGCCTTTATACCATGTTAATATCATCTGCAAAGAAGAACGATACTATGTTCTTGTCTCTACAAAGAAGTTGTCTCTTGAAGAAATGAAGTGCAAATAGTGTTCTAGCATTATTTATATGTTGAAACAAGAGTTTATTAGAGGGAAAACATTAGTTCATCACCAAAGGTTGGGTAGAGCTTGTGAAATCTAAAAAGGCCAACCATAAGATAGTGATTTTGAGCCTCTTAGAGGGTATTCAATGGGTCTGAAAAACAAAAAATTATTTTACAAAAGGTTTCATTGGTTGACCACAGTTACTTTGGGGAATTGATTGAAGATAACTTCGGGGAATTGATTGAAGATAATTGTTATGTTCTGGCTAGTGGTTGGGTCTGGGTGTCGTGTTCAATAGCAAAATTTGGTAACGTATAAAGGTTGGGTTTGTTTGTTCTTGTTCGTTTTATTGTAGTTTCGGGCCGTTAGGGGCTAAAATAAAAAGAACATGGAATAAACATGCATACGAGCAAGAGCACTTCTTATCAGTACCAACCTCCCACCTTTTAATAACAATCTTGTTTTCCACAAAGCAAGTCCCCTATCACTTCTATCACACTTCTATCACAGTATCACTGGATCCCACAAGTGTTTGTTCTTGTTCTTTGCTCCCAACGCAATCCTACAGCCAGTAACACTCTGACGTCATCCCACACTCGAAGCCACATTGAGCCCCCACACCAAGAACATACACCATACTTTTAGAAAAGTTAATTTTAAAACCCACGCAAGCTTGGAAAACAAGAGGATATACTTCACACTCTCATATTGGGAATTTGGGATATGATCATCTACGAAAAAATGTCATCATCAAATTGCAAGTGCGCCACTCCCTTGTAGGTGACACCTGAAAACCATAAAGTAAATTGTCTAGAGCTTTGGTTGCCAAAGAGCCTCCACCACAATCGTAAACAAAAATGAAAACAAAAGGTCACCTTACGAGAAACCCTAAAAAAATATGTTGATGCCCCACCAACCAATATCGAAAATGAATTGTTTTTTCAACTAGTTTTAACCCACCTCTCGCCAAATCCCATCTCCACATCACAAAGTCCCGATTCACATGGTCATGTGCTTTTTGAAAATCAATGTTGCATAGAAGATGCAAAACTTTGCTTCTCAACCTAGAATCCACCAACTCACTTGCAATCATCACCCCATCCACGGTTTCTCTATCCTTTACATACACACTTTGATTAGGCCCAACCACAGAATCCATACATGATTTCAGTCGCCTTGGCATAGTAATTGTAAATTGTAATGATTTGATACATACCACCCTGACAAATAGGTTTAAAATCCGTAATTGAAGCAACACCTTCCTTTTGGAATCAAAGTGACAAAAGAAGTATACAACCTTCAATCAAGAAAGAACTATGCAACTCCGCAACCACATCCATCTCTTCCTCTTTAAGAAAAGCCCAATACTCCTTGAAAACCCCATTGGGTAACATCCGACTCTTTAGCATTAAAATCAATGTCGAACTAGTACGAAACTCCAAACTTTCCAACTCGGATGACCATTACTAGAACAAGCCTTATTTTATAATAAGTAATTTGTCAAACAAACCTTAAACTGAAATGCACCCCAGTATGTGGTGGTACATCGAGTATGGGATTTACACCAGACAAAATTTTGGTAACCCTTGAAAGGAATGCGTAATGATGCGAAGCAAGGGTCTATGAAATTTCCCATACATGCATTTTTAAAGAAAACATGACTTCAACAACAAAATCCCAAATTGTAATGAATGACCATCCAAAGTAGACATTTAAAATTTTCAATATTCATCATGTACATATCTAACTTTGACAACACAGAAAACATCTCAAACACTAAATGGGTGCTCGATTGCAAGGAAAACCGTGGAACAAGAAATTTCTGCCTCCCCATATGTGTTAAAGGAGAGAAATATTTTGGCATGGAATAACTTTTTCTTTTAATCTCTTTGTGACAATATTCTATATATTTTTTAAGCTTTCGTTTCAAGACCAAATTTTTGTTTGTAATATTGTATTAGCTACAAATATTTGATACGTAAGAAGACTTTCCATCACACAACCCATGATGCAGAGTAAGATGATTACTTCTCCAAATTACACAACACGTTAGGCTGAGCAATGATTTTGTTGCTTTTGTTTCAGTGAATCTAACACATTGTGCCCTAATTCAATTTTGAGAACTGTACCAGTGGTCATGCAAGTATGCAACATATATGCAAGACAAATAATTGAGTGTACATGAAAATGGTTCGATACCTGAACATATTGACGCTTTAGTTGTTCTAACCAATCAATCTTTACCGAAACTCTTTCATCCGAGAAGATATGACTGTTTCTTTTCAATATGGCTGCCATTGTGTATCCCAAGGCCATCAAGCCGCCAAGGAGGCGCACACTAACTTCGAAGGTGATTCTTGGTGATATAATGAAGGGACTATCTGTAACCCATTCCTGGGACAAAAAAGTACAAGTGATTCGAAAAGAGGAATCTTAAATCCAAATTGCATACAAATAGCAAAGGGGTCTGCTCATCAATTTTCCAGTCTACACATCAACTAGAGCATGAGTTATTTAACTCACAATATATATATTCCAGAACAATATATAAAACATATTTTTCCAAATTTTTTAGACTTGAGAAAAAATTTATTTATTTATTGGAAACTTCCTTATTTTAGCTGAATTAGATAGAGATCAAAATTAAACAAGGTTAGATATGCTTCAAATAGGGAAATTCAGGATATCAGATATTCCTTGAAGATTTAGGTATAGTCCAGGTGAGCATTGCCAAAGTATTGCAAATATTGTCAAAGGAACTCAACAACTATGCTTTTCATTTTCTTTAGTACGAGTGGAGCATGCATATTAGCAAATTTAGAGACCACCAAACTAACTTGACTTGCATATATTCATATTTTAATCTACATATACTTGTAGCAAATATTATCAAGAGAATATAGCAACCATGTTGCTGGCTAGAAATTTTACACTTGTTGTGTTTGAGATACAAATCTTAGATTTCTTCCTAAATCGATAATTTTGATCAAGAACACTGCTATCTATTTCACTAAAGAAGTTATTTTAGGACAGACCTCAAACATAAGATTGTATTTTCCATCCCTGTTCCGCATCCGTAAATACGATTGGCAGGCTTCAGGATCTTCACCTGGTGGTAGTAAAAATATATCATAAGTCTCCTCCGTGGTTTCTTTATGGTCTTCCGAAACAACAGCCTTGATTTGATCCACGGTCAGGGTCCTCCGCGACTACAATAATAAAAAGCACTCAATGCTAGACTTAAGCAGCAATAGAAGCCATTATCAACACGTATTTGTGGATGCTCATCAAAAGCTAAAAACATGAGTTTGAGTCAACCTTTAGGATATAGGTGGGATTCTGAAATCCTGTAAATGGATTAAATTTGTTGGTTATTTTTATATGAGCTGTTTTCAGATCTGGCTCAATGAAGGCCTTATACATTGGATATACCTGCATAGAACTTTTGGTTCAGAATTGCTAGAACAGTAGAAGCTTCAGAAGCCTAAAGAAACTGATACAAGTCAGTCAAGTTATATCCAAAGAACAATATCTAACATGGGAGAAGCAAAAGAAACCGTTTCAGAGATTTGATGAATTATTTCTTCCGGTTCTTGGTCAGCACGTTGTATGTCTCGTAAAACCCGCTTCACAAGATCAAAATGAACGCCGCCTGTAACAGATACTCGAAGGTCTAGCAAAGGTCGCAGCTTTTCACTCAAAGCATAAATGCCTTCAATAATCACAATCCGAGAGCTTGGGACTTCAACTGTCCTGATAGAAGAGAGTTCAGTTATCGAGTTAAATTACAATTTATGTTTTTTAGTATACAGAAATGTATGTTAATATACAACACGAAAATGAAACAGAAGACACGTAGGATTGTTTTTCTTTATTCCCTCTTTACTTTTGGAAAGCGGCTGCTATTATATCAAGTAAAACAAGATGGGGTCATGCAAATAAAAGATGCCTCAAACTGCTAGTTTTTATGCTTTTGAGAGAAGGATTCACTTTTCTTAGAAACTTCGCATACATCAAGCTGGTAAGACCAACAGAGTAAACAACAACAGATGTCAAAATCTAACAAAGGTCTCAAGGTGATCCCCAGCATTGGTCTGGGTGTAACTAGTCACCAACTGCGCTTTTCGGCAGTCAAGTGACTCATCAAATTGAGATATTTAACACTTCACACACATGCACCCTACCCATGTGCTTCCCAGGTGAGGAGTAAGTTCTGAAGTCTGATTTTCACTAAGGTCATGCTTGATTAGAACAGATTTTTTTTTATGAGAAGAATCTTTGAGGGTTCAATAGATCATAATGGATATTTAGGAGTCATTTTTACATTTGAAAAGGCTTTCATATAGATTTTAATGTGTAATTTAGTGAACATCAGAGGATTTTCCCATGGGATGTTTATAATTGCAACCAAACATAGCCTAAGAGCATTTGTTTAGCATCCACGATCGAATTCCAACCTAGTAACTCGAGAAAAAAGGACAAAGTCCTTTTAGGAACACATACAAGATTCGTAGAAAAAGAGAATGGTAACTCGACCATTAACTACTTCATTGATCAATTTCGAACTAATAGAAATGCAATCCAAACGAGACAAACTCTGTAACTTGCATGGGAATAGACATAAGAAAAATAGCAATATAGCATAGGCACAGAAAATGGGAGGCACATAGTACGAGGAACAATAACGACAGATGAGATGTGGAGTGAAAGAATGGGTGCTATTGTGAAGTGCAATGAGTAAATCAGAAGAAAAACTGTGAGACGGCCCAGATTTATCATAAGTAATGACTGAATTGGGCTCATCAACAATATCAACAACAACAAACAATAATAATAATAACTTATATCAGTTTTCTCTTATAATTGTTTTAGTTTGAAAATTCTTGACTATTAATTTTATTCATGGGAACTATATTAAGTTTTTGCATGTCAATTAATTCTTCTATCTTTATTCATTACATCTCATTTCCCTTTAGTAATATCTACTATGCTTTATTTATTCACGGTGATTGCATGGCCACAGCCAAAATACTCATCCTTTAACCTAAAAGAAATTATGCATGAGGAACTTACAATTTTTCCTAAAGAGAGAAATAATAATATGAAGACCATGTAGTACTAAAAACTTGTAAATGTTTCTTGTTTTATCAAGTAAGGGAAATTTCAAACTGTCTCAGTCGTATATTTGTCTTTCTAGTAAGGTTAAGGGGTTAAATTTCAAAATTCATTGATAAATAAATTCAATCTCTCATCTTCACCGCCTACTCAAGGAATTCCTGTATGTCTGTATTCATCACAGTATAATTTTTAATTGTTTTCCTAAGAATACTATACCTTAAAAGAACAAACATCTGAATGATCTAACAAACCACTTAAGAGGAAAACAAAAGCAGTTAGTGTGTAAGGTAATCAGTCTGGATAGGGTACAGATATATCCTACCTGTACCCTGTGCGAGAGCTGGACTTGTAGTCATAGATTGGCACCTCAACAGGATTCTCCTCTTTCAGACCATGAATGTTCTTGAGCAATGTATCATAGTCTGTCAAGCGTGGATCTGCTTCACACATTCAATTATAGTTTTTCATGCTAAAACAACGAAAAATAATTGAAACTACAATTTATTTACAATATAATCTATTCTAAAAAGGAGAGTTGCACTACAAGAACTTTAAGAAAGAGTGTCAATTCGAGGAAGTATTAAACAATCTATCCCAGGATAAGCATAGCCAAGAAATCCTTTTTTACCTCCAAGAGCTACGCAACAAAGAGTGTGAATGGAAAGTACTTCAAGACTTCCAGTCAGCTTACAGTAAAGGAAGAGTAGCACATCGAATAGACAACGCAGACCTAGCTCAACCAGACTTTACCTAGAAAGACTGGACTTGGATGAATGATTCTACAATTTAGTCCTAAAGGTAAAACAAGAACCTCTGACAATTATCCCATTTCAGGTCTTCGACAGAAAACGTCTCTACGAAAGGAAAGTTGTATGTGCAGTCTATTTGCATAGCAGGGGAATTCTTTGAGAGTTTGCTGTTGTTTTGTGAAGTTGGTTGGTGTTGCAAACGTATCCACTCATAGTGGTGTTGATTCATGCAAATACAATCATCCATTCTATAAATTCTTCCTGTTGGTTTGTATATGAATGATGCTATGTTCCCGATTTTGATTATTGTACTTTCTCTGAGAGAAAGCCACTTAATTCTGAAAATTGAGAATAGGAAATTATATATATCTCTCAGAGTGTTGCTTTTTCATTCATGTACGAAGGCAAAGTATCAAACCAAGCTCAAGGGAACTATGAGGTGCTTTGATTAAGTTCTCTTGTCTCTAAGTTGGGATTTGTTCTCACATCCAGCTTCCCCTTTCATTGTGACCATAGAGGTGTGATCATGAATTTCTGATTACTTCTTATTTGGTTCTAAATGAAAGGATAAACCACATAAAGGTTGGCAACCACTACTTTCATGTGAAAGTAAAATCTGGCACCATCACCTCAAAAAATCTTAGTTCATTCCTTCAAAACCATTGATGAGATATGTTATCATTGGGATCTCAGCGTTATAATCTACTCTTGTCAAGTTGGACTTGACTGATATCTTTGCACAAAGTTGAGAGGAGAGTGGAATCTATTTTTAATACTTCTTTTTTTTCCCTTTTCATAAAATGGCAAGAGAGCAATGAGATATCTGAAGACTGAAATTAGGCTGAGGACGTCTAGTTCACAAACAAGGAAGAAACCAAGGAGATAAAACTGCAAAAATCTAACTCTAAAAAGAAGTTATCCTGGTTGCCCACCCCTCTTAAGAACAAAAGATTTATCTCCATCAAATTTAACAGTTTCCTACCCTGGAAAGCATGAGCCAGCTCGAATTGATTCTGCTGCAACTGAAGTCCAAATGCGATATGTAATAAGGCGATGCAAGAGGAAAAGTTCAACCAATTTGGAAAGGCAAAGAGGAGCTGCATTTATAAGGACACGATTATTTTTTGGAGAATATTTTCAGTAAGGATAATTTTTAGGATCACAGACCAGGCAAAAAAAGTAATGTTCACTAGGAAAAGAGACCCTTGCATGCACATAGCTGGGTAAGGAAAATGGAGAAGGCTAGGAACATGATTTACCGTTCATGTATCAAAACAAAGAATTAAACCAGGACTCAGGGGAGCTATGGGGTACTTTCTCCATTTTCATCCATGCACTCATCAAGTCTACTTTAGCTGAATGTTGTGGCAAATGGCAATCAATATTACAAAAGATTTTAGAAATGCAGTCCTAGAAAACCTTAGCTTCTATCTTTTGGCAGATTGTTTGTTGTGGTCAAAAGTAAAAGTCATTCTGACAAATTATGGAAACTAGATCAACAACAATAGAATAAAAGAAGTGAAAATTTAGTGTAAGGAAGATAAGAGCAATAGAAGTTACCATCAAAGTTTCCGTCAATTATACGACTGGAATCATTGTAGTTGTCCATAGACAGGAAAGCAATGCTAGGCATGAAACTGAGAACCTTCTCAGTAAAAACAGTTTTCCCGGCTCCTGATGGACCTGCCACACCTATGAATATTATCCCATCATTGTTTTGGGCCAATAATTGGCATGCACGGATTACAATGAAGAAACCCTTCTCAAAGGATAATGGGTCTTGGATTGGGACAATCTCATAACGATCTGAATCTTTTCTCTTTACCAATTGAACCTGGTCTCTTAACAAACCTGACTTTCGCCTTGGTGATTCAGCACTAGAATTTGTTTGAGCCATTTGAAACCTGAAATCATTTGCATTCCCTTTATGCTAAATATATAGCTTTTCAATTATTGAACAAAAAATGTTTAGAAAAAAATAGCTAAATAACCAAAATATATAGATTGACTCTTAGGGGTGGGCACGGGACAGGATGGACCTCATCCCTATCCCATCCCATTCGTTCGGGATCAGGACGGGACGGGATAAGCATGTACTAAATAGCCTCCAATGAAGAATAACAAATGAATTTCATCTCCCATTATTCAAACACCAATAATGCCAAATTTATCTACATAACTTTCATCATAACAATATTAAATGTCATGTGGTCGAATGAACTTACAGTTTTTTTATGTCAAGCATCCTTTGTGTGCAAAACTAATATAAGTTTGAAAATGAAAAATATTGCTCATTGACCAAATCTCCAACTACATAACTCATAGTGCAAAACTAACCCAAACCATTATTTGCATTTATTTTCTACAAGAATGATTGTCCTATGACCAATCTAAAATGTGAAAAAGTAGAGTTTCTATCTAAACAAAGAGTACCAAATCAAGCTTTTAAATTTTCAAACAGAAGATGTTTTGATTTATCTTCAACACATTCTAAACTTTCATTTAGAAGAATAATTTGATTAAAATTAATAATAAATATTAAATAAATAAGTTCGGGACGGGATGGGATGGGCAGGATTGAAAATCTTCATCCCGATCTCATCCCGATGAGTTTAATCAATCCCAAAAGGACCAAAAAAAAGGGGATGGGATGGAATCGGGATCGGAATCACGGGATGGGATGCCCACCCCTATTGACTCTTACTAGAGGGGACTGGGGGAAAATCATGAAATAATCAATTTTATCTTTAAGAGAAGAAAAACGAGGAGTTGTCAAATGGTTGGTATTTGATAGAAAGGACATGTTGAAATTACATCTGTTTTCACTTAGGTTGTAGAGAAACCAATTCACCTATACATAGGGCTTTATCGGTTTAAGAGAAATTGCAGGTTTTAAAAACATGAGAAGCAGATTGATGGATATTGGAAAAGGGCCCCACCAAAAACCCTTCAAGATAAAAATAAAATAAAAATGCTATTGATATTTGACAGCTACAACTGTTCTAGTTGATAACTAGTTCTTTCAGATTTTGATTCAGCAATTCTTCATGAAAATGAAGCATACATAGCAAGTAGCTCCACCAAAAAAGAAAGTTATTTCCAACAAAAATATGAAGTATATTTTCCATTTTAACCAGCAATCTGGAAGCACTTCCATCCTGCATTCTGCTTTCCTTGCAAAAACAGTCCTATTCAAATTATCCTTCGACTAAATAGTAGCCCCTGACTGATAAGTCAGTTCATCATCAAAGCTTTGAAATAAACAAAGCAACCTTATGTTGAAGCTTACTTACTTTTCTCAAACTATCTACTAGTCAAATTTAAAAATATTATAAAAAAAGGAAAAAAAATAAAAAAAGAAGAAGAAGATTAAACTGAAAAAGCCAAATGAAATGTATATGCCTCCTTCATGTGACTCCACCACATGAAGCTACTATTCACTACTCAAATGCCGTGGTGGTGTGACTCCACCACAGCTGTTGAGATTCAATCTCAAGTATGAAGGTTAAATTGCACATTATGCCGTATATGATCCTTCATGAAGTTGTAACATTTGTGATGATGTCTACAGGTAGAACCTATATATCACACCATGTGGAAGTGACACTGTCATTTCGGCAAACAAAACCTATGCTGTCAATAAGTGGTGAATCGCGATCCGCCACATAAAGGCCTATATTTCCACACTCCAAAAACAATGATTTTGGGGATTAAATCCAAAATTCACTATCCACTCAGCCATCAGATTCTAATAGAAGGTGTTATACTAATTGATTAATGCACAATTTTGCTGGTGAACTCATCAAAATAACAACCAGTAGGTATCTTCCAATTCACCCAAAAAAATCATCAAACGGACCTGATTAAGAATGTACATACACAGCAACTACAACTCCTTAACAATGTCTTCCATTTAACTGTATTCTAAAAATCAAAAATTTTCATGTATACCCAAATGATAAAATCAGAAAAACAACAAATTTAATCTGATAAACTCAAATGAAAGCCCATCTGATACAAGCTCTTCCACTCAACTTGTTCTAAGATCTAAATTTCATGTTCATGAGAGGTACAGAAACATCAATAGCAGAAATATAAAATACCCAGATTATAAAACAAGAAAAACAATCACCCCACGAGACAAAAATAATCAAAACAAATGTTTAAAAACGAGACTGACCGAAAATAGTGTGCAGAGGCCAAACAAATGGGCAGAACCCCAAGCTTTCCTTGGTGGGGTTTCCTGTTGAGAAAAATGGAATGAGCCGGAATCAAATGGAGAATGATTTGTGGGAGTTTCGTCCACAGATATTGGATTTTTCTTCAGAGTTTATAGTGGTGGTGGAACTGCTAAGAAATAAACTTTGAAAAGAGGGAGAGATCGGTTGTGCTTATAATAACATTTTTTTTTTTTTCAGTTTAAAGTCCCCAGAGCCCCACATAAACTGTTTTGTTTCTTAAGCCAACACTTTGAGAAGGAGAGGGCACTCTGCCTTGATGAAGGGTATGGGTGTGGGTTGAGAAGGTGCTATCGTGGTTGGTTTTGATGAGAGTTTGTGACCCCTTCCTTTTAAGCTTATTTGTATCCCTTGGTAGCATGGCTTGTTTGGTGTACTCATACCATTAGGGCACCTGGGTGGCACGCGCCGCATAATCGATAGGGTTGAAAGCACGTTGCGCAACTGAGGTGCGATGAGGGTCTGTGTCTTGACAGTTAGAAGAGTATGCATTGCCAAATGTCAATCGTTATTGCCAAATGTACTCATTGTAGCCATCATGAACTGAATAAAAATGTCATTATATTACCATTGATCACAAATTTTAGGAAGATTAAATTCACATTACTTATCAAGCATTTTCGTCATGATCGATAAAATTTTAATATCAATGTATGGTTACCTTTTTCGGATTCGGATTTACCTATTTTCATCATCGGTTGAGGTAGTACGACTATCTAATGACTATAGTAATGTGAAAAGAACCATCCCAGAAAATCACCATATTAGCACGCACCTCAGATACGAGTATCATGTATTGTATAGCAAGTTCCATATTCAGGACACATAATATGTGTTTTGTACAACTAGACACCCCTAGGTGACAAGGTGTTTGTGAAATTGTATTGCTTCTCTCAAGCTTTATCTTTAACAGACATTTTAGAATGTCATTTCTAGCATTTTCTGAAAGTTTCGTCTAGATTGGAGTAGTGGAAGGTCTTAAATTGAACATTACATAATGCATTTGTACGTGTATTTAAACGATTACTGGTCGAATATAGAGAAGAATAGTCTCTGTGGGAGAAATCCTTGAAAGACGTCATCTAGCAGTGGACACTTCTTGTCCATTTTTACAGCAATGAAAGAGAGAGTTTTGTTATTTCACGAACAACAAACTATGGAGTATTTGTGGAGTCTAGAAAACAGATAATACACCCAAAATTCATGATTTTCACAATTGTAGCAACTTGTATGAACTCCATTTGGTTACTTAGAAACATAGTAGTTTTTTAATATAAAACACCTAACCCTACAAGAACCATTAGCATAATGAACAAGTCATTTACTTCTTGGTGGCACCTAGATACTTCTCATCAATATAATAATACCTGATGTAGTCGAATCCTGCTATCCCTGACCTTGACCTGCACAGGGAACACACATGAGCCAATGACCACTATTGTGGTGGCCAATGACACTCCGATGCTAAAGTAAGACAAGGCTTGAGAAAAGCTTAAAATTGTAAATTGGGTTCTGTAGCGTACCTTTTTTCATCAACCCTGTGTCTTATTTATAATGCGAGAGTGCTTGTTCGGCTAGGCCTTTGGTGGCGTAGTTTGGGAAAATAGATATTGCTGGAGATCTTTTCCTAGTTGGGAGTCATCCATGTAGGATAGTTTTCCTACACGACTTGTGCTCCTAGATCTGTGAGAGAAATTTCCCTTTTTGGAGTGTTGTCCATGCAAGGAAGTTTCCATGCACGACTTATACTTCGGTGTTTGTTTCCTAGTCGGACCCAATGTACTGCTAGCATGCGCATCTTAGGTCGATCTCCCAGATACTTGCCTGATTAGGCCTTATGGATATTGGGCATGACCATGTGACGTGTGGGCTTAGTAGAGCGCTGCAATTTGGATCCAACCTTCTGGATTCTACCAAAATGGGCTTAGTGTTGTCTGGGCTTGGCCAGATTGGGTGGGTAATCAGGCCCACTTTGCTCTGCTGGCGAGATCATCATGACACGCGTACGGCGCAGATTAAAGGTCAGTTTGGTGTATCATCAGCTACTCCCCCGAGCAGTTCATCATGACACGCATATGTCGTAGAGGACCTGAGCGGTCATGATTTGTTTGAGTCTGAATTGTTCCTCGAGCGGCGCTCTTCATTAATTGAGCGTGCACCTGTTCAAGAAAGAAAAAGGCAGGATTTCTATTTTCTATATAGATCCCTTTTTCCTGCACAGTTTAGGTCCTTTACTTTTTCAATCTTAGAGTCTCTGCTTTGTCTTTTCAGTTTTCGCACTTTTGACTTTGTTCAACTTCGGTAATCGAAAGTTTGTACGTTCTTCCATGGCAGGCCAGAGCCAGCTTTTTGATGAACCGTTCGCTAAAGGTCGTAAGTTCTTTGAAGAGAAATCAATTTATAAGTCGGATCTGGAAGGCCATCACGAGACATATGGGATCCCCGACGATCTGGTGCTCTTCACATTGGGCATTGGTCAGACGTCGTTATCTCCTCCAGAAGGATTTATCTGTTTACACCGAGGTATGCTCAACTGGTGCCGAACGGGTATAGGATGGTGCTCACCAATCTGATTAGGGCGAATGACGTTGGTGTCCAAGTGTCTCCGAGGGTGATGCAATTACTCACTTCACCTCGGATAAAAAAGCATGTTGACGTTGTCGAACTATTTTGGCAATCATGGCTTCTGCGGACTCGAAGTATTTCGAGCTTACTGGTCATCTGATCGAGTGGGAGTTCAGGCAGCTGAGTAAGTTTGATTCTGTTTTTGATCCTGCCAGTGTTGATTGCTTATTGAATTGTTATATCTGCTTTCTGTAGGGAGATTTCCAGCTGCTCTCCTTTCTTCTGAGGACAAAGCAACCATGGAAAATTTTCATGACATGCCTCGGATGCGGATAGAGAATGTCGTTCAGTCTTCTAATATCAAGCGCAGCGGACGTGGGCTCATGGCATGAGGCTCCCACTCTTTTTAGAGTTTTGAAGCCGAAGTCCGAAAGTGAACCCTCTTCGAAGAAAAGGAAGCTCTCGAAGGTTAAGATTTTGATCCCGTCAAGGAGAGCGGAGCTGAATGAGGTATTTTCTTCTTTTGTGTGTTCCAAGAAGCTCTGTGCTGAGACTAAGCCCGTTCTTGGGCATTTGGCCCTTCAGAGGGGGGATGTAAAGTTGTGGGGCAAGATTTCAACTCGTCCGTTGGGACGGAAGCTGTTGTGTCTGAGGGGCATGATGCTCAACCAAGCGCCCCCCCCCCCCCCCCCATTTCTCTTCCCGACTTGGAAAATGAGTATTTGCAAATGGTGGGGGTTGAAGATGTAACAAAGCTAGCCCCGAGCAAGCGAAGGTCATGAATAATCTGTTGTTGCAAGCGAGTATTGAAGTTTTGTCTGATGTGGGTCTGACTAATCCTTTTTCGTTGAAGGATTTTGAGTATAACTCCTCTTTGGATCGCGAGCACAGTTTGTTGAATAGTCATTTGACTGTCGTCCTTACAGTGAGAAGTCGTGTCGCCCATATGGTCTTCCGTCCCGATCTCGACCTCATATTGAGGTGACGACGGGTCCATAGATAACTCACTTCCTTTTTCCCCGTCAATTTCTATCGAGTCGGCTCGTGGAAGATAGTTGATCGTTTGTGCATGGGAAAGTGGTGGATGAGGCCCCTGATGCAGCGAAGACAGCGAATGGCGGTGCTGGAGTAATTCCGATCCCAAATGACCTCCATCGGATGAGCGGATCAGCCTATTTACTCCGAATGTGTTAAAGATGAGCAACCAAGCCTAGCACCAGTAGGTTGATATTTCTTATGCCTCCAATAAGAATTTTAGTAGGTGGAATGACTGGCTGGCGAATTGTGCTTCGATGCCAGCAGGTGATACGCTGGGAGAGCGTATGGACAAGGGGCAGAAATATCTCGTGCTAGAGGGATGTCATATCTGAACCACGTTGTCATCGTTGGGACAGAGGTTGAGGTTGCTTGTGAGATAGTGTATACCATAGAGCAAGTTTTTGCGAATTGGCAGAAGTCGATGCTCTTTGTGAAATTGAATTACTACAGAAGCATCTTAAGGAAGGCAGGTCTGCCCAATTGGTAGCTGACCCGGAGGTCTGACAGACAAGATCAGAAGCTTAGAGGATTCACTTGGAAATGCTTGAGGAAGAACTGAACCTTGTCCGTCGTGACTTAAATTTTCTTCGAAGACTGCAGCCCAGGTGCATGCTGAGATGCAATCCATGAATGCGAAGAAGGCCAAAAAGGAGTCTGAGTGGACTGTCCGATGTCAGTAGCTAGAGGTTGACATTGACTTCAATGCCAAAAGTGTGAGGACAACAGAAGAGCAGCTCCTTTTGGCGCAGAATGAGCTAAGTGTTGTCAAGGACAACCTGAGTATCAAACAGTAAAAAACTGAGTTAAGAGTGTGAAAGGAGAATTTTCTTAAGGTGCAGGGCACATTCGAGTTCAGCAGAGTTGTGCACGGAAGACTGGAGTTGTTGTAGCTGATGAAGGAAAAACATTGGGACCTCTCCTATTACAAAGAAGTGTCCTTTGTGGAATTTGGAAAAGCCTCTGATCAATCAGGAGAAAAGGGTAATCAAGATCATAGTGTCCCCTGCTTCTTCTCCTGCCAAGTCTAGCTCCGTTGTATCTGAACCTCCTCTTACAATGAGTGAACTCTGTATTTTTGGCTTATCAATGAGAGATAATATGTTGAGTAGCATTATGCACTTGTGTATTCTTTGACTTTTTTCTGCTGACATTTTTTTGCTTTGTCTTATTGCGATATTAGCTTTTAGACAGGAGGTTTTACTGAGTCAGGAAATCGTATGATTGATCTGCTGATGAGAGTTTTGACTGTTCATGTTGCGACAATTCAAGCAATCCGGGTCTGTACTCTCTAGAGATTGAAAAGTATCGGCCAGGTCGTGTAAGTTGGCTAAACTCCATGCGAGGGGACGAACTTGGTTGGTAATAGATCGTTCTGACCAGGCCATTGCCCGTCGTTGTGATCCGCCATTGTAACCCACCCTTTGCAGGCTAGGCTGTAGATCGGACCAACAGTTGTCGCTGCTAGTATAAGTGAACTGGTTAGACTGTGGTCAAGTGTGTGCATCATGTAAGTGGTCGGACAGTGGTCCTTGCAAGTCATCCGAGTTAAGCTTTGTGAGCTTTGACTGGACTTTTAAGCTGCTATTGTCCGCTTCTGGTGGACTAGGCTTCAGATCGGATCAAAAGCTATTGTCATCAGTCAATATTGACTAAGCTTTGGTGGGGTTGGCGATCATTGTTCATGGTTAGACAAAGATCCTTGACGAGTCATCGTGATCGAGAGTCGAGAGCGCTAACTAGACTCCCACTTTCTAAGTCATCGTCATCCGCTTTTGGCGGACTAAGCGTTAGAGCAGACCAGAAGTTATCATCATTAGTCGGAACTGACTAAGCTTTGGTAGGTATGGTCCGGCGATCATTGTCCGTGGTTAGGCAAATATCCCTGGCAAGCCATCATGGTCGAGCGTCAAGAGCGCTGACTAGACTCCCACTTTCTAAACCATCGTCATCCGTTTTAGAAGTTATCGTCATCAATCATCACTAACTAAACTTTGATCGGGTTCGGTGACCATTATCTCTAGTTGGACAATGATCCCTGACATGTTGTCTCGATTGGGCATTGGAGTGTTGACTAGGCTCCCACTTTCCAAGCCATTTTCATCTGCACGCAGTGGACTACGGTCTTAGAATGGATCAGAAGCCATCGTCATCAGTCAGAACTAACTAAGTTATGATCGGGTTTGGCGATCATTGTCTGTAGTTGGACGATGATCCCTGGAAAGCCATCTTGATCAGGCGTTAGAGCGCTAACTAAGCTCTCACTTTCTAAGCCACCATCATCCATTTTTGGCTGACTAGGCGTTAGAGCAGACCAAAAGCTATCGTCATCAATCAGAACTGACTAAGCTTTGGTCAGGTTAGGCTTCCGTTTGGCATTGGGTGTGTCAGTATGACCTAGGTGTCCCGACTTACTTAATTCGCCTAATAGTCTGACATGAAGGTCGAATCAATAAATCTGATTTTGGAGTCTGATCGCCATAAATTGATCGGACTGATTTATCCAGGTTTAATGAATAATAGTGGAATCTTAATATAGCGGATACCTTGGATTTATTGATAATGTCACCGTAGGCGTGCTCTGCATTCCATGGGCACTTAAGGCATTCGCCGTTTGTGTCTTTGAGTGTACTGGGCCGGATCTGGCGGGGTATCTGTTTGGGCCCATTACTTGGTTGAGCCTTGTTGTACAGATCAACATGCTAGGTGTACGACATAAATTGCGAGACGGTTCAGTATCGATTACTCCTCCAGTTAATGGGGCTGTGTGTAGTGTCGTTAATTCGATGAATGTTGACTCGTGCAGTTGCAATTAGAACCGTCACCTCCCTATTTCTTGTACAACATTTAATGCTGACATAACTACTCATTGATTTCGTTTCGTGAACCGTCGCGCCTATAAATTTACCATTTCAAGCTTTGCCATGAACGTTGTAGAGAATGTTCTTGAAATGCATCTCTCTAGAAAATATGTTTTGGGTTCTCCAAAGGCTAAAGGAAGATCTTCGATGTTGGATCTTTCAATGTTCTGACATTTGCAGCGATGAACCTTAACAAGACCTGTTATGATGGGGTTCACCCAGTTTGGGTGAGCATCCAATTGGCTCCATGGGACCTTGTAATTTCTTCTTACATTTCGTAGAAGAATTACGGACGCTCCCTCAAGGGATGAGTATGTCTTTTGGCTTATGTTGCTCCCGAGTTGCCATCCACTACTGTTGTTGGGAGATGATACCTACAGCTAGTTTCGGAGTGGTTTTTCGATTATATCTATTGGGCTTCACTCGTGATGCCATAGCTGGAAGGCATATTGGCGGAGTTCAGATGGATGTGAAATGGGGCCCTGGGGTGCTAACTCTGCATCACCCCAGGCATTACTATATTGAGAGACATTCCCATCTGCCTTCTTCTGTTCTCCTTCTGAATCCTCTTCTGAAGACAGATTGGCAGAGCGAATTCTTGACGTGCATTTCAGTGGATCCGTACTTGCGTCAAACTTGGATAGTTTATAAACTGTTGTACCAGTCAATCAGGCAAGTTTTGTAACCTATTTCTTAGTAATAAATAAAGTATGTTTTATTCCTTGAATGAATCTGTATCATATAGGTTTGTGTGAGCAGATCTTCTAAACTGAAAAAGGGAAACAAAAAAAAAAAAGAATTCAAAATATTTAGATAGTTTGACTCTAAGCGAGGACTAAGCTAATCTGTCCCTGAAGGAGACACGCATGGTCCTGGCTCAAACTGTGTAGCTCCCTTAGCGAAGTGTCATGTTTCGCCAATGTTAGCGAATTTATTGAAAAGTGAATTTCATGCGGGCGGGTCGTTTTTTGCTGGTTGTCAGCTTCTGAAGTAGGCGCCTATTTGTTGAAGTGTTATTACTTAGATTTGTACTGGACTGGATGGTATCTCCAATGCTGAGTTCCGGCTCATCAAATAGCTAAGCCTTGGTTGTCAAAGCTTTATCTTTGTTCGCGTGGGGTGATTCTTCCCCCTTTTCTAGACTCGGAGTATGATATGTCTGTCTCACGAGCCTGAGCTGTAATTGCTAGCAATCTAGCTGCTTCAGCGCTGCGTAGTGGTAGTCTCTCGTTGAAGGTTGATCTCCATGAATAGTTCCTTGGGCTCGGTTGGCTGTGTACTTGATGCATTGGTGTAGAGTGGATACTATTGCCTCCATATGATGGAGCCAAGGCCTCCCTAGGATGATGTTGTAGGCAGATGGAACATCGACCACTATGAACTCCTGGACAAGGTACTTCTGTAATTGTGGCTCTCCCACCACTACCATTAGGCTGATCTTCCCAATAGGGAAGCATTTTCCCCCGCTGAACCCGATCATGGGATGGTTGGCGGGCGTTAAGTCTTCCTTCCCGAGTTGCATATTGCGAAACACGTTGAGATGATGTTTAGAGATCTTCCCATGTCCACCAAGGCCCCTTTCACTTCCCACTTTGAAACGATGACCAAGATGACCAGTGCGTCATTGTTAGGAGAATGAACGCCTTGGAGGTCCTTGTCCGTGAACGTCAGTGGTGGGATCGGGCTCTAAATTCGTGCATACTTCATTTGTCTGTCTTCGCAGTTGGGCTGTGTCCACATTTTGAGAAGCGTCCTCTTGCGGGACCTGTTGGACTACTCGCCTTCAGAGCCAACTCCATGAAGTTCATATATGATGTCAGGCGCTTTTTCTCTATCTCCTTAATAACATCTTCCCTTTCCTTTACCCAGTCCTGCCTTTTGTCCGGGCTCAGGAACTACTTGAGCTTCCCCTTTTGGATCCAGTACTCTATCTCGCTCCTGAGACTTTTATAGTCCTCGGTATCGTGGCCACCCTCACTGTGAAATGAGCAATATTTGTTATTATCACGCTGGGAGGGATCTCCTCGCTGCTTGGCGGCCACTTCAATTCTCTTCAATTCTTAATGGAGTTGAGGAAGTCTAACATACTGGACTTAAAAGAGTGACGGGCTTAGAGCCGACGAAGTTGGAGGCCTTATCTTGCCTTGGATGTCCAGAGTCGGGCTTGTCGTCATTGTGTTTCCTCTTCTGTTGTCATCTTCATGTTTCTTTCTCTCCTTCTTGTCCTTGGAACTAGAGGGTTTCTTTCCGGACTCCGCCTCCTTCTTGGCGGCCAACATCTCATCGAGAGTGATATATTTTTGGGCACTCTTCAACAAGTCTGTCATATCAGTTGGAGGCTCCAAAGTGCTGAAATTGTAGAACTTGCCTCTCCTCAGACCTGAGGTGAAGGTTGTGACCGTGGTGTCGCTACTGCAACCATCGATGAGGGTCAGCTCATCGTTGAAGCGTGTGATATATTCTCTCAACGTCTTGCTCAGTTTCTTTTTGTGAGTGAGCAAGTAATGTGAGCCCTTCCTAATCCGCTGGCTGCTGACAAAGCGTGTGAGAAGCATTGTTGCCAGTGTCCGGAATGAGTCGATGACTTCAGAGGTAGGCTGTGGAACCAGATCAGCGCTGACTTCTTCAGGCTGGTAGGGAATGACTGGCACATTACTGCCTCAGACCCTTCTTTAAGCGACATTACATGTTGGAAGTGGCGTAAGTGATCGGACGGGTCTGTTGTCCCGACGTAGAACTCTAGATTTGGCGAAGTGAATTTGTTTGGTAGTGGCTCGTTCATGATGTGGTCCATGAACGGGGGGACAATGAGTTGAACAACATGTCAGGATTGGTGGCCCCTAGTCGGAGGGGGTTCTGCGAGGCGGGTCTATCGACCCTAGACGTTGGGTCTCCGTTGGCCGTTCCTTCGCCTCTGGTCCACTGAGAGCCAACATGGGCAGCCCAGCTTTCCTGAACGTGTTCTCTGGTGTCTTCTGGGGATGGGGCTCTTCGCTGCTCTCGGTCTCCTTCTTTTGGTGGAGGGTTCTGCTGAGTGAGCATCTCTACCGCTCTTGCAATTTGTTGCATCTGGGTTGACAGTAGATCCACCTTAGGGTCTACCGTAGTTGTTGGCACGGAAGTCTGAGGTTGTTATCCCCATAGTGTTGGTGCTACCGGTACTGGTGGTGCTTTTCCAGTTCAAGCGTTCGAGGGCTCTGGGATGTCTTCATTGTTGCAAGATCTCGTGGTCACCATCTCTCTGGACTGTGAGGAAGGGTGATATCACTATTTTTAAAGGAACTTCGTCATTCCCCACGGACGATGCCAAACTAATGTGGTCGAATCCTGCTCTCCCTGACCCTTACATTGACCTTGACCTACACATGGAACACACATGAGCCATTGACCACCGTTGTGGTGGCCGATGACACTCTGATGTTAACGTCAAACAAGGCTTGAGAAAGGCTTAAAGTTGTAAATTAGGTTCTGTAGCGTACATTTTTTCATCAACCTTGTGTCTTATTTATAATGCGAGAATCCTTGTTCGGCTAGGCCTTTGGTGGCGTAGTTTGGGAAAAGAAATCTTGTTGGAGATCCTTTCATAGTTGGGAGTCGTCCATGTAGGAGAATTTCCCTATACGACTCGTGCTCATAGATCTACGGGAGAGATTTCCCTTTTTGGAGTGTTGTCCATGCAAGGAAGTTTTCATGCACGACTTATACTTCGATGTTTGTTTCCTAGTCGGACCCAATGTACAGCTGGCCTGCTTGTCTTAGGTCGATGCCCCAGATACTTACCTGATTAGGCCTTATGAGTATTGGACTTGACCATGTGACTTGTGGGCTTAGTAGGGCGCTACAATTTGGATCCAACATTCTACCAAAATGGGCTTAGTGTTGACTAAGCTTTGCTAGATTGGGTGGGCAATCAGGCCCGCTTTGCTCTGCTAATGAGATCATCATGACACGTGTACGACGTGAATTAAAGGACGATTTTGGTGTATCATCAGTACCCATAATGAAACGATTACTTTGCTTCAAATGAAAAAAAAACCATTTATTTGAGCATTGTTTAGCAGCAACAATATTTGATATTTCTAACTGATGCGACATTTAACAGGATTGATTTGCAGGCATACTAGGTTTTGTCAGCATCAATGCAATTGGCAGAGTTATTGGTCTAAATAAGGGCATTATTATTACAAAGTGTGAGCCCACCTTTGAAGCAGAGTTGCAAGCAATTACTGAAGCACTGAGATGGGTAAAGGAGAATGAAGAAGCCAAGGTGAATTCTGGCAGATTCATTAGACATAGTTCAAGCAACAAAAGGCTCAACAAAACACTTACAATGGCGTCAAAGTTTGATATGGTCCAACTTCAAGTGTGTGATCAACTCTTTTGTTAATTGCAAACTCTGCTATATAAATAAGAGTAGGAATGGTATTGCCCATAACTTAGCTGCCCCTATGTATGATGGTGAGATTATAACAGAATGATTATTATGGTGTAATATGGACCTTGATGCTCGTTTTGAAGTTTAACGCTAGTTTATTTGATTATTATCAAAAAAAAATCAAGATCAAACTTACACATGTTATTTCAGGCATTGTCCCACACATTTGTTCCAAATTTCATCTAAAATGAAGTAGTATAAGGTTATAGAAAAAAAAACCCACTGATTTGCATAAAATGTACGTGCAAAACATGTGTTGCCTCCGCTGCTCCGAGATTTGAAGTGCAAAAATTAGTAGATTATCTAATAGAGAGTAGATTAGTGCAAATCAATGAGTTCCTGCCCAATATCTATAACTTGTGTATTTGTGAAAAGTGGGGGAGATAGTCTTCTTAGATCTCGAGACATTCAGCGTGGTATACGTGTGAATGATTTCTAGACTAATTTATTTTACTTTTGTGGTTAATGATTTTTTTTTAATATTTATTAGGATTTGAGGGATGGAATAGATGCTCTCAAATATAGGGGAATGAAGAGGAAACGTTAAAATGGGGGTTTGGATAGGGAATCCCTTGAAACAAGGTTTTTCTCACATGAGACCCCAAAAATAGCTTCACTATTGGAGCAATGTTTTTCTCACATGAGAACCCTAAAATAGTTTTTTGGCATGCTCCAATGGACTCCCTAAAATATTTCCTATTTTCACTTCACATTCAAGTTCCTCCTAAATTTAGGAAAAACCATACCATCCCCTAAATATGAAATAACATTAAAATATTTCAATTATTTAATTTCTCAAATTAAAAACAAAACCAAAAAGTTAAAATAGATATGAAAAAAGTGGAAGATATATTTAAATAATGATGAAAAAGTTAGATGTAGTTGAAGTGATGAAGAAGAACCTTTCTTACTGTCGAGGAAAGGGTTGAGGAAACCAGCGAGGGGGAGGAGTTTTACCACTCATTCCCCTCGAGATTCGCGTTGCTGCACATCTCGAGGGGGATGAGCCATCACACCATCCCCCTCACTGGTTTCCTCGCCATTTAGAATTTCTGGATGAAGAAGTGAGATCCAAAAATTTAACTTTTACCATTGAAGATGCTTAAAGTCGAACTCAGCTGAAAACAACTTCAAGTTGATTACGGAAGTTGAAGTCTAAATTTGTACTTGTGTTAAGTTCCCAACTTTTCTATGTTCAAGATTTGAAAAATAAAAATAAAAACAAATAGACCAGGTCTCAAAGGACATTGAAGTAATTTAATTCAAAAACTGTTATAGATATTGTTTTAAATAATACTAATAATAGCAACAATAATAAATAACAAAAATATGAGTTAATAAAATTTAAGAACTTAACTCTTTTTCTTTTTGTCAAGATTATTATTTCATTTTCCTTTGGAAGAAATGGCACACTGTAATGTGCAATTTGTGAGCCCCTTCAGTCCTTTGAGTAAATTATGATTTTTTTTTACCTAAATAATATTCATATATTGAACCTATTTTTAAAACCATAATAATAATAATAACTTTATTAACCTCTATCTATAACTATAATAGAGTTTTAATGTTCACTATGTGTCAATGTGCCAATATGCAATCTTTCGCATTTCCAAGTTGCCCTTCCAAAACTTGCGAAAATTTGAAATTGTCTCTAATTCTACTCAAGACTCAATTGCACCCAAAACCTTGATTCAATCCAAATAGAACCTCAAGCCCAATTTTCAACCCAAATCCAATTAAACCCAAAACCATGATTCAACTCAATTAGAAACCAAAACCCAATTTTCAACCAAAAAGTATAACCATAGCTTAATTCAACCCAAAACTCAGTTCACGATTCAACCCAAATAGAACCTCAAGCCAATTTGCAACCCAAAAAATAGAATCCATAGCCTAAAATAATAATAATAATAATAATAATAATGATGTTTGGTTTTGGCTGGAAATGGGAAATGTAAATGTTTGATGAAATTTGAATACTTCAAACACAAACTCTATAGCTTGTACTCTATAATGAAATAGAAGGATCATGAAGGTTTGGTTTCACTTTTTTTCAATGTAATTTGGCACTCCAGGCTCTTGGTTTAAGCATTCTGCTGCCTTGGTCCTCCTTGTCACAAAGCTTAAACTTGTGCTCACATTTTTTGTACATCCAGTCTGCTAAACAATCTTGCAATGAAGCAAGTTCATAATAGGAGGACCGAGCCGATATAAGTTTGTCAATCATGGGAAAGACTACATGAAATGCAAATTACTTGATTCAATCCTAAATTTGCGAGACCACTTAGAAAATAACACCTATTTCAGACGTGGGAAAGAAAATATATTATCGATTCTTGAAATAAATCTTGAAAAATGGAACATGTAGGTGTGTTACAATGAAATATGTCTTAACATAATAGAATAGCAAATGCACTCTTAGTACTTGATCAATGACCAATTAAAGCTAGAATTCATGTGTTGACAAATCTGCAATTCTTTCTTACTTCTCCTGTGACAAGGCTATCAGAATTGGTAATATTCCCCATCTTCACCATGGATTCCGAAAACTGTTCGAAGAAAGCAACAGCGTTTTCTGCATACTTCTGAACTAGCTTCTTTGTCTCAACCCCCAGTACGCTTGAATACATTTCTTGATCAGAGTTTAGCAGCCCCTCCCCTTTGAGCAGTAAGTGATAGAAGGAATTGTCAAAAAGGTTCGGCGTGACATAGTCCATCGCGGTTGTATTATTGCCTCCTCCCCCTGCCGCTGGGCAAACTGATTTCAAGTTGGTGAGGTATGCATCACCTATGGGGTTTACACCTGTTGTTCCTCCATAATCACCATAAATCCTCTCTCGAAAGTTTGCGCATTTAGCCAAGCCTATGGTATGTGCACCTGCATTTAGGAAATTGTGTATACCAAAACAAAGTCCAGGTTATTTGATAGAAGCTAAATCTGTGGCCTCTCCAACAGCTTACGCTTTTAAGTAAAAGGTAATTCAATATTATCATCTCAAAAGTTGGGAAGTGCTTACCAACAAGAGCCACCATATCTGTGACAGATAGCCCTTGATAAAGAAACTTGGAGATAAGAGACAAAATGCTTTCATCTACGGTAGGGAGGTTTGAATCTGCTAGAGTAGAGCTCGCAGTCGTAGAATCCTTCCGACCCAAAGGAACATGCCAATAAGGTCCACCAACCTAAAAAAATATTAAAACTCTCCTTTAGTACTTCGCCAACGAATACTACGATAGAGGAATTATCTTTGTATCATAGCATATCAGTCCTTGTATATATTACCAGGATAACCGCATCTCTTGCTGCAATAGTGAGTAAATCTGCACAAGAAACAATTCCTGGACATTCAGATTCGAGCTTGTTTTTTATCCTATCAACAACCCTGTAACCTCTCAAAGAGTTGACATTGTTTGATGCTTTCTTCTCTCCTTGGAGTGTTATCGTGTCATCTAGCAAAACTGATCCGTCACAGCCCTATAATTATTACAAGAAAATCACAAATTGTCAATGTTGCAGCAGTAAGGATGTTGTTGGTCTGTTATAATGAAAACGTACAATCAGTGTAAAAATCCTACTAATTACCTGAACAAAACAATCATGAAAATGCAAGCGAAGTATGGAGGCAGCCATACGTGGATCTGACAGCACAGCACACTCCATCTCTGACCTCACGATTTCCAGTACATTAGGACAGGAAGATGAGTAGTAATCCAATGTTAATGGTGGGTCTGCTGCATGGGAACTAATGCTTAGAACGCTAAGTAATGCAAACACAATCAAAGCCATGGATTGGAAACAGTGAGAGTTCACCATATTCATCCTTGTTGGGAGGAAGTGTGCTGGATGAATGGATATGGATACGCAGATAAGACTCTAGTATATATATACAAGTGAGAAGATTGGGTCGTTGCAGGTTTGTGTGTGTGTGTTTTAATGTGGTGTTGGTCTGTTAAATCTTTAGTATTATGTTATATGATGAGAGAAACAAGAATAGGCTTTTGTGTGAAGTTTGGTTTTATAGTCAAGAGAAGATGCAACTAACAACATTACCATTACATATTGGGTGCTAGCAGCTTTTGGTAGTTGGGTTCTCCCTCCTAAACTGAATTACCCAAACGTGTTGATGTCTACATGCACATCTAGCTATCCAATTCACATACAAGCAAGTCATTGACCAATTCTTGTCTATTTCTTGTTTGTAAGCTACAATGGTGAAATCCATAAAAATACACACCACTCAATACAACTATTGTCAGCAAATATGGTTGAGATCATTTGTCACCCTGTGGTGCCTCAGCCCTGGTGCAACTCTCCAATCATAAAGGACACAAGGTAAAAAAAAAAACTATTATAGAAAACATAAAGTGACAATTTAAATCTATTAGCATAATATATAGTTGGACACATTTTAACCGTGCATCAAGTATACATAAATCAGGATGCATCATGTTATTTTTTACCGTACATATTCAAAACTCATTCAGCGTGAAGGTTTTACAGTCTACACTACTCTTGTGTGGGCTCGCAGCGGCCGCCTGATTGGTAGCATACTATTTTCAAGTAATGAAATCATGTAGTTCAAGTCAAACAGTTATAATTTAATTTGATTTATCAATCCAACTTTCACCTATTTTAGCGACTTGCTAAAAATTTATTCAAAACCAATGTTGAATGTAATTGATTTTATATAACACCATAATGCCGAATAAAATAAAGAAAACTACAACATGGAAGCTAGTGTTAGTGCCATATGCGGAACGGGTAAAGGGATTAGCTAGGGTTGGATTGGTTTGGTGACTTGCCCAAATCTTTGATAAAATAAATACTAAATGGAAGAACAAGAGTATTCTTCCATTCTTACACATTCTCTGGTGCTCTATGTCTCAAAATAACTTATTTTTCATAAATGTCATCTGACAATAATATATTAGCTTAATTTCTTAAGCACTTTTCTGTTTCGTGTGTAATGAACATCAATCAACGAAAGAAGTTTTTTCTTTTTCTTTTTCTAAACACTCTTGCTTGAAGGTCATAAATTAAAATTAGTCTTCATGGTTTTCCTTTTGATGCACTCTTTGCCTACTGGAAACCATTTATTTCTCAAAACCCAATTACAAAAGTTATAACTTCTTGTCCCAATGCATCACATAGCTGCCATTTCCATTGCATTCTTTTTTCATCGTGGGACCAGCTCCAATCTCTCTAGTAGTTTCCATCACTTTCATCCTTGTCACCAACATTTTCACTGCTTCAAATCGTATCCTCATTTATTCCTTGTTACGAGTTCCCATTGCATAGCATGGCCAGCATCAACCTCCATCTTCTTCCTCCATGCTTTCCATAGAAATCAACAATTTCCTGCTTCCCAATTTCCACTACTGAACTTAGGATCTTCCCTCTTGTTTGCGCGGGTCCCCTTGTTAATACAAAACCCACAGCAACTCCAAACACTTCAGACATTTAGGGCAATCAAGCAATGTACCATCAGTATGAAAACTTTGAAAGTCAGTGTATTATTCATGAAGTCTGAAAGTCTATGTATTATTCAAGAAACAGTTTCAATATAAGATGACACTTGTATCGATCACAATAAAGAGACAAAGAATAAGGGGCAACGCATTCTTAATACAAAATTGCTTTCCATGAAAAATTGAAGTGATTTTTGCATGTACCACTTCTTTTCACCTTGGGAGTAGACGGATTCAGAAACCGTTTGTAAAAACAGCTCACACAAAGAAACCATTTCATCTTCTCCTTCTTAGTTGGCAAGAGTGGCATGTCTTCACTGTTGTTGTGTCTGACAGGAGACTTAGATTTGACAATTGCTTCACATCTTAGGTTAAAGACAAGCCCAAATAAAAAATAAATTATATATTCCCATGGATCCAAGTAATTAATCAGTCATCTTGATTTCAGTGAAGCATGGCCTGTGTCACCCAAATGCTTATGCAGTTTATTCCTGCCACATGAAATAGTTACAGTTGGATACTTAAATGCTAAATGAGCTAGAACACTGAAAAAGAACTTGTACTTCATTGTGGTATAGATAACCAAAGTACCTCGAGTCGAAGTCTTCTCCACATGTCTCACATGAAAGACCACCGGCTTTCGATGTGCCCTGAATTGAATAAACTGATATCAGATAGAGAGGAAAATAAAATTGGCAGCAGTTACAAATCGTAAAGTTCACTGGTACTGCAAGAGCTACCAGTGAAGCTCCAACTACTTGAGGTGCAAGAAAATACCCATCCTCAGCTACATCATTCAGTTTCAACTGATATATTTCAGATCTCCACAATATCGATGGGTTGTTGATAATGTTTGTGGAGTAAACACGTAAAGACAACACATTTTCATCCGTACTACATATATATTTCCTACGCTCAAACAATATCGGAGAAAAAGATGTGATATTGTACCATAGAAAATAAAATAAAAGTCTAGTCAAATACTAAAAATGGAAGAACGATCAGAAGATGCAAAACAAAATAATAACCATAATTTTGAAAAATGCATTCGTTGACAGAATTTTAGTACTATTACTAACCTCGCATAATGACCATAACATCGTGGAACCTAGAAAATGCTCAATAGCAAGAACCATTAATGTTTAGGACACAATGAAAATAAATTTGTCGGTCAAAAACATGCATAATATGCACTGATATTTGAAAACAACTAATGGTGCTCAAGGTGGGCACTCAGAGAAATCCACCTTTACACATTTTAACACGTATCTCGAGGCACACATCGAAAGGGACTGAAAATTTAACGCATTAATTTTTCTCAAAATTTCAGCTCAAATTATACAATTTTCATTTAATCATGTTTATGTAGAGTCCTTAAGTGTAAATGAAGATCAAGTGGGTCCTAAATCAAAAGTAATAATAGAAACTTGTCTCTTTTAAGCCCAAATTCTAGTTGTATTAAGATCTGACTTGCAAGTTTGTTTTGGCTAGGTGCAAGTGGTGCAATCGCATAGGCCCCCATATTCAGAGGGCCCCTAATTTATTATTATTATTATGTATATGTATATATATGAAAGGTTTATTCTCTGGTTTTATATCTAGTTGTATGCGGGAACGCCAGGAAGTAGATACTTGTCATTTTACTCACCATAAAATATAAATAAATATAAACAAAATAAATAAGTCAATATCAAGTGTTCATTTAAACCCTAACCAATTTAGGGCAAAGAAAATACAAACTCCAATCACCTCAGAAAAATAAAGAAATTTAATAAATATTTTTTATCTATGAAAGATTTTTAAAGCTAAAACCCATCTTAATCCTACGACAATAATTTTGACTTTTCCATATGTTTTATTTTCTTGAATAGAAGTTAGTCATACACTTGCAATTAAGAAAGTGAACGGTATTTGATGCATGAGAGACACCTCACATGAAAGGAACCCTAATGGTAGTTTAATTATGTTCCTCCCTAGTATTTTTCTTGTTTTTTAAACACTCCCTTTTAAAAGGTGAAATAACGATATATTGCTAACCATTGGAACATACATGTATTAGGAATTTAGGAGTTAACAGAGCTCTATTTAACTCTACATTTTTAATCCTGAAACCTTCATTATATTTTGGTTGACATCGAATTAATCACATGCTACATTTGTATTGTTGGAGGTACCCATAAGAAGCCCCTCGTACATTTCTAGTGTAGTCAGACCGCCTCAACCCAAAAGCTGGTTATAGCCAGCCCAATTGCAGCTCATTTTCAGCCAATTTGCAGCCTAATTGCAATAAAAAGAGGTTGCAACCCACTCTATAATAAGGTTTTATGTTTCTTGGTGTAATATTTGATCAATTTGTAAAAAACAAGATAAAACATTTTTAAGTTTTGATAAATTTGTCACATTTTTTATATTATTTTTTGGAGAAAACATACCATGTTTTGAATCTTTTGATCAATATGTGATCAATATTAATCTTGATTTTTCATAGCTTAGTTCAATGATTTTTATGCTTTTGAAATACCAATAATGATTATACTTGTGGATTTTTACCAACAATTTCTTCTAACAAATGTTCAATATTCTTTCAAGATTATTGATTTTTAATGATTTAGTAGATGTTTGCAAGTTACTTGACACTTATGTGGTGCATCTTTTCGCTAGGCTATGCAACTTTATTATATTTTCATTTCGATTTTAGGTAGTTATGTCACTTTTTGTACATATTTACTTAGTATACTTATCAAAATGATGATGTATACTACTATGCTAATATGTTTCAATTTATTATAAAAAATCTTTAAAAAAATGTTAAGACCGCCTCAGTAAAGTGAGGCGTCCGCCTTGCCTCACGCCTTAGGCTTTTTCAGGCCTATTCGCCTCGCCTTCGCCTCAATGCCTTACCTACAATGTACATTTCTCAATCGGCAATGTAGACCAGACTTGTACAATAGACATAAGATGGACAAGGGTCCTTGAAAAGGTGCGCTCTTGATCAAGATAACTCACATATGTACTTTTTTCTTCGACGAAACGCTAGCCTTTTTTTTCAATTCTCTCAACAGCTGGATCCCAAACTCTCTTTCTCAAGGTATCTCCCACCAAGTGAAAGACCGAGATAGGTGCATGATAGTTGGACTTTACAAGCCAACTTTGCCCCAGGATTGGGAATAACGCCTTTTAAGGATTTACACCAAGACTCGAATATGCTTCAAACCAAGGATCGTGATTTCATTTTTCGTGTTAATTTCAGTTTCCTTATTTTAAGAAATATTGAGAGAAATATTTTAATGTGGAAAGGAAAAACGTAAAATTTCCGAGAATAGATGAAATATATATAATGAATTTCGTGAGTATAAGAAATATGTGAAAAAATAAGATGTAATTAAATAAATCTATTAAAGGCATTAAATGAAGCTTACATACCAAGAAATGAAACAAACATAAAATCAATATATAATTATGAAATAAGAGTGGTTTTAAAAAATCAATATATAAGTAGAAGAAATGATAATTAGAAAATAAGGGGGTAGTTTCAGAAATCAATAAATAATTAGAAAAAATCTTGAAATTTACGGAAAAAACCCCGAAATATTTCCAAAAAAAACCTCGAAAAAATGTAATTTTTGATAGTTGGTTTTGTATTTTCATGAAATTTATGAAAAAATCTCGAAATTTTTCGAAAAAAAACCCTCGAAAAAAATGTAATTATTTCTTTCGCACTTTTTTTTTCGTAATTTCAAAAAAACGAAATTATCGCCGAAATTTTGCATAATTTCGCGAAATCACATTCCTTGCTTCAAAAGAATAAAAAATGCTATGAATAGCTTTGAGTCGAGCAATGTCCACATAAGGGTCCATACGGATCTACTAAAGCACCAAACGCAAACTACCCACCATCATCATCATCATCATCAAAGCCCATTCCCGAGATTTTCGGGGTCGGCTACATGGATTTTGGTTCTTCAAGCAATGCGATCTTCCCACACTTCCTCGTCTAATCCAAGCTCAATGATATCTTCATTCACCGTCTTCATCCAAGTTTTCAACGGTCGTCCCCTCCGTCTACACCCTCCATTAACTTGCCAATCTAAACATTTTCTAATTGGTGTCGTGCTTGGTCTCCTCCGCACATGACCAAACCAAGTTAAACGTCTTTCTCTAATTTTGTCCTCTATGGGCGCTACACCTAAGTATCTCCTAATTCTTTCATTTCGAATTTTATCCTTACGAGTTTTACCACACATCCACCTTAACATACGCATTTCTGCTACTGCCATCCTATGCGTATGTTGTCCCATAGTAGCCCAACATTCTGAACCGTATAGCATGGCCGGTCGAACAATTGTCTTATAGTATTTCCCTTTTAGCCTTGCAGGAATCCTTCTATCGCATAGTACTCCTGACGCCATTCTCCATTTCAACCACCCAGCTTTAATCCTATGTTCTACATCTTCTCCAATAGCCCCATTCTTTTGAATTATAGATCCTAGATATCGAAAAGCCTCACACTCTGGGACCTCGACACCTTCGATCTCAATTGCATTACTTCTCCCTCTTGGTTCACACCCAAAGTTGCACACTAGATACTCCGTCTTCGAACGGCTAATTCTAAAACCTTTACTCCCTAAAGCCTCCCGCCACTTAACTAATTTCTGACCTAAACCTGCACTAGTCTCATCCATTAAGACAATATCATCTGCAAATAACATGCACCAAGGTACATCTTCTTGCAGATGTCTCGTCAACTCATCCATGACCAAAGCAAAGAGATATGGACTTAACGCCGACCCTTGATGTAGTCCTACTGATACTGAAAATTCACTAGACATCCCACCTACTGAGCGGACACTTGAGACACTTTCTTCCTTTCAAGCACTCACCAAATTAACTCCCTGGGGACCCTATCATATGCTTTCTCCAGATCAATAAAAACCATATGCAAACTCTTACGTGCCTCTCGATATTTTTCTATAGTATGCCTAAGCAGGAAGATGGCCTCCGTAGCAGACCTACCCGGCATAAATCCAAATTGATTTTCTGAAACCGTAGTTAAACTCCTAAGTCTTTGTTCTATAACCCTCTCCCAAAGTTTCATCGTATGACTCATAAGCTTTATCCCTCTGTAGTTCGAGCAATTCTGGATATCCCTTTTGTTCTTATAAATTGGTACCACAATGCTATGCCTCCATGAATCTGGCATTTTTCTAGTTTCCAAAATCCTATTAAAGAGCTTAGTTAGCCATTGAATCCCAACGTCTCCCAGACATTTCCATGCTTCAATTGGTATATCATCCGGTCCAACGGCCTTCCCTGTCTTCAATCTTTTTAAAGCTTCTCTCACCTCTGTGGCACTAACTCTGCGATGGAACACGCGATCTCTCCCTTCCTGTGAAGCACACCCCTCCAAGTTTAACTCCCCTACATGTGTTCCATTGATTAGGTTCCAAAAGTAATCCTTCCATCTATCTAAAATCGATTTATCCTGCATTAAAACTCTTCCATCCTCATGCTTAACACACTTAACATGACTCAAGTCCCTAGTGTTTCGTTCTCTAGCTTTAGCTATCTTGAAAATATCATTCTCCCCTTCCTTTGTACCTAGCCTATTATAAAGAGCATCATACGCTCTCTTCTTAGCTTCTCCTACTGCTCTACTACTCAACTTCTTAGCTTGCTTATAAAGCTCATAAAACTCTAGGCATCTATCTTTTTGCCACACCTTAAAGCATCTTTTCTTTTCCGCAATGGTCTGTTGCACATCAGCGTTCCACAGCCATAAACTTGTACACCGAGAAGACAAGGCTTGTAAGTCTACAATCTTCCATTTTTTGGCTCCTTTCCCTTTAGGAATATGAACGATCGCATTTACATTCAACCTTGAATTAAGGCTTTTCGATGAACTTTTGAGAGCAAACTACCCATGCAGAGATCCTTCAAAGCACAAAGAATATCTTCTTCCCAAATTTCAACTTTAGCTTAAAAGAGGAAGACATTTGAGGAGACAACTGAAGAAATTAAATACTTTCAAAAGTGGGACGCCAAGACTCATTCTCTGCATATAAGAGTTTATAAAATTGAAGGACATAATAAGAGTTTGTTTTGTTTAAGGTAAAAGAGATTTCAATCGAGATTTGTTGTTGGTCATCTACTTCTTGCATCTTCAATGACTCAATAATTCGAAACTTTCCTGAAACTAGCAATTTAAAGAAATAATATCAAACAAAGATTTTACTTTTAATCTCACTTTACCCCATCACCCCTACCTTCAATTAACGTGCACTCACACTTAAAGAGAACCTCCAGTTCTTGTCGAGCCAAATTTGCTTATCCCGTTCCTCTTGTGTGACGTCTAGGATTTCCTCCACAGAGTCCAACTCCTGAAGATAGTATTTTTGTCTATTTTTATGCTTTTCTAGCTTACCAAAAACTTAAACATTCAAAACTTTCTATTTTGCATGAACATTTTTAATTTCTTATGCAAAACCACCCCATCGTTTGTATCAACCTAACAGTTTATCCACTTGTCCTCCACCATCTGCAAAAAGTTGGGATGATCAAACCACATGCATTCAAAATGGAAAATGAGACCCTTTTTCTCTAATTTCTAAATATTTAAGAGCATTGCCTGTGTAGTAAATGTGGATAACGGACCCTTCATGGTCCAGAACCGATTTACGATTAAGCGGATTAGTCAGGAATAAATCAGATTTAATCGATCTACTTTTTCAAAGTATATATTATACATTTTCCCTCGCTAATGTAAATTATAATAAATACCATAACTTGACAATAAAAATTAATAAGACAAGTATTATAGAGCAATAAAAGTCATATTATAAAGCAAATTATATAATCATGTCCAACACATCACACATTAGAGCATCTCCAAGGGACCCCCTAAAATAGCCATAAAGGGGGGCTCATGTGGGAAAATCTGTGCTCGAAGGGAACCCCTAAAACTTCACCTATTTTAACTTTACTTCTACCTTCCCCCTATATTTGGGGGCATCCATACCATCCCCAAATTCTAATGAATATTAAAATATTCCAACCTTTTTAATTTTTCAAATTAAAAACAAAAACAAAAACCAAAACAACAATGAAAAAGTTAAAATATAGAATGTGGTTGGAGTGATGAAAAAATAGGGGATCCCTAAATTTAGCTTTTGGTGAAACTGAGGGATGGTTGATCATTCATTTTAACTGTTACCCTTGGAAATGCTCTAATGGAGCAACAACCACCACCCAACAAAACAATCTTGATTTATCACCGATTTATTGGTGACTTGCTGATTTCTCACTGATTAATCGGTGACCGCTAAACTCAACCACTAAATACCTAGTTTGGATCGATCTACCCCCGATTTACACTAAATCTCCGATTAATCGCCGCATTAATAACCAAAAAGCACTGCACAATGATCCAAAGACTATGCTACTTGAGATCAATAAAAAGACCAACCCATTCGATAGAAGCTAATAATCTATGAAACTTGGACGTTGCTGGAATTCTTTTCTGATTAGACCAAGTTAACCGGTCACCTTTGAGCACAAAGTCAAGCAAAACAAAATTACTAAGGAAGTCCTCATTTTCTTCTCCTTCCTCTCCTAAACCACGATAAAATCACTTCCAATCCATAGATCTTGCCACAAGCCTCGAATGTATAATATTCATTCCAGAACTGCTGGAAGCATCCCCCTCTATAGAACCATTAATGTTTGAAAGAGACCTCGCAAAACCATCCCTGCTGTTTTTAAATTTAGTTGAGTGAAAAAGCGCTCCTTGTCATCAGCTCAACCACTAGTCCCTACCTATTAAGATCCCTCCTATTCTACCTTCTGAAGCAATGAATTCCCCATCTGAATAAATACCTGGCCCAAGCATCGTTAGCCAAATTTCCTCAATCTCTATTCTCTTGGTATTCTCTTTCTCCTCAGTTCCATGTCAAAAGTTTTTAAAAGTTTTACAATTTAACAGATTGCTTCATTCACTTTGCAACCCCACGCATGTCGATAGTTGCTATTTGTTCTGTTTTGACTCTCTGCTCTCTGAATAATGCACAGGGCATCATCACCATTGTCACCCCATGAGACCCCTAGTTTCCGCTCCACCTAAGCATGGAACTCATTGGTTCTAATCCGTTTCTGCGGAATTCTTTCTCGTTCCCTCTTTTCTCTACCACCCCTTGCACTGCATTAGTGTCCTCCTGATCATGAGCATCAACCTTGAGGCCCAACTGTTCCTATAGGGTTTGCAATACTTTTGAACTTGTTACCTACGCATACGAACAAAGTGCAAGGGTGCCAAGCTCAATCTTTTTTTGACAACTTTTGTTTTTTCTTCCTACTCTTTCCTTTCTTTTTTTCTCTATAATATGCCAGAAATTTGTCGCTAGATGCTACTCTGCATTATGCAATTATCATTTTTCTAGTTCGCTATCATTATCTCTGATTTGGGTTCTAAATTGTTGTTCATATTCTTTAAGTATTTCTCAAAGGATCATGTGTTGATGTAGAGAGCACACATTCAAACAAAGATTCCAAATTTCATATTTTGGAGAAGTTTAGAGGAGAAAAAAACTCCCACAAATTTAAAATATCATGAATTTAAAAATAATAGGTGAGGTTATCAAACAATAATCAAATAACAAGCTATCAAAATAAGATGATCGTACCTTTTGTTTTTTTCCCTTGGATGTGTTCTTCGTATTGGTCTTTGTATCTTTTTTCCCAATATCTTTCTTATTAATTTGCGGGTTTGCAACCTTCTGAATTTTTTCTAAAAACGGATCCCTGTTACTCTTAGGTGCACCATCTTCCAACTTATGGGACAAGGAGTCCTCCGATGGTTGACTATCTGGTTGATTGTCTTCCAAATCCTGACCCTCGTTGCGGTCAGAGTTAGATAATACTTCTTCCATAACAATGGGTTCAACCACTTTTGATTTGGCTGCTTCTCCACTGGATTTCTTGACAGGCTCTTTTTTTGCTGCCCGATTTCTACGAGTGCTCCTCCTGTTATTGTACTCCATCAAGTTAATTTCTTCATTATCTTTGTCATAATTGGCCGTTGTAAATTTGTTCTGATGCCTTGAGGCTCCTTTCTTTTTCGTTTTGCGCCCTGAAGCCATTGCTTTGAGAACACTCACATCCTCATCGCTGCCAAATGACTCATGACCCCCATCCCCATTAACATCATCAGAAGTTTTAGTTTCTTCATCATGACTTGAAGGATCTTTCACCTCACCTTTTCCTTCCGACAAATCAATACTATCATCAAACTTCTCCTGCAGCTCATTCACCGCATCAGTATGGACTTCATCTGTATTAACAGCCACCAACTCCTCCTCCACCTCTTCTTCCTCTTCTTCTTGTTCATCTCCATTGTCCATTTGATTCCGCAACTCTGCCACCTTCTCGCGATGCTTCTTTGACTGCTCATGATTCTTCCACTGTTTCTCAGACTTAAATTTCTTGCTGCACACAACACAATACAACTCATTCTTCTTATTATCATCTGCTTCCTCTTCCACCACCACATTGTCCAATTCCTCTTCCTCATCAACCTTGGCCCACTCGGGCTCCTCATACAACCTAGCTTTCTCCAACTTTTCCCTCTCGGCTTCTTTCCTCCTTGCCTTTTCGTCCTCCCTCTTCTTCTCAAGCTCCAAATTCTTCTTCATCTGCATCTCAATAACCCTCTTATCCCTCTTCTTAACAAATTCTGCCAACCCGCGCACGGTGTCATTGTACTCCCTCCTAGCTTTCTTCCTCAATTTCTTATTCTCTTCCTCCATCACCCTCCTAGACTTCCTATTGGGGCCGGCCATTGCATCGTACTCATCAACCCAGCAGAAATCCAAAAGAGTCGAAAAACCTAACCAATAACTATAAAAAGCGGAAACCTGTTCATAAGGACTGTCCAAATTCCCGATCAAAGGAGAATCCTTGACACTGTCCTCTCCTAAGCCCATTTTCCTGGCGAAGAAAACCTCTTGCGCGTAAATTTTGCCAAAAACATCACCATAAACTTTATAAAAACCTTTCCTTGTATCGCCGAAGCCGGAATAGACGGTATTGGAAAAAAAGGAAAAGAGATCAGGAAGCGAAGAGGAAGAGGAGTGTTTGGCGTCAGAGAAGAGGATCTGTGAGCGGTGGGAGTCGTACCAGGCACGCTCCCGAGGGTCTGAGAGGACCTCGTAGGCATTTACGAGTTCTTGAAAGGAAGCGGTGGCTTGCTCTTCGGGGACCCCAGTTTTGATGAGCTTGTCTGGGTGCCGTAGGAGAGCTTGTTTCTTGTAAGCCGACCGAATCTCTTCTGGTGTGCAGTCTCGCTTCAGATCTAGAATCTCGTAGAGGCATCGCTTCTCCGAAGAAGAAGACGCCATTGCTCCCAAATCTTTTTTCTTTTCTTAGGGTTTATCAACGACAACACCAACGAGTTCTCTTGTTTTTGTTTTTAATTATCTATGCATGACTGACTATTTTAGTTTTCGTACCCAAGTTTAGCATAATTTGGAATTTGGTGCTAATCGGGAGCAACAATTCGGGCCACCCAGATTTGCTAGCCAGTTTTTTGTCAATGGATTTTTTATGAATGATTCTACATGGCGAGGAAACGAGCGAGGAAAACAGCGAGGGAGGGAGAGGACTGTTCATCCCTTCGGGATGCGCACAAGAAAAGTCAACGCGTGCATTTCGAAGGGAATGAACGGTCCCCTCCCTTCCTCACTGTTTTCCTCGACATTTAGAATTTTGGTTTTTTTATACTTCTACCCTGACCCCGCATCTACCCCTATTAGGCATACCGCGTGCCAATGAAAGTTGCTATAACAATTATTCCTATTATTTACATTTTAGCCTCCATCAATTTAGGTATAATCCTAATTGGATACCACTAATTATCTAAATTTAGTTTCACCTCTATTTTGGTCATTGACCGTTAAGTCAACTCGATTGACTAAGTAGAAAACATTAGGGGCTCGTTTGGTTACTCGATGGAATGAGAATGGTAATAGGAATGGTAATGATAATGGGAATGAGAATGGTAATGGGAATATGTATGTTTGGTATATTTTTAAAATGGTAAGGTGGTATTGTAAAACTTATTTTCAAAAATACCCTCACTTAAAAATCAAAAACCCCAAACCATTTTCACTATCTCTCTTTATAAGTCAACTCTTCCCCCCTTTATTTTTTTGTGACATGGTGGGTGGTGGATTTCTTCACAGGGAGGGTGGGTGAGGTGGTGGTGGTGGGTGGATTTCTTGTCACGGAGAGAAGGGTGAGGGGTGAGGTGGTGGTGGTGGGTGAATTTCTTCACAGAGAGAAGGGTGAGTGAGGTGGTGGTGGCGGGTGAGGAGGTTTTTTGTGGTGGCGGGTGAGGTGGTGGTGGTTTTTTGTGATAGTGGGTGAGGTGGTGACGGCGGGTGGATTTCATGAGAATAGAGGGAATAAGAGATTACAGGGGGAGGGTGAGGAGGGTAAAAATGGTCATTAGGTAACCTTGACCATTACAATGGGAATGGTAATGGCCATTCATAGGGGGAGGTAGGAATGGCCATTACAACCAGATCTGTAATGGAGATTACCATTACAATGATTTTTTGCTTCACCAAACAAAGGAATGTAGTTGACCATTGTAATAGCCATTACATTACAATGGTCAAAGGGGTAACCAAACACGCCCTAGTTTTCTTGAAATATCTCATGTACCCCACACCAGCACATAGGGATGGGCAAACGAGTCGAGAAATCACGAATACAAACCGATTTGGACCGTTTTGCTCCAAACTGTTCGGATTTTAAATTTGTAATTTTGATACGGTTGGGATCCGTTATAAAACAGTCCGAGTCTGGATCCAATTATTTAAAAAGAGGCGGTCCAGTTTCAATCTGTGTTAGTGGCTAAAATAGAAAAAACAGTGAACAAACTAAACACTAACGGGGTGGTATTCAATTACGAGTTTTAATGGATTGTGAAGGATTTTAAAATTCATTAAAATCTAGGGGTATTCAATTAAGGATTTAAAATAATACATGTAAATCTAGGGGTATTCAAATACCGATTTTAAAGAATTGTTTTAAAATCCATAAAAATAAGGGATATTCAATTCATGCTTTTCAAAAGTCCACCAAAATCATGGGTATTAAAAAAATAGTGGATTTTAATGGATTTGTTAAAGTTGTGGATTTTGAAGGATTTGTGAGTGAAAAGTATATATAAAAAAAAGTTATTCCAAATCCAACATTCCCCCCTCATATTTCAACTGATTTGTACTGGCTATTTTAAATAACACCACCATTTTCGCTAAAAGACGCCACCATCCCATTTTTTTGTGATTTGCGAAAGGACACCACCACCTTTCATTCTCTTCTCTCTTCACAGGAGCAGCACCACCTCGCCCCTACCACCGCTAGCTGCACCACCACCCGCAGTTCCTCTTATCCTTTGTTATTGTTTTTCTTTTTTGTTATTATTAATCTTTTTCTTCTCATTATTTTTCTCTTATTTTCGCTTCTTCTTGTCTTGTCTTCATTTTTTTTCCTTGTGATTTCTTATTCTTCTTCTTCTACTTTTTCTCTTTGTTTTTCTTCTTTTTCTATTTTTATTCTCTCTTCTTCTTTTCCCGTTTTTTTTCTTCTTCGCTCTTACGGAGGTTCCTGCGAGTGGAAATTTCCCACTTGCCAGAACCTTCGCGAGGACCAAAAAAAAAGAAAAACAAAAACAAAAAGAAAAAGAAAAAGAAAAAGAAAAAGAAAAAAAGAAAAAAAAAACCAAAGAAGAACGAGAGGTGAGGGGGAGGAGGTTGATAATAATAAGAAAATGGGTGGAGGTGGGATGAGAGGTGGCGGTGGTGATTAATGGAGAAGAAGAAGAAGAAGAAGGGGGGGAGGAGGAGGATAGGTGGCGGTAGCGTGGTGGTAGTAGTGATTAAAGAAGAAGAAGAAGAAGAAGAAGAAGAAGAAGACGGGAGGAGAGGTGGCGGTGGTAGGGATAGCAATTTGAAATAAAATAGTTATTTATATTACTTTTGGACCATCTTCAATGTATTTGAATTTTTTTTTAATTTGAAGTAAAATTCTCGTAACATATAAACAATTGTTTAATTGATGTTTTGATAGATGTTTTATGATTTGTGTTGGTATGGATAACAATATAGGTGATGTTCTTTCATTGTTTCCTATGAATAATAACATATTTATAAAAAATCATTGAATTTATAAGAATCTATAGAAGTTCATAACAAACCTTTATAAAATCTACAAATCCAATGATTTAAAATCTATCATAAAATCATTTGAAACCTTTTAAAATCCACGAAATTTAAAATTCTTTAGAGTCCATTCAAATCCCGAATTGAATACCCCACCTAAAGCAAACCTCCGTCGTTTCTCTTTCTCTCTCTAAATATTTTCTTCATCTACAGTCTCCACTCTTCACCACAAATCTTGTTTTTCTCCAAGTTCTCACTACAAATCTTCTACGTTCTGTCCATTTTCTCCAAAAGAAGATACCCCAAACAAAGAACTTGGTCCCAGAGAGATCGCACTACACAGCGAGAAAGTACACACACACAGATGGCGAGAAAACAAACTTCAATTCCAATATCTTATTCCTGAGCTTGGTCCCAAAAGAAGGTTAGGGTTATCCCTTCCCTTCGCACTGCACTCGCTGGTTCTCGAATCGAATCCAAAACCCTCCCATAAAGATTTGTGATTCCTCGATTCCAATCTCTTCTTCCTGATCTCTGCGATCACATTCTCTCGCACAAGGTATGCTGATTTCATATTCTTCACTGGTGAAGTCTTTCTTTTGCTTTTGCCATATTTTCTTTTGCACACTGTACCCGAATTTCTAAAGGTCCATAGGGCGTAACTGTCACGATCTAAATTAAGAAGAGAGAAAATGAAAAAAAGAGGCGGAAACTGTAAGAGGGAACAATGGCGCCAAAATAAGCAGGAACAACAATGGCGCCAAATTCAAATATTTTAAGAAGGGACAATGTTGTAATTTTGTCTTATGTTAGTTTGGCCATCACATGGCACACATACGCGGCCATCTGTGATTTTCCAAGATTAAAAGTTTGTTAGAAGTTTTTCTTTAAATAGGAAAAAAAGAAAAGAATAGAGCATAGAAGAAGTAGAACAGGCTTAGCTCTTGAGCTAAGAGAAGTGTAACCTTTTTTTCCAGTCCTTATTCAATATAGTTGATACTTCCATTTTCTAGCAATTGAGTCACAAACGTGACAATTGGTATCAGAGCCGTGGCTAGATTGAACAAACGGAGCAGAAATGGAGACGAGAGCAAAAGAAATTGAAATCTTCATGAGGGAGACAAAGAGGTATCAAGTGGAGAATACATGCCAGATCGAATTAATCAAATCGGAGTTGAGGAAGATGAGCCAATCTCTTGAGGCAGTGGAGAAGAGGATCGAGGTCAAATTTGAGCAGTTATTAAAGCTTCTGCAACCTGCTCAAGGAACCCAGGGAGCGGGAGGTGCGTCGAGTTCCAATACATCTCCAATAATTCACAATCCAGCTTCAGAAGATCAGATCCCCAGATCTGTCTCTCAGACTCACTGGGAGAATATGGGTATGTACTCGAGATTTCCCAAATTGGATTTTCCCCCTTTTGATGGTTCGAACCCTAGGTCATGGCTAAAGAAATGTGAAAGATATTTCACTTTCTACAATATTGTGGAGGAAAATAAGGTTGCAATGGCTTCAATCCACTTCAGTGGCAGGGTAGATTCTTGGTTTTTAGATTACCAAGTGGGGAGAAACAATTTACACTGGGGACGATTTATAAGTGATGTGTGTGACAGGTTTGAAAACCTAGCCCTAGACAACTATGAGGATGTGTTCAACAAGCTTAAACAGAAGTCATCTGTCACAGATTATTATGACCGTTTCTAAGAGCTTAAGTCCATCATGCTTTCACACAACCAGCACTTGGACGACACATATTTTGTACTAAGTTTTTTAAGCGGCCTCAACCCCGACATAAAATCCCTAGTCTAATTGTTCAAACCCAGCAATGTGAGCCAAGCCTTTGCATTAGCACGGATGCATGAAGCCTCCATGATCCAGAAATATTCCACTAATAAAGGGCCTATCCAATCCTCCATTACACGCAGGAACCCAAACTACCATACAGTAAATTTCAACACACAGAAAACTTCCTTCCCTCCATCTACTCAACCTCAGTCAAACACCGACCACATTAATTCAATCCACCACAATCCTACCTTCAAACTCACTCTTAGTACTCCACCCATCAAGAGGTTAACTCCTTCCCAAATGAAGATCAGACGTGAGAGGGGATTATGTTACAACTGCGACGAGCAATACAGACCTAGCCATTTGTGCAAGCAACAACACCTCTACATGTTAGTTCCCGAGGAAGACACAGAGAGTGATGCCATAGAAAACTCTATAGAAACAGAGAACTTGATTGAAGAGATACAATCAGACATGGAGATATCCCTCCATGCTATTCATGGCAATATGACTAGTAACACCATCTTACTGAAGGGAATACTTAGGAAGAGGCCTATCTCAATCCTAATTGACACAGGGAGTACCCACTCCTTTATAGACCCAAGGGTTGTCAAGGAAACTAAATGGCCAACCACATTGACTCCCCATATGATAGTAAGAGTGGCCAATGGACAACAACTACACAGCAATGCAATATGCAGCTCTTTACAGTGGACAATGCAGGGTATTCCTTTCCAAGGCAGTGTAAGATTACTACCCCTAGGTGGGTATGATATGGTGCTAGGGGGAGATTGGCTGAGAACCTTTCGGGACATCACTATAAACTTAGAGAAACTACAATTAACAATGAACCTCCAAGGACAACCAGTAACCCTCCAAGGTATCACAGACAGCAGCTCACTATGTATGATGGAACCCAAGGGGCTTACAAGATTCCTAAAGAAACATACCCCTGCCTTTATAGGACACTTCTTTGCTATCTTAGATACTCATACAGACCCAGAAACTCCCCAATAAGTGACAACCTTACTATCTGAGTTTCAGGATGTATTCCACAGTCCCACCGAGCTGCCCCCTACCAGACCCTTGGATCATAGGATCCCTATCAAGCCAAAAACTGTTCCACATTCACAAAACCCTTACTAGGTGCCACATATGCAAAAAGTTGTCATTGAACAGTTGGTCAAGGAGATGATGAATGCTGGCCTCATACAACACTCACATAGTCTGTATGTTGCACCTATTTTACTTGTCAAGAAGAAGGATGGGACTTGGAGATTTTGTGTGGACTATAGGAGGCTCAATGAGATCACTATTAAGGACAAATTCCCAATGCCATTAATAGATGAGTTACTAGATGAATTGCATGGGGCTTCTATATTCACAAAGCTGGACTTGAGATCAAGGTACCACCAAATACGTATCCACCCAAATGATATCCAGAAAACTGCCTTCAAAACTCACCATGGCCATTTTGAATTTAAGGTCATGCCCTTTGGCCTCACCAATGCCCCCGCAACATTTCAAGCCTTGATGAATCAAGTGTTTCAAGATCAACTCAGGAAGTTTGTATTAGTGTTCTTCGATGGCATTCTCATCTACAGTCATACTATGGACAACCATCTCACCCACCTTCATGTGGTACTTTCTACACTAAGAGAGCACCAACTTTACACCAAGATGTCCAATTGTTCTTTTGCTCAAGCTCGGCTAGAGTATTTGGGGCATATTATCAATGTACAAGGTGTGGAGGCTGACCCTAAGAAGGTAGAGGCAATGCAAGATTGGCCAACACCCTCTAACATCAAACAATTGAGGGGCTTCTTGGGTTTGACAGGATATTATAGGAAGTTTATTAAAGGATATGGACACCTTGCTCAGCCACTGACTGAACTACTCAAGAAAGACTCGTTTCAGTGGACTCCATCCCAAACTAAGGCCTTCCAATAGCTGAAACAGACCATGTGTCACTCCCCTGTACTAGCACTTCCTAATTTCAGTATTCCATTAATAATTGAGACTGATGCATGTAGCCAAGGAGTTGGGGCAGTCCTAACCCAACAAAATAGACCCATTGCCTATTTTAGTAAGGCTTTGAGTCCTAGGAATCTAACCCTATCAACCTATGAGAAGGAGTTGCTCGCCATTGTCATGACCATCCAAAAATGGAGGTCCTACCTTTTAGGCTCCAAGTTATTCATCTTCACTGATCACCAAAACATCCAGTACTTTTTAACTCAAAAGGTCACTACAATGATGCAGCAAAGGTGGCTATCCAAACTTATGGGATTCGACTATGAAATCAGCTACAAAAATGGCACAAAAAAATATTGCTGCGGATGCACTATCCAGGAACTCAGAATATCAAGTTTCATGTGCTGTTATATCCACTATATCACCTACTTTGCTACAGGAGGTTGTGGATAGCTATACATCAGACACTAAGGTTTAGGGCATTGTGCAACAATTGCTGATAGATCCTTCGGCTGTTCCAAATCATACCTTAATCAATGGAATTCTCAGGTACAAGGGGCTTATATATAGGAAACACAGGGCAACTTAGATCCAACATTATCACAAGCCTACACAACTCTGTCACAGGGGGTCATTCAGGCATTACAGCTACTCTACAAAGACTGAGACACTACTTCCACCGGCCTAAAATGAAAGAAGAAGTGATTAAACATATCACAGAATGCGACAACTGTTAGAGAAATAAAGGAGAACAATCAGCTTATGGTGGTCTTCTTCAGCCCCTCCCTATCCCAGATCATGCTTGGCAGCAAGTGTCCCTAGACTTCATAGAAGGTCTACCCCCTTCTTACAACAAATCAGTGGTGCTAGTAGTAGTGGACAGACTGACAAAATTCAGTCATTTCATAGCCCTTACACATCCATATACCTCCTCTACGGTAGTAGTAGTCTTCTTACAGAACATATATAAATTACATGGCCTGCCAACAACAATTATATCTGATAGAGACAGAGTGTTCATAAGCGCATTCTGGCAGGATTTGTTCTCAGCCCTAGGAACCAAGGTGAATTTGAGTACAGCCTACCATCCACAAACGAATGGCCAGACCGCACCAATGCCTGCTTAGAAAACTACCTGCAATGCATGACTGGAGATGCTCCCTCTCAGTGGTCGAAATGGATTTACTTAGCGAAATATTGGTTTAATACAACTTTCCATTCAAGCCTTCAGACCACCCCCTTCACGGCTCTCTACGGGTATTCACCCCCTTTGTTAGCACTCCCACCAACTGATTCTCTTGCAATTGCTGATGTGCAACAATATATCAAGGACAAGAATCATATGCTCAGTATAATCAAAGAAAAGCTTCAAAAAGCCCAAGAACGCATGAAAATTAATGCAGACAAACACCGCACTGATAGAACTCTGGAGATAGACGACTGAGTGTACTTGAAGCTCCAACCATATAGGCAAACTTCAGTCAATTTACGCAGAAACTTAAAGCTCTCAGCAAGATATTATGGACCATTTCAAGTCAGTGAAAAAATAGGAGCAGTAGCTTATCGCCTCCAGCTGCCACAAAGCTCCAAGATCCATCCTGTGTTTCACATCTCCCAACTGAAAAAGAAGATTGGCAACTCCATAATTCATGCTCCTCTACTGCCCCTAGTGGATGCACAAGGAAAATTCAGAACCGAACCTCAAGCAATGTTGGCCAGAAGACTTGTACCACGCCACAATCGAGCCATGACACAGGTCCTCATTCATTGGACCAACTCAACCCCGAAAGAAGCTACTTGGGAGGACTGCCCCCACATCCAAACTATGTTCCTTCATTTTAATCCGTGAGGACAAGGACCATCTTAAGGAGAAGGCATTGTCATGATCTGAATTAAGAAGAAAGAAAATGAAAAAAATAGGCGGGAACTGTAGGAGGGAACAATGGCGCCAAAATAAGCAGGAACAACAATGGCGCCAAATTCAAATATTTGAAGAAGGGACAATGTTGTAATTTTGTCTTATGTTAGTTAGGCCATCACATGGCACACATACGTGGCCATCTGTGATTTGCCAAGATTAAAAGTTTGTTAGAAGTTTTTCTTTAAATAAGAAGAGAAGAGAAGAACAGAGCATAGAAGAAGTAGAACAGGCTTAGCTCTTGTGCTAAGAGAAGTGTAACCTTTTTTCAGTCCTTATTCAATATAGTTAGATACTTACATTTTCTAGCAATTGAGTCACAAACGTGACAGTAACTGTTCTGTTTCTTACACAGGTGCCAAATTAAAAATGTTGTTGAGTCACAAACGTGACAGTAACTGTTCTGTTTCTAGCATTGTCAAAAACTTGTTAAAGCAGTCTCATGAATGATGCGTACTGAAAGCAGATCTATGTACCTGTATAAATAGACTTGTGATCAAAATTCATAAGCCAAAGAGACATGTACAACAACCATCTACATTGATCTTATCTGTTACAACTACTCTGTCTCTAATACTTTTGCTTTCCAAAACAACTTTGATATCTTTTAAATGGTTTGTATGCTCACTTATAAGTGAACATATATGACAAATCCTTCAAATTTGATCACTGATATTGGCGTTAAAGCGAATAATTATGTAAACTGACTCTAGCAAAATCATATTGACATAGATGAAACAAAACAACTAAATTCAAGAAACCAAGTAAAGGGTGTACAAAATCATATTTTCTTCTGCACACTGATTTAATAATTTCTGAAGGACCAAGTTATATAATAATTAGTTTGGCACCATAAGGCGTCTATTTTCTAAAGGTCCGATTCAGAGATGAATTGGACCTCAGAGAAGAACAATTAAACAGTATTAATTTATAGCTAAAAGTGGGAAAAGAAAGTTGATTTTGTTCAATTATTTTAGGACGATTGGTGCTTATTTTCTTTTTCATGACATGTTCTCTTTATCAACTCTTGTATAAGATGATAAAAAATTAAATAAATAATGTAGATTATCAGCAATGGGATGTTTCATAGTGTTGAACACCGAGTTGTGACTAGTTCAAGTGTTGCAACTTGCAAGAACAACCATTGGAAACTTCCTTGCTCCTGCGGTAGACAACATTATTCAACCTGCTAAAGAGCTGATTGATTATGAGCTCAATCCACCCAAATTTGGAGCAATCAAATACAAAGAATTTATTGCTACTTATCAAGCGTATCCTCGCTTTTGAGCATTTTCACTTGATGTATTCCATTGGTTTTGGGTAACATATTATGTTTGAATGCCATACAAAATTGCATCTAAACTTGATGTTAATTGCATGGACATGGCGTTGTTCAATATGATTATTATTTAAATCTTATTGTGTTGTTGGATTTCATTTTGATGTATTCCATTGTTTTTGGGTATTGACTTGCTTATAAATCTTTATGCTAGAGAGGACTTGTTTTGATTGAACAACGACATGATTTGTGGTTGGGTGGTTTGCTTTGATTGTAGTTTGTTTATACAGGGACCAGGCCCGCGGAAAAAAAACTTCTTGTTGTTGCTGTTGCGTGCAACTTCTTGCTGCTGCTTGCTTTTCATATAAATACAAATACTTGCTGCTGATTCCTTGCAGCTGATAAAAAGTAATCCTTGGTCACTTGCTTTTGATAGGAGTACTTGCTGCTGATCCCTTACAGCTGATTCCTTGTTAATTGATATGCAGAAGAAGTATTCCCTGGTCCTTTACATAGGAGTAGTTGTTGCTGATTCCTTGTTAATTGATATGCAAAATTCTTTTAGATGGTTTGTTGATTTGTTCATGTTGTACATGGTCATCCAATGACTGTACATGGTTTGCATTATATAGTTGTAGGTATCGTCATGTTTGTATACACATTACAGCAAAGCTAGCCTTTATTCATTATGAATTTTCCTAGTTGAGTTCAAGCATGTTACATTTAAGCTTCTTGATTGATCAGAAACAACAGAACATGAGTTTGTGAATTTGAATTTGACTGTACATGGTCAGCTACTTGCTGAATTTGCTGAATTTGAATTTGCACCTTGGTGACTTATGATTGTATCTTGAACAAGTACAAAATGAAAAAAATGAAAAATAAATTGATGTGTAATTTGGAACCGTGGGAACCAGACTGTTTCAAACGATTCGAGTTAGTTTCGGTCCCAATGTTCAAAATGAGGGAATCCGGACTTGACCGGATCCGTTAAATTTAATCGGTTCGAATTATGTTCCTCAAACTTTGGAATCGATCCGGACCGTGCCCACCCTACCAGCACATGCTTGTTTCTTTATATTCCCTCTTTCCCCTCTTTCTTATTTATCCCAATGAAACCCTAGGTTTATACAATCTGTTGAAGAGGGAGAGAACCACAGTCTGAAGAGGGAGATCAAAGTATGGCCGGTGAACATGTTGGTGTTGGTGGAGAGGTAAGTCAAACTTGTTTTTGTGTATGGTCTCTGCTAAATAGCACCCCCACTTATACTGATGGACACCACCACCCACCATTTTTAAATTTTTTCGGACCTACTAAAGGACACCACCACTATATAAATAAAATACCCTAACCCTCATCTTCTTCTCTCTTTTTCTTCTCCACAACCGCCATCTCCTCCTCTTCCCATTCACCACCACCACCTCGCAACTGCCACCTCTCATCCCACATCCTTTCATCTTCACCTTCTTCTCTAGTTTTTTTTTTAATCTTCTTTTCCTCTTTTTTTTTCACCTTGTTTTTTTTCTCATTCGCCCTTGCGGCGATTCCTACGAGTGGGAAACCCACATTCGCCAGAACCTATGCGTGGGCAAAATAATTTGTCGATGGTGCAGCAAGAATACAGTTATCGCCTCGATTTATAAAAAGTGTGCAAGGTGCACTCAGATCTCTCATATCGATGGTGCAACAAGAATACAGTTACCGCCTCATGCAGAAAGCACTATTTGCGATCGCAAATGTTGATCTTGTTTATAGCCAATTGTAAATGTTGGCATCTGATCCAAGATGCCCATATGTTTAGTTTGTATATATATGAATTTTGGGATGCTGGTTATATAATGCAGTTAGGAATTTTGTGAGTATTTGCAATTGCATTTTCATTTCTTATACTATTTGCATGCATAGTATATAAAAACACAACAAAATCACTTCCATTTGCATATTTGCTTCGCAAAAAATTTATTTTTTCCCTTCATATTCAAAAAATAAAATTATGTTTTCTAATTCCCGCTCAAGACTTCAGCTACCAGAATGAATACAAAATGGGAGAGGGGGTCTCCCTGTCTAAGCCCTCTCGAGGATTTCAAAATAACCATGACACATAATTGAGTAGTAAAAGTTTGTACCCAAACGCAGCGGCGACTCATGCGAGCAATACTCTCAAAATCGCAGCGCTCATGAGAACCTATCTAAATTACAAAGAGTATGATGCAACGGCTCGTGCGAGGATAAGACACATCCTCGCAAGAGCCGCTACATTTGGACAGAAAATAGACTCTGTACATTTTTTGATTTTTTGTATTTGAAATTTTTTTTAATTCCTACGAGTTTGCTACAATATTGACATATTTGATTTATTGCTAAACCCCATTTCTGACCTCTCAAGTTGGGGTGTTCAAAAGTAGGGTTTAGCAATAAATCAAATTTGCCAATAGTTTATTAAACCCATAGGAATTGAAAAAAATAAAAAATAATGTTCAAATACAGAATTTGAAAATTTTGGACAGAGTCTGGATTCTGTCCAAACGCAGCGGCTGCTGTGAATGAAATTAATATCCTCGCAGCGACAACTGCGTTTGGACAAAAACCAGACTCTGTTCAAATTTTTTTGTATTTAAATCTTATTTTCATTTTTCAATTCCTATGGGTTTGATACACTATTGGCATGTTTGATTTATTGTTAAACCTCACTTTTGACCTTTCCCAACTTGAAAAGATCAAAAGTGGGTTTTAGCAATAAATCAAATATGTCAATACTGTAGCAAACCCATAGGAATTGAAAAAAAGATTCAAATACAAAAATTAAAAAATGGACAGAGTCTGTTTTCTTTCCAAACGTAGTGACTCCTGCAAAGATGTGTAAAACCAGACTTTGTTTCAAACAATTGCATAATTTCTGCAATTTGTAATATCACACTCGCATCCATTTACTGCGATTGTTATTATTGGGCTTGCTTTTGCTATTGTATCTCGGGGAATTATTTCCACTTTTTCATTTGTCTATGAGATTCAAACAACCTTTTAGAAGTGCTAATGCATACTTGGAAAAACCACCATGATTGCATAATCACAAGAAAATTACTTAGGAAGACAAATAGAGTTGCTTGAGAAGACAAATATAATTGATTGGGAAACAAATGTCATTTAAATTGAGCATTATAAAATGGGAGTAGTCTATTAGTATTCATCACCAATTCAAGATAAAGAAGAGAGGATGAAGAGAAAAAAGTCAATGTTTAAATAAGAAAACTTAGACGAAAAATGAGATGAAATGAGCGATCCGGAAGACGTCTCTTTCTAGTATGAGGACCCCCACTCGAAATCGTATTCAGATGAGGAGGAGGATAATGATGAGGAAGAAGGACGGTCAAAGGAGGAAGAGGACAGTGAATCACCATCGTTCTCATCAGAGAACGATGATGATGGTGATGGTGGGAATTCATTAGTGGACTACTAGTCCTCCGACGAAGAGGAACGTTATCCCTTGAAAGACTTTGTTGACCGTCTCCAAGATAATTAATATTTGTTTTGTAATATTTTCAAAGATTAATGGAAGATCTAATGTTTAATGTTTGTTTGTTTTTGTATTGTAAATTTGTTTTTTGTATTTCTAAAATTCCAATTTGTGTTTGTTAATTAATGAAATTTTGTTGTGAAGAAAATAAGAGAATAAGAAGAAGAAAAATAGAGAGGAGAAGAAGAAAAAACACATAAGAGGAAAGAGAGGGAGAGATGAGGAGGTGGAGGAGGAGGCTGGCGGTGTAGTGGTGCGGTTGATGGTGGTGGGGTGGTGATGATTTTTGATGGAAAAGAGAGAGAGCGGAAAAGTGGAGGAGATAGGGTGAGAGGAGGTTGAGGAGGAGGTCGGCGGTGTGGTGGTTTGGTTGATGGCGGTGAGGTGGTGGTGATGGTTCTTGATGGAAAGGAGATGGAGATAGGAGAAAAGAGGGAGAGAGGAAGATATGAGAAGAAGTTAAGGTTTTTTTTTCCTTTTATAGGTGGTGTCCTTCAGAAAGAAGGGTGTTGGTGGTGTCTATCAGTAGAAGTGGTGGTGTTATTTAGGAGCAGCCTTTGTGTATTCACTTGGTTGTTGATTGAACTGGTGCGAAAATCAGTTTGGGGAAGATGGGTACTGATGCAGTCATTTTTCAGTCCCTGCTTTGACCTAGTCCCGCTGACCTGCTGATCTACACAAGTTACGCACATGAGCCACAAACCACCGTTGTGGTGCCAATGGCACTCAGATGCTAAAGTCAGACAAGGATCTAAGGAAGGCGTAATGTTGTAAACAGGGAATTTGTATCGTACCTTAGCTTACCAATCTCATGTCTTATTTATAGTGCAAGGAGTCATGGTTCTACCAGGCCATCGAGGGCGTAGTTTAGGAAGGAGATCTTCATGAAGATCCTTCTCTAATTAGAAGTCGTGTTGTAGGAGGGAAATTCCCTATTAGCCTTGTGCTCCTAGATACGCGAGAGATAATTCACAATCCAAGAGCAATCCGTAGAAGGGAGTTTCCCTGTGTGGAATGTACTTTGGTATTTGCTTCCTATTTGGAAGCAAATAGCTGTTGTAGTTGCCCGTCCAAAGCAGATCCTCGAGGTACTTGCCTTAGTAGGACTTATGGGTATTGAAGATAGATGTGAGACGTGTGGACCTAGCATGCTGTGAGTATTCGGGTCCTTCTGGCTGACTGAATTGGGCGGGCTTAGAACCGCTTGGGTCGAATCAGTGTTGGGATGATGCTGAGGCCCGTAGTTCCTCGAGATCATCTTAACAGGTGTATGGCTCAGGGGTGTGACCATTTTTATGTATCATCAGCCACTCCCCCTGAGTTAGTGTGTCATCACATCGGTTCTCTAAGTCATATTTTGAAGGGATTTGCTGCTCATAATGATTGAGTCTGAATTGTTGCTTGAGCCGCGCACTGCATTAATTGAACTTGCGTTGTTCCAGCAGAAAAGAGGTGGGAACCAAATACCTATTTAGGTAATCCGTAATGCAGAGTCTGACTCTTCTACTTTCCTTACTTCTGAAGCTATCGCTATCTTCATCATCTGTTTAGAAAGAATAATCTTTTTCATGGCTCAACAAAACCTTCTTGATGACACAACCTTGGCCAAGGGCCTCGAGTTTTTCGAAGACAGGTTGTTGTACGAGACTGGCCTTGCCGAAATCCATACAAAGTTTGGGGTCCATGAGGACCTGCCGTTGTATGTCTTGACGAGTGTCCAAACGCCAATGTCGCCTCCGGCCTATTTCATCGTGGGATGCTTCAAACTGGATTACGTTTTCCGGTTCTGGACATGATTTGGAAGTTCTTGGATCTCCTGGGGATTCCTTCGGCCCAGTTGGGGCCTAATGGATATAGGATTATCCTTCTGATTCTGATCAATGCTAAGGAAGCCGGCGTCAGCGTGACTCTGCGAGTAAGATGACGTCTCCAGCTTTCTTTGTGAATCTGCCCGATGATTTCAAGTTCTGGCAAAAGTATTGCTTTTTGGTCCCTGCGAATTCAAAGTATTTTTGATGCAAGGGTTGTCTGCTTGAGCAAGAGTTTAGGCCTCTTCATAAGTTAAATCCTTTCCTGTGACTTTGATATGCTTGATCGCGGTCTGGCTGATAATTGTTTGTGTTTCTTTGCAGGAAGGTTTGCCACTACTCCTCTTACCTTAGAGGAGCAAAACACCATGTAGACGTTCCGTGGCTTGCCAAAAAGGAACGTGGTTGATGTCATAAGAGTTTCCAACTTCATCCGTAGTGGGTTGTGGGACAACTAACACGTTGCCCTCACTCTGTACCGAGTATCACGAATTAAGTTGGAAAATGGAGCCCCTTCAAAGAAGATGAAGGTTGTTGGGCCAAATTTCTCGTTCTATCTGACATGGAGGAGCCGTTTGAAACACTCGCCTCTTTTGTGAGGAAGAGGTCTCATGTTAGAACTGGGTTGCCTTTAGCACAACCCGCTTTAGTGAGAGAAAAACGCAAGTCTGCTAAGCCTGTTGAGGTGAAGACTGATGTGTCTGACTTGAAGAAAGATTACCTGCGGTTCACAGGAGTTGTAGACAAGTCGAACCTTAGCGACGCGCAGGTCGAAGCTTTGAATGATCGTCTGGTGTGGGTCGCAATGGCGGCTTCTGCCGGTGTTGAATTCGCGTGGGATTGTTCCGATAGAAGGCTCTTGCAAGGATTTGACTGAGGTTGTAGGATTTGATCATTCCGCTGGCATGCAGTCTGAAAGTGGTCATGGTGGCACAGGCCAAGTTTCATGTAGTCCGCGTTGCTCACCGTCTTGTTCCAAGCCACAACTAGAAGTGTTGGAGGGTCCTCTGGATAATTTGCTTCCGCTTTTCCCTTCGGATCCCGTCGAGTCATCTTGCAATAAAGGGTCGGCTGCTGTCGACAAAGAAAAGCCACGGAGGAGAGCCTAAGGAGAGTGGCAACCATGAAGGGTGGTGCTGGCGTAATTCTTGATCCGGGAAAGCTTTATTCGGATGCGCGGATAAGCATGTTTGCATCGGACTTGGTAAATATGAGTTCACAGGACTAACACCAAAAGGTGGACGTAGAGTGTGCTTCGAGGAAGCATATAAGCAGGCGTCATAGCTGGCTGATGGATTGCGCTCCAAAACCCAAGAGGATACGCTAGAAGGGTGTATGGACAAGGGCTTGAAATACCTTATGCTAGGTATGTCTCACTTGAGCCACGTGGCCGTTGCTGGGACGGAAGTCGAGGCGGCTCGTGAAAGGGTATACACCTTGGAGCGTGTTTTCTTGCATGCAGGCGCTGTATTCTGATGCGCTTTATGAAATTGAGCGGCTATAGAAGCAGGCTGAGAAGAAGAGGCTGGATCAATCAACCGTGGTTGCTGAGATTCAAGGGGCTCGTCTGAAGGTCCTTGAACATGATCTGTCTGTGGCAGTGTCCGAGAGAGATAGACTCAAACAAGAGTTGGATCGGACCAGCCGAGAGGTAGAGGTTGTGCAGGAAGCTGTGGCTAAGGCGCATTCTGAACTGTGGTCTCTTGCTAAAGAGAATGCTTTGAAGGAGGCCGACTGGGCTGCTTAGAAGCAACAATTAGAATTCGATGTAAAGTTCTATGCTCGAGAGGCGGGGAAGGCCGAGGACCAACTTGAATTGGAGTGGCATGAGCTTAGTGTTGTGAAGACTGGCAAGTTGGAGCTATTGGAACATGAACTTATTGATGCGAATGTGCGTGAGGAGGAACTTATTCGGGAACATGGCAAATGCGAGTTCCGCTGGGTTGTACATGGCAGGTTGAAGTTGCTGGTGTTGATGAAGGGGGATCATTCGTAGTGGGATCTCAGTCGTTATAAGAAGATGTCGTATGTAGACTTGTCTATTACCTCTGCGTCATCGGACGAGGAAGACACTTTGGACCCTAATGTCGGGGTCGTGGCGCGTGTGGATGCAACTCCTGCTCTTTCTTCCATTAGGCTTAGCTCTTCTATTTCTGTACCTTGTCCTGATAAGGAGTAAACTTTGTGTGTTTGTACCCCTTTCCGTTTTGACCATTAATGAAAAAAAATTTATCCGTTTCGTGCTTGTTGTCTCTATTGCATGTTTTTCGTTTCGCCTCGTCGTCTTGCTTTGACATAGGCTGGTTGAAAACTTGACCGTTTTACATTGTGAATGACTCAGGGTCATCGCTGGGTAGTCATGTCCAATAGTGGGCATGTTGCGGACAATTTAGCTAAGGGTTGAGTTGTCCGAGCTGTGTCTTGTCCCCAAGGTAAGCTGCTTGAGGCTTGCCTTACTTGTTTGATCGATCTGTTGTGGCTGCTGCTATGGGCGAGTTGCGATGGCCGAGCGTATGTGTCAGAGCGTTCGTGCTGAGTCAGGCGCCGTAAGCTCGGGTTGGCATCCTAAGTAGCTTTTTTCTGGGCACTGGCCATACGATATTTTTATCGATGTGAGTGGCCTTTGCTAATATTAGAATGTTATTCCGTTTGAGCGTGAAGATGCTGACTCAACTATACTAATTCATGTTTGCGGTCGCTGTAGAAGAGCGGTGGTCGCCTGGCGAGCTGCTTGGGACTTCCACCTTCCGAACCATCTATGCCCAAGCAATGTGGGCTACAAATTCATGGAATGAGGGTTTGGCAACTACGCTGAAGAGCAGTAGTCCCGTGGCGAGTCGTCGACATCAGTTAAGGACTTACTAGTCTCCCACTTTTCGAACCATCTACACCCGCTTCGCACGGTGGGGGGGGGTACAAGTTCGAGTAAAATAGTTCAGTGACCAAGCTGAAAAACAGTGGTCCCGTGGCAAAGCCATCGAGATCAGTTTGGGACTGACTAGGTTCCCACCTTCCAAATCATCTACATATGTGCGCATCAAGCTACAAATTTGGGAGTTTTCGACAGCCACGCTGAAAAGCAGTGATCCCGTGGCAAGCTGTCGGAATCAATTCGCGTTGACTACGCTCCCACCTTCTAGACTATCTATACCCACGCAATGGAGGCTACAAGTCCAAGGTTGGTGATTCGGCGGCCACACTGAAAAGCAGTGGTCCCATGGCAAACTGTCGGAATCAGTTCGGGACTGACTAGACTCCCATCTTTTAAACTATCTACACCCGCGCAATGGGGGCTATAAGTCCAGGGTTGGCGATTCGGTTGCCACGCTGAAAAGCAGTGGTCCCGTGGCAAGCCGAAGAAATCAATTCAGGACTGACTAGGCTCCCACCTTCCAAATCATCTACACCCGCGCAGTGGGGGCTACAAGTCTAGGCTTTGATTAGAAGTTTTCGTTCCCAATCGTCACCAGCTAGGCTTACCTGATTGTGTTCGGCGATCATTGGCCGCGAAGGGGGCAATGATCCCTAGCAAGTCGTTGTTACTAGGCATGATAATGCTGATTAGACTCCACTTCCTAGACCATCGAGATTCGCTCTAAGCGGACTAGGTGTCGGGTGATACCAAAAGTCGTCGTCATCAGCTTTGGCTGACTAAGCTTGCCCGATTGGAGAAGGGTTTCGTCCGTTTGAGGGCATGAGAACCCATGTCCGCTAGTGTCGCTCACTATGCGGAAAACCTTACCTTAAAACAAACATCGATCCGTTGGTACGGTCCGTGCACCAAGGCTGCTTTGGATTTGCAATCATGCCTAGCATGTAGCAGAATACTGTTTGAATGGTGGGCCGAGTGGATTGAGCCTTTGGGCTCGCAAATGAAGAATTAGGGTTTTCTGTACGATTGAGTGCCGGTTACTCCCCTTGAATTGATGGGGTTGCGTGCAACACCATTAATTGAGCGAACGTGGTCTGTACACTTTCCTTCGAAAACGCTGGCTCTCTACGAAACGTGTCAGGAACTCCTTTGCTAGTGTCTTGAAGGAGTCGATCGACTTCGGCGAAAAGTTGTGGAACCACGTCAGTGCTGAGCTTTTCATACTACTGGGAAAGGTTCTGCACACGAATGACATACATCCTTTTTAAGGGCTATTCCATGCTGGTAATGGCGTAAGTGGTCAAAAGGATCGGTGGTTCCGTCGTAGAAGTCGAGCTTCGGGGGAGTGAACTTCCTTGGAAGGGCCTCATTCATGATCCGGTCCACAAATGGCGGGACGAAGAGGCTGTTTAGTACGTCCGGATCGTGCGCCCCTCTGCGGAGGGGGTTCCCAGGGGTCCTGGCAGCAGGCTCAGCGTCAGCCGCGCAGCCTCCCCTAGTCTAATGAGAACTGGCAGGGGCATGGCTTTCCTATGCTTGCTCCCTGCCATCCTCTGGAAACGGAGGCCTGTGATGCTCCTGGTCTCCATTGGTAGGTGGAGGATTTTGTTGCGTGAGAGCCTCCACACCTTCAAATGGAAAACAACAAAGTACTTGAAATTTATTAAACTTATTTTGGAAACTCTCCCCTTGTTGGAATCACCACAACACATGCATGTTCACATGGCAGACCTGTGACTTTCCATTCACAGCAAGAGCATGTGTGGCTCTTAAGATCCAAAGTCCACATCACATCTCATCTATTTATAGCACAATACAATCCATGTTTGCAACCAGTGGTCCTATACTTATGGTACTTCTTTTTCAGTCTCAACAAAGTTCTTTTAACCTTAGGCGCAACACCACCACTCTCCATGTTTTCTGCCTCAAGTTTCCTTGTATAGTGCATACTCATCACTATCCTTTGAAACCTCTCAACCATTTTCACAATGGCATCTCCCTCATCTCAAGCATCTCATGTTGAATAACTCTAAAAAATTCTTTGTAATGTGTCCACAATTTGATGTAGATCAAAGTGTGAACTTGCCCAATGAGAAAAACACTCTTTGCCCAACCACTATTTTTCCTTGGGATCCTCAGCTTCAATCTTTCCCATCTCTATTTAAACTCTTCAACCCTATAAATACTAGCATCAGCCCAAGTCAGACTCTCCATGTGAGGACCATTATGGATCTTCTTGAAATTTTGGTACACGTGTCTGAAACAGTACCTATGATGACTACCCTGGAAGACTTCATACACAACCTTAATCAGACCCTTCTGCCTGTCTAAAGTGAAGGTAAGCTTGCTTGGGTGTTTTATGAGATGTGAGCCTAAAATTGTCAAAAATGTGTTCCAACTATCATAGTTTTCACTATTGCAAATATAGATGGCAATAGGGAATAACCCATTATTTGCATCCAATGAAATGGCGGACAACATCACTCCACCATACTCTCCCTTGAGAAAACAACCATCTAGACCTATTATAGATCTACAACCCTTCACAAAACCTTCTAAGCTTGCTCTAAAAGCTACACATAACCCCACAAATCTGTTATCAGTAGGATTCTTCAACCATTCAGCAATACTCCATGGGTTGTCCTTCAAGATTTGTCTACAAAGTTCAGGGACCTTGGTGAAACTGTTTTTATGACCTCCATAGATTCTTTCATTGCATATCAACTTGGAATTGTAAGTGGTCTTGTAACTGATCGTCAAACCATGCTCATCCCAAAAGTATTGCATGATGTCATCAGGCTTGAATTTTTTGTTAGTTCTCACAATGAGTTCTACCACTTCAACAAGCCAAGGAGATTTAACCATACATTTTTCCCCTTTCATTACCCTTGCATGTGTGTGTCGCCTGAAATGACCTCGACATGGTTGTTGGTTCCCTTGGTAGTCTTCTCACATAAACTCTCCAACTGCAAGTAGGATTTTTACACCTCAAATCAATCTTCAAATTGTCATTCTTGGCCTGCCTATATTCAAACTTGTTCATTATTGCATACTTTCTCATCCACTACTTACAATGCTTCATGGTATTGCATCTTCTCATGTAACTCTACAAGAGGGGTAGTTATGCCCATCATACCCTCTTCATTCATGCATGAGGTTCTCCTTGCAAATGAATTGAATTCATCTGCTTCTTCTTCTAGGCTACCCTCATCTTCAGAACTCTTTGGGTTTTCATCACCCACCTCATAGTTCTCATCCTCATTATATTCATGAACTTCTCCTTCACCATCCTCCCCAACATCCACATCTAATCTACTATCAACATGATCACTATCATAGTGATTCTCAACATCTAGTTGGTCAATATTTACAAGTATAACTTCAAAGTCAGTCAATGGAAATGGTGGTGGTACTTTTTGATCTTCATCATACCCATTGATGATACACCAAAACAGACTCTCTTCTACACCGTACACGTGTCATGATGATCTCGAGAAATAGCAGACTCAAGCATCTGCCCAACACGGATTTGGCCTAAGCGGATTCAAGCCCGCTCAATGCAGTCCGCCCGACAACACTCTGATTGATAACTACCACCCGCGTATCTATGAGCACAAGTCTAACAGAGAAACTTCCCTCCATAGTACAGCTCCTAATTAGATAAGGATTTCCACGAAGATCGTCTTCCCTAAACTACGCCACCAATGACCTGGTCGAATCAGGACTCCAGCACTATAAATAAGACATGTGGTTGGTAAGCTAAGGCACGCTACAAATTCCCTAATTACAACATTACGCCTTCCTCAATCCTTGCCTGACTTTTGCATCAGAGTGTCATCGGCCACCACAACGGTGGTCCGTGGCTAACGTGCGTTCCTTGTGCAGCTCAGCAGGTTAGCAGGTCAAGGTCAAAGTAGGGAGCGAAAATCGACTGCATCAATTTGGCGCCGTCCGTGGGGACGACAAAATTCCTAACCATTCACTAGCATCATCTCTCTTTAGAGTACAAGAAGACGGTGACCACCGGATCACGCAGCTGATGGCTATTTTAGTAGCACACAACTTAATACCCTGTTTTGTGTGTGTAGTATAGAATAAGTAGTTATTGTTCTGGACCGAGGATTAGAAGGGTAGACAACTAGCACTAAGAATAACTAAAAGACAACTAACAACCTAATTAAGTAAATATTGGGGGATTTGATTTTCTAAGTTAAACTATGAAAATTACTGTAAAGATAATAGAACTAAAGGGATGGAAAAGATGAGGAAATAGCTAAGGGTTTATCTCCACACACCAAACATATGCTCATAAATCAATCTTCAATAATCACTTGCTAATTCGTGAGTGACAATGGTCAAGATTAATCGTGATCAACATTGCATTAATCTTATTATTTCCCCAAGTTCGTTGAATTAAACTTAGCATCGCTTTCAAACTATTCTTATCATGCTATTTAATCAGGAATCACAAGTTAGATAACAATCTAAGATCATTAAGTTTTGTGGAAAATATGAACATTAACTAGGCAATTACAAGTATGATCAACATCTTGTTCTTACCTAGGTTTTTACTTAACCTTACCAACGTTCCTTGGTATTTACTACTTGTGAGTACAAGATTATAACGATTAGGTGAGATTCTCCTATACTCTAGCCCGAAATCCTAGCATGCTTACTAAGCTGACCACCTTAACAAACATACAAAGAAAAGTTCTCTATAAAACAGTTAAGCGAAACACAATCACTAATAGCAAGGAAGATTAAATTAAATTAATTTATAAAACACATGTTCGGGACTTCGAATCCACCCCTAACTAAGAGGAGTTTAGCTAGACATATCAATTATGTTCAAACAGTAATCCATTGTCAAATATTAAACTAAAATAAGTAAAGAGATGAGAAGAAACAAAACACTGTCGCCGTGCATGGTGGTAGAGAATGACTGATGGGGTGCAGATAGTAAACTGAAGAAAATAAAATCTCTTCATTTTTCCCTTTTACGATCTCTGCTCTGTTTTTCCTCAGAGTTCTCTTCTTATTGGTTGTAAATTGAAGGGATATGAGTGTGAGAGAGAAGGGGAAGACGTGGGAGAGAGATAGACAAAAGGAGATATTGGCAATGGTGCGATTGTGCGGTGTGTGCGCGATGAGAAACTGAGAGAGATGAATTGGTAATGAGTGGACAGACTAGGAAGGATGATGTCGACTTCTGGAGTGAAGAGAGACTGCACGGGAGAGAGAGATCTAGAGGGAGCTGATGAAGAGATGTCAGGAGGGGTGGTTGTGTGGCTGCGTGAGGGTAAACGGTGATGTTGGTGATGAAGATGGATGCTAGGTTTGCGAGAGGGGTGATGGATTGATGGAAAGATGTGAAGGGAGATGGTGGCTTGTTGTTGCGATGAGGAGGGGTTTGCGGCTTTGATGATGGTTGCGCGGCTGTGGATGGGTTATTTCTCAAGGTATCGTCCCTTTTATAATTGTTTTCTTCTCGGTTTCCTTATTTGCGTGGTTTCCTTTTGCAATCAGTATTTCTAAATTGCCAATTTGCTTCACTTAGCTTCTATTTTGGAATCTTGTAACTGGAAACCTACACAAACACAAAAATAGCAATTAGTACCCTAATTAACAAGTAATAGCCAAAATATATATATAAATATGGTACTAGAAATAGCCTAATTATGCTCCTATCAGCAGCAATGGAGAACAAGGGGACACGTCAAATGCTCAGACTAGTGTTATACCACCACTTCCACCGGTGTCGGTGACACAAGGGCAGCAGGCTCACACCCCCGCGCCAACAACAATAGCAATAGGCCCTAGGATGCTCATACAGCAGAACCCTCCACCCGTCGCTGGAGATCAGAAGCTGCACATAACTAATCTCCAGAGGACAATAGATAACATATACATGAGAATCAAGCCCTTGCTAGTTCTCATTGGACTAGAAGTGGCGGCGCGGTCAACGTGAACCCGACCTTCAGGGTAGACAGGCTTGCTCCGCCACACCCCTTCCGCCGAGGAGCTCATGACCCAGACGTGTTATACCGCCTTTCTGTTCCACTGTTCGTGGACCGCATCATGAATGTGGCTCTTCCAAAGAAGTTCACCCCTCCAAAACTCGATTTCTATGATGGGACCGACAACCCATTCGATCACTTGCGCCATTACCAACATGTAATGGCGCTCAAGGAAGGTTCCGAGTTGGTGATGTGCAGAACGTTCCCTACTTGCCTCAAGAAGTCAGCATTGACATGGTTCCACAACCTCCTGCCAAAGTCGATAGATTCATTCAAAACATTGGCCAAAGAATTCATGATGCACTTTTTCAGAAGCGAGCGGATCAGGAAAGGCTCACACTACATACTCTCTCTAAGACTAAAATATAATGAAACGCTAAGAGAGTATGTCTCGCGCTTCAATGATGAGCTGATGCTCATTGACGGCTACAGTGACGACACACCCTGGAAGGGATGAAAACAACAAAGAAGGAAACTGAAGTAGAAAAGAAACCCTCCGTTTATAGGGACAGAAAAGAGGGGGAAATGCGAGAAGATGAAGAAAGGAACAAGCGAAAAAGCAACGACAACAAGTTGGACTCTGGCCCAACCATGCCAAAGAAAGCTTCCAACTACGTTGGATCCAGATTTATGACCCTCTCAATTCTAGCTTATCGGACATCCTTAATTCTGTCAAAAACTAGGAAGATCTGAATTGGCCCCGAAAGCAGCGTGGAGATCCCTCCAAACTTGACAACAACAAGTATTGCTCATATTACAAGGAGGGTGGCGATGACACTAACGACTGCAAGAGTCTAAGGTATGAGATCGAATACTGGATTTGCAAGGGCAAGGTAAAAAAATTCATGGGTTCAGATAAACAACATGACCGAACCAATGAGAGGGGAAAGGCAGTCAAAGATATTGAAAAGGAGGCTCCGGGCATAATATATGTCCTTCACGGAGTCGGAACAGAAGAAGACCAGTCGAACAGGTCACGCAAACAGACTCTATTGGAGATGCGAACACAACTTGCAAACAAGGACATACGCGTATACTACTCAAGGGTGCAAAACCCATCCCCACCTTGACCTTTACAGACAAGGACCTCGAAGGCGTCCGTGCCCCACACAATGATGCTATTGTCATTTCGATCTCTATCGCAAGGTGGACACAGGAAGCTCCCTCAACATTCTGTCCTACAAAACGTTCCATAGTATGGACCTCAAGGAGGAGAACCTGATATTCTCCAATTACCCATTGATTGGATTTAATGGAGAGACATGCTTTTCGATCAAGAAGATAAGGTTAGCAGTGGTGGCAGAAGAGCCACGACTAAGAAAGGTCATGTTCTTGGATTTCATAGTGGTAGATGTGTCGTAGTCTCCAGATGGCTTCACCAGATGGATGCATTAGTCTCCACCCTTCACTAGTGCGTCAAGTATACCGCTAACCACTCGGAGGAAACAATTTGCAAGGACCAACCTACGACACGAGACTGCCATTATGTTGCATTGAAGCGGATAGAATGTTCCCAGATCCAACTGGAGCCCATAGGGCAAGTTGAACAGAAGCTAGACCTAGTAACTGTGAAAAAGTCACTCCACCAACACGGAGACAAAATCCCAACAGCGGTGGCTCAACTTAGTAGCGAGGAACATTCAAGCATCATAAAAGCAATCCGTTCCTCAACCTAACAAAATGGAGAGGTCATTGCAGACGAGAGTACAACCCCACGACTATCAGTGGGTGCAGAAGAAACCTCTCATGCAAGGTTTACTTTTCAATTACCTCAACAGTGTCAGCGAAGCTTGGTAGTTCGCTGAAGGCACTAACGATCCAAGCAAGGGCCATGCAAATTCACTTTAGAGCCAGGTCGGCCTCTCTCCACCAATAATCAGTCTATTCAGTTGTTTAGTTTTCTTTCCATAGTCAATGTAGAGTTTCAATTCTTAGGAGCTTATATGGGCGATCGTTGTTACATCTTTGCAATAATAAATAAAGTGTGTTTGCGTAATTCTCTTTTATTTCTTAAATGATTTGGTACAAAAGACTACAAACTACAAGCATTTGAATTCGATGCAACATACAGTAAAGATTCGCTTAAACAGTCCGACTCCAGAAGAAGACTCAGAAGTGAGAGCAAAGGTACCCAAAGTAGACTCCGCCCAGTGACTTCTCCGAAAAAAATTTCCATGAGCAATAACAGGATGAAAGAGCACATTCAATTCAATGCCTTTACGGACACGCCCCTCAAATATGACCTAAGGTGGTACAAAATCAGCAACCCGAGGCCCCGCGAACCGCCAGCCGAAGCTACGACCAACTCACACGCTCGATCCGCTCAACTAGACGAACTTGGAACAAGTGTCAGGTTGAAACAGATTGAGTGCACCCTCCCGCTAAGGGATGAGAGGGGCATCTGGGAGTCAATGGCCCACTTAGACATGCCATGTCCAACTCCATTCCACCCCGCAATCCCAAACTTCAGCACAACGTGATATGACGAAGCTAGCTGGGAAGGGAGGAAAGCAACCGCTCCAAGGTTGGCTGCTGGTATTATCTATGAAACTAAGCGGTTCGAAGCACTGACAGGGCACCAACACAGAAACGACAAACTCATCCCTTGGAAGGAAGTCTATACTTCTTCTACGCAATACGAGGAAAAATTATAAGGTTTCAGCGACGCAATTGGGTGCTCACCTGGAGCAGGTGACAATGCATAACATCAAGTCTTATCATTACTCATCGACGCAAATGTCAGAACATTCGAAGTCTCCAGTGTTTGAGATCTCCCTTCAGCCTTTTGAAAACCCAAAACATATTCTTTGAGTAAGAACATCTGGAGAGGTACGCTCTGTAGAAGATAATGCTTACAATGATAAAGAAACACCATTATATAGACATAGTGGTTCACCAATCATGTGCTTCAACATTAACTTTCAACATTGAATACTGTATGGTTCACCAAACATGACCACATTCATCCAATTAATGATGTTGCACACAACTCCATTGATTGAGGGGAATAACCGATACTCAACCGACTCGCGATCTACACCGTACGCGTGTCACCATGCAATCTACGTTCTACACGTAGCATCTTGATCCTATGACAAACACTAGCTCTTCTTCTACAGGCCCATGGGCTCAGCCCACTATTCAAGCAATATTCTACTACATGCCTGACACGAGCAGTAGAAACCCTAGTCACTTTTGACACACGGATCACACCTGCATAACACTAGCTGATTTAAGGTACTTCATTATCTTCAAAAGGAAACTAATCTGCAAGATGCACTCCGCCTGTGGATGTGGGCTCGCATGCCCATAAGAGGCGAAACCCCGATCTAGCCAGGCAAGCTTAGTCAGTTTCGGCTGATGACGACGCCTTCTAGTTCATCTCGACGCCTAGTTCGCCCCCCGCGGATGTTGATGGCTTAGGAAGTGGGAGTGTAATCAACGCTCTTTCGCCCGGTGATGACTACTCACCAGGGACTATCGCCCCATTCATAGACAATGGTCGCTGAACCCGATCAGGTAAACCTAGCTAGAAACGACTAACAATGACAGCTTCTGGTCAAAGCCCAGACCTGTAGCCCACTGTGTGTGGGTGTAGATGGTTTGGAAGGTGGGAGCCTAGTCAGTTTCAACTTACGTCGACAGTTCACCACAAGACCATTGCTCTTCTATAGACCATGGTCGCCGAATTACCAACTCCCAGACTTTTCGCTCACTCTGCGCGGGTATAGATGGATTGGAAGGTGGGAGCCTAGTAAGTCCCGAACTAATGTCGATGACTTGCCACGAGACCACTGCTCTTTTACAGACCATGCTCGCTGAAAACTCCCAAATTTGTAGCTCGATGTGCACGGGTGTATATGATTTGGAAAGTGGGAGTCTATTCAGTCCCGAACTGATGCCGACGGCTTGCCACGGGACCACTGCTCTTCTACAAACCATAGTCACTGAATCCCCTCATCCCAAACTTGTAGCCCGCTCTGCGTGAGGTGTAGTTAGTTTGGAAGGTGGGAGTCTAGTCAACTCTTATTGATGTCGACGACTCGCCACGGGATGATCGCTCTCCAACAGACCATGATCGCCAAATTCTCACATCCCAAACCTATAATCCGCTATGAACAGGGTATAGATGGTTAGGAAGGTGGGAGTCCAGTCGGCCCCGACTGATGTCTACGGCTCACCATGCGACCATCGCTCATTCTAAAGACAACAGTTGCCAAAATAAATTACAGCTCAAGCAACGTCTTTACGCTCACAAGGCTGACATTCTATTATCAGCAGTGGTCACTCAAGCCAGCTCAAAAATCAATGCTCTGCCATGCGAACGAATGCTACATGGGATGTCAGCCCGAGCTTACGAAACCTGATTTGAGATGAACGCTCTAGCTCAAATACAATGCATGTGCTTGGCTGGCACAGTTGTTCACTCATGCCAGCAACTGCAACCTATGGTTAGATACTCAACTTAAGTCTCCAATGGCTTACCTTAAGGATGACCTTCGACCTTGGTAGCGAAGCTCACTGCCAAACCATCCACAGAACGCTCACAATTGGAGGAAATCGAGCGATAGTGACTCTGAGACGTCACAGAAGAACAGGTCGAAATCATTCACAATGTAAATGGTCAAACTCTCAATAGCAGACAGACCACTCGGCTTTCTGCTAACCCAACCAAACCTATGTCAAAGTAAAATGACAAGGCAAAATGGAAAGCGCGCAATAGGGAGACCGAACATAATACGGGTACAAAGCATACTTAAAATAAACCTATTTTTTAATAACAGTTGAAACAAAAAAGTGCAAGGGTACAAAACCTACTCCTCATCAGGAGGGGTACAGATACGGGAGAACTAAGCTTAACAGGGGAAGGAGCAGGAGTTGTGTCCGTACGCCCCTCAATATGAGCGCCATGATCCAGATCGCTTTCTTCTGATGACGCAGACACCACTCCAAAGTCCGTGTAAGACACATTTTTATAATAAGCAAGGCCCCATTCCGAATGCTCTTCTTTCATCAACGCTAATAATTCTAATCTCTTATGCACGACCTAGCAAAATTCACACTTGCCTTGCGCCTTGAGAAATTCTTCCTCATGCACCTTTGCTTCAGCAAGTTCATGATCCAACAGCTCTAGCTTGCCTGTCAACGCATCAACTTGAGATTGCTCCGTAGCTAGGCTACCCTTAACCGTGCTGAACTCATGTTGTTCCAGACGAAGTTGGTCCCCAGCTTTCCTCGCTTCCCGAGCATTGAATTCCACATCGGCATTTAACTGTTGTCTCTGGGCAACCCATTCGGCATCCTTCATGGTGTTCTCCTTAGCGAAATACTGTAATTCAGAACACCTTTTAGCCTCAGCTTCCTGCGCAACTTCCAGATCACGGTGGACCAAGTTCAACTTGAATCCTTCCCTCGCGGTCACCACCTCTGCTAAATCAGACTCAAAGGCTTCTAGATGAACCCTCTGAGTCTCGACAACAACAACTAATTGTTTTAGCCTCCTCTCTTCAATTTGTTTCCTCAGAAACTCAATCTCGAAAAGTGCATAAGAATACAACTTTTGCATAGTCGAGAAAACATGCTCCATGGTGTACACCCTCTCACAAGCCGCCTCAATCTTCGTCCCAATGATGGCCACCTGGCTCAAATGGGACATCCTCAGCATAAGGTATTTCAAACCCTTATCTATATACACCCTTCCAGCGTATCCTCCTCGAACTTCGGAGTGTGGTCCATCAGCCAACTGTAATGCCTACTTATATGCTTCCTCGAAGCATAGTCAACGTCAACCTCTTGGTGCCAAGCTCGGTTGCTCATCTTCACTACATCCGGAGCAAACAAACTTATCCGCACATCCGGATGGAGCTTTCCCGAATGCGAAATCACGCCAGCACGACCCTTTGTAGTCGCTATCGCACCTAGGACCTCGTCCACGGCCTTCCCTTTGTCACCAGTAGTCATCCCTTTATTGCGAGTTGGCTCAACGAAATCCAAAGGAAGAGAAGGAATCAAATTGTCCAAAGGACCCTCCATCACCTTGATATGCAGTCTGGAACGAGATGGGGAACAATGCGGACTACAAGAGGGTCAGCCCATGCTGTCGCGACCACTGTCAGACGATCCACTAGCGAAATGATTGAACTCTGGGACCTCAGGCGAATCCTCATCAGAACCTTCCAATAAAAGTAGGACCAGTAGAAGTCGCCATAGCAGCCAGCATCAACTTCTCGCTCAAAGTTCCAGCCTGCTCAGTACTCAGGTTCGACGCATTATCAATCCCTGCTATTCGCAGGTGATCCTTCTCCCAGCTAGATACTTCAGTTTTTGCCCTGGCAGGCTAGTCAGGTTCACGCTCCTCCCTCACTAGAACAGACCGATTGGGAGCCGTCTCGGCCCCAGCGCGAGACCTCTTCGAAGTTATAAAGGAGGCAAACGTCTCAGAAAGCCCCTCCGTGTCAGGCAAGGCAAGGGCCTTAACTTTGGAAGCCTTCCTCTTTCTGGAAGGGGGTCCACCTTCAGACTTAACCTTCGGCACTTTGTAGATAGTGGGGGCCACGTGCTAGTTGACCCATAGTCCACTACGACTGAAGTTAGTAGTACAGATAATGTCCTCCACACTCATCCATGTCATGTCGTGGAACGCCTTCACAGTGTCTTGTTCTTCTGGATAAAGAGGAGTAGTGGGGAACCTCCCTACAAAGAAACACATGCGATGATTAGCATATAATCAACGCAACAAAATCAAATGGTGAAACAATACTTACAAAGTGGCCTAAACTCCCCACAAGCGGACGTCCCTTGAATTTGAAGTACTTCGAATCCGAAGGAGCTAATAAGCAGTATTTATGCAAGAACTTGAAGTCATCTGGCAACTTCCCAAAGCAAGACGATGACATCATCTTGCAAACGGATTGGTCATTCAGCCGAGGGGAAGTCAACAACTGGATCACCCTTGGAGTCACACGGACACCAGTATCCTTTGCCCTGATTAATATGAGAAGGATAATCCTGTACCAATTAGGTACCAACTAGGCATGAGGGATTCCAAGAAAATCCAAGAAGCCCCAGATCTCGTCAAGAATAAGAAAACGAACTCCAGTTTGAAGTATCCCGCGGTGCAAACAGACAAAACCTTCCGGAGGAAACATCGGCGTTTGATCATCACTCAGAGTGTAGAATGGCAGGTCCTCAAGGACCCCAAATGTCTTTTAGATATTAGCAAGGGTCGATTCGGAAACGGACCTATCTTCAAAGAACTAGAGGCCCTTGGCCAAAAAGTCATCATCAAAATGATTTTGGCGTGCTATGAAAAAGGTGAACAAACTTTCAATAAAAAAATGAACAAAACAGAGTCTTTAAAAGCAAAGAAATGGAAGAGTCGATCTCTGTAGAAGGGGAGATCTAAATAGGGATTGGTTTCTCGCCTCTTCTCCACTGAACCAACACACACTTAATTAATGAAGCGCGTGGTTCAAACAACAATTCAAACTCAATCATCATGAACAGCGTATCTTTTCAAGATGTGACTTAGTAAACCGATGCGATGGCTCACTAACTCGGGGGGAGTAGCTGATGATACACCAAAATGACCTCTCTTCTACACCGTATATGTGTCATGATGATCTTGAGAAATAGCTGGCCCAAGCGTCAGCCCAACACTGATCCGACCCAAGCTGATTCAAGCCCGCTCAATGCAATTCGCCCGACGGACCCAAATCACTACAACCTGCTAAGCCCACCCGTCTCACAGCTATCCCCATTACCCATAAGCCCTACTAAGGCAAGTATCTCGGTGATCAGTTTTGGACAGGCAAGACAACAACACTTTACTTTCAGCTAGGAAGCAAATACCAGAGTATACGTAGCACATGGAAACTTCTATCTATGGACAACACTCTTATTGGGAACTACCTCCCGCGTATCTAGGTGCACAAGTCTAACAAGGAAACCTCTCTCCACGCCACAACTCCTAATTAGATAAGGATATCCTCAAAGATTTTCTTCCATAAACTACGCCACCAATGGCCTGGTTGAACCAGGACTCCAACACTATAAATAAGACATGAGGTTGGTAAGCTAAGGTACGCTACAAATTCCCTGTTTACAACATTACGCTTTCCTCAGATCCCTGTCTAACTTTAGCATCGGAGTGTCATCAGCCACCACAACGATGGTCTGTGGCTCACGTGAGTTCCTTGTGCAGGTTAGCAGGTTAATGTCAAAGCAGGGAGCAAAAATTGACTGCATCACCCATCAATGAATGAAACAAAGTCCCTTGGTAGAATAGGTCATGGTCCACTCACTAATGGTTCAACCACTGATGACTCACCAAACTCACCAATGCCCCTAAAGTCACCGGCTAGATCACCAAGGTCAACCTCAATGTCATCATCCTGATGCACCTCCTCAAGTTCACCATCATGATGCACCTCCTAAAGTTCATCATCATCAGAAAGAATAATAAGGTTACCAAAGTCTGCACCAGCTCCTACAATTGGTTTAGAATTCTTCCAAATTGAATTTGATCTAAGACCATACTTCATTTCTCAAGGGTCAAGCAATGATTTGGATGAACTTGGATTAGGCTTAGGTTTTGTATGTACACATGAAAGAAAGTTTTGTTACTGAACCTTGTTGTTTTAATGTTGTCCCATAAATACAACAAGTCTGCGATAGTTTTCACCACTTTGACACTTTGATCAGCAGGAATCCATGCAATGGTAGCTTCTTTAATTCCACAATGCTTCTCAATGTCATCTTTTAGATCCTTCAAACACCACTCATCCTCATCAATATCTTTTAAAGTTGTAATGGTACCATTCATATAAGTAGGACTATCACTCGCCCATTGGCCACCATGATGAATTACACAAGTCATATTGTCACGTAGGATCATCCTTGCCACAAGTATATATAACATGATATATCATATATACTTACATAAAAAAATCATTCAATAGTTCAGTGTATACAAATACATCAGATACATACACTAATATCATACATACACATACATGAAATATAACATACACACATCACATACATACGTCAGTGTATATCACATACAAATTTACACAATTCAACAAATTTACAATGTATATTAGTCTATATCAAATGCAAATTTACACAAATTCGACAAATTTAATAAATTTACACAATTCAACAAATTTATAGTTTTACAGTGTATATCAATGTATATCACATACAAATTTACTCAAATTCAACAAATTTAAACAATTTTCAGTGAATATCAGTGAAATCAAAAAGAGATTCAGCTCAATGGCAGTGAAGAGCTTACCTGCTCAAGATGGATGGCAGTAGTGAGTGGTTTTCAGCTTGGAATCTTCTTCCTCCTGTCGTCCACTCTCCCTCTCTCTGTTTCCCCCTCCCATCCTCGTTCCCTTTCCCTCTCTGCAAAGACACTCCCCTTCCCTCCCTTGAACGATTTCCCTTCCCTCCTATCCCCTCGAGCGTCACAACCAATCGATCCCTTTCCCTATTTCCCAAATCTTGAGATCCAAACTGAAAACAGTTTGTGCAATTAGGGCTCGAGAGGGAAAAATGGGAAATCGTATGCATGTGCTTCGAACGTGAGGGGTAAACGAGGTATTTCAAGAAAATTAATGTTTTTTGCTAGTCAATCGAAGTGACATTACGGTCAAGGGCCAAAATGGGGTTAGACTGAATTTAGATAATTAGTGTCACCCAACTAGAGTTACACCTGAATTAATGGGGGCTAAAAGGTAAATAACTCATTATTTTATTATCTACTTAGTGTACACATGAATTAATAAAGGGTTATTTACCTTTTGACCCCCATTAGTTTATAATTATTCTTTTTTAACTTCCAAATTTTTTTGTATTTCAGTCTTACACCCATTCTAGAGTTTGACTATTTTCAAATACGTTGACCCTCCTATGCCAAAGCTCAAAGCTTTTATCTCAATGGAAATTAAACTGAGAATCTTGAGGACGATCTATGACTATACAAAAAAAAAAATTCTCTAACCACTGTGTTCTCTTCATTCAATCCATTAAAGTTGACCCCATTGAAAAACCCAAGCTCTACTCGACTTTGCGAACAAGCTCCCATGCTCTCACTCCCTCAACTGGAACAAAACCAGCAACTCCACCATTCACAGCCACTGGATTGGGGTGATTTACAACCCACCAAAAACCCAGATTGTAGAGCTTCACTTGCCTGGGTTTGGATTCCATGGCTAAATCCTATCCAACAGTCAATAATTAGGATGTGTTCCGCTAGTCAAATGTCTTGACTTAACAATCAAAACTCTAGAATGGGGCCAGACAAGAATAAAAAACTTTTGGAGGTCAAAGAAGAATAGCTATAAATTAATGGGGGCCGAAAGGTAAATAACCCTTAACTAAAAGTAGTAAAATAAGAAGAAAATATATTTAATGATTATAAGCATATAATTAGAAATAAAAATAAATGTAATTTTGTCTTTTTAAAATATATTTTATTATTCCAAAATTCATTTTGTGCTCTTACAAAGGGTGTGAAGAGCCTCTACCATGACTATTTATGGTTTGCATCAGGGAATGCCTATATCTTTGAGCAATCCATTTGTAAAGTGAAAAATACATATTTGGTGTCTTTTACTTCTTTTTAATAGAAGACCGACCACTGGTAGAATCAATGAGAGCATAAAAATGACTAGTGGAGATGCTTTTAGTTGGCTCCATTTGATGGACAACCACGCCAGCAAAAGGATAAAAAAGGCAATTGTCGAATTTCTAAAATGACAAAAAAAAAACTCAAGTGGTGTTTGTTTTTAGTTGTAATTAGAAATTTTAGTGCTGTGATCATGTGCTTATTTTTACTTTGATCATGTGCTTATTTTTACTTATAATCAAAACCAGAAGTTCTTATCGGATTCTGAGTTCATCAAAACATTTTAGTGCTGTGATGACTGCTTAGTATTCCTCACACGTCACCCTAAAACTCCATAAATTTAGGATTCATGATGGTGGTGGAGGTCAGACATGATGGAAGTGGTGGGCTAGAAATCATCTGCAGGCACAGACCTAGCTTCTTCATATATATAAGGAGGGGTTGGGGTAGTGGTGTTGGATTCAAGGGTGCAGGTGAGAGATTGGCGCTGGTGGTAGTGGTTGCCAATCATGATGGGAAGAAGAAAGATTGAAAAAATGTAAGAGGGGAAGAATAAGTCACCTATAAAGGTTTTTTAAAAGAGGTACTAAATAAGTATTTAAGATTTTCTGGAACTAAACATGAAAGAAAGAACTTTTTGTACTATTTAAATATTTTCAAAAAAAAAAAAGCTTTTTCATCCATTTATGGTGTCTGCTACATGTTCAAGGCCTTCACTGGCTCATCCCTCTATTCCTTTTATAATTGTTCTCTGACTCTGATTTATAATCTCATTTTTAATATGGTGAATTAAAAGAGCCAATGAGTGAATGAACCATCAACTACCACATAAGAATATTAAAATGAGGAGCACGTCTACGGTGTCAGGTGCGTGCCTGACATGCAAATCTTTCATTTTTTAGGTTCAAATCAGATCTTTTTTTTTTTTTTTTTTTTTTCCTTTTTCAAGCAACCTCACATATCATCCAGGCACGCACCAGGCATGAAATACCAAGCATTGTAGAATTGGTGTAAAATGAGAATCACAATAAAAATTTTAATCTCTTAGTTTGGTTTATTGTCTTAGCCAACGAACACAGTTTCTTTGAGTTTGTTGATCAATATGAACAAGTTCTCATTTTGTTAACCAATGAAGTATGTTATTTTCTTATTCTGATGCAATGTGATGGACTTATATAATGTGTATGATTCATGCCTAACTATTGACACTTACTATTGAACAAAGAACCAAATTCTCCAAGACTGATTGAAATGGTGACATTACTATTGAACATTTGACAATTACCCAAAACACACACACACACAAAACACGCAGATTTGAAACAAGGATTCTGCAGGTTTTGGGTCAACTTCACAGACAATCCCACAAGATTCTGTCTGCGAAAATACAATAGAAGTTCGCAGGTAGTGTGGCGAGTTATAGCCAAACTATTCTTTTAATTTATAATTTCTTATGAAATTTTATAGATATCTCGCAGACATTCTTGCGAGAATCCTTCACAATCTCGTCACCCTGCCTGTGAATATTCTCATAGATTTTGCTGCTACGTGGGCAAAATTCAGTATATGTTGGGATTTATTTTATTTTTATTTTTTGAGTTTGAACAATTTAGGGATGTTATACAAGGTATTATAAGATTACTATTGACTTCCCTCAACTTTTTTGAACTTTCCTTGCTCATGTAGATCAAAGCTTCAAAATTTTTTAATTATCATCCACACATGACTAAGGAAAGCTCAAAAAAAGTTTAAGGGAAGTCAATAATACCTTGTATAACATCCCTTGTTAGAATAAACAAATCAGTTGTCATGTAAACTAGTTTGTTAGATAATCTGTTCAAAGTCTGTTCATAGCTAGCTGTCATTCTGTTTTCTGTTTCTAGGTTCTGTTGACTAGCTTCTCTAGATGTCTATATATATCCAATGTACAATGGACAACAGTATGTAATATTGAATTCATTGTTAGAATTGATTTAGAGTTTCAACATGGTATCAGAGCACCATTATAACTCTTCATCTTATCATCTCTGTCAGTCCTAATTTTTTTTCTCTTCTTTTCTCTCTGCTTCTTCAACATTGCTAATGGCAGATTCCAGTTCTTCCAATGCTGCCTCTGTCAGTAATTCTAGTTCTACAGAAGGTAAACCTGTAATGTTCACTCATGTCTTGTCTGTTAAACTGATTGAGAGCAATTACTTGCTATGGAAGCAACAAGTGTTAGCAACCATTAAGGGTCATAAGTTGCAAAAGTTCATTGAAAAAGATGCCTCTCCACCTCGATTTCTATCCACGAAGATCAAGCTCTAGGTCGTGTCAATCCAGAGTTCATCAGTTGGGAACAACATGATCAATTGCTATTTTCTTGGCTCCTTTCATCCATGATGGAATCCTTATTAACGAGGTTAGTTGGATGTGAATCTTCAGCTCACATATGGAGTTTATTTGAGGTGTTCTTTAATTCTCAAACCACTGCAAAGATTTCACAGTTTCGAACACAACTTCAGAACATCAAGAAGTGTGATATGAACATCAATGATTATTTACTCAAGATCAAGACTATCATTGATCAATTGGCTTCTGTTGGCCATTTACTGTCACCTCAAGAACACATCAATGCAATTTTTGATGGTCTTCCTCAGTCTTATGATACTTTCATAGTATCTGTTTCTTCAAGGTCAGATACTTACAGTATTGCTGAGATAGAATCTCTTCTTCTGGCTCAAGAAACACGTATTGAGAGACATAATAAACATCTTGATGTATCTAGTTCTGTCAATGTAGCTCACAGTACCTATAAGCCATCTCCTAGGTCCTTTGCTTCAAATCCTTGGCGTCCACAGTTCAGGTCACCTACCAATAATGTCTCATTCAGAAGTGGTGCAAGGTTTGGATCAGTGAGAGGCTCTCGACCTCCTAACTATCACAATGCTCGACCTCAGTGTCAAATTTGTGGCAAGACAGGTCACATGGCTTTCAAATGCTATCATAGATTTGATAACAATATTTCAAATCCTTGGAGTTCAAACACTGCTTCTCAGCAGTCAGCAGTCTCTCAGCAAGCCAATGTGCAAGCAAATCTTGCTACCAGGAATGCTTTATCAGCTTATTCTAATCATACTACTGAAGAACATTGGGGAGGTGGTTCAGAATCTCAACATTATCAGCCTCAACGATTACTTTCTGCTTCTAGTTCATCTGATAATAGATGGTTTCCTGATTCTGGTGCTACAAATCATTGCACTCCACATACTCATAACTTGAAGACATCTTCTCCTTATTATGGAAATGATCAGCTTTTTATTGGGGATGGTTCAGGTCTGCCCATTCAAAATGTTGGTGAGTCCACATTACCAACTTTCAATTCTTCCAGAATTTTACATCTGAAGAGTGTTCTGCAAGTACCTAGGCTTACTAAAAACCTTTTGAGTGTCTCCAAATTTGCTCAAGATAATCATGTTTATTTTGAGTTTCATCCTAATTCTTGTTTTGTTAAGGATCAGGTCACCAAGAAGATCCTCTTGGCAGGCACACTTAGCAATGGGCTGTATGTTTTTCCTTCTCCATCTCTAGCTGCTCCAGTTAATTCAACATTTGACTCTTCTTCAACTTCCTGCAAGTCAGTGCATACAGCATCTTCTAAGGCTTCATCACCCTTATCTCTTTGGCATGCCCGTTTGGGCCATCCTTCATTTTCTCTTGTTCATAAAATTTTAAGACAGTGTAACATTTCTACTCCTAGTCTAGATGCATCTATGTTTTGTTCATCTTGTTGTCTAGGCAAAATTCATAGACTGCCTTATACTAGCTCTTCAACTGTCTACCACAAACTTTTAGAGCTTATTCACACAGACCTATGGGGTCCTGCATCAACTGTATCTTCTTCAGGGTATAAATACTATATTCATTTCATAGATGCTTATAGTAGGTTTACTTGGGTCTATCTCTTACAAAACAAATCTGATGTTTTTCCTACTTTTCTCAAGTTTAAAGCTCAAGTAGAACTTGAATTTAATCTTCCTATTAAGTGTGTTCAATCTGATTGGGGAGGTGAGTACAGATCTTTCTCCAAGTTTTTAGCTCAAAATGGGGTTCTTCATAGATTAGCTTGTCCTACTACTCATCAACAGAATGGTGTAGCTGAACGCAAACATAGGCATATCATTGAGTCAGCCCTTACTTTGCTAGCTCATGCATCTATTCCTTTAAAATTTTGGGATGAAGCTGTCAGAACATCTGTCTATCTTCTTAACAGAGTTCCTACCTCAGTCTTGAATGGGATTTCTCCTTTTGAGTGTCTTTACCACAAAGCACCAAATTATAGTCATCTCAAGGTGTTTGGTTGCTCATGTTATCCCAATGTCAGGCCTTACAATGCTCATAAGTTGCAATATAGGTCTGAAGAGTGTACCTTTCTTGGTTATAGCATTCAACACAAAGGGTATAAGTGTAGGTCTCCTAATGGTCGTATCTTCATATCCAGAGATGTTTTGTTCAATGAGAATTCCTTTCCATTTCACAATGTACACTCTTCTTCTATCAAACCCAATTCACTCTTTCTTGAATTTACACCTTCTCATATTCCTATGACAGTTCCATCTATAGTCACACCCACTGTGCCCTCTGCAAGGTTTTCTAACCCCACACTGCAGAGTCCTGCTATTACTCAGCATCCTACTTGCAATGCTAATCACCCTCTTGCTAATACATCTCCTAGTGCTCATCAGACTCCATCATCTAGTCACTTACCTCTTGCTAATACATCTCCTAGTACTGAATCTCCTTCAGTATCTACTCTGCCTATTCTGCCTACTCTGCCTACTGGACATTAGATGATCACTAGATCTAAATCAGGAATATACAAACCAAAGATTTTTCTGGCCTCAGCAGAACCATCCAGTTTAAAGAAAGCATTGAACACTCCTCATTTGCTTGCTGCCATGCAAGATGAGTATTTTCCTCTTCAACGTAATCACACTTGGTCACTGGTTGATTATCCTCCTCATAGAAGCATTGTTGGTTGTAAATGGCTTTTCAAAGTTAAGGAGAACTCAGATGGGACAATACAGAAATATAAAGCTCGCCTAGTTGCTAGGGGCTTTCAACAAACTGAAGGTTTTGATTACAAGGAAACTTTCAGCCCAGTGGTTAAACCATCTACTATCAGAATCATATTATCAGTTGCAGTTACTTATTCTTGGTCAGTGTTCCAGTTAGACATCAATAATGCCTTCCTAAATGGGGTATTACAAGAGGAGGTATACATGATGCAACCACCTGGATTTGTAGATCCATCTCGGCCTGATGCTGTGTGTAAGCTCTCCAAGGCCATATATGGTCTAAAACAGGCCCCTAGAGCCTGGTTTGACAAGCTTCAACACACCCTTCTCACATTTGGTTTTACTGCAACAAAGTCAGACTCTTCTTTGTTCATCAGACACTCACCTTCTCCCATCTTTATTCTAGTATACGTTGATGATATTCTAGTGACAGGGTCAAGTACTTCTGATATTTCTCAGTTGATATCTCAACTTCATGCTCAGTTTAGTTTGAAAGATATGGGATTGGTTAAATACTTTCTGGGTATTCAAGTTCAACACACAACTACTGGCATGTTCCTCTCTCAGACCAAATACATTCAGGACCTTCTTTGTAAAGCAAAAATGCAAAATGCTAATGGGTTGCCTACCCCTATGTCAGGTGGTGAGAAGCTGATGGATACAGGGAGTGATCCAGTCCAAGATGTTCAGATGTATAGGAGTGTTGTTGGTGCCTTACAATATGTAACTATCACTAGACCTGATATAGCTTATTCTGTCAACAAGGTATGTCAGTTTATGCAAAACCCACTTGAAGCTCACTGGAGAGTTGTTAAGCGAATCTTGAGATACCTGAAAGCAACATCAACATATGGTCTTCACATAGTTCCTGTTTCTTCATTCCAATTCACTGGGTATTGTGATGCAGACTGGGCATCAGATGCTACTGATAGACGTTCAACTTCAGGGTATTGTGTGTATTTAGGATCAAATCTAATATCCTGGTCATCAAAGAAACAAAGCATTGTTTCTCGAAGTAGTACTGAAGCTGAGTACAGGAGCCTAGCATCATTAACTGCTGAATTATCTTGGTTGCAAACACTCTTCTCTGAGTTAAGGATTGCTAGTGTCACTCCTACTGTCTGGTGTGACAACATGAGTGCTATTTTCCTCAGTGCAAATCCAGTTCTTCATGCTAGAACTAAACATATTGAAATTGATATTTTCTTTGTACGAGAGAAGGTTGCCAGGAAACTCATCAATGTGCTTCATATTTCTGCCAAGGATCAGATTGCTGATGTTCTCACCAAAGCTCTAAGTACATCTAGATTTCTACTCCTTCGTGACAAACTCAGTGTTGTCAATGAGACTACACTTAGTTTGCGGGGGAATGTTAGAATAAACAAATCAGTTGTCATGTAAACTAGTTTGTTAGATAATCTGTTCAAAGTCTGTTCATAGCTAGCTGTCATTCTGTTTTCTGTTTCTAGGTTCTGTTGACTAGCTTCTCTAGATGTCTATATATATCCAATTGTTAGAATAAACAAATCAGTTGTCATGTAAACTAGTTTGTTAGATAATCTATTCAAAGTCTGTTCATAGCTAGCTGTCATTCTGTTTTCTGTTTCTAGGTTCTGTTGATTAGCTTCTCTAGATGTCTATATATATCCAATGTACAATGGACAACAGTATGTAATATTGAATTCATTGTTAGAATTGATTTAGAGTTTCAACATGGTATCAGAGCACCATTATAACTCTTCATCTTATCATCTCTGTCAGTCCTAATTTTTTTTTCTCTTCTTTTCTCTCTGCTTCTTCAACATTGCTAATGGCAGATTCCAGTTCTTCCAATGCTGCCTCTGTCAGTAATTCTAGTTCTACAGAAGGTAAACCTGTAATGTTCACTCATGTCTTGTCTGTTAAACTGAGTGAGAGCAATTACTTGCTATGGAAGCAACAAGTGTTAGCAACCATTAAGGGTCATAAGTTGCAAAAGTTCATTGAAAAAGATGCCTCTCCACCTCGATTTCTATCCACTGAAGATCAAGCTCTAGGTCGTGTCAATCCAGAGTTCATCAGTTGGGAACAACAGGATCAATTGCTATTTTCTTGGCTCCTTTCATCCATGATGGAATCCTTATTAACGAGGTTAGTTGGATGTGAATCTTCATCTCACATATGGAGTTTACTTGAGGTATTCTTTAATATCAGCTCACAATATTAACACCACTACTATCTTTTTGCGATCAGCTCTTTGCAAAGTTAAAATCAGTACTTGTCAAGAGTTTTCAAAATTACTCAAACTCTAAAAAAGCCTCCCATTTTAAAATGAAAAATCAAGAGACACTGAATCTCGCCCAAGTAGAGAAGCGTGAATTGAATTTCTTTAAAATTTCGTAGCATGTTCAAAATTGTCAAATAAATTAGCAAAATATATTTTATTTAAACCACTTCGAAACGTTCTATAGGATATTATAGTACTAAAATATGATTCTTTTAAATAAATTTTAGCATTCCTTGCTCATGCGGATTCGTTCGAAGCTAATCCATGATTTCAGAAGCCATTTTTTTTTTTTTTTTTTTTTTTAGTTTGAGATGTTAAAAATCAGTATGACCTACCGAATCCACCCTTTTATAAGTTAAAATGGCATGTTTAGCCATTTAATTGTGGTTCCTCCAACCAAAAACCTAAAGTTTGTAAATTCAAATCCTTGCAAAATTTTGAAAAATTCTCACATCAATGCCTGCGAGATTTCCTCCAATTTTGCTCTTACCTTGGCGAGATTCATTCCCTGTTGGTTTTTTTTCTCAAATTTGGAGGCTTTTTTTTTTTGGAGTTTGAGCAATTTAGGGATGTTACACATGGTATTATAAGACTAGTATTGGCTTCCTTAGTTTTATTTTTTTAGCATTCTTAGTCATGTTGGGCGATGATAAAAAAAAGTTCCGAAATTTTGATCCACATGAGCAATGATTTGTCAAAAGTCGAAAAAAGGCAATAGTAATCTCTTAATACCTTTTATAACATCCCTAAATTGGTCAAACTCCAAAAATGCCCCCAATTTGAAACAAACAAACCAACGAGTACTGTTTGCAAGGCAAAATGAGGTTATAAAGGAATCTCGCAAGACTGCCTTTGAGATTTCTATGAAATTTTAAACTAAGAAGAAAATTCAGTATGGATAAAACTCGCCTCACTACCTGCAAACTTCTATTGCAATTTCGCATACAATTCTGCGAAATTTGTGAAGAATCTCGCAGGTTTGTTTGTAAGGTTGACTTGAAACCTAAAGAATCCTTGTTTCATATCTGATTTTTTTAAGAGTTTTCAAATGTCATCATTTTAAGTTTGGAGTTTTTATAATCCGAGTGCATTTTAAGTGTCTAAAATATAATTCGGTGTATCACAACATATTGATTCAAACAATATAATATATTAATGACTTACATGATCACAAGCTTACAAGGCATCCGTAAATACAATAGTGGTGACTTATCTAACAACATGATCATCATATGTCATCAAAATATATATTGTTTCCTCGTATCAACACTAACTAAGGTATAGGTCAACATATTAGTCTCAAAATGTACAAAAAATACACAATCATGAGTTAATCAGTATTATCAATGATTGGAGGTTGCTTCCTCATCTTCTTTGAATTCAACTTGGACAGCAAACTACGACCAATATTAATTTGGCTTTCAAAGGGTTTTTCCCATTCTATTGCTTGTGTAAAGAGACGAGCGGGCCAAGTACCAACATTCGGTGGAATTGGTTGTGTCGGTACCATGTTAAGCAATACAAAATGCTCATTGGGACAAAGGTTGCAAAGAACATACCCTTACACCGACTAAAGGGTCTGGTACCTTAAAATATGGGAAAAAAAAAATCAATGGTTTGCTTTCATAACAAACAAACACTTTCTGGTATCAGTTAGCTCCGCCAATAGCTCATCCCTCACCCCTTCCAACCATTATCCAGGTCATAGTCTAGGAACTTGATTGTGGCTCAGAATCCACAATTCTCATCACCAAACACATTGTCAATATCATCAACAAATACGCGAATCCAACTTGGAACCTGCTTCAAAACTTTATATTTGGCCTTGTTAGGCTTAGGCTTAGAACTTCCGATGATATTCTTGAGTTTTCTTCTCTTTTATAGTCTTGGCATATTCATGACCTAATGGATCCTTTCTCGTCAACCTCTCATGCCTTGACATCTTCTTCTTCTTTGCAAGCGTCCCCTTCCCCACTATAGGACACAATGGCTCCTTCATTGCACAAAAATTCGGGTGAGCCAACTCTAAAAGCTTTCTCTTGAGCACCATTTGTTGACCAGGAGTGGATTGGTCAAGTGCTTCTTTAATATCAGCTCACAATATTAACACCACTACTATCTTTTTGCGATCAGCTCTTTGCAAAGTTAAAATCAATACTTGTCAAGAGTTTTCAAAGGAAGTTGTCCCCATCCCACTTCAACATTACCCATCATTTCATGAGTACAAGGCAGCCCATGAGCTGGATTTCAAAGGAAGATGAATTTTAAAGGAAGTTCTTACCAACATTCACACTTGGTGGGATCATCGCCCACCATTTACCTATCTTGAATTCTAGGACCAACTCATCAAGAAGAGATTTGCGTTCAATCAAACCATGGAGTTTTGTAATGAATTTGAAGTTATGCTCATGTTTAACCTTGGACATACTATGCTAAAATGGCGCATCAATGTCTATTACTTGCCCTTGGATCATATCATACATCTTGGTCCATACATTTAAGAAGGTGCTTTGTGAGTTTTCCTATTCCTTCTTCAACTTCGCACGCACTTTCCACACGGCTGGTGGTCTGCTGCCCAAAATGCTTGAACATATCTATCCATGCACTAACAAAGTATTTCTTCTGTGGATACCAAACCATCTTCAAGCAGTCCGAGACCTTGGACAAAGTAGATCATTTATGGTCGAAATCCACAATCCCAAACTCCCAATTCTCCTATGTACTTGATGCGATCAATGATGAAAATGAATCTAAGAACTTATACTGACCTTCATTATCTTCAAAATATTTCTTGCACCAGTTCTCCACATTTCCATGATACGTCAAGTACACAACATCCTCTTAGCCCGTGGAAACACCCATTCAATTGCATTTATCAAAGCCAATACTCTGTCTGTAACAAACATTGTTGGTAAGTTGTCTAACTCAAATAGCAAAAGTAACTTCTCTAGTGCCCAAGTATATGCCTCCTTATTCTCCGAATACATGAAATAACACCCAACATTGAAGGTTTTCCCAATTAAAGCAACACCCACGATCTGAAATAGTAGCATCCGATATCAATTTGTTTTGTAAGTACAATCCAAGAGGATCACAATAAGAAAACACTTGGCTAATTTAATTGAAGCGGGGTGCGCCCAAAAAATGGTTGTCACCATATTTTCCTTGTGTAGGTTGTGCTATTGAATGTAACTGTTCTTCTACAATAGGTGCATGGTTTCTCGCAATGTCGTTCTCCCTTGTAGTTGAAGTGTCTTTAGCCCATGGATTACATTGTAGATAGTCTTTAGATAAGACACCTTGTTCTTGAAGTGTTCTTTTACAACCTTGAAAATGCAACAAGGATTCAAACCCTCCTTAGACATACTTGCCACCATTTCAACAATTTTTTGCATATAAACGGCTAACAAGAGATTTTGCACGAGGATGGTTATGGGTGTCACAAACTACTAATAACTTTCATTCATCATCGCCTTGTGGCAACCCTTTCAATTTGAAGGGGCATCGACACTTCTTTATACCCGTTGAACAAGTTTTGACACTACCCATCAGATGTTTGCAATTTGAATTCTCTTTTACTTTTCCCCTCTCTCACAACCAAATTTGATTCATTCTTTACATCGACTATTAGCAAGTTCGACTTTGTGATAGTAAAAATCGAGTTTTTATCTTTACCAATACATTGGCACCAAGAAATTAATTTTGAGCTTGATGAGAACACCTACAAATACCAAAAATATACACAATTTAGTAAATAGTTAGGATAAGATAAAGCCAAAAACTTTTTAAATAAATTTATCTTATAAAACTTATACGTATTCGGTAAGGTAAAAGTTGCTATCCTTGATTACTTTTGCCAATGTTTTTTCCTCAACAATATGCCCCCCATTACCCTTTTCCTCATCATTTGCCTCATAATTTGCCTCATCAAGTGCCTCATATGACAAGTCTTCATCTTCATCTTCATCATCTACATAAATAAATAAACAAAATTATAATAAAAAAAAAAACTAAAACAAACTTTTTAACCAATGGCAATACAATTTATTTAGTCATTACCTCTATAAGTTTTGCTCTTCGAAATACACTCCAAGCAATTTGGGGTTATCCACTTCATCTGGTGACATGTCAAACTTTATGACATCCATGAGAAGAGCCTATACACAAATCAATCAAATTTATAAATGATGAACTAACAACAACGAACAAAAATCTAGAAAAGAAAACAAACATGAGATTAAATGTAAATAATGGACTAACAATAACTTCATGCAAATCTAATGAGTATACGCTACACATGAGACTAAATTTAAACAATGTAGGTTCAAATATTTAGGAAAAAAATGGTTTACAGCCACAACATCCATGAGTATATGGTACACACATCTCCAAATAAACTTTGTGCAAATCTAAGAAACTAACCCTAAAAACAAATATATGGGTTGAAATGTGTAGAAAAAGAAATTTGGTTTAGAACTACAACAACAACAAAAACCCGATGCAACGTAACATAAACATGCCAACTTAAACAAAACAAATTTATGGAGTATAATGTTATTATCTCAAGTGGAGTAGGTTCTTCTTCATCTCCGAATAGAAGATCTTCCTCATTGCCACCTATAAACTTAGTAAATTGCTCACCAACACAACCACTATCTTCATCACCTCTAAATCACCCCTTACGAGTAAACCCTAACCCAAAAGAGATGAAAACGAAAATTTAGTGTTGGGGAAGGAGAGTTGAGATAGAGAAGTTGAAGTAGGGGGAGAGATGTCGGAAAACCACTTGTCACCGATGAGATCGTGAAAAAGAGGGCTGCAAAATAGGAACTTCTTCTCGCCCTCGTTAGTCTCCTAACAAATGAGGAGTTTCCCTTTTTATTGGTGATGTTACTTAGTATATGAAAAAAAAATCTTTTTGGGTGGTAGTGTTAGTAAGTGGATCTTGAACTTGTTTCGAAATTGCAGTTAATGGTATGGACACTTGTACCTCAGAGGGGTGTACATTGATGTATAAAAAGAGAGGACGTAAAAAATTGTTTATTCGTAATAGGAACAAGCTTTTGGGAATATACCACAAACCCTTCTAACATAAAACACAATTGCCTTGGAGAGGAATGAAGTTTACAGTAATCTCTATAAATGGCAGGCAAGTAAACAACATTCCCAAATAGAAAACTCAAAAATGTAATCATCTTCTTTTTCATGTTTTCTATTGGAACTTAAAACCATTTAAATGCCTTTGACAAATTTTAAGCCTATCAAGGGTTGTGCTTCTAAGTTTGTTTTTCTCACACATCTAGTTTCTCTTCCTACCGTTGCCTATAAAATTTCATGCAGATTGTCTTTATGTTGGAATGTTGAAATCCTCCAATGGCTACCACCAAGGAAGCACAAACTCTTCGAAAAACTTGTCGTACCCATATCCGACACCGGCACTCACCCGACACGCCTCTGACATGCGTCAGACACATGGTCAACGTGTCGGCAGGTGTCAGACACATAGTCAGTGTAGTCAACATGTTGGACACGCCTCCAACACACCCAAAACTTAATTAGAACACAATCAAAACTTGACAACCAACTTTATTTTATTTTTTTACTTTTAGGTAGATGCATACAACCACTTAATTTGAAAGTTATTAATCCATCTAAAGTGAAAAACTTTCAATTGCAATAAAAGATAAAGAGTGTGATGAAGCATAGAGGTAGTCTATGCTTCTTATTCTCTTCTTTGCTTCTTATCTCCTCTACTTCTTTTCTACTCTACTTTACTTTTTCTTGCCACATAGTGCCATTTTTTTCTCCTCTTTTTTTTTTACATCTTCTTTTCTATGTCTTTTCTTCATTTTTTTTTTCCATCAGAATTTGTACTTCATTTTCATCTTCAAACTTCTTGTTCTTTTTTACATAAACTCTTTTTTTATTAGATTATTGTTTATGTTCTTATAACTTATTAAAAAAATGACGTGCATTTGAGTCTTAGTTTTTAAAAAATTGCCGAGTCGGTGTGTCGCGCCCATGTCCGACACGACACGTATGCCTGTGTCTGTGTATCCTTGGATACCACCCATTTAGTTGCATGACATTGTTGCAACAAAAGATATTTTGCTGATGGAGTTATATCCCGAATTCACTCCTTAGAATAAATGGAGAAAGGTTTTTGTAGGAATCTAATAGATCCTAAACCAAGACCTCATGTCAATAATCAAGGAGGAAAACTTTATTCAATGCATACCTGCAATCGCCATTGATGATGAGTATCCTCGTAGCAATCTTCACAGACCAGCAACACGCAACGGAGAGATCTTCCACATCTAGAACCTTTCTCTTGTGTTTCTCAAACCAGATGGGAAAAATAGGAGATAGAGAAAATAAGGTTTGGAGTGGGGACCTCAAACGTATATATAGAACCCTAATTCTATTATTAGCCCATCATCAGTAGTAGAATTATAGTGGGACTTAAATTGGTATCTTCACATAAATAACCTCTATACTCAATTTAGTAATACATGTCAAGACATAAAACATATAATTAGAAACGTGTTTATGACCCTAGTCTTATTTCTTAATGATCACAACTAATCGGGTCTAATCAAACACCAGTCACTTATAGTTCGACAATCTACAACGTCTAATAATATAAACTATGTAGATCCATCTTAAGGGAATATTCTAACAATCTCCCACTTGGACTATATATTATACATTGTAAGACTTTATGAGCTCAAAACTTGATTGTCGAGAATTGTGAGTGTTGTCTCAAAACAATCTGGTCCATTGAAAATATCAATATAGGATTCTAGCGGCCTTCACCACATTTATCATGGTTGGACCCATCCATGGTCAAAAATACCAATAAAATCAACGATATAGATCAAAGTATGGATGTGTAGCATAAAAATGACATGTAATCTGATCTCAAATCATGTCCATTTTGAATTGGTCTTACCTTATGATTCAAAATTGAAATGCCTTATTCTATTTCTTCATACTGTATATCACAACCATAATTGAAAAAGTTGAAATCTTTATTTCAAAATCATTAATAACTAAAGGTGATCACCAATGATAATTAAACATGGTAATATAGACTCCCACTGATAAAGAACATCATAAGAACTAACCATGACGTAAACGAGCAACATGCTCGTTGAACACCTTATGTGGTATATTCTTAATTTTCATAAGATGATTCAGAACCTTTTCTTTAACGACAAACAAAACTTTAAGTTGATATAATTTAGAATAAACTATTGTCATTCTCTGAATACAATCGACGACTTTATTTCATAATGTTTCTCAATGAAACCTATAGCGTGAAGCCCTTAAATAAAAAATTCTTTAACCATGGTGCTTGATCACATATTTTACATCAAACAAATAATTCTTTTGGGCAGTACACTAAAATTTACCCTGAATATCTAATCCAATTAGATTTTTAGCATGTGAGTATAAACTTGTATTCTTTTAAAATACTGCAACATCCGATGCTTAGTGAATATTTTCAGACTGAAACATCTACCAAACATTTCAATGATATACATAATATCCTAATAGGCATAAACTTTATCATACATTGTACTCTCTACTACATACGCATGAGAGATAATTTTCATGTATTCCTTTCATATATAAATCGTTATTTGGATACTAGATCAAACTAAACTTATCACTTGTGCAAAAAACCTACCAAATGTCAATTTAACAAATATGTGGTGTGATAGACCAATAATACTATATAATCAGTGCAATTATTCTGTATGTTTATCACCAAATATGCTATATCAAAAAACTTTAATAAGAAATTTTGTTGAAAGAAATAAACTTATGGCACAATTTTCAAGTAGGATTTCATCAACATATAATGCTAGAATATAATAAATTTGCTTCCACTAATCTTATGATAAACACATCGATAAACCGGATTGTCCTCAAAACCGAATAAGGAAATTACTCAATCAAAGTTTTTATATCATTGACGAGATGTCTGCTTTATGTCGTAAAAATGTAGTCTTTAGATCCATCTGATGTAGCTCTAAATCATTATGAGCTAAAAGGGTCATAATGATTCTAAACAAGTTTTTCGTAGAAACTGGAGAGAAAGTCTCCTTATAATCAATGCCTTCATTTTTTTAGTAAAGCCTTTAGCGACAAGACGTGTTTTATATCTTTCGATGTTACCTTTGGAATCACATTTGGTTTTAAAATACACATTTGCATCCAATTGGTTTCACCCCCTTAGGTAACTCAACAAGACCCCAAACGGGGTTGTCCTTCATAGACTTTAACTCATCTAACATAACATTCATCCAATATGAAGATGAGCACTTTGTTTGGCGTGAAGAAAGATGATAGGATCATTTTCTATTCCTATATCGAACTCATGCTCATCAAGATAAACTACATAATAATCCGTAAATAGCATATATTTTCTCCCTATTGGATCTCCTTATTGACATTTGTAATTGAGTACGTTGAGGTGCTTCGAGATTAGCAATCCAGTTAAATCTTCGTGATTTGCATCCGCATCCTGTTCAAGAACAAGTATGATCATGTTAATAGGTTGAATATCCATCATAGGAATGTCAACACGTTCTTTTTCAAAACTAATATTTCTGGATTGTGTACTCCCACTATTCTCAACATCCTCAATAAACCTGGCATTATCCGTCTCAATTAAGGTATTAGTAGAAGCGCAATAAAACTTGAATCCCTTTGATTTTTCTGAATATCCAATAAAGTAGCAACTAACAGTTCTAGAGTCCAACTTTCCTTCATGAGACCTATAAAGCCTAGCCTCAGCTAGACACCCCTAAATATGTAAGTACCGAATGCTAGGACGTTTACTAGTCCATAACTCATATGGGTTTTGTTGACTATTTTACTAGGTACTTTATTAAGGATATAAACTGCAGTTTTTTAGGCCTATCCCCAAAGAGACTCTGGCAAGGTAGAATGACAAATCATGCTCCTAACCATGTCTTTTAGGGTCCGATTTCGTCTCTTAGATAGACCATTTTGACGTGGTGTCCCTGGCATAGTGTACTAAGAAATGATGCCACTTTCCTGTAAATACCTCGCAAATGGACTTGAACCATTATATTTACCATAGTATTCACCACCACGATTAGATCTAACGACCTTAATTTTCTTATTTTGTTGATTTTCAACCCCTCCTTTATAGTCTTCAACACATCCAATGATTGTAATTTTTCATTTATTAAGTAGAAATACTAATAGTGAGAATAATAGTTTGTAAAAGTGATAAAATACCGTTGATCATTCCAAGAAGTCGTAGGGAATGGTCTACAAATATCAGTACGTATCAAATCTAAGACACATGAACTTCTATGTGCACCTAAAATCCTAGTGTTTGTTTGTTTCCCCTTTATACATTCAATACAAATCGTAAAATCTGTAAAATCAAGGGTACCAAGAACTCCAGTTGATACAAGCCTTTCGATCATCGGTCAAGAGATATGACCTAGACACTATACCATATCATAGAAGAGTTCTCATTAATTAATCTTCGCTTAGTACTGTAATTTATAACATGCAAAGTTTCATTTGACTGTAAGTGGGAAACATCTAAGTCTAACTTATATAGATTATCAATCAGAGATCTAGTACCAATGACATTCAAATTTTGTAAGAGACTAAAACTTCCTTTTACCAAAAGAAAAAGTATAACCGCATTTATCCAAAGTGGAAACAGAAATTAAATTTCGCCTAAATGATGGTACATAAACAGTTTCATCCAAATCCAAATAAAACTCAGACTCTAATTTTAATCTAAAAACTCCAGTTGCCTCCATACAAGCTTCATTGGCATTCCCCGTGTAGATGAACCTTTTGGCATCATTTGGTTTTCGACTCCTTATACAATTGTGCATGGAAATACTGATGTGAATAGTTGCACCTGTATCTATCTACCAGGAATGGCGTGGTACCTCAGCTAGATTAAATTCAGAACAAACAAAAATAAAATTATCACATTTCTTTGCAAGCCACTTCTGATATTTGAGACAATAATTATTCACATGATGCGCTTTCTTGCAAAAGAAACATGTGGCGACCTTATCATGTTTCTGTTGCACTGTTGCCTGTGAAGTCTCGTCAGATGTAGTTCTCTTAGCTTTAACAAAAATATTTTATTTTCCTTTTCTTGATGCCTGAATTGCCATTGGAAAATCTCATCATATGAGCATCTTCTGTCTTTTCTCATTTCAGACGTTCTTCTTCTTGCACACACTGAGCAATGAGCTCAATAAAAGTCCATTTCTCCATTTGAGTATTATAAATTGATCTTAAAGGGACCAAACTGTAGGAAGAGAAATCAAAATGAAGTGCACAAGGAGATTGTCATAAAACTCCAACTTTAGTGTCCTTATTTTGGAAACAAGATTAGACATTTCTATTATGTACTCCCTTATATTTCTTTTGCCCGAATACCGCATGGTAATAAGTTTGATAAGAAGCGTACTTGCCTCCACCTTTTCCGATGCAACAAATCGGTTTGCAACCTGGCGTAGGAAATCTTTAGCATTTTCCTCTTTAGGCATGGTACCATGAAAAGTTTTAAAAATATAGTGCTTCATTATCATAAGACTAATGCAATTAGAGTGCTCTAACTTTTCATAAGAAGTCTTTTCCTTAGCTAAATTAGAATCAGTAGGCTTAGTGAATTCATTAACACAAAGTGCGTAATCCAAATCCATACACCCAAGTAGGGCTGAAAACCGAACCATCGGTTCGATTTTTCACCTAAACCGTGAACCGAACTGACCTAGGTCGGTTTTAAAATTTTCAAACCGAAACCGAACCGACCATTAACAAAACCGATCCGAAACCGAACCGATTCTAATATATGCAAACCGTAACCGAACCGACTAAAATCGAACCAAAACCGAAATAAAACCGAACCGACCGACTATTTTAAACATATCATATTATTTATATATAAAATATATATTATTTATTATATATATTTGGTCGGTTCGGTTTGGACGGTTAAAATCACATAGAAACCGAAAACCGAACCGACCACTTCGGTTTTGAATTTTTTAAAACTGAAACCGATCCGAACCGAATTTAAACCGAACCAATTGGTTCGGTTTTGATCGGTTCGGTCGGTTTAGTCGGTTTGATCGGTTTTTTGTTCAGCCCTACACCCAAGAATGATTCCTATATGCTATTTCCATTTTTCAACATTTGATCCATGAAGCACTGGATTGTTGTTTAAGTTGGTAGATATCGAAGAAACATTCGCTAAATAACATAAAAGAAACAATTCACATCAATATATGTACATCCCATCCAAGGATTGTGATTTCGATTTTCGTGTTAATTTCGGTTTTTTGATTTTAAGAAATATTTTGATGTGTAGAGAAAAAAACGTAAAAAAATCGAGAATATATGAAATATATATAATGAATTTCGTGAGTATATGAAATATGTAAAAAAAAAATAAGATGCAATTAAATAAATCTATTAAACACATTAAATGAAGCCTAAATACCAAGAAAATGAAACAAACGTAAAATGAATATATAATTATGAAATAAGGGAGTGGTTTTAAAATCAATATATAAGTAGAAGAAATGATAATTAGAAAATTAGGGGATGGTTTCAAAAATCAATAAATAATTAGAAAAATGAAATTAGAAATTTTTTTTTCTAAATTTACGAAAAAACCCCGAAATTTTTCCAAAAAAACTTCGAAAAAATGTAACTTTTGGTAGTTGGTTTTTGTATTTTCACGAAATTTAAGAAAAAATCCCAAAATTTATGAAAAAACTTCGAATTTTTTTGAATAAACCCTCGAAAAAATGTAATTATTTATTTCGCACTTTTTCTTTTCGTAATTTCAAAAAAAAAATGAAAGACGATGTCTCCAAGTTTTAATGCATTGAGATCAGTGTTGAATCTGTTCCAAGTTTCGCCATTGACAAAGCTTGAAAGACGATGTCTCCTTCGTCTCTGATCCAAGGGTGAGAGAGCAGAAGGTCCATCGATGAAACAATAGACAAATCCTTCGATTAATGAATGACTAAACTGTAAATAATAATAATAATAAAAAATCAGACACCAATTCAGACAGTTGTGGTTATGCCGCCATTGAAATAGACTTGCGTCTCATTTTCTTAACAGTAAATTCGGAAAAAAAAAAAAAAATTTGATGTGTTCTTACTACAACCGACCACCCAAAACTTCATATGGGGTTGATTAAGTAACGGCTAAACCACAATCTAGTCACCAGGAAAACCGGATCCGGCGAAATAGATTTTTATGGTTTGGGTAAAACTCACGTGAGGATTGATTAATTAATCAAGGAATAAGAAAACAATAAACCGTATATTTTCTTCAATGATTCTAACAAGGAGGCTCTGATACCACTTGTAGGAATCTGACAGATCCTAAACCAAGACCTCTTGTCAATAATCAAGGAAAAAATCTTTAATCAATGCGCACCTAAAATCGCCATTGATGATGAGTATCCTCATAGCAATCCTCACGAACTAGCAACACGCAACAAAGATCTTCCACCTCTAGAACCTTTATCTTATATTTCTCAAACCATATGGGAAAAGTAGGAGATATAGAAAATTAGGTTTTGAGTGGGGACCTCAACCATATATAAATAGAACCTTAATTCTATTATTAGCCCATCTTCAATAATAGAATTATAATGGGACTTAAATTGGTATCTACACATTAATAACCTCCATACTCAATTTAGTAATACATGTCAAGACATAAAACATGTAATTAGAAACGTGTTTATGACCCTAGTCTTGTTTCTTAATGATCACAACTAATCGGGTTTAATCAAACATCACTCACTAGTTCGACAGTCTATGACGTATAATAATATGAACTATGTAGATCCACCTTAAGAAAATATTCTAGGAGAAAAATCTCATGTTTCCCCCCAAAATGATTTTTTGATACATCCAAGCAGAGATCCTCTAGTTGTTCTTTTCATTTGAAGAGCCAAACTCCCAATCTGCCCGCCAGGAAAAGTAGACGTCAGAAGGCGCTCTGTTCTCCACCTTGATGACTGAAGCTACAAAATGAAGAAGAATCAGCCCTAGATGCAATATATTTTTGTAATATTTTGAAGTAGCACCAGTACATAATCTTCAAGTGGCTTTTTTGTCTATAAGCACAAGCAAAATTACAAAGCAAGATGAAATTGGGCAGATTGAGTCTAACCTGGGTCCAACTTGAGCACTTAACCCAACCTCACTTCAGACTAAACATGACTGTTCAAGAAAGTCCATTCATGCAAATAGAATGAATGTACTTTCGTGAACAAGCAAAAGAAATTCGTAATCGTATAGAGATAGTAAACAGAGTGATCAGGCTCAGGTTATTCAGGTGGACAAAACATTGTCTTAAGTCCAACCTGAACAAGCTAGAGTTCAGCTCAAACATCACAGCAGAAAACAGAATGTGTCAGGTCAATGAAAGGTGGATTACGGTAGTCGGATTAGTCTAAGCACAACATGGTATAACCAAATAAATACAAAATCAATAGCCATGACTCATTAGGGTAGAATACCTTTATAACAAACCCCCTTCGTAGTGTTTGTCCATCCATAAGCAACTTTCTGTGTGAATGGATCTGGATTTGTCTACAAGATTTCCCATTACAAGTGCATGTACATGTGCTTGCAAAGTATCATCAGCTGATGACTCTTTATGCATTACGATGCCAAGAACTCCTTCCTTGTACATAAGCAAGTACTTCACTGTAAGAAATATGGAATGTGCAGTTAATAAGCTTGAGCTGTCAAATTCAGAAACTAAATTAGACAACAACTGCAGTAACATACAAGCTCAACCTTTCTCATAGTGAGAACTTGCAACACCAAAGAGGTCCTTCCTGCCAGCGAATTACATGATGATCAGTTGAGAAGAAGGGCTTAGTTGGAACTCAGATATCTGAATGGTTTTAGTGAGGAAACCCTTACACCTAAGTTGATCCTTGTCTGAAGTAATTCGGAACTCTTAGACCACCAACAGCTGATCTGAAAGGGTAAAATACGCTCGAGAAACCTGCTGTGGAGACAGCACTGACAAGAGAACCAGATACATGAAATTAATGAAAATAGTTGAGCAAGCTTGAATTATTCAGTTTTATTACTCACTATGGAGACATCCAAGTTCAAACACTATTAGCGATTGCCACTGTTTTGAAAAATTATGTCAGATAGGAAAAAAGACATGCAGCAACATATCATTATTAGGAGTAAGCTGCTTTAATGCAGTTAATTCCATCAGTGAATATTACCCTTGATAGAATCTGGTCAGAAGGAACTGATGTCCTCTATAACATTGGCCTGACTGGGTACTGGTTGGCTGGTTCTATTAAACACATTGTTGTGTAAGGACCTCAAGGATGGATTTCAGTGAGAAATCTTCTGCTTGAACCTGTGAAAGATCGCACTTAGTGACTGTTGGATATGACTTCTGGTCTACTTTCTTAAGAAAGTGTCTAACATGCCCATATCAGGAAAGTGTAGGAACTACAATCCATTGCTTAGCCGGAAAGCTGGTGTTAACAAAGCCAATTACAACCAAGCTAATACATTTCTCGTCTTAAAGGATATGAGGCAGCATTAAAAATTAAATGTAAGAAATACTCTGCATAAAAGAATTAACTTAAGGTGTGTTTGGTTGCATGAAATCCTATGTCATGGGAATTCATAAGGGGACCCCTACATTTTAGGCTAAATTGATGTATCACTCCACATCTATCATTTGATTTTGTGATCAATGGTGGGAATGGAAGTCTCATGAACATGAGAATCTTGCTCCTTGGTCCCCCAAGGCATGTGATTTCCATGTTCATGAAACTTTCATTCCCACCATTGATCATAAAATCAAATGGTGGATGTGGAGTGATACCTCAAATTAGCCTAAAATGTAGGAGTCCCCTCATGAATTCCCATGACATAGAATTCCATGCAACCAAACACACCCTTAAAGTAATCACAGCGAAAAGATGGTGGAAAATATTCAAAACAGGCATGGAGGCTATATTTCCCAACTCCTACAAATAGTAAGTTAGCCAATCATGCACAACATCACTCAAGTATGAGAGCATTCTCTCACTACTCTCTCTTTCCTCTTTCTCTTTGGCTGCCAGTGCCATGAATGGGTTGTATGTGTAACATAGATGCAAATTCCCATCTCCACTATTACCTCTTCTTTTTTTAATGTAAAATTTGATTGAGAGAAATAGAGAAATAATTAAGATAAAACTAAATAACGCTCACCAAAATATTTTGGAAGAGTCAACCTTACCAAAGGTTATGGTTTTGCAATCGCACTCAACTCTACTCCCCAAAACCTCGCACTCACGGGCATTGGGCCAGTCAAGGGAACACTTCCAACTTGAATGGTTTTCTCTTGATTTCACTCTGATTGTCAGATGGCTTACATTCAATCCCTCACTCAATGAAAAGACAAAACTTCAAATTCAAGATAATATCAAGTGGTCAAAGGCTAAACAACTATCCAATTGAGACATATACCATAGATTGTTAGAGGGTGGTGGTGGCTTTCTTGCGTTTGGATGCAATTTCGCACACATACACACACACACATTGAAGAGTGAAGTCTTCAAGCCTATTTATATGAAAACTTCTTTTTAGGAGAGTGTCAGTCCACTGTGCTGACTGCAATGATTCATTTCAAACGGTCACAATTAAAAGGGTTTGTGACTTGATGTAGACATTTCCTTTTTTCATAGTCGACTATGGCAATCCTCCCGCACTTCTATTGGTCACATCCTCAATGGATATTTTAATGACATCTTCCGTTCTGACTATCCTGAACCCAATCAGGGTATTTTATCCGTATTCCCTTCAGTGATTTCGGATACAGACAATGCTCTTCTTCTCCAGATCCCCGATGAAGAAGAAATTTGTTCTACCATCTTTGCCATGGGCAATCACAAAGCCCCGTGCCCATATGGATTTCATGTTTTCTTCTCTCAACACTATTGGGATATACTCAAACAGGATGTTGTTAAAATTATCACCAACTTCTTCCAATCCCGGTACCTTGACCCCAAACTCAATGAAACGTTCCTAGCCCTGATCCCTAAAGTGTCCAACCTTACCACTCCTGACAAATTCAGACCGATTGGACTTTTTAATGTTATTTACAAAACCATCTCAAAGATCTTTGCTAATCGTTTGAAACCTCTTCTTGACAACATCATCTCCCCGAATCAAGGGGCTTTTCTTCAAGGCTGATCCATCTCTAATAATGTTAATCTTTCTAATGGAGCTTCTTCTTTTTTCCAAATGAAGCATTATTGCAAGAAAAAACAAGGATGGATGATCATCAAAATCGACATGTCCAAGGCTTATGGCCGAGTGGAATGGTTCTTTCTCCTACTCATCCTTAAACAACTAGGTTTTGCCGAGAACTGGATACAACTTATAGAGCAATATATTTGAATTTCCTCATTAAGAGTACTTCTTAATGGCTCCCCCCTTGAGACGATCAAACCCACGAAAGGTATTCGCCAGGGAGATCCCTTGTCTCTTTATCTCTTCATTATTGTAGCTGAAGCGCTCTCTCGCTTATTAACTCGTGCAGAAGCCAATGGTACTCTTAAAGGCATCCAACTTCGACGGCTTTCCACGTCCATTAGCCACATTCTTTTTTAAGATGACATCTTGCTCTTCTGTAGAGCTTCACTTGCGGAGGCTCACTCGGTCAAGGATATCCTTTCAGAATACTGCGACGCTTCGGGGCAGACTGTTAATTTTGACAAATCATCAGTCTTCTACAACTCAAATGTTAACCCAAAACATGCCAAAATGATTAACAGGATTCTTGGTTCGATGTTGTATAACCCTAAAGACAAATACTTGGGTTCTCCGTTCCTTCTTTCAAAAAAGAAAACCATAGATTTCAAATTTTTAGTGGAAAATATTAACAAGAAATTGGACTCTTGAAAATCCAAAGTTCTCTCTCAAGCAGGCAGGATGGTCATGATTAAATCAGTCATCCATTCCATCCCAGTCTACATTATGCAAACCTTTTTTTTTTCCTTTTTCAATTACCACTCAAATTGACAATTTGGCTTGTAACTTTTGGTGGAACAGAAGTGAAGAAGGGAAGCTTAAACATCTATGTACTTGGGAATAAATTGCCTGTCCTCATCATCTAGGAGGTCTCAATATCCCACCGGCAAGATTAAAAAACCTGGCACTTAAAGCTAAGTATGTTTGGCAAGCTATAGTACAACCTCTCAACCCTTGTAGTCTACAACTTAAAGCAATCTACTTGCGCCAATCATACTAAGGTGAGATATACAGCATATTACGAAGGTGCCAGATTAGAAATATTCTACCCTTGTTTGGCAAGATTAGAAAATGACGGCCATGCATCCCCTCAACCGCGACGAGCTTGTATTGCAGGACAAACTCTATGTAACCATATTAGTTCTAATTAATATATGCAGCGTGATTTATAAATAAATAAATAAATAAATAAAATTGTGGCTAGCCCAAAGTACTATTGTATAGATTCCCTTTGTCACATTTTCCTTCTTTCACATGCACATGATTCTTTCGTAATCATCCTTTATTCACATGGGCAATTTTTTTGAAAGGAATTGTTTTTATTCCTTTGTCACATGGGCAAACTTCATTTTTCAAAAAAACAACCAAGGAGACAGGAGACGAAACAATATTTACATGCTTCATTAAGATAAATAATAAATAAAAAATTTTGCACTAGTCCAAGGAGATCAAAGCTGAAAAGGGCAACACTGTTTTTAACCTTTAACCCTCCCCACCCCATGCCGCCAATTGGGTTCGACCCCGTGACATGTGATACCATTTGCCACACCTCTACCAACTCAACTAGTACACCTTTGGCAGCACTGTGTTGCTCTTCCATTGAAAGAGATCGGCAAGCTACAATTTATCTGATTTCTTTATGTGTAACTAGGAGGTTCTAAGAGCATCTCCAAGATTACTTCTTAAAGCCTTCTTAATGTATATGTGACAATAGTTAATGGAGGATATTCTATTTTTTTGCTCCAACAACCTCTTTAAGTATTACATGACATTAAGGAGCCTCCAAAAAGGGCATTCTCTCTCCCTAAACAAAGAAGTGTGAAGAAACTCCTGAACATTAATTTAATCATTTTTATTAAGGTTCTAAAAATCGTTAAGCGGTAGGTGGATGGTAAGCATGGGATTAGCGCTCAAAGGCCTAGTCGGGGCCTAGGCAATTTAAAACCATCTAAAAACCTAGAAACCATTTTCCAACTCTCGATCTCGATCTTAAACTTCACTTTTTCGATCTCGATCTAAAACCATCTAAAAACCATTTTCCAACTCTTTCAATCGAAGATCTCTCTGTCACTCTTTCGATCTCCTCCGCTCTCGATCGATCTCTTATTCCCTTTCGATTGATCCTTCTTTCATCATTCTCTGTTGATCGATCTTTGTTCATGTCACTATTGATCGATCTTCGTTCATGTCACTATTGATCGATCTCTATCGATTTCGATAACTTTAAACTATCTGTGAGTATGAATAGATCTATGTTCAATTCATTTTAGATCTCTGTTGATTATCACATTACTCCATGTCATTATTGATCGATCTCTGTTGATCCTTAGTTGGTGCTATGAAGTAGATGTGATTTTGTGGCGTGAAAGGATAATCCAAGCAAAGGTAACTATCATGTAATTTTATTTTGAGGTGGAATCCATTTGAAATTACATTTTCATAGCTAATTTGATTTGGTGAATTGACGTTTGAATAACTAAATTATCATGTATAATTAGAACAATGTTCGTATTGGAATTAGAGGAGAAATTGGATTAGATCTCAAAGAATAGCTCAATCTGTAAGTATTTTAAACTCTTTTTTTGTGTTGATGTTTATATAATCAGGTAGTCAAGTAAAGCATGGTAGTTCATGGTAAATCACAACTGAATTGAATGCCAGTAGTTTTACAAGTAGGTGTATATTTTGTAGGTTATTTTTGCAATATCCATTGATAATAGCTGGAACCATATAGCTTATGAAATATGAGATTGTCAACCTTATGTGAGGATAATATGGTTCCAGTTTCACCATTTTTTCCGACAACTAATTTCCAATATTGTTGTCTGCTAATAAACTATTATTGTGCCCAATGCGTCCAAATCTAGTCTCCAATATATACGACCTGCAAAACAAGGTTAGATTGCCAAAGACCGCTTTTTTGGTAGTTGAAGGTACTCCAATGCTTAAGTCAGTTAATCTGTGGGAGAAAACTAACTTTGGATTGACTTAAGCACTGAAGTACCTTCAGCTACTGGCATTGGAGTACCTTCAGCTACGTGACAGATGTTTTTGCCACGTGTATGATCGTGATCGAATGCTTATTTGATGTATCATCAGCTACTTCCCCCAGTTAGTGGGCATGCTTGCATGGCCACTAGCTGTACCGTAGTTGGATTTTCAACTTCATCATTACAATGCATTTAATATTTTTAATAGTTGTCGATACGGTTGCTACTCTAATGTCTCGCTCGTCTGTTCGTTTTAGCGCAATTTTTGGGATTTCGTGCAGCCATCATATCTCGCACATCTTTCCATTAGCAGTATTTTTGTTGCCCAATCCTATAAAAGGTAGGAGATTTGTGTTTCTTTCTTTACGCTATCTCCATTAACAGAGTTTTTTTTTCTTTCATTTGTTTCCTTCTTTGCACCATTCCTTTTGCATGGCTGCTAACAGGATGCTGAGTGGGGATGTACTTGAGTCCCGTGATGCATTTTTCTCGCCAAAGTGGGCGATGCAGGCGACTATGGATAGTGTTTGCCAGGAGTTATCACTGTTGTTCGATCTTGAGATTATCTTACCTAGGAATGATGAAAGTCCTTGTCAATCGAGGCCTGGCTACATTGCTTTGTATCCTTGCATGTTCAGGTCAATTCTTCGACTTCCAGCTTCAAAAATCCTTTGGTTGTATCTGGACGTTTGGGCATTGCTCCTGCTCAAATGGGCCCCAATGGTTGGATGGTGATGGTTTCGACTTTAGCGAGAGCCATTTTGTCTGGAATCCCTCTGGACAATAAGACTTTGCATGTTGTGGTGGGGCTTACGGTAAGCAATAATCGTATTTGCTTTCTCCATTTTCCTACTTATTTTGGGAAGCTTAGGGATGATTACAGGGGCTGGGAAAAGCCTTGGTTTTATGCGCCCATTGATTTTTGGGTACTTCAAGTTTCGCAATCAACACATTTTGTGGTTGTTCTGGGAGCCCAACAAGTGGAAGGATTTGTACTTGTTTGCCGAAGAGCAGGTGATCCGTGACCGGTTTCTCATGCTTCCTCAAGTCCTTGTGGATACTTTTCTTTCCCCTGATGTTGTCAAGCGTAATGGCATGTATACTATGAATGAGGATGAGCGTGAGGCGTTTACTGAGGCTCACGTTGTTGAAGTCACTATTGCTCGTGTTAGCCATGTCATCATTTCTGACAAGAAGGAACGTGTTGCTCCTGTTAGCGTTGATGATGCTCGCATTGATCGGAAAGGAAGCTCTGTGAAGAAGGCTACGGATCTCAATGCTCTTGTTGCTAGTTGTGCTCGTCTGGCCACTAGGAAGAGGAAAGTCTCTAGGGTTGCTAGACCATCGACGCAACTGGCGATTAATCCTGGCCGTGTTGCAAAAATAAGAGGCTTGTCGGTTCTGACCAGGGGGTTGTTCAAACTGTTCCTCGTCCAAGATCATCTAGGAAAGGGAATGATGATGTGGCTCGTCTTGTTGTTCAAGAGGCTGAGGAGATAAATCAAGCTCTAGAGAGGAGCAAGAAGGAAGTATGCTAGTCCAGATGAAAGGAGCCCCATCTCTGCTTATGGTGTGCCCGACTTTGATAAGTGGTTGAATGATGATCCTCGTGTCATCAACAACAAGATGTTTCAACTTGCTCTGGAGCAGTCTCGTGATTCGAGTAACACGAAGACCATAGTTGATTTTGACTTCAACCCAATGTATGAAAAGGTTGAAGTTGACCGTGGTCAAAGTTCTAAATCTCCTCCTCCGCCTTCTCCAAGTCGCGCTACTGAAGTAGCGGAGTTGCCTGGTTATTCTCCTGCTTATTCCACTCTTGTCACTGCTGCCTTTAAAAAAAATAGAAAGAGTGGTACTTATGTTATCACTGCCATTTAGATTGTCCATCCGGCTACTGGGGGCGGGGCTTCAGTTCTTCCTGATCCCTGAATCCTTCATCCACAGATTTGTTGGAAGGAACCCAACCTTGAAGACATTCGTATTAAGTCGGATGAGAAGTTCAGCTAGTTCTCAGAGATAGACGTGCAAGATAGTGCACATAATCTCATTGTCGAATGGCATAGGCGGTTGGTTGAAAAAGCTCCAATGCTTGTGCATCAGCCTAGTAATCGCCTCGATCAAGGTCTTAACCAGATAATGGAGGAGATGAATCACATCATTTATGTTGGTGTAATGGAGTCAGATTACAAGGTTGCCCGTGATCAGGTGGCAGTCGTGGAAAGGAAGATGGCGGGGCAAGCGTTGGTGCTTTCTTACGTTCTCCGTCAGTCTGATGAGTTGAAGGCACAGTATACGAAGCAGGAAAAGGCAATTAAGACTGCTCGGGCTTCATTGAAGGAAGTGGAGGTTGTTTGGGACAAGTTTGCTTCTGAACTGAAAACCTCGAAAACCGAGTTGAACAAACTTCGTGATCGGTTGGATGCTATTGAGAATGAGTTGTCCAGTGAGAAGGTTGGTCGTGTTGAGGCCATGCGTTCTGCTGATGAGCAATCTGTCAGTCGTAAGGTTGCTAAGTAACGAATGGCGTAGTTAACCGCTGAACTTTCTACTGCTAAGTCGGAAGCTTCTGCGAGGCTCACCACTATTGAGGGAGAACTTGTGTCGACCAAGAATGAGCTTGCAGTAGTCACGGATAGATTGGAGGTTTCAAAAGCGGCGGACTGGAAAGGGTCGTTGATGGTTGAATTGACCTCATCGATTTTATGGAATCGGATGAGGGTCTCGATCTGTCAAGATATCGTGGTTTGGCTTACCAAGTCTTCGAAAACGATGATGATGAGGAATATGTTTTGGATCCGCCAAGTGATCCGGTTGGTGAAGAACCATCGTCTCCTCTTCTTTTCAAACTCGCACCATATTTGTTCCTATTGCTAAAAAGAAAGCTCCACCTCCTTCTGGAGACAAGACTCCACCTCCTTTTGCTGAAAATACTATTGATACCAATGCTCAACCTCCCCCGAGTGTCCTGCAAGTGATGCTTTGATTACTTTGACTGTCTCATCTCCAACTATTTTATATTCTTCTCCTGATGTAATCGAGTAAAGAAATTAATGAAAAGTCCCTTATTTTTTACACTTTCGTGCCTTTTGTTGTTTTGTCTTTTTTGTATTGATCGTTTTTTGATCTACATGTATTTTCTGATATATTATTTCTTTGGAAATTTTCGTAGTCGTAGCTTGTCTAACGCCTGGACTAACCATGATATCTAGTTGTAGACAATAACTATGGCCTGACTTTATTACTCTGACTTTGTATATCTCTTTGTCTAACTTGGTAGTTTAGACTTGGCTGAATTTATGCCTTTGAACTTGCTTCTTTGTTGTCTGAAATTTTTTATTCATCTTGACTTTTTTAGCACACTCATTGGTCTGACATGTTAGTTAGGCCAGAAGATTTATGAGTGAGTCTGACTTATAAGTCCAGACTCTTTTAAACATACTTCGTAGTCCGACATGTTAGTCTGGCCAGAAGATTTACGAGTGAGTCTGACTTATACGTCCAGACTCTTTTAAACACACTTCATGGTTCGACATGTTAGTCAGGCCAAAAGATTTACGAGTGAGTCTGACTTATAGTCCAGACTCTTTTAAACACACTTTGTGATCCGACATGTTAGTCGGGTTAGAAGATTTGCGAGTGAGTCTAACTTATGTGTCCATACTTTTTTAAATACACTTCATATTTGATCAGACCAAAATTTTTATGAGTTTGTCTAACTTATTTGTCCTGATTCCCTTTGAAGCTTGTTTTGTGGTCAATCATTTTGGTCGAGCCACAAATTTTATGAGTAGATTCCTAGTCTGACTTTGATGTTCTAACTGGATTAGATTGTTTGAACACGAGATGAATGGTTCTTTAGAATTCAGAAGTTTATTGATAATACGTCTTCAAATGTTCGACATTCCATGGTCGTGGTAGTTGTTCACCCTTTGAATCTTCCAACCAATATGTTCCTGGTCTGTTGATTTTCACCACTTTGTATGGTCCTTCCCTGTTGGGATTCAGTTTACCTGCGCCTGGTTCTTTTGTATTGAATTGGATTTTTCTGAGCACCTAGTCGCCGATGTTGAACGTACGGAGCTTTACTTTTTTATTGTGGTAATTATCCATATGTTGTTGGTAGGCTACTGCTTTGATCGAGGCTCTTTCTCGTTTCTTATTGAGAAGGTTTAATCCAACTCATAGTACTTCATTGTTGTCCTCTGTTCGAAACTCTTTGGTTCTGATAGTTGGCAAGCCAATTTCGACTGGTACCATTGCTTCGGATCCATATGCGAGGGCGAATGATATTTCTCCGGTCAGAGTTCTCTTCATTGTTCTTTAAGACCAAAGGATGGCTTTCAATTCGAACACCCACAATCCTTTTGATGCTTCCAGCCTCTTTTTTATTGCTTCTAGGATTGTTCTGTTTGTCACCTTTGCTTGACCGTTCGCTTGTGGGTGGGCAGTTGCTGAAATGTGTTGTTAACTTTTTGACTTTCTTACTGATGCACTATTTTACTAGCACACAACTTAATACCCTACTTTGTGATTGTGGTAAAGAATAAGTAGTGATTGTTCTGGACCGAGGATTAGAGGGCTTGCTAACTAGCACTTTGGATAACTAAGAGACAACTAACAGCCTAATTAAGAAAATATTGGAGGATTGGATTTTTCTAATTTAAACTAAGAAACTAATAAAACTTAAGAGATGGCAAAGATGAGAAGTTAGCTAAGGGTTTATCTCCACACACCAAACATATGCTTATAAATTAATCTTCAATAATCACTTGCTAACTCGTGAGAGACAATAGTCAAGATTAATCGTGACCGCACTGCATTAATCTTATTATTTTCTCAAATTCGTTAAATTAAACTAAGCGTCGCTTTCAAACTATTCTTATCATGTTATCTAATCAGGAATCGCAAGTTAGATAAACAATCCAAGATCATTAAGTTATATGAAAAATATGAACACTAACTAGGCTATTACAGTTATGATCAACATCTTGTTCTTAACCTAGGTTTTCACTTAACCTTACCAACATTCCTTGGTATTTACTACTTGTGAGTATGAGATTGCAACGATTAAGTGAAACTATCTTATACTCTAGCCCCAGATCCTAGCATGCTTACTAAGTTGGCCACCTTAACAAACATACAGAGAAAAGTTCTCTATAAAGCAGTTAAGCAAAACACAATCACTAATCGGCAAAGAAGATTAAATTAAATTCATTCATAAAGTACATGTTCAGGGCTTCGGATCCACTCATAGTTAAGAGGGGCTTAGCTAGACATATTAATCATGTTTTAATAACAATACATAATTAACTATCAAACAAAAAATAAGAGAGAGTGCAAGAAGAAACAAAACATTGTCGCCGTGCGTAGTGGTACTGAGTGGACTGATTGGTGTGGATAGCGCAAAGAAAAGAAAACAACTCCTCCTCGTTCTTTTTTCTGATCTCTGTTGTGTGAGAGAGAAACCAGACAGATATAAAGAGATAAAGCAGGGCGAGTTTGGCAAGGAGGGAGATGGACGTCTTGCGTGCGATGGTATGATTCTGGCGGTGTGTGCGATTGGGACGATGGCTTGCAATGAGATAGACTGAGACGAGGGTGTGGAACGATGGAGGTTGTGGTCAATGTTGCTAGGGTTGGGAAAGATACGGGTTGTGTGTGAAGATATGGTGATGGCTTACTACACCAAATTTGCATATTTGTAACAACTCCCAAAACAGTAACACTTTTGAGCTATAACAATCCATCATACAATTTCACGTCAAAGCTAAATTTAGTCAAAAAAATGAAAAATAGTTACAAAAAAAAAAGTGATACAATAATTTAGATCACCATGAATAGTATCACTTATAGGACCATACTATTCATGGTGATACAATTATTGTATCACTTTGTGAAAATGTGTAAAATTGCTTTGTGAATTGTTATAGCTTAAAAGTGTTACTATTTTGGGAGTTGTTATAAAAATGCCAATTTGGTGTAGTGTGCTCTATGCATATTGTGTGGACGGTGGTGGATGTTGATGGCAAAGTGATTGTGAGAGGAAATGGGCGTTTGATTGTAGTGGAGATTGATGATGGAGGCTTACTGTTGCGAGGAGGAGGGATGACGGCTTGCTGCTGCGAGGATGGTTGATGATGGGTCTGTGCGAGGCTATGATTGCGATGAGGGATGATCTCTCCAAAGCCAGGTATTGTCCCTTTTATAATCGTGTTCTCTAGGTTTCCTTCTTTGTGTAGTTTCCTTTTGCAATAAGTCTTCCTAATTTAAACCAATTTGCACCACTTAGCTTCTATTTTGGAAACTTGTTATTGGAAACCTACATAAATACGAGAATAGCGATTAATACCATAATTAAAAAGAAATAGCCAAAATTATATATAGAAATATGGTACTAAAATAGCATAATTATGCTCCTATCAAATTTCCCCACACTTATCTTTTGGTAGTCCTCGGGCAAATCAAAGAAACAAAAATAAAATACTCAAATGACTCAATCTATAATTTCCAACATTTGTCTCATAGAATGTTAATGGATCATGACATGATAAGATTTTTTACAAACACAAGATTAAATCCACATCATTCGAAAATTAATACACGTTCATAGTGATAATATAAAAATTCCCAATTAAATCAATCTATGCAACGATTAAAACTCAGACACGTGCCAAAAAGAATTAACCCAAAAATCTCACTGGATGCACTACTTTTTTTTGTTTCACTGATTGTTTTGTAAAATCACTCTTCCTATTCTAGTTATATGTGAGAGAATTGGTGTAAAAGGTAAACAAATAGCTCACATATGATATAACGAGATAAATGCATTTTCTGACATGTTTGTTTTTATTTTTTATTTTTTATTTTTTATTTTTTTTCAGATATATGATTTCATGGAAGGAATGCTACTCCTTGAATGCAAGAATTAGTGATACCATATGCTCATACCTCATTCAAATCTCCACATCGTGACATTGCAAGACACACTCAATCAAAATGTTTTATTTTAGGTTGTAATGGAGCCAATGGGTCAAGGGAATAGAAAGAACGGATAAGGAAATAACAAAGGGCTTAAAGAAATGGTGAAAACATGCAATAAGACTAGAGACATTAGCAAGGAATCACATGATTCAAGATATAAGTAGGAAAAGGAAAAGGAAAAGGTGGCCTACTGATAATAAAGAGTTTTAGCCATTATCTTGTATGTACTGAAAATAAAAAAACTCGACTATCTGTTTTGTATTGAAATACTAAATAATTATAGACATTGGTTGTCCCTTCTGTAACTTTGTTTCTTTTTTAACTATCTATCATTAGGGTCTTCCCCCACACTTGTTTTTCAACGTACCTTGAACCACAATATAGTCTCAGTAAACTAAATTATGTTTCACTCTTTTGATTAAGTTAGGAATGGAAAATGAGGGTAATGAAACAAAAAGGCTTAATAACATGCTAAATGGGGGTTAACTTAAAGGAAATATATCATGAATTAGGCTTATTTGACAATGGTGGAAACTAGGTGCATTTATCATGTCAAGCATGTCGTGCAATTCATTATAATGTTTTGAACAAAATTAATACACAATCTAGTGTTTAATTCTTAATCATGAGAGCAATCCAAGTAGCAACCAAAGCAAACAAAATTGAGATCATGCAACGAATTATTATTGACAAAAGAAATGAAATATGAACTAACTAAAAACACTCAGAATAAAAAGAACAATAGGCTCAGAACTCACATATGAGTTATAATGAGTTAAATTCAATTAAACATGCTATAAGTACCAATTACTTAGTTAATTACATGTGAATTTGCATTTGATAACCATGAATAAGAATAAACCAAAAAATAATATTAGACCTTAAATCATGTTTATAAATCACCTCAAAGTCGTGCAATAAAAAACAAAATCTCATCATTATGTTAGAAAGTACCCTTGAGACTCAAATCAACTATTAAAAATCTTTTTTTTTACTGACACTAATACCAACAAAGAAAACAAAAATCAACATTATTTTTATTTTTTAATAAACTGACACTTTTTTTTTTAAAAAAATTCAAAACAAAAACAACGTTGTCCACCCACACTTAAACCTGACATTGTCCTCAATGTTGACAGATTATAGCACATGCAATGAAAGATTTAAAAGAGGAAAAATAAACAACTAACAAACAAAAAACAAAAATAACAAAAAGAAAATAAAGGGATAGAGCAAGCAAATCTGATTGGATTGCCTCCCAATAAGCGTTTGTTTTAACATCGTGCAACGTGACGATATCTCCAATTAATCCTCAATCCTCGGGATAAGTGGGAACATGGAGTGATACATCTTCCACGTCATGCTCCACAAAATGACTCATAATAGGGCTTAAGTCGATGTCCATTCACCTTGAACTACTCACCAGTTGTGACACTCTTCACCTATATGTCACCATGGGGAAAAAAACTAGTAACAATAAAAGGACCAAACCTTTCAGAATGTAACTTACCAGGTCTAAGACATGATTGGAAAAACAAGACATTTTTTTCAACAACAAAAATATTTCCACAGATCATCTGATCATGAAAAACTATGGTGTTCTCCTTGTTATTGCTTTTACTTTCATAAGCTTCATCCTGAATCTTTTTGAGCTCATTCAACTGCAATTTCTTTCGCTTTTTTGTGTCATAGGGAACTCCATTGCTCTCATATCCAACGACAGTACTGATGGTGGTATCAAGTTCATCATCATTTCTAACGTTTAACAATTTTTGGGCCAAATTGTCAATCACATTAAAAGAAAAACAAGAATGATTATCAGTGGAATACCTCGTGGCTTCAAAAATGTTGAAGCCAATCATATTACCATAAAATTCCATGGTTAGTTTCCCCGCATGCACATCAATATTTGTCCTTGCAATTTTCATGAAGGGGCGCCCTAAATGAATAGGCAAATGTGCAAAAAATATTGAATCTTCCATCTCAAACACATAGAAATTTGTTGGGAATATCAAATGGTTAACCTGCACTAACACATCTTCCAACAGGCCTCGAGGATATGCATTAGAATGGTCAGCCAATTGAATAATAACACCATCATTTTTAGCTTTCCGAGATTCATAGAGTGATAAATAGAATACGACATAACATTAATGGAAGCACCTAAGTCTAACATTACATTTTCAATTTTAGTATTACCAATAATACAAGGGATAGTGAAACTACCCAGATCCTTACACTTTGGCGGAAATTTCCTCTGAAGAATTGCATAAACATTATCACTCACCTTAACCACCTCTCCGTCTGGAAGTCGTCCCTTTGTTGTGCAAAGCTCCTTCAAATATTTTGCATACTTAGGCACTTACTTAATAGCATCAAGAAGCAGAATGTTGACTTGGACTTTTCAAAAGGTTTCCAAGATTTTCTTCTCCTGTTCATCTTTCTTAGATTTGGCAAACCTATCTGGAAAAGGCACAAAAGATGGAGAAAGATTAGTAGAAACTGAATTTGGAATGTTCACCTTCTTACCTTGGAGTTTGGTGTCTCAATAGTGGCTGGATGACTACTAGAATTCGGCTTTGGCTATTTATGCTTAGCTGATGTTTTAGTTGGATCCTCATTCTCAATTTTCCTACCAGTCCTTAATGTAATTGCTTTTGCGGTTTCAAACTCGCCTTTCGGATTTGGAATGGTAGAACTAGGAAGTTTTCCTTCCTCGCGAATTTGTCCCATAAACTCATCTATATATCCCATCTGTAGCTTCAAATCTGCTATATCATTTGCTTGGTTTTGCTGAGAAATAGTTAACGATTTCAGAATCTCATCGTAATTAAGGGACATACCTGAATTGTGCAGAGGTGGTTCTAGCGGCCCTTGAAAGAAACCAGGGGGTGGCCGATTCGAAGTTTTTTGGGGCTGTTCTGAATTTCTCCATCCAAAGCTGAGATGATTTCTCCAACCTTCATTGTAAATGTTAGAATAAGGGTAATTTTTATAGTGATCTTGCCCCTGAAAAATCTACTGCATTAACATTCTCCCAACCGTCATTCTCAATCAGCTGAAGACATTGATCAAATGGATGTCCTGACTTAGTGTACACGCCACAAACTTGTGCAACTCCTAGCACATTCGGCTTCCCCAGAGCCTGAGTCACAAGTAGAGTAAGATTTGTCATTTAAGTTTCCAAACTAGAATCAGTACTTACCTTGTGGACTTGGCATGAAGGCTCTCCAATCCCTTCATACCGTTAGAGTTTAAGGCTCGGTTTGCAATCAAAGTCTTCGTTGCTGCTGAAGTTTTAACCAAAGCTCCTTCTGCCGCTACATCTAACATATGTTGTTTAAGAGAAAGCAATCCCTCATAAAAGTATTGAATCAGGAGCTCCTTCTTCATCTGATGCTGCGGACATGATGCTATGAGAGTTTTGAAGCACATAGTATGATGGATATGATTCGTCTGGACCCTACTGAATACCACTGATTTTCTTCCTCAACAAGATGATTTTGAAGTTGGGAAGAATTTATCTAGAAACACATTTTTTCATGTTATCCCAAGAGTATATTGTTCCGAAAGGTAGTTCATAGAGCCAATCCTTAGCCCTTTCAGCCAGAGAAAAGGAAAATGTTCTCAGCTTCAGGATGTTCCCATCCACCGTGATTGGCGTCATACTAGAGCATACAACATCAAATTCCTTTAAATGCTTATTTGGATCCTCCATAGAAAGACCATGATACTTTGGAATATGGTGAAGTAGGCTGGATTTCAGCTCGAATGACTCTGTCTTTCCCTGCACTGCTATTGGATACTGAATGCATAGAGTGCGGCCTTATCCAAGGTGGATGTCGAAAGTTCTTTAATAGATCTGTTGTCCGCCATGTCGAGATCTTTTGATTCATATTAAGAGCTAGACGTTTGTGACTCTTTTGTTTCTCTCCTTTGTCTTCTAAATGTTTTCGCAGGCTCCGAATAGTACTCTAATAAGTTTTCATCAGATCTCCTATCGTGCATGAACTAGTACCTGAGATAAAGACAGAAAGAAATAAATAAATAAAAAGAAAAGAAAAAATAATAAAAAATAATGAAGTAATTAGCAATTTTACTAATCCCCGCCAATGGCGCCAAAAATTGATGCACTATTTTACTAACACACAACTTAATACCCTGTTTTGTGATTGTAGTAAAAAATAAGTAGGTATCGTTATGGATCGAGGATTAGAGGGTTTGCTAACTAGCACTAAGGATAACTAAGAAACAACTAACAACCTAATTAAGAAAATGGGACAATGGGATTTTTCTAATTTAAACTATGAAAAAAACTAAGAAGAAAATAATAAAACTTGAGAGATGACAAATATGAGAAGTTAGCTAAGGGTTTATCTCCACACACCAAACATATCTTATAAATCAATATTTAATAATCACTTGCTAACTCGTGAGAGACAATGCTCAAGATTAACCGTGACTGCACTGCATTAATTTTATTATTTTTCCAAATTCGTTAAATTAAACTAAACATCGCTTTCAAACTATTCTTAATATGCTATCTAATCATGAATCGCAAGTTGGATAAACAATCCAAGATCATTAAGTTCTATGAAAAATATGAACACTGACTAGGCAATTACAAGTATGATCAGTATCTTGTTCTTAACCTAGGTTTTTACTTAACCTTACCAACGTTCCTTGGTGTTTACTACTTGTGAGTACAAGATTGTAACGATTAGGTGAAACTCTTTTATACTCTAGCCCCAGATTTTAGCATGCTTACTAAGTTGGCCACCTTAACAAACATACAAAGAAAAGTTATCTATAAAGCAGTTAAGCAAAACACAATCACTAATCAGCAAGGAATATTAAATTCAATTAATTCATAAAGTACATGTTCGGGGCTTCGAATCCACTCCTAGCTAAGAGGAGTTTAGCTAGACATATTAGTCATGTTTGATTAACAATACATGATTAACTATCAAACTAAAAATAAGATAGAGGGTGAGAAGAAGCAAAATACTGTTGACGTGCGTGGTGGTACTGAGTGGAATGATGGGTGCGGACAGCGCGAAGAAAAGAAAACAACTCCTCCTTCTTCTTTTTTATCTCCGCTCCGTCAGAGAGAAACCAGACAAACAGAGAGAGAGATAAAGCAGGGCGAGTTTGGCAAAAAGGGAGATGGACGTCGTGCGTGCGATGGTCTGATGTTAGCGGTGTGTGTGATTGGGACAATGGCTTGCAACGAGAGCAAATGAGACGAGGGTGTGCAATGATGGAGGTTGTGGTCGATGTGGCTAGGGATGGGAATTACGGGCTGTGTGTGAAAATATGGTGATGGTCTGTGCGTATTGTGTGGACGGTGGTGGTTGTTGATGGCGAAGTGATTTTGGGAGGCAAGGGGCGTTTGATTGTGGTGAAGATTGATGATGGATGCTTGCTGCTGCGAGGATGAGGGATGACAGCTTGCTGCTGTGAGGATGGTTGATGGTGGGTCTGTGCGAGGCTGTGATTGTAATGAGGATGATCTCTCCAAAGCCAGGTATTGTCCTTTTTATAATCGTGTTCTCTAGGTTTCCTTCTTTGTGTAGTTTTCTTTTGCAATAAGTCTTCTTAATTCAAACCAGAAATAGCTAGAATACAAAATACAAATACACAAATACTATTTTGGAATCTTGTTATTGAAAACCTACACAAATACAAAATAACAATTAATATCATAATTAACAAGAAATAGCTAGAATTTTATATAGAAATATGGTACTAAAATAACATAATTATGCTCCTATCACTTGCCTTTGAACTACTCCCCATTGTCAATGACAATTACTCTGGGGATTCCAATCTGTATATTATATCTTCCCAGATAATATTTTCAATTTGAGCTTCCCGGTCTTTGCCAACGTCTCTACTTCTACCCATTTGGTAAAGTAATCCACTACTACCCAGGTAAATTTCTTTCTGTCGGACACTGAAAGAGGTCCCACGATGTCCATTCCCTATTGTGCGAATGGCTACAGACTATTCATCGGGATTTGGTTTTGGTCTGGGATGTGTGTATATGGTGCGAATCTTTGACATTTGTCACATGTACGAACGACTTCATTTGCATCCATTCGCATTGTTGGCTAGAAGTATCCCAATATTAAGGCTTTGTGGGCTAATGTTCTTCTTCCTGGATGGTTCCCACATATCCCGAAGTGAATTTCTCATAGAACATTGTCGACATCACCGGGTGAAAGGCATCTTAGCAGCGGACTTGTGACAGACCTTCTGTAGAATCTGAGTGTGTACAATGCTGCTATGTTTCATAGTTTACGAGCCTCCATCTTATCCGTTGGAAAGGGTGATGTGCAAAGGGTACATTGAGAGAGTCTATCATATGGTTTGATGGTGTCTTGAAACTGAATTAGAGTGATGATTAGGTTTGGTCTTGCACGCCAAAATTGTGACACCCCAACTCCTGATAATTACCGCATTAGTCTGGTCCATGGAGATGTGATGGTTCGTTAGTCGGGATAATTTGGATTTAGGGTGGAAGACCTTAAAATGGCTTCAAGTGTTTTGCCCGTTTAAAAGCTTAAATTTTAGATGTTCTAGGTTTAACTTGTGTTACATAAATTGGCATCTGTCAATTTCATGTTACTTTCTTAGGAGTCAGTCAAAAGACCCTAGTGGTTGCACTTGGAGATGCTCTAGAACCCATTTGGACCCTGAATATTGAATTTTGGCTTTCCAACTGGATATGCCATTACCGATTCATCTAAATAAAGAAGTAGTTTTATGTTTGTTTGCAGTTAACAATGTAACCTTATACTTGAACACTAGATGATGTAAGAAAAAGCAAAGCAGAGAACCAGTTGACTTGAAATTCATTTTGAAAGTTAATAACAATGTTATGCTTTTACTGAAGAAACCATATCTAATTGATTGATATGTGAATGTAGGTTGCAATTCCAGTGGTGCCAACAGTGAGAGTGGTGATCACATTCACCAAATTCTTTGAACTACAACCAATCGAACAGTTCTTCACACCCTCATCCAGCCCCAGACTTTTTACAGGAGCAAAATCGGAAACTAAAGAAACCCAAACAGCATAACTCATCATCATCATCTATAAATACTATCCTTTCCCAAAATTGGCCACTATTGATCACACCCAACTTTTCCACTATAAAAGTAAAACTCAAGGGGTTGCCTTCTTTAAATTTTATTTTTCTTTTCCTAGATTTTGAAAGGTCTATCATAAATGATCACTCTTATAGCTGAGATGTCCTAGAAATTCAGAAGTAAGTCATCATAGATTTAACATAACCATGGAAAGTTAGGTGTTGGAATTTTGTTCCTGGTCTAAGCCCTTATTGGATCTTGTTACTCGATCAATGTTAAGTGTAAGACAAACTTGATAGTTTGTCCCATACTGGTTTTGCATCTGAGTATTAGTTTAATGATGAAAAAAAGTAGAACAAATAATAGAAATTATATATTGTATGGTAATAATTGGCTTATTTTGGTTGATGCAATTGTGAGAAAAATTGTTAGTATTGTGAATTTGATATAATTATGTATCACACAACTATTTGATATAGTAATTTTAATAATTGGCTTATGAATGTTACAGGACAAAATCAATAAAGAGCAAGAAAAGAGAAAGTGCGTGGCAGGGAATGGAACAAACTTTTCCGAAGTCTTGGATGTTGATGTCATAGCTACAGTATTTGGGGAGGACCAGAGGGGTGTTCAATCTGTCGGTTCCACTGCACGAAGAGACAGCTCATGTATTTTGCTCCCGCGCGTGCAAATCTACACCGTGTGGAGTTTGAGAACACATCAATGGTTGAGACCAGTGTTCTAAAAATCGGTCTAGGCGGCCGCCTAGGCGCTAGAAGGTGGAAAACCGCCCAGATTAATGCCTGGGCGGGCAGTCTGGGCGGTTCTGGGCAATCTGGGCGGGTCTAGGCGGGTCTGGGCGGGTCTAGGCGGGTCTGGGCGGGTCTGGGCGGCCTAGGCGGTCTAGGCGACCTAGGCAGACTCTAGGCGGTCTGGGAGATTTTTATTTTTTATTTTTTTTTTATTATTTTTTTTTAATAAGGTTGATTGTGTTCTTATTTTATTTTTCTTTCCTATTTTTTAGAAATAAACTATTTAATTGTTTTTTTAGAAAATCTCGGGAATGGGCTTTGATGATGATGATGATGATATGTCTAAATGTAGCGAAGGATGATTACTTAATGGAATTCTCAAAGGATCTGCCGGTACCAATTTTACTAATGTAGATTTTATCAAACATAACTGAGGTTATTCATGCAATTTGAAGAAAATAAAAGAGTACACAAATTCAAATTTATACAAAGTACCCATCATGACCAACTTCAGTCATTTGAGTTTTAATAAATTTTGTTCACGATTGTTAATTTTTCATGTTTTTAAATTTTGCATATGTATATTGACATTAAATTGGATGTAATTGATAAGGTATTATGCTTAACTTTTGTAAATTATTAAAGTTATAATACAAAACCTAAGACCGCCTAGGCGTCGCCTAGGCACCCGCCTAGGCCCCTGGGCGCTAGGCACCTGCTCGCCGCCAGCCCAGCGCCTAGCGATTTTTAGAACACTGGTTGAGACTCAATTGGATGTTTTCAGAATGAGTTGACCGATGTCAAACAAGCAATGAATGTGAGTTTTCATTAATATTATTGTTGCATCCCATTTTTATTAGTGACTTACATAAGGTCCTAATGGTTTCTCTTCTTTTTTTTTTCCTTTTTTTTTTGTATTTTAGATCTTGATTCAAGCACGCTTGGAGAAGACCCAAAATATAAGTAAGTCAGTGAATGAAGGTGGGTCAAATTCCTCAAGTTCAATTGCAAACACCCCTCAACAACATAACTTAGCTCTATGCAAATTGTTAGACTTTGATGGCAATAAAGTTGCGAACGAGAGAGTTATTACTGTCATTTTCGGGTGGTACAAGCACATGAGGTGAAAGGTACCATTGGACGAGGTTATGATTGGCAAGGCTCTCTTGTATAAAGCTTGCCCAAATGGAAAAATGACAATCCAGGAAATTGAAATAGGCTCATATCAAGTGTGAAACAAACACCTTCTGAAATTCGATTGGGTGAGTTGTTTTGATTTTCATTATGTTTTTGTTATTCAATTGAAAATGGGTTTAGTTCAATTTTGGTTTTAGATGAAGAAGCTGAAATGGGGCTCTCTAAATCATTATTTTTTTCATCTGTTTGCATGATGATGATAATGTTGATGTTCTTGTAGGTTTATCAGTTCATTGATGATCTCTGTTGTTTACCAACATGCAAGTTTCAACTTTGAGGCTTTTCCATTGTTTCTCATTGAATTGTTAACTGATGACTGAAAAAGATTAGATTTTGAAGAGGGTGAGTAGAATTCACTGTGATAATGTGAGTTTAGTGTACTTCATGCAAGTTTACATTTTGAGGCTTTTTTTTATTGATTTGTGAGTTTCTCAATGTTTTGTTAATTGATGAGTGAAAAAGATTGGATTTTCAAGAATGGGGTGAGTGGAATTAACTGTAACAGTATCTTCCACTTCAGATTGACAATGGTTCAATTGTGTATAGGTTTGTTAATTCATTGGTTTAGGTGGGAAAAAGAGAGCATGGTATTGCATTGTTCGGAATCAAGACCAAGGTGGATTAGAGGTCTGTATCATTATCATCCATTGTCAGGAGATTGGAATTTGAGACCAAGATCTATCCAGGTATGTCTAACAATCATGTCAGAGTGAGTACTGAATTTAACACAGTGAAAAGTCTCCATCCATCAAATATGAAGTGTGTTGAAATTACAATTCACAACCAGGTACTGAATGATAAGTAGAAGCATCAGTAGAAACATGATAGATATAATTGTTAAGTGTGGATACATCACTAAGGTTGAGATGATAGAATTGAACATTTGAAATCATTTTTTTTGTGCATCTTTATGTGATTCATTATTAGCATAAAGGGTTTATGTATTTGGTCTTTTTTTTGTGAGTATTTTAAGAAAAGTAGACAGGATAATGATTAAGATGTTGTGTTAGGGTCTCATTCCCTTTTGATGTTTATGTAATACATTTCTAAAAATTAAGATGTTGTATACCATTTTCTAGTAGTTTTATTTCCGAAGTCGTAAGGTTTTATATAACATCAAGTGTTGCCCAAAAAGTTGAACAATAAAACACCTCGATTGCTCCATTTTCGGTGTATGACGAATTTAGTTGTAACTCCTTATATGATATGACGAATTTAGTTGAAACTCCTTGTATGATATTTCTTATTGAGATGTATTAATACGATGAATGGTGCATTGTAATGACATGTTGGGTCAGTGATGCAGGGGATGATGTTCAATAAATTATCGAGAGAGTTTTGAACATTTTTTTGTTTTCTTAGTTGTTAGCATGCTAATGTACTTAATGGATGTACCTTTTTTAATATTCGTCCAATATGAGAAACGATGTTGTAATTGATTGCAACTATTTTACTTAGTAATGGTTGCAAGATTATTTTAATTTGGATATTAACATTGGTATTTGAATATTTGAGCTTTATAATCTCATTGGATGTTATTCATTTGTTGATACTTTTTTATTTATTTAATTAAAAATAAATAAAATTTTATATATTGATTTTTGTAAAGAAACATTTGTAACATGGACCCTATGTTGTCGAATTTGAATATCGCAACATGTTAAAGTTTCATTAGCAACTTGGACAACTGTTACGAAATTTGAAGGTTGTAACATCAAGGTGCTGCTAATATTTGTAATGCCCTGATTTGCAAGATTTGTTTGGTGTTCTAAATATTTTTAGGAACAAAGCTAGTGTGTTATAAATTGCCTTTTATGATATAGTGATAATATTAGTGATAATGTCAAGATAAATATGCAAAATGTATTAAAAAAATCTTAATTGTTTTTTACAAGAAATAATTTTTTTTTTTAAAACCCGCCCAGACGGCCGATTTTTAGAACAAAGGGTTTTAATCTATCTACCGACAATAATAAGTATTATAGTTTTTGTATAACTATTGGGGCCACATTAAAAAAATAATAATAATAAAATAATAATGAAGGAGGATTTGAAGTTCATTTGAAAATTCATCCTCTTTATTATCTAAGACCTTCTTAATACATATTATTTATATATTATTTTAATAAATTAAGGAGTCGCTTTAATAAATAAAGAAATAAAAAGTCAAAGCAATGGATGACCTATGAGTTGTACTCGTATATTTGATGTGTATCGATGAACCATATTACATTAGAAATCATGGTAATTCAGGGAATTGAATTAAGTTTTATTTTTCCAATACCCAGATTGATTTGCCCAAAGAGTAGAAAGTTAGCAAAACAATGAGTAATTTGATAGCTAGAAAAAAAAAAAAAAAAAACCTCCATAGTATTTGGATAGAAAAGAACATACAAAATATGGACATTTACGGGTGAAAAAGTACAGAATACGAACATAAAAAATGTCAATTATTCAACTCCATGTATATCAATACTTGTAGCTGAAATGGTCTAGGTGGATTTCGCAGGACCAAATACAACTACAAAGGACTTTAAACAACCTCATGCAAGGAGGAAGCTGTTTTATCTATGGACAAGTGTGCAACTTCATGAACATCCTGGCTCTTGAACTCATCATTAAATTGGTCTCGGAGAAATTCCACCGCCATGAAAGTGAGAGCAGAAGCTGGAACATACCATATAACCCTGGGAACACTGCCTCTGAACAAGCCCTTTGGACCTTCAACCATCCAAATTCTCCTGATTGCGTCTAACCAGCCATTGTACCTAAGAACAGATTACAACATTAGAAGACAATCTCCCTTCAAAGAAAGAAGAAGAGGAATGAAACCAGTAGAACTTGTGGAACCCTGCTTATTATTGCCACCTTGATTTTGAGTATAACCAAGAATATTACACAACTCTTTTAACCCCCCACCAGTTCCAATTTCCAACAAACAAAAGTAAGAAATACATAATTATTACAATCTCCTCGTACTAGTTGAACCATCTGGGACGACCACCTAGAAATTATCAAAGATAGAGATGATGATAAAGGTAAAGAGAAGATGTCCTTATCTCTAACCGTTTTAGCTCTTAACAAATTATACCAAAGCTCGAAGACAAAGGTTTTATTCACCTGTAAAAGAACGAGGACTTAGTTGCATTTATGCTGTAACAATGAAAATAATACCTTATCATTGGTCCTTGCACTTGAAGTCTTGTCTTGATGACGTCTAATGGTGTAGTGAGATATGCGCTGAAGCCTGTAAGAATCAGTAGTGAGGTGTGAGGCAATATTGTCATGAAAGGTATGAAATCACGAAATTCAGGACCAAGGAACCACTTACCACCAGCCAGTCCCCCTAACAGCAATCCCTCAAGAGAAGTACTAAAATGATAATCTGCATGAGGAAGCCATTTTCGCTTCCCATATTCTGACATATCCTTCAGTGCTTCATAAAAGGTAACCTGTAAGTAGACACAGCATTTCATACAAGGTAGAGCACTCTAAACTCAAGTATAAATTTGATTGTGAGATCAGGAATAATGGTTTCGACTTCGATCTCCACACAGAAATTTTATACAGTTTTCCTAAGGGTGGGCAAGAATCCTGGTCCCGACCCGTACGATCCGGTCCAGTATGGTCCCGAGCCGGTTCAAATCGGGACCAATCGGTTTATCCTATTTTTATCCTGGTCCCCGTCCCGAACCGGTTTTCACAAATATAGTCCCAAACCGTTCCGGTTCATCCCGATTACTGTAGCAATTTCAAATAAAGTCCAAGCCCATATTTAGCAAACCCAAACAAAGCAAAGCCCAACCCATTATCCCTAGGGTTTTGCAAACCAAAGCTCTAATTCTCTAAACTCTAAAGCACTCTTCTCTAGCCGTCTTCCTTCCTCTCTTCTCTAAATCTCTCTAAATCTTCCTTCTTCTCAAGAAGCTTCAAGATCAAGTCTTCCTTCTTCTGGAAGTAGATCAAGTCTTCAAGATAAAATCAAATCGTATTCCTTCAAGATCAAGTCTTCAAGATTAAGATCAGGTCTTCCTCTTGGTGCCGAACAATCAGACTCCCTCCTTCAAGATCAAGTCTTCCTTCCTCTCTAAAGATCTTTCATCTGCGTCTTCCTCTGGCTGTCGATCCATCAAACAACCAAAGCATGAAGCTTTTATTTCATCTAGGGTATCATCTACGGTATGATGGCACTGATCTTGAAGGAGGGAGTCTTTGGTCTGTAAATCCATTTTTGGTACTAGATCTGCATGTTCTTCATAATTGTCTTGGTCTTTGCAATAGATTGGATTTGGTTTCTTAATGGTCAATACCGAAGATCCATTCACAATGGTGGGTGTTTTTCTTTTTTCTTTGAAGTGTTGATTTTGTTGGAATGACAGAATTCTAGTAGTGATCCTTTTCAGGTTCTCAAATTGTGGGTTCTTTATTTTTATTTATTTATTTTTCCTTTTTCTATGTTATCCAATTCAGTCTACTTTTTAATTTATGGGCTTGCTATTTGTGGCAGATTTAGTCTTGAAGGACTATGGAATTGTATGATGTGTGTGAAGAGGAGCAGGTTCCATCGAAGAGGGTGGTGGAGGAGATTACTAGACAACAATGCGATCATTCGGAAAGTCAAGCCAACAAGGGAAATTCCATCAAGGTACAAAGCTGGGATCACATCACCTTCTTTATCAAAGTTGGCGGATGTAAAGTTCTATGCTACTAAACAAACAGTACTTGAAGATAAAGAGAGGAAGAAGGAAGGAAGAGATATTTTTGTACAGATTTTCATTTTACTTTCCTTTTTTTTTCTTTCTTTTTTCTCTTCTTTTCGAGATTATTTTGGGATTCAATCATCATAGTTGGATTTGGATTTTGTAACTACATAGAATAAACAGAGACACTTAAATTAAGAAAAAAGTTTTATGCAATTATTTTGAATTTGTTTGGCAAAAAATGGGCCAGTTAGATTTGGGTTGGGCTACCCAATTCGGAATGGCATGGTCCCAACCCGGACCATCCCGTTTCAAACCATTTCGAGGCCAACCGGGTCTATCTGAAAAATGTGCTATCTCGGACCGTTCTGGTCTCGTATCACTAGACCGGGACCGGAACCGGGATAGGCCCAATCTCGGACCGTGCCCACCCCTAAGTTTTCATGTATTCGATGACAATGAACAACTAAGCAACATATTTCAAATTTGGGTTTTTACTAAGGCAAACAAATAACTGATTTCTTTTTTCTAGAATTTATCAGCCTCGTCAATCACCATCAGAAGAATCATTTTCCAGGAAACTTTGAAGCATGAATAGTGTAACTTGTGAGATGAAACGGTGAAGACTTTTATTCTGTCTGTTTGCATAAAGAGGGGGGGAAAGAAAGTCATACCATCAATCCAGCAAATGGCACATCCCTTGCAAGTGTAGACCAGAATCTGTTACACCATTCCAAACATCAATACCTACCTTTCTGAGAAACATAATAATTCATGCTATCTATGCATAGGAACCAGCTATATAGTTTGAATTAAGTAGTTTACCCAAAATATGCATGAGAACTGTCATTTTCAAATTCAAGGATTGTATCAAATACATACCCTGCATATAATCCTCTAGGACCCTGTTCTTTCAAAATTGAACATCCAGCCTGAAACATTCCAGAGTAATATCCATACATATGCCTTCCAGATTTCTGACCAACACTTTCCTTCATTGAAATAGAATTCCAAGAGTTTCTAGTTCCCTGAACCTGCATCCTTTGCTTCATCACTTCACATGGTACATATACAAAAGAACCAAATGTGTCTCCTGTTACATTAGACCAACAAAAAAATAGAATTAAAAGCCACAAAGACACGTCAATACCTTAGCAAATGACCAAGAATTTGAATTCCATTTACTTAAAAGAAAAGAAAAAAATTCTATAAATGAGTTTATTCATCTGCTTTGTAAAAATTATATAAAACAAACATCAACCACATACATGCACCTACATAACAAGGAAATGACACTTTCTGAATTTTAAATTCACTAAAACTCTAAATCACAAGAAATAGTATTCAGTATGGTCAATATTTACTGGTATATAATTCATTAAGAGAAACAACGGAGCTATGAAGCATTATTGTTTCTTGTCCATCTCTAGTCGAGTATATCCTAATTCCTAGGCCTCATCCCATCTGCTTTGGTTTAGAAGATTCTCTTGTACACAAAGTACCAACAAATTTGCCCCGATAAACAAGATTAACTCGATACACAGTTCAAATTCTCCCATAGGTTGAGCTAAACATTGTTTTATGACATGCATTAATGACATTATATCAAAAGCAATAAACTAAGAAAGTATGATTTCCAGCGATTCTGTTTTAACAACAAAAACTAAGGAATGTACCAATAAACACCATAAAAATTAAGACTGAGATGAGATCTGATTGCAGGAAAACAGTTAAAAATATCTACACAAGCCTGTGATGACTAATGGAAACGCTTACCAACTCCACCAGCAATAAAGTGTGCCCAGTGACCCCCAAGATCCGGATGCAATTTCTCAATCCACTTTTTAGTGGACTCTATAACACCAAAGTACGTAGCTCCAGTTGCAAGTGATCCAGTTACTCCTGGAGTTACTCCTCTATAAAAGCCTAAAGTTAAAATGACAGTGTCTCAACATCAAGAATGAACTGTAACACTTAATATATCTTAAAATAATTAAGGCGGAACACTGAATTTGATAACTTCGTAAGCAGGCATTTTTGGCTGGAACAAAGTGATGGAACTCTATAGAAGTGAAAAATGAATAAATGATAACAAAGAGGTTCTAACTCAAAGTGGTGGTTCTTCTCAAGTCTCAATATGCAGTACATATGCAGGTAATGGTAAAGTCTCGAAGGTGTATGACACATACTGGTCACTCTTTTCTAATCCTCAGATTTGCATGATGAATGTACCTCTCACTCCATCGTTAACCCAAACAGTTTGAACCATCTTCAGCATGCTCTGTTGGGCCTGAAGAATATGCAATCACAGAAAAATAAGAATCATATCAAGAATTAAGACAATCAGGCAAATCAGAAGAAAGAGAAATCTAAATGTGATGCATCCATTTATTATTTACGAAACCTGATAACAACAATCAAATATAAAGAAGTTCCTCCAAAATTAACAGAGATGAGTTCTTTGATTAACATGTTTAAGCTACTATATTACCAATCTCTGGATTTAGTCCTTCATACCTGGCCTCCAGTCATGATGGCTTGACTTTGAATTCGTGTCTTTATGGTGTCAATTGGGTGCATCATCCCTTCCCCAAAAGCCCCAGCAATGCCGCCCCACAAGAATTCCCTCCAAACTACATTAGAAGACAAGAGCCTCAGCTTGTCAAATCAAATTTCTTGGAATAAATCATAACAATCAACATGTCTAGAATAGTGATATTACATGAGTATCTTCCTTTAGGAACTTGGGTTTCATGGCGAAGCCCCGATTCGGGAGTATCTTCCTTTAAAATTCTAAAAGCTTCCAATTCAGTATTTTGTTGAAAACAGGAAAGTTCTCCTTATGAGACAAGGACAACAAAACATGATAGTTTTCCTATAAGGAGTATGCTTTCCTTGTTTGGTTTGGATTAGCATATATATAGTGTTTTTGTATATAGGCTTAGGCATCTAGAAAATAGAGCTTATTAAGCAGCCTCAGAGTTTGTATTCGAGAGTATTGTAATCTATGTTAGTTAATAAGATAGCAACAAATACCAAAGGTTGCAACAAATTGTCTCTTCTCCTCTTTTATTTTCTACACAAACTCTTAACAACTGCGTTTCAAAAGAAGCAGATGCAACATCATCAAACAATTGTTTTTTAGTTGGCAATTTCGACATTTTTAGTGTCAATGATCAGTTTTTATACTCGTAAATTATTATTAATCACATTGGGAGCTCTAGAAAGGAACCTGGAGGTCAGAATTGGTAGCAGACAGTGATTGCAAAAAATTTCGCCACAGGTTTAACATGTGTTAAGGCAATTTCATGTGGCAGTCCCCATGAGTCATTTCCCTTTTGAACTGTGAATTTTGTTTCGAAGTTGGATCAGTGATTTTGCTTCCATGTTGACTCTCAGCTCAGGAGGTCTCTCAATAATAGGAGACAAGGCTTGGGGTTGTCAGATAGAATATTATATTTATTTGAGCAGCATAGTGTTAGACTATAGTTCTTAGAGCCTCAGGGCAAGCTCAAAGCCAAATATGACAATTGTTTGAGCTTTGAGGGTGAATTTGCATACTCCAATGGAAAGCCCAAAGCACATGCCAGAAATGGGTAAGGGCTGAGAGGATTTGGGCGAAGCTAAACACACTGACATAGTTGTGTCTAGCTCAATTGATTATTTAGACCCTATATCCAAGGGTAAATAGTATAAAGACTGGTTATTTACAACCAAAAAAAGAACTTTTTAACCTTTTTGTTTTAGAGATTTTGTTTGGAGTAGATTCACCCTCAACCTCAAATTGATGGATCCACCTTTTTTCAGTTTGAGGTTGAAGGGTATTTATGGAGTGTCGTTTTTATTTGTCACATGCTACTGTAACACTTGTATACTCTTGGAAGAGAATAAATAGACCATCTTGTTGAAGAGCTTCTTAGTGGCAACATTGTTTTGGGGAGTGTAGTTTCTCGTCTGGTCTACAGATAAAAAGTTGGTTAATTTTTTATTTATTTATTTTGGAACCATTTTTTACTACTCGTCAAAATGTAAGTATGGCTTTAGAAGTTGAAATTCGTTGAATTGAAACGTAAATAAAATCTTGGGTACATTAGTAGAATTTGTAGTAGCAAGTGAAAGTATGCAAAAACACAAATGACGAGCAAGCGAAGGGGCTGAAGAAGAAGAAGAGTGAAACTCATGACTCGTACATTCACTCATACAGAATAGAATAATATTGAATCATCGAGAGACGAGACGAGGGTAATCATAGTCAAGTGAAGAAGAAAAACAAGTGAGAGTGACTCAAGACTCACCGAAAAATTGATTGTGATTGTGAGTGGGCGTAGCCGTGGATGTGAAATCTGAGCTTGAACTTGAACTTGAACTTGCTGCCATGTAATTAACAAAAACGAAGCTTTTAGTTGCTCCAACCAACGATTTGACTGATGTTAGGGTTTTATTTTGGGTTTTTTGAGAGTTTGGTGAATTATTAACTTCACTTTTGGGGCTTTTCATTTAAATGGGGCGCGCAGCGGAGGAGTCTATATATGCTTTCTAAGAGCACCCACCCAAGCCATCATCTTCCTCCATTTTTTTTCCCTCTTCAATTGCTTTCCCAATTAGGGGTGGGCATCCTATTCCGAGACCCCGTTTCAAATTTTCGTGGTCCTTTTAGGATTGATCAAACTTATTCTGATCTCATTTCATCTAGAGTGGGATGGAGATTTTTAATCTTGCACATCCTGTCCAATCCTAAATTTATTTATTTAATATTTATTATTAATAATTTTAATCAAACTACTCTTCTAAATGAAAGTTTAGGACTTGTTGAAATTAAATCAATGTAAGATGAAATTCTAAATGAATTCTAAACGAAGTTTAATATTTATTTATTTAACATCTATTATTATTTATGTTGAAAGTTATATGTACATAAATTTGATAATATTGGTGTGTGAGCAATGTGATATGATTTTTTTTGTTATTTTTCATTGGATGACTATTTAGTACATGTCCATCATGTCTCATCCCGTTCCGTGCCCACCCCTACTCCCGATATTTCCCCCTTTTTTTGCTCTCCAAATTTAAGGAGACATGTGTCACTCTCCAAATCAATTCTCTCACATTACTTGCACCATCACATTGACAAAAAAAATCGAGTTTCAGAATCAACTCCATCACGTTTTGGCAAATGAAACGATTTTAAACACAACTTGCCAAAATGTGTCAATGACCCTAAAAACATGGTTTCTAAAATGTTTCGTTATTGGTAACACAATTTAAAAAACTGTCAACATGTTACAGCTTGCCAAAACAATGAAAATCACAAGAATTGTACTGTCACAGTGTAGCAAAACAAGTTTTGGATATGCAAACATTTAGGCAAAAACATGTTTGTTGCATTTGACTCATATTGCCAAAATGTGATGCTACAATTCTGCATTCTTTGTTTTTTACATTTCGGATCTCCCTTTTTGTGTACTCGATCCATAAAATGAAATAAAAACATATATTTTATTGTACCCATTTGAGTGAGAGAGTTAATTAAACATTTTTGAGATCTTAAATCCTAATATTCCAAATTGAGAATGAAATGATAGGATAACAGAGGAAAAAAGGGGAAATGGTGAGGAAGCAAAGAGTGATTGTTATAGATGGGAAAAAGAGGAAGCAGATAGAAGGTGGATAGGGGGAGTAAATCAATTTAGTTGCCTCTCAGAAGTCTGTGGTGCATCTTTTGCCATTAATGTGTTATACCTCTTATATGTGGTGCTCTAATATCATGGGCGCTTAAGAAAAATTTTAATTGGGTTGTTGACCCTTTTTATTTATTTATTAATTCATCCATATCCGAAGGCTATATCATTGTTGCCTCTGACTCACATTAAGACTTACTTCAGTTCTACTCGGACTCAGTCCATCTAAGTATATACATTCAATACCTGAAGGTTTATCAACAGACGAGCACATTTGCTCCTAATAATCAGGCAAAAATTCACAAAATCCTAATTGGTGAATTTTGAACCTGTGACTTCTCATATGGGTGCTTATGAGTTCGGTTGGATTTAACAACCCTTTCCTTTTATTTGAAAATTGTTGGGGTACCCAAGCATTAGGGCAAAATGTAAAATTGACCTTGATAAGTGAAACCATTGAGCCAAATTTACACTTGTATAGTAATTTCTAGCTAATATGATTCAAATTGATTATATCAAATTAATATAATTTAAAATTTTGATGTGTATTATTCGATTTTCAATGTTAAGAACCTTTATTCAGGATTGAAATCTATTTTTTGGGGCCATCTCTTAAACTTCTTGCTCAATGAGAGGTCTTGTGGTGGCCTGAAGAAATATTCCCTTGTTCTTTAGAAAATCCTCATGGAATTGATACCGATCAAAATCCATTGTGAAATCTCGTTGAAACTTAGCAAGAAATCTTTGCATGTAAATACCCCACCTTCCCAAGTAATACTTTTTCCATTATCAAGGGAAGTGTTTATAAAAATGAGATTCATCAGAATAGAGGAATATTTCTCTTGATTTTCCAAAAAAAAAAAAAAAAAAAAGGGCTTGGGTGTTCATTTAGTCTAGAGCCCTTCTAGCCGTCGAGGAAATGGGCGAGGGGTGGGTATTACCACTCATCCCCCTCGAGATTCGCAATGTTGTGCATCTCAAAGGCACATGCACGCATCTCCAGGGGGATGAGCGGTCACACTCAAAACCTCACCCGTTTCCTCGCCCATTTCCTCGCCATTTAGAATTTTCCTTTAGTCTATGAGTGATGCACGTGCTTGTCAGACTCAAAATTCTTACTTTTGCATTTGCAGGAATCCCCTGTTGGGTTCTACCAACAGCACAGTATCTTACCTTGCTGTATCTGGCAAACCTATGAGTTTTTAGTTGGAAACTGATGAGCTTCGAACAGCATGCAAATTTATCTACTGAAGGGAGGCCATCCTTTATGTATCTGTCCTTTTCTACTTGCCTTGCTAGAATGTCTAATTTTACCTGTTGTATGCAAACAGATATGATATTCTTGGGTGTTCAGACAGCACCCAGTTACAAACAAAGCAAGCTGGAGCAAAGAAAAGAAAGCAAACCAGAGCATAGAAGAAAATATGTAGCTTCCATTTTAACAAATATAAATGACATTTCATGGACATTTGGACAACAATGACAACAGAATTACAACTGAACCAAACGCTAATGTCACAGAACACCACCATGCTCCTAATTTTTCTGTACTACTTTGCTACATAAGAGATTCCAGTATTTCATTGCATAGGCAAGGGGCATCACGAATATAAATTGGCAACCCAAAAGAACGCTTCATGTAAGATGCAAATTCTACAAGTTCACAACTGAAACTCTTTGCTATTATCATGAATGACAATCCTTTGACACACTTCGTCTGTACTGCCTTTCACCCTCTGGCGCAAGTCTCTGCCTTTTTGTGGCTTGCTGCTCTGGTCCTGACAAAAGACCCTCACTGCCCAACTGCACATGCCCATCCATATGATTCTTATTTTCACGTGAATCAGTTGGGTTATGGAAGGAAGCAAGGAAATCTTCATGGCAATCTTTCCTTTTTTTATCTCCATCCTCGGTCAATCCACCCACCTCTTGAGAATCTTGAACTATATAATGACCCTTCTTATCTTCATTCTCAGTCAATCCAACCATCTCTTGAGAATCTTCAACTATATAATGATCCTTTTTATCTTCATTCTCAGTCAATCCAGCCACCTCTTGAGAATCTTCAACTATACAATGATCCTTTTTACCTTCATTCTCGGTCAATCCAGCCACCACTTGGGAATCTTCAACTATAGAATTTTCCAGTCTATCACTACTGACTGAAGCTGGGCTGCCTGTGACACACCCAATATTTTCTTGAGAGGCTGATCTTGGTTCCTCTTTTTTTTCTTGTACATCCGGACACCCAAAACCCCCAAGTGAGAGATGCTCATCCACCCTTGCTTCAGATGAATTCTGGGAACCAAAACTAGCTTCTGGGGACAAGAAATTGCCACAGTGTTTATCTTCTCGCATGGTGTCCAAATTGATTCTGTCGACAATTGTGAAACTTTTGGAGGCGTATGAGGTTCTACAAGCACTGGATGAAATTCCAATTGGTGATGGAGAAACCACTCCACCTGATGGAGTGAATGCAAACTGCTCGTCAGATTCTTCTTCTTCCTGTTCTTCAAGCAAAAGGTAGCATCATTTCAGTTAACACAAGCACTTTCAGTCAGTAATTTCAAAGCTCATGGATTGAGGTACTCTATACCAATTTCCCCTACATGCTATTAGTATGCACAAAATAGCCATTTGTGTTCCGAAAAAAGAAAAACAAAATCTGTAGATTGGCAGTCCTGTCATTGACATGGCAAGAAACCCAAAGAAGTTTGGGTTAGTCAAGAGCCAACGAGTTACATGACCAACCCGTAAACCTAGTTAATAACACAACCAATTCAAGCATTTGGATACCTGAAGACTAAGACCGTAGGCATGGGTAACCCGAAGCCAGGTAGGGCAGAACACAGGCAAAGTGTCAAAAGAGGGGCAGATATTTCAGCCTAATCTGCGTTATTCCAATTCCAAATTTTATTCACTCGTTTCTCTAACAAAGCAAAGAATATTTCAGGGTCGTTCACCTCCAGGATTAAAACTGAAAGAACTAAAAAAAAAAAATAGACAAATCATTGAGGGTGTGTTTGATTAATTTTTTTTTTTCCATGGAAAACCATAAAAATAACGGAGATAGGAGAGTAGTGACACTCCATGGAAAAATATTTCCCCGAGAAAAAAAAAATTCCATTATTTGGAGAGAAGCTATGTGGTAGGAGGTCATAAATTTTATGCTCACTCCCCTCTTTTCTCTCCTCTATTCCATGATGTTCTCCACTATTCATAAATTAAACACACCCTGAGTAATGAACAATGCCATCAACAGTACCCAAAATAATCTATGATGCTAGAAATACATAGAAGATTCAGAACTTATAGGTACGTGTACGGCCTTAAAAGAAACCATTCAAAATCAGTCTCCAACCACACGTCACGCAATAGGTGGATGACAGAGAACCTTCCTTTCATGCAATTGTTGGTTCCTTATGGCAAATTGGAACAGGGATTGACTCATAAGCAAAGGGAGATGAAACTCTGAGCCTTCTAACACATCATGCAATAAGGTGAAAGCTAGATAGCAAACAATAAAAGTCTTTCAAATGCGGTAAATTACCTTTACTGGCAACGTGACATTTTTAAAACTGTGAAAAGATGATATCTGGTCCTGGGTTCGAACTTGCTCATTGGGAAAAGATCCTGCAGTAGGTCCCGGCTCTAACAACTCTCTTAAAATTAACGAAGACTCACTGGCGAATTGAGAACGACTAGATGATTCAGTCAAAAGTTTTATTTCAATCCCTTGGTCTGCTGCAGAACACGAAAAACCATGGGAGCCCTTCGCTAGACTCTGTCTGTCAAGGTGAAATTCACTCCCATTCTCATTATCCTTTTCCATGGAACAAGATGGATAACACTCATCAGGGCCTGTTTTTTGAGAGTCGTGTTCTACAAGTTCATAAATTAATTTCTGAATAAAGGAGCGTTTGAGAGAGGCCTCAGCAGGTGGAAACCAATCCATATTAAGCTGAAAAATAAAACACTGGCATCATTAACTAAACAAGTTCAAAGTTGAATGGGAAGAAATAAACATATAACAGAGGAATCAGGATCCACTTGAGATTTACCTAAAGGAAGAAAAAAAGAAAAAAGAAAAAAGATAACGAAGAAGTTATAAATAATTGCTGAAATTAAAGTAACAGCTTTTGGTAAAAATGAGGTATTTGGTTTAGACCGTCATGCACAAGTTTACATCCATGAAACTAAAACGACGACAACTGACCAACTGCAGACAATATGATTTCTCACACGATCACTATAAACTAAAATATGAGTAAAATTGTTAATGGATGGTCTACAAATTCTGTGGTGGAATGGAAATAGCAATGTTGAGATTCAATCAAGTTTGCTGAATTGTGTATTTGTAACATGTATCAATGCTTTTTCTAGGTGTATTTTTGGATTTGTATGCATATCATGTATCAACGATACAATCACGTATGTAAAGATATACATCACATCGTATAGCACAATCACGTATGTAAAGATATACATCTCATCGTATAGCAATACTAAAGATGATTATGCTAATCCTCACTAATTCAAGCAAGATAACCGTATAAGATAACAAAAGGTGTTCGTTAAACATATAAAGTGCTTACAAAATACAACGAAACATTGAAGCACAAGCACCGACTATGGCAATTGACATATTATTTCCAAAAAAGTATCTAGTCTATCAAATGTAACATACTGAAACATTTCATATATACCCAAACTCAAAAAGTGCAGCAATAAAGTGTTTCATTATCAAATCCAAAAATTGTACCATAGTTTTCATGCTCACATATATAACTTAAACCTAAAAAATACGCCCAAAATGTGCAAACTATCTATGTCTAATCCTATCAATACTACCATTGACTTCACAGAGAAATTGGTTTTGCTTCTGCAAGCTTTCAATGGAGATTGAACACCACCCTGGTTATGTAGGTTCCAAAGACTAGAGAGCCCAACATGATTCCTATAATCCTATTGACCTGTTCTCTTCTAAATTCAAGAAAATTGCCATAGTACTCTCCTCCAGGCTTAACTCTGCACCTCCACAGGTCATCTCCCGTTTCCAGTCAGCTGGTGTCGATAAGGGGCAGTGGTGTTCTGGTTGCCAATGAGAGTCTTGATTCTAGAGAGACAAGTAAGGGTTGGTATTATGAACAAAGTCGATTTCTATAAAGCTTTTGACTCAGTTGCTTTGGATGCCTCCAAACATGCTCACGATATTTGGTTTTAGGGCTAAATGAAGAGGATAGACTCAAACTCTTCTCTCAACAGCCTCCTTCTCTATCTCAATCAATAGTACCCCAACTGCACACTTCAAAACTAGCAGTGTTAAGCAGGGACCCTTTATCTGTGCAGTTAAAAAGGAGTTATAACTCCTTTATAATGTGTAACGGATGTAAAAAATATAAAGGTTAGATATAAAGGTAGGTTGTAACAGCAACCGATATATTGCTCATACAGCGGTCGTTATGAATAAAACGTTATAACTTGTAACGGCGTTATAAAGTTTGTTAAATATATTTAAAAAAACTGATTCATTTTTCTTTTTTTTTCTTCAAATCTAAGCAAAGAAGAAATCGAAGGAAGAAGAAGAAGAAACTGAAGGAAGAAGAAGAAATTGAAGGAAGTAGGAGAAGAAGAAACCGAAGGAAGAAGAAACTGAAGAAGACGAAGACCGTGTGATCGAACCTCCATTCGATCCATCTTTGATTCTCTGTGCGATCGAACTGAAGAAGACGAAAACCGTGTGATCAAACTTTCGGACTGTGCGATCGAACCTCCGGCCTTCCTGCTTCCATTTCTGGTATCCTCCCTTGAACCTCCATTTCTATTTTCTGCTTCCCCACCCATTTCTGGTAATCCTTGATGGAATTTTGGATTGTTTTGAAGAATTTGGGTCTATAAAATACACAAAAAAATTGTTTGATGGGTTTATAAACCTCCCTGATCTGTTTGATGGGCAATTAGATGGGTTTATAAAATCAGCTGGTGTGGGGTTGTAGAGATCTCACTAATTACACAAAAAATCAGTATGATGGAACTTTTATTTTTATTCTCTCGGTTTCCATTTGATTTCCTTATAAATACATTAAATCATAAATACTTAGTGGGGGTATAAAAATATATTTAAAATATATATTTTATTATAGACTTTTATATACCGTTATAATCCTATATAATCCTTTATAACTTGTAACGCTCCTAGACCGTTATGGGTCCGTTATCCGTTTTAACTGCATAACCCTTTATCCCCTCTTCTCTTCTCTTTAGTAGCTGAATGCCTCACAGCTATGGTTCTTGGAGCTGAGCAGTTGGATCTGATACAAATGACTTTAGTAAGGAACCTTTTGCTATGGTTTGAAGTTGTTTCTTGATTAACGGTCAATTTTGCCAAGTCCATTTTTTTTTGGTTGGAGTCCCTCATATTGAGCAATGCGCTCAAGGAATGTTCCTCATATACAGTAGCTATAACAACGGACAGGGGAAAAGTCACGGTGTTCTGGGTTCAGAATAATGCAGGGATGGAATTTCAGCTGAGAAGTCACCTCAGTAACTGGGAATGCTAAAGATGTCCAGCTTGATGATGAGCAAGACAACTGGCTTTGGGGTAGCAAGGATACCAAGTACTTACCATCATATCATTTTGACTACTTTTATTGTTAAATTGAATATTATTATGAGCACCCACAGTTTCCTTTTTCCAAACCCACATCTTAACACACCCACATGAATTACTAACCACGTCCACAATTTAATCGCACACCCACAAAGGTAAACACAATGTTTTGGGAAAATTGAAAACTCTCTCTCTCACCCGTACAAACCTTATTCGCCCAAATCTCACTAAAAACTTTGTGTTTATGAATGAATCGAAGGTTTTGAGACTTCAAAAACCTTCTTCCAGTCATGGGAATTTTGTGCGCACGTAGTCAAGGGAATCAAAGCTCAGCAACTCTGGTCGTTCTCCCAACAGTTGAAAGCAAGTCCCTAATCACCCTTTTAGCTCTCTCGTTCCGTTTCTTCATTCTGACACCTTAAATCAAGGGTTTGAAGGTTGTAATGGAACCCTAAGATGGTGTTTTAGGGATACCTTTTGAGTTTTACAGGGTTTCGGTGTGTTAGCAGTCAAACCGTACCGAAGACTCACCAAAGAAGATAAGTTGTTCATCTTGATGGTGTTAGACTAAATCGACCCTCTTAACGTGACCCTCTAAATCAACCATCTATATCCAAACTCAACCAAATTTCAATTGAAGTCCTACCTCTTTTTCTTTTATAAATAAATGGATTTCACTTCAACTGAAAACTGCACTTCAACTTGTAAACATATAAATTTGGCATGAGTTGGTGGCCATAACAAACTCATGCCATATTATCAGCGTCGATCTAATTATACCCCCGTTTCACATTTTTTTCCTTGTTTTCTTGTTTGTTTCAAGATAGGTAAATCATCTACACAACCATAGGTTGCTCACAAAGAAAAAGTGGGACTTAGCACCCAGTCGAAAGCACAAATACAATCTACAAGGTCAAACAGAGGTTGGAGGTCAGACCAGTACTCCAACTGCTTTTGACGGTGGTGGTGGTTTTCAACAAGGAGGTCAGAACAGTACCCCAAGTGTTGTTATGTATACAATTGTTCGAGATGAACGTCGTAAGAAAAGACGCAATGATATAAACACTTAACAAGGCAGCAAACAACAAGAAGAGCAAGAAGAAAATGCAACTAATTCAGTCCAAAATAATTTTTCATGTTAAAACAATTTGTGTATGATATTTACATTGAGCCCTTATACATCAAAACAACTCCTACGTGTGAGGTTGTGTATATCGTTTTTTCTTTATGCAAGTTAAAATGCATGTCGTTCTTGTATGTTGTCCATGTCTGTAAGTTGTTATGCAATTTAGAATTTTGAGCACATTGCAAAAAGATCGAAATACTATAATCATTCACTTTTCTCATTTCATCTTAAACATCATTATTTAAAAGATCTTTAAACACGCACTCAATGAAGAAGGCGATTTACAAGCAAAAATCCCAGCTAGGCCTGGCAATCGATCGGATTGGATCGGGTTTGTGTAGGTTGAATAGCTTAACCCTAACCCGACCCGTTTAGCTTGTCAAAACCTCAACCCTAACACGATATGCCAGTTTATTAGTTTGGGAGGTAGACATGGCACAATATTTCTTGACTTTCTAGCTTTCATATACTTATTTAATGAACTAATAGAAGTAATTTAACAACAATATCGACATATCCGAAATAAAATGACCAACTACACAATGCATGTTTTAGTTTTCCAATTTTTTTAATCCCTTAACCCCTCCCACCCAAAATTACACCTTAAGTTTTAACTATATATATTGTAAAAATTAAACTTGGCGGGTCAAACGAGTTGGAATGGGTTGCAGAGCAAAACCTAAAACCCACCCGTTAAAATAAAATGGTTACGATCAACCCGAACCTTAAAACCTTGACTGTAACCAGACCAACTGCGGTTTGATTTCGTGTCGATTGGTGGGTTCGGGTGAAATTACCAGTCCTAATCCATGCATGTATGATGACCTAAACATGCATAAAATCATATGTTCACATATTCATTAAAAAAATTGAACTTCAATGTATAGATCAAGGAATGTGATTTCTCGAAATATGTCAAAATTTCACAAAATATTTCTTATTTTCAAGTTACCGAAATCTCTTTCGAAATCCGAAATTTTTCTTAGAAAAGAAATAAATATTTTAATCTTCGTATATTTCAACATTGCTATAATGTTATTTTAGTATGAATAGTTTGTTATGTGAGTGATTTTTATGTAATATGTAGTCTGTATGACACTACAAGTCGTGTGAGACTCTTTATGTAGTATTTAAGATTTAAAAATGCATAACTTCTATTGTTAAAATCAAAATCATAATCGAAATTTTTACGTTTTTTTCTACACAATGAAATATTTCTTAAATCAGGAGATCGAATCGAAAAACGAAATCACAATCCTTGGTATAGATACACGTAAACCTGATGTTGGTGTAAAAAGCAAATAAACACATAAATTTCTACATGAAAAGGGTTGTTTTCACACGTGTAAAAGGTTTGCCTCCATACAAATGTTTTTTTGTTTGTGACGCTGATATTTTTGCATGGGTATCATTGTTTACTCATGGAAATTTCCACGCGATAACGTTGGTTATCTCCAAAAAAATTTGCGTGTACATGTTTATGGTAAGTTTCAGTTATGTTCCATACTTTGAATGTGTTCAAGTCCAAAAAAATTGTTGTTGTTTGGGTTTTTATCGATGCCCAAACGCATACCGTATGGGTCGCCTTCTTCACTAACTAAGCTTTAGACGAACTTCAGTTGAGTGAATTCCATTTTCACGTATAATATATGGATTTTAAGCTTAAAAATTACAAAATATTAAATCACAAGAAGTAGTCAGAAGAGGGTTGTTTGACCTTTGCTGGATTAGTATGACAAAAATGAGTGGTTTGTTAGTTCGTTCAAGTCGAGGAAATTCTCCATGGCGATAATGGAAAAGGCATAAAGATTTTTAATGGAAAGATTTAGATGAAGAAATCAAAAAACTAACTAGATGGAGGAAATCAAGCAAATTTCTTGCATTTTGGGGTTTCTCTGCAAGAAAACCCTACATGAAATTTGCTCAAAGAGAGAGTAGTTAGAGTAATCGGAGCAGTTGGAGCATGAAGGAAGGTTGTTTTGGTGAAGAAGGGGGTTTTCGTACCCTGCTGGTACTCTCTTTCTTCTAGCAAAAGCTTTGATTAATGAGGGTCTCTAACCTTTTCATATGTGGTGTGTGATCAATTTTTTTGGAGGGGGTAACTGAAATGGTTTATGTATGGAAAAAGAAAAGTATGGGTGCAAACAGTAACTCCCTTCTATTATAACTTTTTTTTATTTCTTGTCTTATGTCTTTTAATTAAGAAAATGTTTTTTCATTACATTTATGTTTTATTACTTCTTTAAAATTCACCAAAATCATTCCAAACTAATCTCTTACAATTATTGCCAGATCTAACCTTAGTCAGTATGCATATTAGTTAAGAATGCCTTCTCATAAAATCCACAATTCACAAATTATAACATTTTTAATTAAGGAAGATACAACTACAAAAGCAACCATACATTTGTTCAAGAGAACTTGCTTTGTGTAACAAGCGTTTAAAGCTTGTAACAGTTAATAGCTAGAGTTAAAACGACAACAAAAACATATCCGAAAAAGCTTATGTCATTAAGACAAAGAGACCATAAAGAAGATGAGCATGAGAAAATCTATATCCATACAGATATTGAAATAAATAAATAAAAAGGCGAAATGCTAGACTTAGAACAACAACAAATGAAAATGATATACTTTAGACTTGGAACAACAATAAAAGCATATACAATGACAATTTTTTCGTTGAAGCAAGCGTAAAGTATTGAGGAAATGACGAGAACATAGGGAACTATTTGGTATTTTATAATAACATGTGCGTGGGGGAGAGAGGGGGGGGGGGGGGGGGGGGATGGGGGAATGGGAGCAATTTCAAATAACAAGGCAAGGCAATGGCATATAGTTTCTATTTATAGAAAAGCAAGGCAAACAACACATAAAGGTACTAAAAAAAGTAGTAAATATGATTCACCCAGATTTCGTCGGAACATGTCTCAGACAACTTCATTGTATACTAAAATACCACCCACAGACAAACACATAATTGTAAGAAAAAAGTACTCACAAAATTGGAGAAATTTGTTATTGTGAACGGACTGAAATCAACTGGAGCTTCTTCCAAAAATAGTTCCACAAAATGAAGCAAGAAGAGGCCACAATCAAATGAGTTTTCTTGCTGTGGAACCTGTCAACAAATCAAAAAGTAGATAAACATACAAATTATAATTTTAGAATAGGTGAGAGATACTGTAAAGTAACAACAACTGAAAAATAGTGGCTGACAATGTCATGGCATCAGATGAGGCCAAATTAACTTACTAATTTTCTTCATATTTATTGCATTGTAAGAGTATTTTTGCCTATGATACCTCTAATACTATGTAACATGGACACTCTATTTATTCAAAATAAAACGTATCATATGCATTGAAACACACGGATACTTTTATTGGACACTCCATGCTTAGATCAACTTTTCACATATTTTCAATTCTTTACAAATGTTAAAAAGCATATTAGGGTAAATTAGTGGTATATGAGTAGTATTGACCTACAAGTGAATGAATATGACTAATAATTCAAAAAATTATTATTAAACAAGTAAAATAATACTAAAATGTTCCTTTTGTTGGCAGCGGATCTTCTTTCTTCATATAAGTTCCCTGAATCCTCTCTAGTTTTAATTCAAGACACAACTCAATTTGTAGCGCCACTTTAGCTATATATTGTGTTTGATCAACAATTTGCACTGAAGGCGGTAAGATGATGTCTTTAGAAAGTTGTGTCTAGAACCCTTGACACAAATAGATGCGTCGCAAATATCACTTTCAGGTATGCTTCTCAAGACATTGCATATTCTTCAAAAGTTCTTTAACACTGAGTATTCTACCAAAGTCATGGGAGATGTGGTGTGTTGCTTTTACATTTACGTGGGTAATGCTTGTTCCTTCTTCGTATTGCAAAGCCAATCGTCTCCGCTTGACCTTTCCGAAGCGAAGACCGAACAAAACACCCAAACGTATAGTGATTATTAAACTTCTGTCTCATACAACTCCATTGTACTATGTATCCAAGTTCCATCATTGTTTGTTCTCCTTTTTCCAATTCAATTAAAAAAAAGTGATATTGATTTTCCATTTTTTTTCCAATTCAATTAAAAAAAGAGGGTCTTATGGAATACATTTTCTATTATTTCCAATTAACATTTGTACTTACAATAAATTTTATACGTGTCTTTTTTTGGAGGTTTACATTCACTATGTGGTAGGGGGAGTCGATGACACAATTTAGCAGAACCCCACTTCTACCAATGGTCGTAATGCAGATCAAATATGTTGTTTTAACAATACAAAATAAATAGCAAAAAATCAACCCCGAAGACAAAAATCAACAAACTTGTTCATGGATCCTTATCCTTCCCAAAATTGAATTAAGTCCGTCCTCAACTTCCTGCTATGTCCCACTCTCAAAGTCTTCATCTACAAGTATTATTCTCTTCATGGCATGGTTGTCAACCCAGGAATGAAATAAGAAATTGAAATCAATGCTTTTGACCAAAACATTAAACAAAAAAAAGTATCGTCGTGACATCGACTAGGAGAAGAAAATGCCAATACTAGCTTCTAATTATCTTCAGGTTCTTCCAACGTGTTTAATGTGTAATTAATTTAATATAAATGATATTATCTTGTAACTTAAAGAAGTTAAAATCTAACACATCAAAGTTGCACACCTCAACGGTGAAATGAACTAAAGGCATAAAGGGTTAAGCCTTCAAGTCTGACCTCATAAGCCTCCAATTATGAGGCATAAGCCTTTGACACGTTGTGACCAAGCTACGTAAGCCTTTGGCACGTTGCGACTAAGCCTCACTTTGAGGCAAGCCTCCCGTGCTTTTTAAAACATTGCTTTTGACTACATAGGATATGAGGATACAATTGTTTTTACTTTAGGGAAGCACACAATAAACCCAAGACTAAAAAAATTAAGTTAAAACATTACAATGAAATATTATTACTTGTTTCCATGTGACGCTTGGGAAGATAAATTAAAATCCTATTTTTGGACAAAATGTGTCCAAGAAAAGGCCAAATTTCCAGTTTCCAGCTGGTTGCATAGATTGTGCAGACACGTGTCCGTGTTTCACTTGTGTGATACTTTGTCTTTTGCAATTTGACTTATATTAGAACTAAAGGTTCATGGTCTGGTATTTTCGTTGTCATCATTGTTTGCAATTTTTGAGTGAAAATAACATAAAGTGAATTCATTCCTCGTATCATAAGTTTTATATTATATGTACATAATTTATATGTATTTATTGAACACACTATCTTTCTTCTTTAGATTTGTCATGCACGAAACCTCATACCCATGTCCAAATTCGACATGCATACTCTTATTTGTGCAACTCGGTTAAGTACTAAATAATGTCAAAAAAAATTATATTCTAGGAGGAGGAAGCCTAAGAACATACCCTCACTCTTCTCTATTTCCTTCATTTAGGTTTCTTTTTTTGTTTGTAGCAATGGTGACTCGCGGATTTAGTGAAGTCGCAGTTTTCTTTACTAGGAATGGGAAGCCCAAAAAGGATGAGTGGTACATTTTCATTTTCCGGTGGTTCTGATGTTGTGATCACTGTAGCATGTTGTGATCACTGCTGCTACAGATCCACTCACCTTTGTTGAGGCTACAAACAGCCTGAATGTATGCACAAGGGTTTTTCTAGAGCTTGTTTAGAGGAAGCTCAATGGAGTTTCAATTGTGTACCTGCTAATGGTAGTAAATGGAAGAAGACATGGTGGTTTTGAAGGTTGAGAAACAATCTTTATGGAATGATGGGTAAGATTGGATTGAAAGTAATTAACATTGAAGAGAAACCTCTTACCAAGTTGTTGGCAAGGAACCACACCTATGCATTTGACATTGTCAGCAGGGCTTCAAATTGGATCACCAATGTGGTGCGTATAAACTTGAGCTCCTCAAGGGTTTATGGACGCGGCGACGCAGTTCCATGACAAGAAGCAATTTTGCTGCTTTTGCCAACAGCCAAGTCCACGGAAATTTGGTTGAAGTTGTATTGAAGCCGAAGAAGATGGTAATGCGAAAGGTGTTGAAAGTGGAAGCTTTAAGAAGTTGCTAGAAGCTCCAAGAAAAAATTGGAAAGGTGCCCCAAACCCAATGCAGGAGGAGATAGACCAGCCCATGCCAATCTAGTGATGGAGTTAGAGGCCGAAGAAGCTCTTCGCTTTGCGAAGTTCAGGTATTTGGCTATTTGCCGCTTATAAAGATTGCCTCTTGTGTCAGGGGTGGTTACTTTCTTTTAGTTGAGTCCAGTGTCTTTGTTGTGGTGCTTATGAGCGGTGAATCAATTTAGGTTGTGTTGGACTTTTGTAACTTAGATTGCAACTTTTGAGAGTTTACGTTATGAACTATTCTACTGAGTGAGCGAAGCTAGATCATTTTAGTTTTTAACTAAATAGTGTTTTGATTTTACAAGAAATAAATAGATAATAAATAAATAATGAAATTCTTAGATTCTGATAAATAGGTAAACTAAGTAAACTGATGTACTGACTCACAAATTAAGCATGGTTTTCTAAAATCACATCAAATCATAGTTTGCGTGTGGTACAACAAATTCCACATTTTTCAATTTCCTTGTCTGCCCTTATAGTTCTAATTCTAGCTACTTGAAGTCCAAAATATAATCGAGGCTTTTAGAGAAAATATGAAAAAATTGGGAAAACTATAAATTTTCAAATTCAGTAAATGGAAACAAAACCCATTGCGAACTCAATACATGGAACACCCATAATTATCAGAAGCAATCTGTTCAAACAAAAACAAATCAAGCTAAGATAATCCACCAAATTACTAAAGAAAATAACAACAGTGAAACTATATGCAAGAATCAACATAAGACAACCACATACATGTGTAGTGCGATAAATGCTAAAGAAACTAAGTAAAGCATCAAGAGGTCATGTTAAGGATATGAAATACCTCTAAAGGAACAAATCGCATATTCAAGAAGTTTGATGAAACATCTTCTGATGATACTTCATGTCGTTCTTTCCATTCTTCCCACAAGTAACTTCCCTCAATATGAACAGATTCTAAGTCAATTTTGGTTCATATAACTATTTGCATATAATCATCCATATTAAATACAGAATTAGGAAAAAAACAAAAAAAAAAACACCACAGCATAAAAAACTTCTATAACTTTCCCTGAAAAAAACCTATATTTTTTTTCAATGGTGATGGGAACAATGATGACAGACAACTAATAATATTCTAAACTGGAACCAGTGTGGTCAGGGCGCAAAGACGCACTCGAGGCACAACACCCTTGCTGTGCCTTAGGCGCAAGGCAGGGCGCATAACAATTAGAACACTTGAAAAATAATACATTCACTCATAATTTGATATTTAGCATGCAAATTCATATAGCAGAAAGCAACAACTTTTCAAGGTAAACAAATAGCATTATCAACCATAAAACTTGCACGCAAAACTTAAATGCCAAATAGTCAATCACATCATAAAATAAATAAAAATAAAAACCGAGTAAAAAATCAGCTAATACATACTCCGTAGATAACAATTCTACAATCTATGCAATTTGAAGTCAGACCATAGCTATGTTATTCCAAGCACTGGGACTAGGCGTAGAACAATAAAAGCCTATGTAACGACACTTTATTTCTACCAAAAGAAAGTGTGTCGACACCCACAAATACTACCATCAGATACTCCATGCTTAAATCATAAGCTTTTTCACATATCTTTGTAAAGCAATTATATACTAATGTTATATATATATATATATATATATATATATATATATATATATATATATATATATATATATATGGCAAGTTAATAGTACATGAGTTGCAATATTGACCTACAAGTGAATTAATATGACTAATAGTTCAAAACTTATTACTAAAATGTACAAGCGTGTCCCCTAACATATCTCGTAATTGTGTTTTCTGGCCAATATGTCGGAGTCAGATACTCGTATACACGTTACATAGGTAAAAAAGTGAAAATTCACAATATCAGAATGTGCTGAATAGTACCCTAAATAATATCCCACAAGTGCCAAAACAGTGCCCATGCGCCTTTTGTGAAAAAAAGCACTTTTGTGGAAAAAAATGCCTTTTTAGCGCCTTGAGCCTAAATGAAAAAAAAGGAGCCTTTTTAGCGCTTCATGAGCACATGTGCGCCTGGACTATAATGGGGCACACCTCTGCGCCTTTTTGTACCCTGCACTTAAGTGCATCTTCACCACGCTAGCTGGAACTATTGAGCATACATAGTAATATTTTCAAGATTGATTACACGAATTTCAAAGCTAACCCAATGAAATAGTAATGAAATTGCATCTCAACTCATCTTTATTTTAAGGTTTACTTTTGTGCTTTTATGGAGAAATAGGTTATTAGGAGTTATTATTTTATTTTATGGAAAAACAGGGCTTGCTTTTACGTTTCTTGTTAGCATTAGCCGAGGCCTCACATTATTATAATCAGATTTTACTAGCTTATGAGTAGAGATATGAGTATTGAGTTAGGGTTAAAGAAATTTTTGACGGAAGCTTCTTATCGATGTCAAGGCCCAACACATCTTGTAGAGAATACACAATCTCATGCCTATCAAAATCTTATTCATGTAAGATATCTGATTTTCTGCCTCCATCGCTCTCGAGAACCTCCATGCCCTGCTTGTTTTGATCAAGCGACCTCAAAACACTTGACCAACTCATCACGAAAACCAACATCCTGATCTTGGGCCTCCCATTTTGACCATATGAGTTGCAGCTCCATAAGCAAATGAACAAATGTCTCGGTTCAGAACCATTAAATTTCTCGAGATCCTGTCATTTCCATCCAGTTTTGCTATTTGGAATGACTTAAAAACAATATTTCCATCTTTCTTCAATTTTCAACCATTGCTCATTAGCCATTTCTAATTAATGAGATGAACATGCATATCAGGTGTTGTATAAATGTTGCATCTCTTATTCCCTTCCTCTCTAACAACTGTGACTACTGTAAATGCTTTCTTACGTCCCCGTTTGAAAAGCATGTTTTTTATTTAGTGTTTCAAATCAAGCTACGGGCTTCAACAAGAAAGCTTCATGGTCCACAAAGCTTTTTACTCATCACTATAGGCTAAAATGAGCATGCATTTGATAGACAAATAAACGGGAATTGAAAATAAAACAGAAATTGAAATAATTACAATAATTGAAAGACAAGTAAACAAAATGAATTCTTTATTCAACCAACCAATTAACAATGAACAACCTACCCTCCTTTTATAATTGACCTAACTTTGACAAGAAACAAACCCTAAACCTAATTGGAAACCAATGTTATAATTATTATGGACAGTTATTAAATAGGCCCTATCACAATAATACTAGAATTAATATTGTTAAAATACTAATATTGCTAAAAGAACCCACTTACATCAGCATTTAAAAAAAAATGCAGTTATCAGCCTGCAATCCACCTTCTCTAAAATGCTAAATTCAGCTGCATATACATGTCTGCACTTGTAAGGGTGCAACTTGGGGGGGTTGGGGGGCTAGGAGCTCAATGCAAGCCCAACCTGAACTCTTGATATTTTAGCTCGTAGCTCGCCCACCTGATCTTGACCCAAGCATTGCAACCCAAGCCCAACCTAAGTATGAATTTTCGGGCTCGAGTTGCCTAGATTTCTCAAATTGCTAATCAATGGGGATTGAACCCCTGATCTACTTCATCCTAGTGCAAGCAAAGCCACTGGCCTATCAATTGCTTTGTGAGATTTTATCACATTTAAATAATTTCGTAAAATTAGTCAATATGGACTATATGTTGAATTCCATGAGCTGAAATTTTGATCCCCCGGATTCTAAATTATATATATAAAAGAAATACAATCCGCTTGCCTCTTTTAATGAAGAAGGGTTGGTTTCACTGATAGCTACTTTTTGGAATTGTATATATATATATATATATATATATAGATTATTTGAATTCCATGAACTGAAAATTTTGAACCACCGGATTTCAAATTTCTATAGCCCATAGGCCAAAACTTTTGGGTTGGCCCGCCCAAGTTGCACCCCCTATGCACATGCCTTTTTTGACAAGTGTGTTTTAATTCATGGCCTTTCATGGAAGGAGTATGCGACTCCATAAAGGAATAATATGTGTGTGGGGTCGTGCGACTTGTTAGCATGCTCAATAAAAGCAAAGGGATTTTTTGAAGTAAATAAAATAAGATGTCGTTTATAATTGAATGGCATACAAATGAGGCCCAATGATTCCCTGTTAGAAGACCTTCAAAACAACCTTACATATGCCACATTCCCTCCCCACGAGAGGGGCGGGGGGAGCCATGAGTTTCAGTTGGGTGGGGAACTTGTCAAAAGTGAACTTTTTTTCATTTCAAAACATGGTTTTTAAGCCTGTATGTATGTTTAACTGATAAATTTGCTCTATGGTTTACTAACCTTTTTTTTTTTTTTTTTTTTTTTGGGGGGGGGGGGGGGGGGGTGTACTATCCTTTTTTAATCAATAAAACAATTTTCCTAGAAAAGAAGCATCGCAGTGGTGTTAGAATTCACGATTTTACAAGTTTATGAAAATCTACACCAAGTCTAAGCTCAACCATGAATTTTTTTACAATTTTCCGTTCACCTTTTTTTCTTTTCTTTTTTTAAGTGAACACACAAGAATTTTAGTACTCAAAACAAAAGTGAGCGAAGAACTCATCATACAAGGAAGAAGAGAAGAAGGGAAAATTATCGCAAACAAACATAAAAGATCAAAAGACATGTTCTCAATGATCTTCTGGGCTGATCCCTAATACCAGATGTCCTCCTTTAAAGGTGAAAAACAATCATCAAGGGCAACTACTTCCCTTAAAAAACTTTGTTGGTTTCTTTCCTTCCATAGCCCATAAGACAAAGTGGACTCCTCTTCTCCATACCCATTTCCCCATTCTTGAGATATTTGAGGAAAATGTGATCAATAGATTTTCTCTCTTGGTTGCATAGCACACAATGGTTGGGGAATTGAATGTTGCTTTTATTTACATTCTCAACAGTGAAGGCTTCAATCACCTCAAACACGAAGTATAAACTTAGGTTAAATGTGGAAGTTATTAATTTGATCAAGATAGTCATTCTATGTACCCACCATCCCCTTCTCAAACACCCTCCTCAAACAACTCAGCAATGTGTATGAGGACCTCACTCACAATGGCACCGACTTAGGTATGAGAATGACCTTGAATTGGATACTCTTCATGCCCGATACCTTGAGTTAAAGGCCTCCACAAATTAATGCCACCAAATGGTGATATAGCCATGAGAAACACTCATCCGCTTCTTCTCCTTTGAAAGGAAAGGCCGACCCCATTAAAAGAAATCACCCTACCTACGACTGTAGCAAATGACTATCCATTGACTTCACCTCCTTCAACAGTTTTCTTCTCACATAAATATCCTCGATTGCATGCATGCAAACTCTAATGGAAGATTTAATGCCATCGACCCTTTCAACATTAAAGGCTTTGTCCATTCTCCATGCAAAACAAACTTGCCTCACAAAGGCTAAGTCCACCACACCAAGTTTTGCCACAGCCATTTGGAGGAGTTCAAATGAGAGGTCCTCCCACGTAGGCTCGCTCTTCTAATCCATGCTGGCAGCTCGAAGAGACCGCACTTTCAAGTTACTTTTCATTGAACTCATTTCTCAGCATATTCACCCTCATCACCATTTCTACTCTATATGTCCCCTCTCCACCATCCTTGAGCACCTTCTGCATCAATATTGAAATAAAGTATCATGATTTGCTCTTTTTGCAATATTGAGCGCGCTGCTTGCAACCGCGTCAAGGGGTGGTCGCCTGCTCTGGTCCTTATATGCTCCCGTCGTGCTGAAGTTGTCATCAAATGACAACTTTGAGGTGATAACGCCACAAGATCAAAAGGAAGCTTATCCCATCTGCTAGGATAAGATCCCAAAGGAACCTCCATCTTAATACAAATCAAAGCCGAAACTAGTCCCTCCTGATCAGAACCACCACTTCTATTTATCCAGAAAATCTTTTACACATCCAACTTCCACAAACCTCACGAAGCGCAAATGAACCCATGATGCAGGCTTTCGAAGCATCACGAAAGCCTTCTATCACCATAACCACCCATATACAGCAGAACATTTATATCGCTCAGCTCAGATTAAGCACCATAGCAAGGTTTAGTTACAGATGCATTAGGCAAGTATGAAATAAGTGCTCTATACAGCGGTTCCACATTAACAAGCAAGAAAACAAAGTGCATCCAGAACAAGAATTGCACAAGGATTCGGAAGTATCTATCATGCAATCAAAACATCAGAATGAGAAGTAGTAACAAACTAACAAGAAACTGGATGATGAGAAGAATGGAATGTCAAACAGAACATATAATTTATGTACAAAATTTGAAGGCATGCAACTCAAAGATGAATCCCAAAACAAGAGCAAGGCAATGACTGACAGAACAGGTATACCTCTGAATAAGATTCTTGAGGCCTTTATGACTTCCTTTGATAGAATCCAAGTGCAATATACATGGTACCCTAAGCGACTTGTCAATTTCCTCATCTGAAAATTAATTGATGGAGATAAATGAAAAACCAAAAAATCACACACCATAGAAAGCACACAACCAATATTCCATTAGAACTTGCCTCTGAAACCAACCACTTCCCCAGGATGGCAAATAACAAGCAAACTCCAATGAAGACTGCAAAAAACATATAAATCAATGAAATGTTTGTTCAATCTAAATATTTGAAAAATCAAATACATAATAGGACATATGTCTATGAAGAGGATAGGTAGTAATGTAATATACTTACTTGAAGTTAACAGGGATGAAGACAAAATCCTTTTCAAAGAGATTGAATTTTCTGGTCCATTTGCGAACACGGAGAAAAGCAGCCCTACCTTCAGAAGCGCTGGCTGGATTTTTGTCCAGGTCAGCTAGTTTTCTGAAGAAAAAGCTATTGAAAAAATGATACCTAAGCCTATTCTGAGGTTCAATCTTATTCTTCAAATATCTGCCAATAAAACATGCTAAGGAAATAAGTTTTCAGAATGACGAACACTGCAGCCACATTTGAGCAATTAAAATACACTCCAATGATATTAATTTTTGTTTGTATCCTTTAACCCTAGTTAGAAAGTTCAACTTCTACTTGTTTGTTTAGCAAAACTTCATAATAAGAAATAAAAGAACATGAAATCATGGCTAATTAAATGGACTCTAGGAGGGAGGGTGTTCCAGGCTTAGTGGTGACTTGGACTTTGTAAAGGGGTCTCATTATCACCAAGATGGGGTCTCCTAAAGGGAATAGATAGATGAAGACTCGTAGGGAAAGTGAAAAACTCCCAACTTCTCTATGAAAATTAACGGAAGCATAGAAAGATTCTTCTCAAGTTCCAGGTTTTGAGTCAAGGGCACCCAATTTTCCCCCCTCTAGTTCTCTATTGTCTATGAAGGTTTCTTTCTTATGGTTCAAAAAGTAATGCTTTGGGTCTCTTCAGTGGTTTTAAGGTCACCACCATTAGCCTTCATGTCCTCATCCTCAATAGTCTGATGACACCATTTTTTATTTTGTGTGTTGTAATGCTAAGGAGCAGCTAGAACCCTCAAAAGAATTCTCCTTTGGTTTGACACACTGCCAGTTTGCAAATTAAATTTTTTTTTACCCTTATCCCTCCCCACCCCATGCCACCGGCCGGGTTCGAATCCGTGACGTGTAATACCATCCGCCACACCTCTCCCAACTTAGCTAGTACACCTTTGGCGCAAATTAACTTTAACAAATCCCCATCTACAGAGTAGTAATATTCCTGACTTGGGTCCTCTCTTTCACATTAACGATTGTAACCAAGGATTGTGATTTCGTTTTTCGAGTTAATTTCGACCTCCTGATTTTAAGAAATATTTCGATGTAAAGAAAAAACATAAAAATTTCGAAGATACATAAAATATATATAATGAATTTCGAGGGCATATTAAATATGTGAAAAAAATTATATGTATGTCAATAAATGTATTAAACACATTAAATGAAACCAAAATACCTATAACTATAAGATGGGGAGTAGTTTCAGAAATCAATATATAAGTAGAAGTGATAATTAGGAAATTCGGGGGTGGTTTCAAAAATCAACAGATATTAGAATAAATGATAATTAGAAGAAAAAAAATATCAAAAATTACGGAAAAAAAAAACCTCGAAATTTTTTGAAAAATTCCTCCAAAAAATGTAATTTTTAGTAGCTGGTTTTTGTATTTTTACGAAAAAAACGAAATTTACAAAAAAAAATCTGAAATTAACGAAAAAACCTCAAAAGTTTTTCAAAAAAACCCTCAAAGAAATGTAAGTTTTTCTTTCGCCCTTTTTTTCTTTTCGGAATTTCAAAAAAACGAAAATTTCACATAATTTCACGAAATCACAATCCTTGGTTGTAACTAGGGGTGGGCACGGGACGGGATGGGACGAGATATACCCATCCCTATCCCATCCCGTTCATACGGGATCGGGACGGGACGGGATGGAAAAAACCCCATCCTGACCTCGTCCCATCCCAAACGGGTTCGGGACGGGACGGGATCAGCGTGCTAATCTGGAGAATTGTATGATCAAATTGATAGTTAAGCAATTAGGTTCAATCTGAACATCAAATTGCTACAAAGTTTTTTCATTCTTATTTTATGCGGCATCTTTATTGAAAATGCTTAAAGTACAGTTGATTGATTTATAAAATGATTAAGGAATAAAATATTCTAGTTTTATGTGTAATAGTCACATAATTGTGTTGTTGCAATCATGCATTCGAATCAAACAGTGTTCATTGAAAAAATTCAAAACAAAATCAATTGATTAACTTGACTGAATTGGGCAGGCAATCAATAGAGCGAAACTGTCATTGAACTGGGTGGGTTTAGAGCAGACTCCAACACCCAAACAAATTGGCCCAACTTGTATCAGGAAATGTGGGTTATCTTTCATGTTGTACAATGCTAAACTCACGAATTTGAGGCAGTTTTCTCGCTATTTTCTATACGTTTTGCACACTATCCAGCATGCATCTTCGTATGAAAATCCAGTTCAAAGTTGTTCATTGATGCACCATCCATGTAAATATATAATGTGAATAATGGACAGGGTGAATAATGGCCCCAGTGTGCACACCATGAACAGAAGTAACAACATACACCATAACAATCTGTAACAACATACACCATGAAATAATTAAATAAAAATACTAATAATTAATATTAATAAATTAGTTCGGGACGGGACGGGATTGGCGGGATTGAAAATCTTCATCCCATCCCATCCCATTCTAGATCGGGACGGGACAGGATCGGGATGAAATTATTCAATCCCATTAAGACCCAGAAAAATCGGGATGGGATCGGGACGGGAACGGGATCGCGGGATGGGATGCCCTAGTTGTAACTATTAGCCCCTTCCACTGATGTTATTTTGTGGAAAGCGAAAACGGGAGGCTTTACTGCTAGTAGGATGTTTCAGGTTTTGCATGATAAAGGTGTAACCTTGTCTGGCAGCACTTACATCAGACATGACATTAGGAAAACCTGGATTAAGCAATCCCCCCCCCCCCCTCTCTCCCGGGCGGGTGCCTTGTAAGCTTTTTTTCTTGGCCTGTCCTCAAAGAAAAGCCCTTACAGTGGATAATCTGACGAGGAGAGGCATGCAGATCTCAAATCATTGTGTACTTCGAATCCAACATGAAGAGACAGCTGATCCTATTCCAGCAACTGATCATGTTTCAGTCAATTGCTCCTTCGCTAAGATGGTTTGGAAGGCCTTCATGAATGAGTTAGGGTGACTTGTCATCTCCAAGGTTCTATCCATAAGTGGGTACTGAGATGGAAGCATAAATGTCTCTCTAAAACGGGGTACTGGATGAGGTGCATCCTCTTTTGCCTATTGGAGTCTTTGGAAGGACAGGAACGAGAGAAATTTTTATGGCTTAAGACACACATTTGAAGGGAATGTATCCATCAAAGAAGATAACTGGCAATGAGTTGTTGCTCACAGGTCTATTAAGAATGTAGCCATGGATCATTTCATGTTTAGTTGTGGATAACATTCTAGCTGTATAATTTCTTTCTCGAGTTCCTCAATTATGTTTATCTATTACAGATATGTGGTGTATTTTACAAAATATATAAGTAAAGAGAATATGAAAATATGTACAGATATCTGGGGAAAAAATCATCCAAATTACTCGATCTTAACAAAATAAAAAAAAAATAAAAAATAAAAAAGCCCTTCACACCCTTTCCTTCAAAAATTATCTGAAAAAATAATCATCTAATTTACTCGATCTTAACAAATTTATAAAGGTCAATTCAATTGAAAAGGTTAAATAAATCAAAAGTATGTGACATGGGTACAGGATGCCATACCACACTTAAAAATTCACCAACCCCGGGACACATCCAAAAGAAAGTGTGCATGAGCTTGGCAAAAGGGAATGGGATTCTGGCATGAGAATAGGGTGGCAAAAATGATCTTAAAGTGGTTCATACCTTAGACTTTGCTTTGGGACAGAACAGTTGGTCACGCCTCCAGACTTTGTCAAATGGGTGGGCGGATATCAATTGAATCCACCTAGAAGAGATTTCGATGAGGAAGGTGGTTAGGGAGGTTAGTGACCTCATGAAGAGCCTAGGGATGACAATTGAAGTTGCAGATGGTCCAAACATAAAAACTTCAATTTCCTTGTTCCATATAGATGGTGAAAACAGAACATCGTTTTTTTTAAGTTGGTTTGGGGGACATTCAAGCCCACTGTTGTGATTTCATTTCTTTTTTTTTATCAGCAAAACAAAAGGTGTTGTATTGAACTATCAAACAAATAGGTAAGGGTAGGGGTCAGGAAGAAATCCCCAACTACTACCACCAAAAGTATACATAGATCTGTTTAGCTGCTAACTACAAGAGAGCCCCAACTAAACACACATTCTGAAAAGCTAACATCTCTAAATCTGTCCGCACTAGAAGCCCACATCCACATTGTATTTTTTTTTCAGTTCAAAGAGAATCTACAGACTTTTGAATACTCCTAAAGATCCTGTTGTTTCTCTCTCTCAAAACCACCCAAACCCGAGCAATAATGAGTCTGTCCCAGGCCCATGAACCAAACATAAACAAGTTTACAATGCCCTTTCTAGCAGATAAGGTCTCCACCCACTCAATGATGGATCTAGGATAGCTGCATTAATCTGAAATTCCTGCAGAACTTTCCTAAATAACTCAAAGACTAGGGAACAAGAAGTGAGGATATGTCCAGTGATTAGGAATAAGAAGGCCCCTTTTCTTGATATTGTGGACTGTTAGGATTCTACCATGAATAATGCCCACAAGGATCTCCTTTGTCCACAACCAAGAATGCAGCTTTTTTATTCTATTGTCAAGGGGGGAGGGAGTGAGGTATGTTGACAGATTAGCATAACCATCAGCAAAAGTGTAGGCATCTTGCTTTCCAAACCAAAGCCACTTGTTACTATCCTCATCAATGGTCACTTGTTCTGTAACAGAGAGCAAATTCATCATCTGGTCTATTTCCCACTCATTAAGGCTTCTTCTTAATTGGAAGTCCCAACCCTGATTAGTATTGTCCCAAAACTCAACAATGGATCCCTTCTTATTGTTGGTTACATTGTAAATGGCTGGGAAGGTTGGCTTAAGGGAGTTTCACCCAACCAAGATGTTCCCAGAACTTAATTATGTCCCCTTTGTGAACTTCAAAAGATGTTGTCGACCATACTGTCTTTTGGTTTCATAACCCCTTTCCAAAGGGACCATGCATAGGTAGAAGGGAGGTAATTTGTAAACCAGTCTGCTGGGGAGGCTCCATATTGGAAGCAAAACATGCCTCCACAAATCTTGCCTTTCACTACCAAACCTCCATAGCCATTTGAGTAAGAGAGCTTTATTGAAATCCTAGATTCTCATATACCTAGACCACATTATACTTGGCTGACAAACCTTCTTCCAGTTTAGAAGGTGATTTTTTTTAGCTCGGAGCGGTATAAAGACATCATATGAATGGGGATACTAGCAATGGTGCTTTTAATGAGAGTAGCTCCCTGCCTTAGAGATATACTTCTTCTTCCAGGTGGCCAACCATCTTTCAATCTATCTTCCCATACCCTTGTGTTTTTATATTTGGAACCAAGAGGGAGGCCCAAATACATGCAAGGCAATATACCCTTGTTACAGCCCACTAAAGATGCTCCATTCATTAATCTCACAGACATCTCCAATGGCATATAAATGGGATTCGGAGAAATTAACCTTTAACCCAGAGTAGGCTTCAAACCAGAAAGGGATGTCTCTAAGGCTCTAACCACTAGGACTTCAGAGAGGAAGGTATCAATGACAATCACAGTGTCATCTGCATTGTGTAAGATGGTATTGAGGGAGAATTATGAGAAGCCTGAAAACCACTTATAAAATCCAACCGGTTAGCTTTATTAAACATGGCAGCTAAAGAGAAGAGAAAGGGATATAATGGGTCTCCTTGCGTTAATCCCCCCCAGGAGTGCCATTCACTGAGATAGAGAAGGAAGCAGTGGACAACAGAGTGTGTATCCATTTATTCCATTTCTGGCCAAACCCAAAATTCCTAAGCATGCTTTGAAGATAATCCCGAAGACACTGAGTCAAAAGCTTTGTAAAATTCTACATAAGACATGGGTTGCCTTGTCTGATTCTAGAATCCAAGCAATAAGCAGACCATCCACCAACTGTCTGTTATCTACAACAGCTGATTGATAAGGAGAAATGGGGAGGGGGAGTACTTTGTTCAGCCTAGCTGATAAGACCTTAGAAACGATCTTGCAGAGTGAAGTTAGAAGATTGATTGACCTGAATTCCTCAATAGACTTGGGCACCTTAGTCTTAGAGGGTGTTTGTTTTTGCTTCTGCAGAAGTCTTAATAAGAAGTGGGACACCTTGTTTAGAGTGTTTGTTTTTAGTTCTGATCAAAAGTTGAAGTTTTGAATGGAGTAAACCTCCCATGGTAGCACTGTGTGCTTAATGAAAATTCATTTCAATAATAATCTCACAATGATTGCTTCTACCCCTCTCCTCTACCAACCATCCCCTCTTTTCTCCACCTTCTCTTTATCATGCGAGCAATGCCGCCACCATCGCCACCACCCTCCCAAGCCTCCCCTCCCCCTCCTCTTGCTCCTATTTCTCTCTTTTTTTCTTCCTCGCTATTGAAAATTGTATAAGGAATGAAAAAGGATATAGGGTGATTTCTGATAGTGGTGGAAAGTGGTCTTAATGGTATTTGGAGAGAAAACAAGTGGAGAAATGGGTTAATGTTGGTATATGTGGTAGACGGTGAGAGTTGTGGTGGTGGGAAAAAATGTAAAAAACTTCAAATCAGCACCTAAAACAAACACTATTTAATTTTACATTTTCTAATCAGCGGCTCATTCAGAAGCTCGTTCAGAGAGTTAGAAGTTAGCTTCTAACCACTAAAAAAACAAACACCCACTAAAAAAAACAAATACCCTCTTAGACTGAGGGTCACCAAGGTGGTGTACAATCTCCATTCCAAAAACTGCCTAAGACTGAAATCAGAAACCACGCCCATGACATCATCTTAATAACATCCCAGGATTAAGAAACAAAGCCACTAGAAATCCATCCAAGCCAGGGGCTACATCATGGGAGATATGCTGCATTGCCCAGACAATGTCATCCATGGAGATATCTAACTGTAGCTGGTCAACCAAATCAGGTTCTAAGTGCTTGAAGAGGCCAGGATCGAAGGTCTCCAATTCTTATCTTCTGAATATAACAAGTTATAAAATTTACGAATATGGGCAGAAATCCCATTGGATCCATCAGTAATCCTCCCAGCAACATCAAGAGAGCCGATTAAGTTGGATACTCTCCTATAATTGGCCATCTTATTAAACAGCTTGGAACAAAAATCTCCAAACTTATCCCAAGAAGCATCAGCCTTCCTCTTCCAGTGAGAGTGCTTTCTTTTGAGTAGCTTGGAAATGTCCGTTTTCAAAGCAGCCCTGTTCTCCCATTCCTCATCATTCATGTCTCTTTCTTCTTCAATCAAATCAAAGTTATGAATGGCAGTTTGAGTGTTGTCAATAAAGAACTGTAACTTGCCAAAAACTTCAGAATTCGAAGTTTTCAAAAAGCTTTTCAGAAGCTTAAGCTTTTTTAACAATTTAAAACCTGGATTGCCTCGAACATTTAAAGTCGCCCAGTGAGACTTAATGTCAGGTATAATAGATGAATGATCAAACCACATTCTAGCAAACCCAAATGAGAAGGCCCAGACAAGATGATGGTAGGCTTCAGAAGGATGGCGTAATGATCTGAACCCAAGGTTTCAAGTAACAACTCATTCATCTCCCCAAAGTGGTCTGACCAAGGAGTAGAGCACAAAAATCATCCAATCTAGAAAAAGAAGGTTTTCTGAGGGAACAACTGCGTATGGTACAAGCTCCACACCAAGGGGAATGGACATTGGAGCTCTTAATCTGGGACCACCAATTCTTGTAATCACCGAGGGGCGAGACGAGGTGCTGCCGTTGTGGAGCTTTCTGTAGAGGTTAAAGATTAGACTGTAGCAGCCTTCTTAACATATGGCCCTGCAGCGCTTCAAGGCTGATCTGGGGGGAACATGGAACCTTTACAGCAGCCCCCACCAACGTAGGTTTCATAGGATACTTCCCTAAATCCATTGTTTAAACACTAGAAAGTTGGAAGTGTCGGCGTACTCCATCATCGATTCATCATAATTATGGGATTGCAGTATGCACCACCATTGTCTCAGAAACGTTCATTATAAGGATTTTCTAGTAAACTGAGATATCGAGGAACAATAAATTTTTGTCATTATTTAATCTTTCTTTATGCAATAACCCTTTTATGAATAATTTATAAGATTTCTTCAACAAAAATGCATTAATCCATTTATGAATAAATTTAAAATAGAGGCATGGGGCTAAAAGAACTAATTTGAACTTTTACTGCAGTTAAAATGACCATACCCAAACTAAAAATTATTTAGTAATTAGTTTGAGCTTCATTTGAGTTGAAATTTTTTGAAAATTTGTGGATTTAACAAACGTCGTGTAAAATTTTAACCCGTTTCGACATTGTTCCTCGAGAAATGTGTTTAGTTCCACACCATTAAATACCTTGATAAATGGTATTTGTGGGTGTTTAAGAATCATCATTTCCAGTGATCTTGGAAAATGGGCATTGCCTGGCCACCGGCTGACCTGTGTCACGCGGCCAAGACGAGCCATCGCTCGCTTCGCAATATTAATAAAAATCCCATTTAACGTGTATATCGAGGCACACATATAGAAGCAGAGCAAAAGTTCAACAAGTTTTTATGAGGTATTGTCCTCTAAATTCAGCTCAAACGAATTGACAAACAATAATTTTCATTTAGTAGCGTCTTTTAGGTAAATGAAACTTAGGGAGATCCTAAATAGGCAGTCAAACTAAAAATAGTGCCCTTTTACCCCCCAATATCTATTTAAAAATTTTCCTAAACAAAGAAAACTGCCCACAAATAAGTCCTTTGCCCTGTTAAATACTTGACCATTTGAACTTCCCCCCTCCCGCCCTAAAAGATAGGTACTAATATGAAAATGGGAGTTCGCAAATCTCAAAATATTACCTTTCATCATAGTGCAACACGTGTACTACATTTTAACCAATCACATCTTCACAACTGATGGTTCAAATTTTAGAACAAATCATGTCAGCCCCTAAGATGATCTAGTAGTCTAGAATAAAATATAAAACCAAAAATAAAACTATTGGTCATCTTCTAATCCACTTTTTATGTGAAGTTTTGGCTTCCAAGTGTGACCAGCAAGTATGATAGATAAATCTAGCATTTCTAAGACAAGGAATATTACCAACTGAACAAAAACTAAAAGCAACAAACTAGGGAACATTTATCTCGTGACAAGGAGAAAAAATGTCACAAGAAAAAAATACATACATGTAGGACAAATTCTTTAGTATAGAAAGTATAAATGCACTTGACCAAAGTCACATACATGCACTCTTAAAAAAATTTCAAAATGATGAGATTACATAAGGAAATAGTGTATTTATAAATGAATACTTATGAAACGATTGATAAATAACCACAAATGATACAATTCAAATATCCAACTTACTTAATATAGAAGTCAATTATTGTATCGTTGATGAAAGTTTCTGGTTGCAATAGTTCAACGTCTCTCTTGCTAATCGAAACAGCATCAGGATCACCTTTCGGGTAGACAACATCTTCGAAGGGTTCACTGAAACTGACAGTTTCCAATTTTATTAATACAGATCGCAGAATAATGTGCCTTAATTAATAATATTGCATGGCAATAAACCCTTTAACAAAACTTGCATTGACAACACAAATTTAGGAAGCTAAAACACACATTATGAAAAGCATCATCCAATACAGTATAACTTATGTTGAAAGCTTTGATGGGACTTTGAGTATAGGTGTGGGGTTAATTGACCCATATAATTAATGGCCCTTATGTGGGCTTTGTTGACCCATTTCTATGTTCATGTGAAATCTCAAGGGTCCATTTGTCTTTTCCATCCAAGAAGATTCTGGAAAAAGGGGAGAAGGGAGATGAATAATTGCAGAAAGTGATTAATTACTTATCAGTTAATTTGTTGTCCACTTTCTTTCCACTTCTCCTTCATCTTCGTCTTATTCCCTCTGAACCCTAAAATCTAATTAGGGACTTAGATTTTCCCATTAAAACTTAAAAATCCCTCAATGGTAACCAAATCTATGCATATTGATTTTTCAAATTCTTTCCATGCATAATAACAATAATAAATAAATCAGTACATAAATAAATAAGTAAATAAAATGGCCTTGAATATCGCACGAACTCACGTGAGATTCAAAATAATCACGAACTTTTGATTTTATTTACAATTTTAAAACTGAATCGATGTTATTTGGCCCATTTTATGATCTTTTGACCATATCATGTTGTTCCGTGATCCAATTTGAATTGTTTCCAATCACGAATTGACTACCTCTAAATTGACTACTCTAAGCTTATAAGACTTAAGGTTCATAAGTGCGCGAAAAGGGCTTTCTTTTGGATTCCTAAACCGTTAAAATGCCTATGGCAAGATTCAAACCATAGACATATAATACCATCCCCCACGAGTCTTACCAATTGAGCTAGCATCGTGGGGATTAAAGTTCATAACTTATAATTTCTATAAAAATAATAAAATAAATATAATGATAGTAATAATAATTCAAACAAGTGATACATCACCTGTCCAACATGGATTGCTATCCTGATACCAAATGAAATATTGAAAATTTTCTAAAAAAGGCCAACGTGTAGAATGCGGCGAATATATAAACCACGGTGAAAACTATCCATTAAGTGTTTTGATAGGCATATACCAACAAAAGTTACGTTATAGACATGGAGATTCTTTCTTAATTTTTTTTCAAATCTTCAACCATTTTCATAAAAAATGGGATTTAAGACCTTTTGACTCCAACTCGTGCTTTAAAAAATTTTGACTAAAATTTTACAAGTTTCGTTCTGCTTCGATGAAAACCTACGACCGACTTTTCATTTGTTTTTCATCGTCGGTTGCCCCAAGGGACGCCCAACCTTTGTGGAAGTGAGGGGAGTTAGATGGGCTCACCAACATATCGTCCCCAATGGTCTTGGGATTGTAATGCAAGTCAGAGAAGGAAACTCACAAAATTCCGATATGAGAAAAGTTATGCTTATGTACGACCTTAGTTAAGTATTTTATTTTCATGATTTTATGTTATGTAATTTCGTTGTTTAGGAAAAGGGGTAGTTTTATGATAGTTTAAAGTTGTAATTTTGGTGTTTTGGGTAAGCTTTAAGTCATTTTAGGTAGTACCAAATTAGAAGTCTTTTGGAAGATTTTTAGTTAATTTTGAAGATTTGGGAGCTTATAAAGATAACCCCAACTGCAAAAACCAAATCTCATTGCTTATACGAAACAAAGATTGTTCTTTTCCCTTTTGTTCTTGGTGAAGAGTTATGAAGTCCAAGGAAAGGAAGGTTGTTGAAATTTGTCGTCGGATTCACCCCAAATACGCACTGCATCATATTGTATCTTTTACAGAGTTTCTTTGCGTGTGTTCACTGTTTTCCAAATTAACAATGAATCATTTAGTTGCGGATGCTTGTATTAACTTTCCCTAAATTTTGGTCTGGACAAATGGAGACTTGGTTTTCCTGTGGACGTCAATATAAAACTACCCCCCAAGTTCCAAGGTAGAGTCACTACATAAAGGTATGGATATCGAAATGAGTTGTACTTTGTGGGATTGACTAAAAACTACTATGCATTTCTTTTCTTAATTCTTTATAGGAAAAACAAAGTATTTCATTAAGAAAAACTAACAAAGCACTGAACAGATCACGTGTTGTTGTTATGCACAATATCCCCAATCAAAAATACCATAAGAGAATTGGGAGTTCTTAACATTTCCAAGAGGACCCTGAAATCGTGCTTGGAAGTCCTTGATATGCATTTCTTCTTCATTGTGAATGAGTTAGTAAGATTTGGACGCATTAGATAGGAAATTTTGGTTTATGCTGAATGAAGGCGAAGTTATAAGAAGTGTTGGTTGAGTCTTGGAAACCACTTAATCAACTTTTGTCCAAAGAGAGTAATACGGAAAGCTACTCCCCTTTGTTTTATGTCGCGTGGTTTTGAAGAACATAACCAAATATTTGTAACGTGATATTAAAGAAGTGATCATGGAGATTCAATTAGTGTTGTGGGGTTCAGTATCTTATCACATATTTTTCCTTTTTAAAAAAATCCAAAATGTCCACCCCACGAAGCAGCAACCACTCTTTTATGAGCTAAATAGTGAAAAAGGATGCTCTCGCTCAAGTTGTTCCAAACTACATGAAATCACAAATCAGAACATATCTGGATCGATAAAGTGTATGAAAAGTGGTGCCACTGGACTCACTCAGATAAGTTAAATTGGAGTCTTTCAGAACAATTCAAGCTAAAAGGTATAAAGAAGGATTGCCAAGGCATTTGCAATGAAATCAAAGTTCTTGTTTGGCATAGGGGCGAAATTGGGGGTTATTCAAAATATCGATCTCCATGTGTGTATGTTTGATTGGAATAGCTCGCTTTCCCTTTAGTTTAGACGGTGGCTTGTTGTACTTGTATTTTTTTCCCTTGCGACTTTCTCAGTCACTTGGTTTCACTTTTACACTTTGTTTGTTATATATAGTGGAGCCATTGAATAAGCTTCTGGTGTAACCTCAATTCCCAACAAGTTCAGTTCAAAAAAAAATTAACAAACAAACCATCTTGAATGGTTTATTTAAGAGGCAGCTCCATGTTTCGCCTCTTCTAGATTAGTAGTCACTCAACTGTCACAAAACAAAACAGTACATCGCTTTCAAGTATTGAGGACTTCAAAAAGAGATAATTGGATCTTACAATGGAGATTTAACTAAAAAAATGAACTTAGAAGCAGAGCACTTGAACATTCGAACATACAACAATATTAGTAACAATAACATGTCAACTTAGTTATTAATAAGCATAAAATAGGGATATGAAAGGGAACAAAGCTCGTGACTACTCACTTGGGATAATAGCGATTTGAAGTTCCATTCTTCATTTCCCATCCATCAGTACTGAATAATATAATTGAGCACATAAATGAAAAACAATAATAATAATAATAATAATAATACTAACAATAATATATAAATAAATAATCAAATGGAAATAATACTTGAATACAGAAACAAATTAAGTAATATAGTGTATAATTGTTATAACTAACATGCACTATCTACTATAATTTCAAATTCAACAACAATTATATGCTTAACCTAGATTAAAACATATCAATAACAATCCCAAAGAAAAAGAGAAAAAACCATAAAAGTAATTGTACGCTAGAACAGTGGCAGGTGAAAGAATTCAACACGTGGGGGAAGAGCCTGAATCAACTCAAGGATAATATCACAGAGGGAAGCGATGGGAGGTGTGCTCCTGAAGGAAAAGCCCAAATATTTCTCTAAGCCTATATAACAATGACACGGTACGAGTATCAGTATCCGACATGAATACGAGGTGTCGGACACGTCATCTAAAAAACACAATACGATATGCGTTGGGGACGCGCCTAAACATCTTAGTATTATTTACTCTTTCAACAATAAGTTTTGAATTATAGTCACATTCATTCAAGTCAATATTGTTACTATTGACTTTCCATAATATGCTTATAAAAGTACAAAGAATTGAAACATTTGAAAGATATATAAAAGAGTTGATGATCTAAGCATGGAATAGAGTTGATATATGAAAGACTTTCCAATGGAAATATTCGTTAGTCTTAACACTAAAATTTGACATGATACATTCCAACATGTTTTTTTTTTATAGAAATAGAGTATCGTTGTTACATAGCTCTAAGACATCTTTGCTAACAAATGTTTGGGCTTTGACGAGAAACCAGACGAAGGACCCAAGCTTGAGAAGAAAAACATCAAGATCCAAAATATATTTTCTTTTAACTCTCTTGGGAGAAAAAACAAGAAATCCAAAGCGGTTGGTTATCTAAAAAATGTGGGGCCCATTAGTAGGAGTTTGTTCATAGGTCATGGGTGCCCAAATGAATTTAACCCCAAATCCAAATGCAGAGATGCCTTTTATGCCTCCTTTGGCTATGTCCAAAGTTAAGGTTTTGTTCGATCTAGTGTGAACTTTTTCTTCTTCATCACTGGAGAAGGTAGCCCACTTTCCCCTTTGATCACACATTATTCGGAAGAGACCACCTTTTTCCCTTTATGAGGTGAATATATATTTAATCTCAAAATTCTTCACTTTGATTGGAGCAGCCTCGAGATTCAAAATAATTAAGAGCTGGGTTGTTGGGATTAGCAATCGTGAGTTGTCAACCCTTGCAGCTCAAATTGAGTTGTCTTCAATCATAGGAAGTGATAGTTTCTGGTTATACAAGTTCTAGTTAGATGCTATTAAGTATTAAAAACATTTCTTCCAAAACAATGAACTCACTCCAGTCATAAGAAAATTTTCAAAAATTTTGACTAAAAGTAGACTTATTACTCGCTTAAAAGAAGAAAAAAAAAACACCACCTTAGATTCCATTTTGAAAGTTTGATGACTTAATAGAACGTTTCCAATGGTGTAAAGATTGATGGAAAAGTAGGCTTCTCTCAATTAGGGCAAGGCTCATTTTAGCAAAAGGTGCCTTGGCCAAATTTTTTTTTTTTCCAATTGCTGGCTAGTAGATTGATTTTTGTTCCTTTTATTATTATTATTATTATTATTATTATTATTATTACTGTTATTATTTTATTTTTTATTTTTTTTGGAGGGAGGGGGGTGTCTGATTGATTGGTGGAGTTGGCAAGAAATTTCTTCTTTTTTCACAATCATGGTGGTTTGAGAGTTCACACATTCATTAACTTATGCATTAAGTAAAAATTATAATCATTTAGGATTTATAATTATCAGTTACCATTGTGTTGATAATTTAGACTGATGGGGAACTAGAATAAATCACCATATTAAAAAAAATAAAAAATAAAACTGAAAAGAGCAACAAAATCCTCCTTCAAGGCACCTTAGTGTGATATGATATCACTGATATCCAGCTCACATTTTTAAAATATGTAGATATCAAGTAACTAGTACATTAGAAAAATCAAAAGAAACCTTGTAACTTTTTCAAAATGATCAGATGTTCCATCAGGAGGTAAACCAAACAAACTCACTTTAGCAATTCTCTCCACACAGCTCTGTATCTGGCATCAATTAACATGATTCTTTCCTGAGTTTCAAACCAGGACGGATCACAAACTGAAAATTTCAACTCCATTACTTCTGAAAATATATTACAAACAGAACATTAGAATATCAACAATAAAGAAAGAAATATAAGAAATACAAACATAGACACGGTTTACAAATCATAGGTGGGTCACTTGATGTCATCCATTAGAAATTATACATTATACAGGGCAGCAAAATCTCAACAAGCTTTTATTTCTTCATTTTAAGGAAAAAAATATCAAAAAGATAATGAATAAAGATTTCTTCATTTTATGAACAAAATATCAAAAAGATAATGATTAAAGATGACTAACTTATTTAGTGTTTAAGATGAGTTGAAATTATTCATTTCTATTCTGAAAGTCCACTCAAAGAACAATGGATTCAAATTAATGTAGAGTTAGGGTGTGTCTATGATATAATGATAGAATTAAAAATAAACGGGAATCGAAAATACAGCAGAAATTGAAATAAATTGACGATGAAAGTTAATAAATGAAAGACAAATAAATAAATTATTTTTATTCAATCAAACAATTAACAATGAACAACCTAGACCCTTTTATAATTAACCTAAGTTTTATGACAAGAAACAATCCCTAAACCTAATTGGAAACCAATGCCATAACTATTACAGGATGTTGCTAAATAGGCCCAACTACTAATAATAATATTGCTAAAATACTAATGTTGCTAAAAGAACCCGCTTACATAAGTTTGATTTTGTTTTTTTATGGTAAATATAAAAATAGTGGAGACATCATGGACGAGATGAGAAAAGCGAGAGCGAGCATAAAATATGTGACCTCACACAACATATCCTTTCTCAAAACATGGACAAAACTTTCTATGAGGAGCAAAGAATAGTTTTCCATGGAAAACTCAAGAAACATGGCTATCTTCAAAATCGTGGGACAAATACTTTTCTCATTTTCTCTCTTATCTCCACCATTTTTGTGGTTTTCCATGAAATAAAAAACAAAACACACCCAAATTTTCATACTGACAAAAGGAATCTTTTTTTTTGTACTTTTGTATCTGCAAAATAGGGGTGCAATATTATATTCAACAAGATGCCATTATATACAGGAAGAAAGAGAGGGGGCGCCACCTTACAGTTGACCCCCAACCATACATACAACTGCAATAAGGAAAGAAAAAAAAATTCAAAGGTATTTGATCAATAATTTTGCATTTTCTTTCAAAAAATTAGGCATTTTAAACAAAAACAAGGAAAAAATTAACATTACTGTAATGATGATAAAGATAAATTTAAGAATGTGCGAACTTTTCTAAGGATTTAAATCTTTTTATGGACAATAGCAATTCTAAGTTTATACTTAAAGTGTCACATTACAGAACAATGATAATGTATCCATCCAAGCACCCAGGAACATACACAATTCAACCGAATATAAATGTATCCCCATGCTACACACTTATATTTTTCTACATCTGAATCAGGTTTTAGCAATGGATTCAAATGTGCAATGTATTTACATAGAAAAAAAATCCTAGTCATGAAACTACGTCAAAAAGCATCAAATAAGGTTTGCGTTAGTTAAACACTGTCGAAGGAGTGAAAAGTTATCAAAGCTTCATAGTAGAGGCCAGGAAGAGCAGCTGGACTGATCCAATTTACACGAGAGACACCTGATGACTTGTTCTAAATAGCAAGATCAAAGTTCCTTGTATTTGTTTATTTGTTATGCCTCTACGTTTATTTGCCATGCCTCCTTGAGTTGGATAGAGTTTAGAATCTTTTATTGTAACATTTTGCTTGAGTTTGAATCAATACATAGCATATACTTCAGTTGTGCTGCGTGATGCAGAAGCTTGGATTTAGTTACTTAGCTTAGAAAAGATCAAAGAGAAGGAAATTGAGAAGAAAACCAATTAAAAGCACAAAGATTTAAATGAGAAAACCATCAACAAAACAATAGGAACCTTTTTCTATAAGATTTTGCTTGTGTTTGAGAGTTTTCTATGGAAGCTCTTAGAGGTGTTTATCACATTTGAAAAAATAAATAAATAAACCTAGAAACATCACTTCTGTACCTGTTTTGTTTTGATCGAACTGGAACATTTGAATGCAGGTGAAATATAGATATCAATAACTGAAAGTATATGCTAGGAATCTAATGATGAATGAATTTTTTGTGACCATGATGGGTGACTTCTAAATATCAAAGAGGCCAACTAACAAAACAATGGTGCAGAACAAAAAGTGAGCAAGGATACCAGAAAAGACAAACCTGAATGTCTATCTGAACTTTCAGCTGCTTCATCAACATTTGGCAGTATAGATAGCTTAACTAGAGCTGTCTCAACCTGAAGAAGCCACATATAAAGAAGAATTGGTTGCAATTCCATACAGCACGGCGAAAAAAAATAACTTCCAAGAGGGCCGGAACCCACCCTTTCATACCACTGAGACACAATACCATTGACCTCATCAACAACCCATTCTTTGCTAAATGGTTCCTTGCTTCCATTTGAATTGATACCATAAAGCTTAATCCCACTACTACAAAATGTTAGTGAAGATTCTGTTGAGTATTTGTCCCCATAAAGAAGATAATCAGGGGTAACAGCAATACCCGCAGGTGACTTTTCCTGCCAATTTTACCAAACACCAGTCACGTCAAAAACAATATTTTGTTGCATGACAACAATAGAATAATGAGAACGGCAAGCATCTTTAGAAAGAGAAGCATGACTAAAATGTGGAACAACAGATAATATAATAATTATGGAATGCAATCCAATGACAGAAACAAAAATCTAAAGCACCACTCATCGTTTTCTCCTGTTTATTGATCATGACAACCAAATATCTACATCCTTGGTAGTCAACTATAACAACTGTTTGCCCAGATGAATCACCCAGTCAGACAGGTTCAGAATAGAAATACACCCACCTCAGAACCCCAAAAACAGATAAATAATAGGCAACATAAATAAAAATTGTATCCTCACAGAAATCAACTTCACAGTCAAGGTATACTGAATTGTACAATAAGACAGCTACTCTGGCGAGAGTAAAATAGAGGGAAATTGTGGTGCAGGCGTCTTTTTCCAGCAAAAGAAGAACCTTTTGACATTTGCATTCTTTACTGCTCATTGAGGATGCAAGTTGAATAAACTTCATTATGCAAACAGAAAAATTCTCGGCTACGTGCAGATGCCAAATAGTATATAGATCGAACACATCCATTTCACTACCAAGATAAGGAGGTAGTGCAACTCATCCCTTGATAAGCATGTTTTGCACCTCATACTGTTATAGGATTGGTAGAAGTAGCACAAGGTTGAAGGTCGCAACAAGTTTTTTTTTTTCCTTTTTTGATCAGCAAGACAACAATATATGCGTGCAAAAATGCGAGAATGAGAAGGGGCTTGCGCTGCTACAAAAAAGTCAAACATAGAATTGTGGGAGTTGCTTTCAGATACGTAAAATGTGGATCTATGTCGGTTCCACGTGACGCACTTTATCTTTAAACATTCTTGCTTTTGAATTTATTGCTTCTTATGTTTTATACTTTAGCATCCTTAGCGTCTTTCTATTAAAATGCATAAACCTATAATTGGTAACAAAGCCATGGCCAGGAAGGTATGAGCCTGTTGGGTTTTCTTTTTGCCAATAGCTAAGGTATCAGAGCCAGCTTAGAAAGTTTTTGGTTTTTCAATGTCAGATGGAATAAATGCAAAGTACTTAACAAAGATGCTACAAATTTCCTATAATGTACATTTTATTGATTTTCCATGAAATGGAAGAGTAGCTCCACTAAATGGAACCGGTGCTTTTACCGAATCAATCAGATTTGCCACTACCTCTTTTTATTGAATCACAGAGTTACTAAGAGTCCTGAATTTCTACATCAAAATCTTGAGAGCCTTTTCCAAGGGAGCTGCTTTGATTAGTATGCTATATAGTTGCCACAACAACAGTGCTCTACATAAGAAAACAAAGTCAAATTTTTATTTGCACTCGCGAGAGGTATAGTGAACATCCTCAAACCATAAACAAAAATAAACATGATGTCCAACGACTAAACCTTCCTTCTTAAAAAGCATATGAAAACATTTTTGCAAATAGGGATGGCAACTACCCCTAGATATCCGAGTACCACCACCCCCCCCCCCCCCCCCCCAACCAAAAAAAAAAGGGGTAAATAAATGGGTTTTGGAGCGGAGATGGAGAGAGAGGCAAAAGCCAAATCAGCTTCCAAGGCACAGCCGGGGATAAGGTGTTTCTCAGGTACATCCAAATCCCAGAAAATATATTAATTTCAGCCACTCAGCCCTTTCAGAGAGTCAACAGCCCATTCAGCAATCCATGTTCGCAACATGGTGAGCAGCACTAACTTATAACAAAGTAAAAGTATTGCTACTCTTTCAGTACATGTGGGACTAAAAATTGCTATATTTTACCTTAATCTCTAACCGTCCATTTACTAGCTCGAGATCCACACAACTACAATCTCTCTTTGAAAGAGTTTGGTCCCACATCTCCCAGATAAGTTGTGAAACCCCACCATCAGTCTTGAAAACTGAACATGGACAGCTCCTTCTAATATTAGCTAAATTCCATGGGCCTGCTTAGGTATGGACCTACATGAGCCTTCTTATGCCTAAATATTAGGCCTGTAATAATGCCTTGTATGCATTCTATTAAGAAAATATATAAATTTTATCCCGGAGCTTACACAGAGTGTGGCAGGAATTCTTGTTTGTTTATGGGACGGGGTTGGATCCCCTTCTTGTTTGTTTATGGGACGGGGTTGGATCCCCTTATGAAATCTTCCGAGGATCAAGGTGAATATGGGGTGCCAAAACTTGCCAGGCTGGGGATGAGAGCGCAAATATGCCCTACCCTGTTTCCATGATTCCATCCCTAATTGCAAATACAGAACCCTCTTCATCCTATGGAATTTCTTCAGCTTCTAAATTAGATTTTCTTTCGAAAGTATAATCTGTGTTGAATATTGATTCTTATTCTATATATACAACAAATCCATTGTAGTTAAGACGTTGAGGCGGAGGTGAGGCGGACAGGCCTGAAAACGCAAGGCGTGAGGCGGGGCGGACGCCTCACTTCTTTGAGGCGGTCTTAACTTTTTTTAAAGATTTTTTTACAATAAATTGAAACATATTAGCATAGTATTATACATCATCATTTTGACAAGTATCGTAAACAAATATATACAAAAAGTGACACAACTACCTAGAATCAAAATAATTTTAAAGATTTTTTAATAAATTGAAACATATCAGCATAGTAGTATACATCATCATTTTGATAAATATCATAAGCAAATATGTACAAAAAGTGACACAACTACCTAGAATCAAAATGAAAATATAATAAAGTTACATAGCATAGCGAAAAGATGCACTGCATAAGTGTCAAGTAACTTGCAAACATCCACTAAATCGTTAAAAATCAATAATCTTGAAAAAAATAGGAACTTGAGAATATTGAACATTTGCTAGAAGAAATTATTGGTAAAAATCCACAAGTATAATCACTATTAGTATTACAAAAGCATAAAAATCATTGAACTAAGCTATGAAAAATCAAGATTGATGTTGATCACATATTGATCAAAACATGGTAATTTTTTCCAAAAAATAATATAAAAAGTGTGACAAATTTATCAAAACTTAAACGTTTTATCTTGTTTTTATCAAATTGATCAAATATTACACCAAGAAACATAAAACCTTATTATAGAATGGATTGCAACCTCTTTTTGCAGCATGCAAATGGGTTGCAATTGGGCTGGCTACAACCAGTTTTTGGGCTGAGGCGGTTGAGGCAGTGAGGCGGGGCGAGGCGGTTGAGGTAGTGAGGCAGAGCGAGGTGGTCTGAGGCGGACGCCTCATTTCACTGCACCGCATTGCCTCACTTTGAGGCGAAATTTTGTAAAAACACATTGAGGGGTGCCTAGGCGATCGCCTTAACGACACTGAACAAATCATTAATCACTTTTATAAAATTTATAAATATATATATATATATAACCAGGCAAGATAGAACATAACAAAATCGCTACTGATGAACGAAGAGTCACAAATAAGAGAAGATCAATTAGTGTATCTTAAGTTCTTAACAAGGTTTTCCCAAGAAAACATAAAATCTTCTATTTCCAGTTTCTCAGTGACCTTAGCAGTATCAGCCCACTGTAAAAATGAAATATTATAAAAAATTAAAATTTCATTTGTGCAACAGCTTGAAAGAAACAGTAAGGTATTTGATGAAGGTCAATCTTGATCGTAAGCTTTGTTTGAATTTCATAGTCCATTGCATTGGGTATCAGGTAAAGCTACACTAAATGGCATTCCTTTAGTGAAAAACTTTATTATGACTTTCTAATTTAACTCTCTCAAAATGTGTATTTCAGTACCAATGAGAGGATACCACGACCGCGTTTGCTACCACGTCAGAGTCAAAATGAAAGTTAAATTAAAGAGTCGGAGTCTTAGTCACATAAACCGAGTCTTAGTCACATAAACCTTCTCTCAGTGGTGATGTGCTCTCAAACCTTGCTCCGGCACTTTGGGGTAGATTCTTCTCAAATCCCCACTCTCTCGTCTACCAAATCTTGCTCTCAAAATCTTAGATCCAGTCATGACAATTTGGTGTTGATTATTCTCGAATCTCCTTTTTATGGTTCATGATATCACTTCCAAAATTTGAATCATCGTTCAAATACCTTTGTTTCATAAATCTTTTGGTTATTAATGATTATTATATTTTTAAGTATATTGCTAAAAATGTTTCACGTGCACAATAGGTTTTAAATTTCCATTGTTCAAATGTTTTTATAAGTCTTAACTATTTATCTTATGCATTGTTCAAATGTTCACGTGAAAAAAATCGAAGAAAGATGATTGAAGAAACAAAATTATAGTTAGTAAAGGCTTATACTACTGGAGATGAAAGTGATGATCTATCAGGTAACACAAAGGCTAGAGGGACAGACCCAAGCAACACTATCGACAACGACAGCGCCGCAGGAGCTCACACCCAGCACCGTTGTCGATGGCGCCTCAATCCGACAGAACCAGCACCAAGGAAAAACACAAACAGATACAAAAGAAGATAGCGAAGAATTACTTGGTGAGGAGAGGATTTGCATACCTAATTCTCGCCACTGGTGTTGCCACTTCCTAGGGTGTCATCACCGCACCAATCGCATGCTCCCTCTTTTTGTCGCCTTTCTAGCAACAGCATCAGTCCCAGCTCCCCATCTCAATCGAAACTCTCAAACGATTGATCACAAAATATCCAATGTCAATCAAAGCCCTCATCACTTTGTCCTCGCCAAGTGTCACAAATCAGTCACCCCCCTCCACAACTCCATCACATCGCAGCCTCTTCCCCAACCTCCTAGCCACCTCTTGCCCTCCCTCGAAGCCACCCACACCTCTTGTCTCATTCGTTTGGCGTCCACCAGTCCATTCAGTTCCTCTAGCTTTCTCCTTCGTCACCACCTCCACCCTCCCCCACCACATTGATCGCCTCCCATGGCCACCATCCCTATTCTACCGATTATATTCAGATCTTCCACAGATCGATCGACCTTGCCAATCAATTACACACATTTCGTTCGCAGCCCACAAACTTCACAGGTCAATTGAACCCCCCAACCCCCTCCCTTCTACTCGCTTCCCTCCATCGCAAACCCCCCATTCTCCATCGATCAACAGCCACACCCCAAGTTCCAGCGCAAAACCCCACCTCGATCGGACAAACTTTGCAACCCCCATTTCCTCCTTCGCAACCACCTTCGACAAAACAGTCCTCCCTCCATCGAAGTCCCACCTTCAGTCGATCGACCTCCCAAAATTCCCCTCTATGTTTCTGTTAGTAAAGAGAAAGACCTTTTTTTCATACAAGTCCCTCCTACTTTCAATTTAGTCCATGGCAACAATATTTAAATTAAGTCCCTGGGTTCCCTTGGCTATTTCCACCCCCTAAACTCGTCGTTACTGCCACCAACTGTTGTTGTTTCTGATCAGGCTATTCCCACCAGATCACAGCATCCGTGACACCGCCGAACACGTTTTTGGATCCAATTTGGGACAATTTGAATCTCATTTTTAGAAATTTGCGCACAGATTTGAAATTTGAATTGGATATCCTTTGAGCCGCGGAATCTTCTTGGAATTTGTATTTGGTGGCTCAATTTGAAATTATTTATTTGTGCTCAAAACACTTACAAAGATAAGGTTAGAGGTCGACTTATGCGGACACTTTACATTCTATTGTTGTTTGTGCAAATATGACTTCCTTGGCTTCAAGCTCGAGGACGAGCTTCTTCAACCCGGGGAGGTTGATTTAATTAGGATAGTAGTAATACTAGCAATAATAATATTTTAGGCATATTAAGAATTCTAGTATTATTAGGACATTTTTTCCGATCAGGTTTAGGGTTTATTTTAGAAGTTATGTTAGTTATAAATACAAGCGCAGATTGATCATTGTAATTTTGTTTTTAATGAAATAAAATTTATTTTGTTTATTAGTTATTTATGTTTATTTTATAGTTGTTATTTCAAATTATTCCGTTATTTCAATTCTTGTTCAGTTTATTTCGATTATTCTTTTAAATATATCATAGGCACTTTGAACATTAACAAAATTTGAAGTAAAGCGCTCTCACGCTCCCACTCTCACTTGCACTTCACGCTCTGATAACGACTAAGGTCAGAGTAGAACTCGTTGTTCATTGAGAAAAGCCCATCTTCCCACACTAAACTCTCTTTTGTGTGTTCTAGGATGTTTGAACTTCTACTATACTGTCATTTTCATTTGAATCTTGAGATTTCGGATTCTGGAGTTACGAATTGTTCAAAATTCACTCTCACAAGGTATTAGTTTACCCTTAGCATCACAATACTAAGCATAGCCTTCCAATCAAGATCAAACTAAATTTTGTAAAGTTCTATCCAAAAGGATAAGATTCTGATTGTACGAATCCCAGGTTACCTTAGCCTAAAAGAACTTTTATTTCAATCTAAAATTGACAATAACCTTAATTTAGAGTATGACTTCAGTTTTTCCCTTGTACTGTTTAGGTATTTCAAAAATAGTGGATTGTCCCCAAGATCTTACTCAATACAATTGTATTTGCACTTGGTGTTCTAAATCTGACAGACCTTAATTAGACTTTTACGAGCATCAATAAAATGCCCACCCAATCCATGGTCAGCTTAAACCTTGCAAAAACGCATTTTACTGACTAATTAAAAAGAAGGGAATAGAACTTACCATTAACCAACTACTAGAACTATCATCTGAAGCCAAGCCTTCAAAGGAACCTGAAGTTTACAAATACAAGCTAGTAAGAATGGTAAGACACACTAGTATATGTGCATAATGATGAGAGGCAAACCTCGACCTTCTCCAATTTCAGAAGTGTGAACCACACTTGCATCGTCATCTGAAATCACATCAACCGGATCATTCTGCAGCAATAACAGACAAAGTAAGTCACTTGGATAATTAGTCTAGAATATGGATTAATGTTAAAAGGCAAGAAGGCAGCCAAGTACAATTGATGGCAAGTCCATAATACTATAGTTAACTTCTTCCCTCCCAGATGAAGACATTCCAGGAAATAAGGCTTCTGCTGCCAGTGTCTTTGAACTCTCTGTTGTATGTGTGCTAAAGCTCGAGCATCCCGGTAAAATGAGTTTACAGTCAGAAGTATGTTGATAGGTAATAGCATGTTCTTCTTTACTGTTAGAATTAATTACTGGATTTTCTTCTGGCAGACAAACTGCATGATCAATTGCACAACCCCCATCAGACTTGCCAAGGTCATCTGACCCAAAATTCTTGTATTCGTGATCGCTATTAGCATCATCGACATCAACACATGGTATATCATGAATTTCCCCAATTTTTTGATGACTCGTTTCCTTGGCAACTACAGCAAACAAAATCATGGACTCAATCAATTATTATCTTCTCAAAGCAGGACAATAAAGCCTTATAATTATTGGTAAAACAACATAGATCATGGCATATGTAGATAAGATAATAAAGTGGCATAAACTTACCTATACAGTTATATACTTTGACTCATGAAACGTAACAAATATTTTCCTCACTGCTCATTTAGTCAATTTCACTAACATAAAAGCTTACTAAAAATAAGAAAATGTTAGAGATAATATCCCGTAGTTCCTTCTTTTTTTCTCGTGTGTTCTCACGCATTATTTGTAAAAGTTACAAATTTAGAGATCTGAAAATATTTCATATCACATCATTTGGACTCTCCCCCTACTGTAGCTTTTAAAAGATGTGTTTACGAGATACTGAGAATGCCAAGGCTCAAAATGAAACTCTGCCAAATCCCACTGCCACAAAGAACACTCGATCACAAATTAATTTTGAGCCAAACCCCAGCACATAGCATACAAAACATAAAAAATAATGACTTAACGACCTAATAAAATAAAATAAAGTAAATTTTCCAATTTCATTGCAAAAAGCAAACAAAGAAGGAAAAAATCAGCCTCAAACTCTCTTCTCACATTTCACATTTACATGTCAGTGTCCTCATCTTTCCTCTTCTGCCAACTCTCCTTCGTATGTGAATTTTTAAAAAACAAAACCTATATTTTATACTCCTACCTTACAAGTTTGACTGATGGCTTTCCCTTTTTGAAAATATCATACAAGACTAATGCTTGACAGTTGACATCACAGACTCCATTATTGCCTCGTGCATGGTTTAAAAAAGCTTGCTTAGACAATGAAGTAGTAACCTTTTTTAGGCGTGAGACGGAAATCTGTGAGGCTTAAGCTTCATCAGGAATGTGTGAGGCTCAATCATGGCCCAAGGCACAACTCGAGGCATAGCCCCAATGCACTCTTTTATCCATAGTTTGTTTTCCAACATTTGAGAACACATTATAGGTAGAAAAAAATCAAATTAAATTCATTTAATAAAAGTCAAGTTCGGCATTAATTTAGTTAAACATCATTGTATCATCCACATGCCGCAATATTTGTGCATGTTTAAATGCTATCTATTCAAACCAAACATATGTTTATTATACAATTACTTTCTAACTATAGTCACGCCTTTTGAGTCCTAAATAGGGGTGTTAATTGGTTCCCAAAAACCAACCGAACCGTTCGAACCGAATCGAACTGAACCAAAAAACCCAAACTGATTTAAAACTAAAACCGAATGGAAAAAAAAAATTCGAATTCGGTTGGGTTTCGGGTTTTTTCCCCACACTCGACAGAACTAAACCAAATAACACCTAAGATACCTCCACGTACCAATCTAAGCCGTGCAAACATTTCATCCAACGACTCTCATTCTATTCTCTATTGTGGTTTTCATGTGGTCCTCTGTGCTCCCTTGGTCCCACTTAAAAGCAATCTGAAATCTGGACCACATGTTTCCTCTTCTTTCATTGACACCACGACAATTAGGAGAGAAAGGGAGGTATTTTCCATCCTTCTTTCATTGGAACAAATTCTCTATTAGAATCAAACAAAGGGATCTGCCTGCAACAAGGAGAAGAAGGTGACACACACCCCCGGCACCTTCTAGCCACGTCTCACTAACCTGCGCCCTTCATATCTCTTCACTCTTCATATCTCTTCACTGGCACATAAACAACAAAGCTTTGTTGTTCCAGTTGTTGTATGTCAACAACAACAACACTTGGAGGACGAGAGAGCGAATGGGGTTTGGTTTCTTAATCCGATCACAAAACCTCTAACCCCCAATTCCTCAATTTGATCGTCTCTTGTCGAAGAAGATCAATTGAATTTGAATTCGTATGCCAAGGATGATGGTAAAGAAGTCCTCTAAAGCGTCAATTGTGGAAGGGTTGGGTGTTTGGGGTTTGTTACCCCCTTTTCTACACGAAGCTGATGACTCATTTCACCCAATTAACAAACCCTTTCATGCATTCTTCTTCTTCTACTGCCACTGTTGCATTCTTGTTCTTCTACTACTGCCACAATCTTCTTCTTTTGTATTGTGTTGGAAAAAAATAATTAATAAATTAATAAAAAAGGGAAAAACTAGAAAAAACCAAAACCGAATCAATAGTTTGGTTCAGTTTTGGTCAAATTTTGAACGACCGAACCGATTAACACCCCTAGTCCCAAAACCTGACATCTCCCTGCACAACTTATTTTATCAGTGCACTGTCATCATAATTATAGCAAAATAATAGGAATATCGCTCCTCAATGAAGATGAGCATTGAAAATGAGAGGGCACAAGAGGTGTGCCACACAAGCTTACTGCTTAGGGTTTAGGTTTGCTATTTAACTCTTGTAAGTACCCATTTAATTGCTAACTATTTTCAGTTGAAGTTGTACAAGGCGCGCACATGGCAAAAGAAGTTTATCTCTAGCTCTTATTTTTCCATTTATAAAGATACAATACCTTCCTTCTAGTTAACTCTTCCATTATCCACTAATATTTTAATTGACGTTGATCATTTTCCCTGATTGAGGTTTTCCCAAAATACTGAAATTTTACAAACAATGAACGTGAAAATAGGAAAAATAAAAATTCGGTCATTAAACTCAAATTCAACATCAATTTGAAATGGGGGTGGGGAAATGGATTTGACTTACAAGATTGAAGGAAAGTATACTTGGTTAGGGGAGCATCGCCTTCTGAAGATGAGGGCTTTTTAGCTTTTCCAAATTTACCCATAATTCTTCCAACAGTTGATGATTCAATGGCTTCCTCCTCCTCCTTCCAATCGAAGACCTCGAGTCGCTTACCATGACGTGAAGAACTTCTCATTTTCACCACCACATCACTCACTTGAACCCAATTGAAAATTGTGGTGTAAAAGGTGACCAGAAAGTTTGCAGATTTTGCCTTTCAAAAAAAAAGTTTGTAGATTTTCCGAAACGATCGATTGGAGAGAATTGAAGGGCGGATTCGAATCACAATCGCTTGAACGATGGTAGTTGATTAGGAGTTGATGGAATTCTGCGAGAGATTATTGTTTCGGGTTTCACTTCAGATGTAAAGTGGGAGATTTGTGTAAGAGATGGGTCGATTAGGGTTTGGGGTTTGGTTTGCAAAGAGGGGGAAAGACGAGGGAGAGAGTGTTTGCGAACGGACGGACAGATGAAGAGCCAACGCAGCAACAAATGTTATCGAGGTTTGAGTGGCTTTGACTTTGGTGGTCCAACGAACTGGTCTCCAAAATCAGGATGAGGACTTTAGCTTCGTTAAGATTTATTTCTTTAATCCAAAATGCTATGAAACCATGCTTTTGCAACGAGGTGTTGTAACTACGGTGACTTGACATGATTTTAAAATAATGATGAAATTTTCAAAGTGTTTATGTGTATCTCGAGGTTTAAAAAATTCTTCTAACGATGTCACATCATCCTGATTGCAAAACTTGATTCCCTAGCCTCATTCTTCTTTACTAATTTACCAGTGTAGATGTGCTCGTGATGCATGCAACATTCTGCTAGTGAACATTTGTAGCTCACATCCTATTATAATAACATAATTTAAAATTTTGAAGGTAATTTATCAAAATTAATGGTGTGTTTGGTTGCATGAAATTTATATCATAGTAATTCATGAATCTAAGCTAATTTAATGTTCACTGACCAATTCATCATTTAACTTTGTGATCAAGAGAATGAAAGTCCCAAAATGTGATTTTCTTGATCACAAAATCAAATAGTGGATTAGTGATAAAATCTCAAATTAACTTAAATTTATGTGGTCTCTGGATTCCCATGGCATAGGATTACATGCAACCAAACACATCCTAAGGGTGGATACACTCTACATGCGCGCGGATATTTTTTATTTTAAGGGCCTATATATAGTTTATAAATAATTAGAGGACTCCAAATAAATTATGGTATTATAGGCTTAAATATAATTAATTAAATTTTCGAAAGAACTGGTTTTGATTGTAAAAATATATGACATCTGAATGGCAAAATGGAAAATAAAATGTTAGTTGTAAGGGTCTTTTATAATTTATAAAATAATTTGGAGGATTTGAAATAAATTATATTAGGGGCTTAGATATGATATATCAATGTTTAAGAGAGGCTCGATTAGATTGTAAAAATCATGAAATGTGGAAGGCAAAATGAAAAAATACAAAAGTTAAATGTAAGGGTCTATTTATAATTTATAGATAATTGAATGGTTTCAAATAAATTATGTTAAGAGCTTAGGTATAATTAATTAATTGAGATGGTTGAATTTGATTATAAATAATATGAATTTGGTAGGGCAAAAAAGTATTAAAAAAATGTAATAGTGTTTTTTCATTCAAAGACATAAACACTCTGTCACTTTTACGACCTTTTGATTTTTTTTTTATAAATATTATAAATTTGAGAGGGCATTATCGAAATCTGAAAATTAGATTAAAGACAAGTGTGTAATAGTATCTTTCAATTAAAAGACACAAATACCCCTAGCAATATTCATTTGTGATGGTTTCAAATGTAATTATTAAGAATATGAAAGGGCAAAACAGGCAAGAAAACTTAGAGTTGAAGACATACTTTTTACTGTTCATTTGGGGAAGAGGCGTTATATAGTAAAGATTGGTTGGTGGATTGATCAAATTTAGGTTTTTCAAAATTAAATAAATTAGATCTTAATGCGAGAAATTTCCTGATTGAACATGGTCATTCTAAAAATGGAAAAAATATATTACTTAGGGTTGTTATGGTAATTAATTGGATTTAATATGGGTTATAAATTAGATAGAACATGGGTTTGAACATGGGTTTGAATATGGGTTAAGCAATTATATAATACATATGGGTTGGGTTTTGGATGATTTGAATTTTTAAGGTCCAATCGTATTGGTTTTTCTTGTAAATATGATAGAATTTTGGGCAACCCAAAAATCTGGTTGAAGACATACAAATCATTGTTCATAAGCCCAATTCTCATCATATAGTTTAGACTTTTCATAGTTACTAAATGAACTCAACTATTGGGGTTTCTTTCATCTGGTTAAACCCAAACTTGTTTAATTTTAGAGTTATTTCTTTTCTGACCCACATTAGTTTAAGGTTATTCTTGTTTGACCCCCAAAAGTTTTTTATCCAGTCTAACCCTCATTTTAAAGTTTGACTATTAGGTCAAACACATTGACCTGCCCGTGCCATCCATAAAATATGTAATGACCAAAACGCCCAAAATTTATATCTCAATTAAAAGCAAAGTGCATATTGAGGAAGATCCACATACAAAAGAAAATACAACATCTTGCAAAAATTCTCACATCTACCATCAATGCTAGTTGTCAGATCCCACTTTTACCACCTTTACCTTCCTCTATTACAAACACAGAATCAGAACTCAAACTCAAAATACAATTATTTGAAGAAATCAAGGAATTCAGTCAACACCAAATGAAAAAGAGCAAAGAGGATACCCCATAAGTGGTTGCCCTTAAAGGGGGTTTCAAATGAAACGTCAAGGAAAGCGTGGATTTGAGTATGAATTATTGAAGTGGACTGACTGTGTGTAAAGGCATCGGCCCACCTCTCGGTTTATGTGTGTGATCGTCCTGTTACTCTCATACTCACTAGAATTTGCCCATTCATTCCCAAAGTTCACATACACAAATTTGGGAGACCCCACAAGACTCCCTCATTTTTCTTAGTAAATGTTGTTGTTCTTTTAGTCAAAGGGTCTCTAAAAGTCATTGAAATGTTCAAATAAATGCACCTGGGGCTAATGCTGAGGATGGGTGGGAATTGGGACTAAATTAATAACGTCAGCAACAACCACTATGTGAACATAGGTTCAAATCAATACGAGGGGAAACAAACAAACATATTTTCAAGTTAAACATTTTTACCTCTCAAGGAAGTGCTTGCTAGGATCAGATTTGTTTCGTGAGTTCAAACCTTTTGCATTCAAGAATAAAATGAGTGGCTAGCGATTTTATTATCAAAGTAAAATATGCACATCAAAGCTTTCAGGTTGAATTCTTCTTTAGAGCATTTTGGGGATTGGTAATGGAGATGCTCTAAAAAGAATATAATTAAAGCCGTGGTGCACATGCTTTAGTTTCACAACAAAATCACTAATAGTAGAAGATGAGAGAAGGAAGGATTGAAGATGAATAGAAATCGATATTCGGAGATGAGATTTTCATATTTTTTTGGATCCAGGTTTTGAAGAAAGGAAGAAAGAAAGTATACAAGCTTTGCTAGGGAACCGAGTTCTACAACTAGGGTGATGTGGCATGATTAGAGGTTTCGATAACTTCGAGATATGCATAAACATTTGGAGGGATTTCATTATCATTCCAAGATCATGCCACGTCATCCTAGTTGCCTAGTATTTTTGAAGTATTACAAATAAGAGGGATTTTTTTTGGGGAAGATGGGGTTATATTACCTCGAGATGCATAATATATAATTGTTTCTATCTCAAATAAATGGGCAATCTGGTCTTTAAAACAAATGTGGATGGTTGAAGTTGGTCAATAGGGTTGACATAATAGTAAAACTATAAAATGGGGGTCGGTACAAAAGTTTTGGCGGTCAAAGAAGAATAGCCATAAGCTAATGGGGCCAAAGGGTAAATAAGTTACATTTTCCTTTGTGTTCTTTTTTTTTTAACCCAAAGCCTTATTCATCGGCACAACGACTTTTTGACACCACCATTTTTGCAAAGACGCTACCACCTTTTTTTTTAATGTGCTGAAGGACACAACCAAAAGAAACTCCTCTCTCACACAGTTCATTTTTTTCTTCCTTTTTTTCTGCTTTATTCTCTCTATGAACAACAACCACCACCACCGCATCGCCCTGCCGCTGACCACACCACCCCTTCTTATCTCGGGTCGCACCACCTTTTATCTCCTACTCTTCTATTTTGTTATTGTTCGTATTCTTCTACGTCTTCTTTTTTTCTCCTATCTTCTTATTTTCTTCTTCCCCATCGCTGGCGACACCACCTTGCCCTGCTTCATTCTATTTCACTCTTCTTCTCTTATCCTTGATCTAGGTTTTTTTTGTCTCGAGCAGATTAGTGTGATTCCCCATTCGCAAAGGCTCATGCGAATGGGGCTTCTAATTCACACGAATTTGCTCGAGGGCAAAAAAAATAGAGGAAAAGAAGAATGAGGCTGGGGTGGGGTGGGAGTGGGTTGGTGTTGTCGGCGGTGGAAAATAAGAACGAGAAGAGGAAGAGAGGAAAAGAAAAATAAAGGAGAATAACTCGAAAAAGAAGAAAAAAATGAGAAATTAGGTGTGACCGACCGGGGGCGGGGCAGTGGTGGAGAGGAGAGGCGATGCAATGGTGTTGTTCCCCAAGAGAGAATATTGGAGAAAATAGGTGGTGGTTGTTTTTTTTTTGTTTATATTGGTGGTGTCCTTTTGTAGGTGGTGTGTTTCAGAAATTCATAAAGTAGGGAGTAGTGGTGTCCTTCTGCAAAATTGGTGGTGTCAAAAAGTCAGTACCTTATTCACATTTTTCTACCTAATATATTGGTAAAAATATGATATTGAAAATGAAGGAAATTCATCAATAGCAAAACCTACATCTTCCAATAATAAAAAAATCGGCAAGTTTTGGTCATTACAATAAAACCATGTTGGGGCTTAACCAAGGAAAGTGATTTCAGTTTTCGAAGTGATTTTGGTCACTTGATTTTAAGAAAAAAATTGAGAAAATTTATATGTGCAAAGAAAAAACATAAAAGTTTAAAGGATACACGAAGCATATATAATAATTTTTTAGGGTATATGAAATATGTGAAAAATAAGATGAGTGAACCTATTAAACACATTAAATGAAGCATAAATACCAATGATCTCTTAAATTTGGGTTATTTACCTTTTAGCCGCCACTAGTTTAAGCGAAACCCTAGATGTGTGTCATTTATTCTTGAAATTTCGCCGACCACCATTTTGTGTATTGACTATCGAAAATTATTACAATTTATAAATGTCTGAAATACACTCACGTGGTGGGTGCCAAACAATAATTGCTAGTATATTATGGGTGTTAAACTGTAAAATTTGTTAATACTGAAATTTTTTGAAGGCAGACTAATTCCAACCCCTCCACCTCCGAAACCATGTCCAGATCCACCACCTAGTCCACCTCATCTACCACATTCCCAACAGAGCTGCTACCTCCTAATTCTGCACCACTACCAACTCTACCACCAGCTCCTGCACCAACTCCGGAACCACCACCCCCACACACCATCTCCAAATTCTTTTCATCCACCTTTGCCTAGTCCACCACCAACACCAACACCTCTTCTAAACCGCCATTGCCTCATTTGTAAAATGCAACAAATTTAGAATAATTAAACAAATTAATTGGGATTAGGCCAAGCCATCTTGGTGAATTTCTTTACAGCGATCCAGAATCGATTATGAAGTTCACGACGACGACCACCACCCTTTTCTTTTATGCAAAAGAATATGTATTACTGTTGAGGTTTGTTGCATCTTTATTTTCCTTAACAATGAGATTAGTGATTTTTTTTTGCTTTAATTGAAGAGATATAGGAATTTGAGCAGGTGAAATCGCGTGGTTGTGTGGTGTGGTTTTTCCTCCATTAAATTGAAAGAGCAAAAGAAAATATAGTAGTGAGATCACACTAACCACAGTTATCATCCTCCTCTTTGTTGATGAAGACCACCACCATCCTTTTCTTTTCCGCAAATACACCTTCACCACATTGAACTATCAGAACAAAAGGTAAACATCCAAACTCCCTTTCTTCTTTTTCTCTGCACAGACACCTCATCCATCGCCTGACCACCACTACCTCCACTCTTCTTCTACATGCGGCAAATACATTATAATTTGTAAAACTCCCATTGTATACAATTGAACCAACACCCTACCCATCTACCCCAATCCCAGCCAAAGACAACGACAAACTTCAAACAATCCATCTTCTTCCACCATTCCAACTCATCACAACACCACCATCCATCAACAATGGGAGAGAAATAGAGATGGAGATTTGAGGGTGGGGCCTTTAAAGGAGGAAAAATAACATTAATTTGCTCTCTAATCTTCTCAAACTGAGATGAAATGACAATTTGATAAAGAAAAGGACGAGCATCATTCACCTTGTTGTTGCGTTCTTTCTTATTCAATGCTCTCATGTACAAAAGTGAAGAAGACGTGGGAATTTGATTCTTGTTGGTGTAGATAATGAAATATTGCTATTGTGTTTTTGGGAGAGAATCATATGAGAAAAATATTAGGTGATGGTGGTGGGTTGTTGTTATGTGCACATTAAAATGATAGATTTGGCTTTTACTTACAAGTGGATGGCGATGGGTTGGGGACGGCCGGCGGTTGCGGGGGAGAAGAAGTGTATAAATAATGGCTCGATATCCTTCTCCGGCTCCATACCCTTGTAGAAGTAATGTAGCCCACCTCCATACCCTTCCCCAGCTGCACCTCTAGGTCCACCACCAAGTCCGCCACTGCCTCCGCCACCAAACCCTCCACCAACACTGAATCGAAAACCACTACACATTCCTCCCCCAAAACTCCCTCCATCACCACCTCCAAATCCTCCACCACTTCCTAGTTTACCACCAGCACCAAGAGCCCCTCCTCCAAAGCCACCACTGCCTTCACCTCCAAAACTATGACTACTATATTGGAATGTCTTCTCCTCTTCATAGCCACCATTGCTCAAGAGGTTTCTTGTACTAGTATTGCATATGAGAACACTAAGAGCCAGAAAGAGAATCAACTTAAAAGCCATGTATAGAAGCCGAATTTTACCATTTAGCACCCACCGTATTCTAGCAACTACTATTTGGTACCCATCACGAGTGGCACGTGTTCAAAAATTGTAATGTTTTTCGATTGTAAAATCCAATGACTTAATAGTCACTACATAAAATGGGGGTTAGACGAAATTTCAAGAACAATTGGCACCCATCTAGGGTTTCACCTAAACTAGTGGGGGCTAAAAGGTAAATAACCCTTAAATTCATGAATAATTAACAATATAGTAAAAAAAACACAAATTGCACACACAACTATAAATTTAAAGTTAATAATCACTGGAATTCTAACATATACCATATCAAAAGTCTCACGATAGTCATTTTGTCGTACAAACTATATATTATACATGATAAAATTTCATCACACTATTACATAATAAACTTTCAATACCAAAATGCAGTTCCTAGCTAGTTCAAACATAATAGGATTGAGAGTCGCTTGATGACAATATTGATCCCATGACATATTAAGACTATAACATTTATATACGTGTTCACTATGTAATGTTACTCCAGAGATTTTTAGGAAATAATATGTGGACCTCGGCCTGCACAGTTCAACCACAAACAAGTTTTATATTTGTGTTGCACTCAAAATAAGCAATAAAGACGTCCAAAATCAAGAAATTCATTTAAGCCCTCCATCAGTACGTAAGAATCAAACGAGAAACCATAAATTTTACATTAGGTAAATGGAGATAAGTTCCAAACTAACCAATGTTGTTTTTCAATTTGATTCCCCTATTTTGATTTAAGAAAACCCTAGATTGGAATTAGATCCAAGAGACGAGATTTCATAAACTGATGATTGTAATTGGAATATAAAGAGATCATTAGAGTGATGACAAGAACAAGGTGAAAAAAAGGAGGTTGTTTCTATACCTTTCAGAGTGAAGGGTGAGTCCAGATAAAAGGCCATGGTTGCTTCATCTTGTAATTAAACACTACTAGGAATATTCCCCTATGTAAGGAAAAAATAAATAAAAACTAAGTTTTCATTAAAACCATAACCAGTTCAACTCTATGGCAAAAACATATATGAAAATGGACAAATTTATACAAATCAAAACTTACTACAAAGTTAAGAAAACACCCTTACATGAACTGCTAGTTTTTATGGATATGATGAACACATTCATTGAACAAAAGCATAAACCTTCCCCTCCAATCATCATTCTTACTCTCTAATTCCATTTATTATTATATTTTTTCGTAAATAATTCTTTGCTTGTAAATTGTGATTGCACCTCCACTCCTTGATAAATGTGAAGCTACAATAGAAAAAATATCCATTAAAAACATTGTGAGCTATAAAACTATATGCTCCTCTCTTCTATTTCACCCAAGCTAGCTGTTTGTCTCCTCTATTTCACTAAAACCAGTAGAAGTAACAACAGAAGAAGCACCAGCTAGTTGCTCAGGTCGATTGGCGAAAAAGATTTAGAAGAAAAAAAAGAATGAGAGACGATTCATCGGCTCGTGAGTCGATTGTGTCTGTGCGTGTAAGTAGATTGTTGTTGTTGTTGCGCAAGTCGGTTGTTGTTGTCCCCTAAGTCGATTGTGTCTGTTGTTGCTGGCATTGGCCCCTGAGTCAATTGTGTTTTTTGTGCGTGTGCACAAGTCAATTATGTGTGCAATTGGCTCCGATAAAGTTGATTGGGGAAGTGAAAACTTCACAAAACCGCTGCGCAAGGAAGGTGAACGCTCTTCAGATCTACCGTCTGCGCATAAAGGGTATTCAATGGAAATATTAAATCGAAAAATGTAAATTTGCCTTTCAGACCTTTTCTTTTCATAATTCAAACAAAATGTTTTTTTCAGCAAAATTGCACGAAAACTCATTCCTTGAGCTTAACCCATTGTTAGGATATGAATTTTTTACGGCAGATAAGGCAATGACCAATGAAGGCAATAGTGAAAGGAAGCCCTGCCTTAGGCATGGACTGGAGCCTCGATCGCACATGGCCCCTTAATCCAAAGGTCCCCATTTATTTTTTAATTTGAATCGGATCCCCTTACAAGGTTTTTTTACAATTCTAATGACAAGACCCTTGAACCGTTGAGATTTGACAATCCAACGGTAAAGATCAATGTTTACATAAAGTAGTTACTTAATACAAAACAAACTCTATGCCAAGCCGTGAACTTGAGCCATTTAACATTTGTGAAACATATGTTTCCTTCTTTACCATACTCTATTCACCAAAGCTCAAATGAGGTGATCAAAGTTTCATTTAATTCTCCCTTCTTCTCCATCAAGGTTATAAAAAAAATAAGAAAATGACTAGAATTGATGATTTTTTTAATTGAACACAGTTGTCAACATTCAAAATTCACTGAAATAGGCTAATGGTTTAGTATCCCAAACAATGTATCTCTTCTTTCTCTCTAACATTCAAAATGTTATCTGAATCTTACATACACAGAGAAATATAGTTGAGAAGAGACACAACTCTTCTTGAACGGTTTGTAGGTTGAAGGCCTCAATATTTGATTCAAGAAATATCTTTCTCAAACATCCAACTGCAAATCCACAATTCCACACAACCTTGCACCTTATAATATAGCCATAAAAACAACCACTTAGACCAACGCCAAGTTTTATTGGTCTTCTCCATTAATTTCCTCTTGATGTTAAATATTGTTACTCAATAAGCAATTTCCTATCAAAATCTCCATATAAAACTTACCTTTATTTGTGCGCCCAATGTTTGTATTATGGTGGAAGACATTGCGACAGAGGAAAAAAAGGATAGAAAGTGGAGAAGAAATAAGCTCAATTCCAAGGCTTGGATTGAGTTTGTTCGAAGTTGTTTTGTATCAGTTAACTACTTTCTATCAAATTGATCTTCACTGTTGGATTCCTAATTTCAATGGTATAAGGGCCTATTACTTAGACTTGAACAATTGGCTTGTAAGGGGATCCAACACATTTTTTGTTTTTATTTTTAGGATTTCTGATATTTTATTATTAAAAACATGTCACGCTTAAGAAATATCCAAATGTTCTTATTGCTCTAATGGCCATCATTCTTGTCCCTTTAGAGAAAGTTATATGCTAGAATATCTTTCTTTTTTTTAATTGTTATTATTACTATATTGTTACAGAAAATCATAGGCCCAAGTTGATACAATTTTTTTTCTTTAAAACGCATGTGTATTTACTTTTCCTTGTATGAAAAAAATGTCTCTCTAAACTCAATTGTTTTTAAATAAGCACTATGCATCGAAATATTTTTAAGCTATATGTAAAATGCCCCTAAATCCGAAGTGCCCTAATATTCAATTTCTTTAGTAAAAATATACAGATTACATAAAATACATAGTTTTCATTGTGTAAAAAGGGCCCAATTTTGGTATTCTCACATGGCCTCTAAACTCTTAGGACTGGAACTGAGTGAAAGTTCCTACTTTGTTCTAAATAAAAAGAAAGTCAATGGAGGTTCAAGAATCGTCTGTATCCTGACCAACCCAATTGAAAAAAGTTGATGGTGGAAGGCTACGAGCAAAGAAAGGATGATACATGATGAATAAGGTCGTGCTATTACATTGATAAAGACGTTGATGTTTCACAACTACACGAAGGATGGTAAAAAAACGAGTAAATATGTGGTCAAAACTTACTGATATTGCATTAATACCAACTCTCATCCTATCAAGATGGCCACATAAACAAGGCAGTCTACATCATAGTTTCTAAATTTTTATTTATTTTTAGTTGATGTTATTTTGAGTACTTGTTTTTTTTCTTCGGTTATTATAACTGTTGTTGGCAGAAATTGCATGTTGCATAATGCTACATAGAATTATCCACCACAATGGAAATGATGTGTTCCTGGAGCTATAGTGAGTTGGGCTTCTTCTCTACAATTCATTCTATAAGGAGCCTTGTTAAGAAGTATAATTCTGATGTGATATTCTTAATGGAAACCAAAGCATTAAAACAATGTGTTAACTTTGTAGAAAATAGTATTGGTTTTGCTCATAGCCATGTAGTTGAATCAGTAGGCAATTCCGGGAGTTTAGCCTTGCTATGGAGAGAAGATGTTAACATTAGCATTGTTGTTTCATCTCAAGACTTCATCCATGCATCTTTTGTAGACTATCATGTATCTATTCTTTGTTCTGTAATCCTAAACCTTGACTCGGGGATGGCTTTTGGAACTCTTTGGAGTGTCTGAGCTATTGTATCTTGTCTCCCTGGCTTATCATAGGGGACTTTAGTGCTATGTTTTATTCTAGTGAAAAATTAGGAGACGGACACATCAACAAGAAACAATCCTTTAAACTTCAAAATCTCATTGACACTTTTGGTCTTATTGACCTCCCTTCCAAGGGAATCAAGTACACTTGGACCAACAAAAGAATAGAAAGAGACCATGTCAGAGAAAGCCTTGACAAGGCCTTGTCGTGCATTGAATGGAACCTGTTATTTCCTAGAGCAAATCAATCCTATGTATTTGCTCATTACTCAAACCATAGAGCCATCATTATTGATTTTTACACCAACCTCCGTGAGGGCAACATGCCTTTTAGATTCCTTGAAATGTGGTTCAGAGACCCGACGTGTCAACATTTGATTGAAAACACGTGGGATAGTACCTTTGAACCCTTTCCTCAACCTGCCCCTCTCATACGGGCTCCTTAATAAATTCCAAAAGCTCATAAACAATCTTTCTTTATGGAACAATGAACTCTATCAAAATATTTTCCATCTTATGAAGGGTGTGAGATGTCAGATTGATCACTTTTTTTCTTTTTTTAATTAAATTGGGTTATTGACCATTTTTATTTATTTATTAATCCATGCCCGAAGGCTACATGACTAAGTCAGATTGATCACTTACTATCTCTTCCCATCATCGAAAAAGATAACCATTGAACTGGTTAATCTCAATAATTTCCCAGAAGAAATCTTGATCCCACAGGAGTCGTATTGGAAACAACATTCCAGAAACAACTATGTTTTTCTTAACAATAAAAAGAATCAGTTCTTTCACAATTCCACTATTCTGAATGGTAAGAAGAACTTCATTTCGAAACTAAAATCAAGCAAGGTTAGTGGGTTTCTAATAGAGAAGATGTAACAGCCCTCATCAAAGATTATTTTTAGGACATTTTCATCTCTTCTTATCCATATTCATACCCTGAATTCTCCATTTGTTTCAACCATGCATTAGTGATAAGGTGAACTGTTTTCTTACTTTTATTCCAGGGGAGGTAGAGATTTGGAATACTCTCAAGTCTTTTGGGAACCTTAAAGCTCCTGGTCTGGATGACTTTCAAGCTGTTTTTTTTCAAAAAGTACTGGAACATAGTAAAAATGATGTGATCAATACTGTTCAACACTTTTTCATAAATAAACAAGTCACTCCAGCCTGAAATTTCACTCACGTTACCTTCATTCCCAAATTCCCCAATCCAACTCAGGTTTCACAATTCAGACCCATAAGCCTCTACAACATTTGATACAAAATTTTATCTACAAATTTAGCCAACCACTAAAGAGTCTTGCTCCCTAAATTCATCTTTCCCCTTCAAGAGGCTTTTATCCCAGGTCGACTCATTGATGATAATACTGGTGTGGTTCAAGAAGTGATGGATCAATTTAAAAAATCTAGGAGAAAACATGGGTGGATCAACATCAAGATGGACATCGCCAAGGCTTATAATAGTGGTGAATGGGGTTTTCTTCTTGATGTCTTCTATGCTCTTGGCTTTTTCAGTGATTGGTGTAGTCTCTTACATTGTTGCATTTCATCAGTGGCATACAATGTTCTTATCAATGGTAAACCCAAGGCTTTCATTCAACCCAGTAGAGGTATTAGATAAGGGGACCCTCTTCCTTTTTTCATGTTCATTGTTCTTGCCGAGATGTTTTCTATAATGATGATAAAATCACAAGCCAATAGGGGAAATTAATGATTTTAAAGCCAGAAGATCTTCCCTAGGAATCAATCATGTATTGTTTGCAGATGACTCCATCCTTTTTTACAAAACCTCTCTTTACCAATGCCATCAAGTGAAAAAAAATTCTTAAGGATTATTGTGGCGTGTCTGGTCAATTGATAAATTTTGACAAATCATCCGTTTTGTTTACCCTTAATGTCCAACATAGATACTAATGCATGATGCTTAGAGTTCCAGGAATTAAAGTTGTAAAAAAAATAAAAATAAAAATAAAAATTGGGCCTCCCTTTAATGCTCACTAGAAACAAAACTAAAGATTTCACTTATTTGATTCAAAAGTTACCTATCTGGCTGGTAATGTAAACTCTTGTCTCAGGCTGGTAGAACAACTGTGATTAAATCGACATCTTCTTCAATTTCCATTTGCCCAGTGCAATCTTTTCTTCTCCCAACCTCTTAAGAATTTGAATTCCTTAAACACGTCTTTTTGGTGGAGGGGTACCAAAAATAGTAAAACCCCTATTTCTTGCTAAATGGGATTTAATGTTTGCTCCCAAAAACATGGGTGTGGTTAATATCTAGCTTTCCATAACTAAAAATCTTGATTTGTTGTCTAAGATGATGGTTAAAATTTTAGAGCATCCATATGATATTTGGCCAACACTCCTCAAGTCTATTTACTTCAATAATTGTATCATCTTCCAAGCTTGTTTTATCAAATCAAGATCCTCATTATTTTGGAGGACATTGGGGAAAACTATAAACACCCTACAAAAAGCTTCTTGTGGGCGGTTGCCAATGGGGAGTCTTTCAATATATGAGAGGACCCGTAATTATCTGGCATTAATTTGGAACCATGTGCGTCTAAAGCACCCTTTACTAAGATCAATGTAGTTGTATGTATTTTATCCATATGAGGGATTATGTGTCTTATCTACCTTATCTTTGATAGATTCCGCGAGCAACCTAATTGTTCAAGAAGAGGGAGGGCATACAAAATGAAACCAACCTACTATTGAATTGTTTTTCCCTCAACCGATTGTTATGTTATTATCAACACCCCTATTAGACATTCAGAGGAGCAAGATGTACTTATTTGACCAACAAAGTCTTCACTGTGAAATCAACTTATAGATCATTCAGGAATGAGACGATGGTTTTGACTAATGCTTTTTCATCCAGGGGTGATGATAAATATTTGGTGGGTTTCAAGTAATATGGATCAACAAGTATATATTACTGATGTTCACACTAACATACAACAAGAAGATACAATGCAAATAATTATGCTATTTAAGAGGTTTTTTTAGCAGGCAAAAAAATTGGCATGTTATGATTTTATTATGCTTGTCACTGATGTTGCTTTCCGTAGGAACAAATGTGATAGTTATTTTGATTTATTCAGCTGGTAAGATATATGCACTAATAAAGGATGTTGTAGAAAAGGCATGATAACAAGTTTAGAAGTTGAACTAGAAGGGGTTAGATCAATTCACATAGAACAAATATGAACTTAACAGCTCACCTATTGGTTGTTTTAGTCTAAGCTAATGATAATAGTAGTAATAGTCGTAATGATGGTTTTGAGATGAGATGTATTATGAACCTAAATGTTATTTCGTGTTAAGTAATATAATTTCGGTTTTTTTGACTAAAAAAAGGACCATTCTTTACTAGCTATGGATGCATGACTAAATTGTATGGAGATTAAGATCAATATTAAACTCATTTTACTCTATATTATTATTTTAGGGTTATCTTAAACTTATTAATTATGAGCTCGATGATGACATATGGGATCCTGAACCCGTTTATTTTGATCCTAAATTTCCCGACGAGTGCGATGAGGTACATACAAAGTGTTTTTCTACCTTTATTGTAAGTTAAATTACATTTGTATATTTGATAGGTTAAATGATTCATACATTATTTGGTTTTTTGTTTTACAGAGACGGCGTGGTGGATGTGAGGGTGGTGAGATTTTCGAGGTCCTCGACGATACTCACACATTCACGACAAATTAGGTATTGGTTATTCTTGTAAATTTGTTATTCTTATAACTTATATATTTTAGTATTGAACGCATTGTGATGATTTCTTGAACTATTGCAAGTGTATAATTTGAGGGTGAATGTTGTTAGGTAGGCCAAAACGTCGGCAAGAGGGTAAACATTGTGGTAGTTATTCCAAAGTCTCATAATCTTATTCCGAAAAGAAGTGGGAGATTGATTTTAAAGTGTAAGAAGGGCAGCAAGTACATACAACCTAAAAAGTCAAGAAAATAAATTTATAATTGAGATCAAAGCATTGGAGCGAAGAAGTGTGATTGCCCATTGTTGTTGAAGGGTGTTTCATTGGGTTAAGATAGGTGGAGGTTGCAGGTTGTTTGCGGTATTCACAACTATAGGCGCAATGATGACTGTTGGCATACATTTTCCACCAAGTTTGAAGGATGACGAGATGATCTTGATGAAGAACGTGTACACATTAGGGATGACTCCAATACACATCATGAATGCAATCAGTGAGTTTTACAAGAGCAATCAATCCACTTTCAACATGTTGTACAATGTCATTACTCGAAGAAGCGAGGTAGATAGACAATGCAACAAACCTTACACTGTTTAAATGAACACAATTATATCTACGACTGCTAATTGAATGTGATAGACCAACTCTCAATCATGTTTTGGGCTCACTAGATTTTGTTAGGTTGGCCAAGTGTTTCTCCTCAGTAGTGATTCTCGACTGCACCTATAAGAAAAACAAGTTAGCATGTCGTTGTTTGAGGTAGTTAGGGTGACCTCGACGCATCGAACCTTCAATATTGGATGTTGTTTCATCGATGTTGAAAACAAAAAAGCTAGGTATGGACATTGAATGAGCTGAAGAAGTTGTACAACAGAGACAAGTTACCGAATCTCAATGACATGGAGGTGGCACTAATCAATGTCATTGATTGAGTCTTCCATGGGTCCCATAGGATGTTGTGCACTTGGCACATAAGCACAAACATCTAGAAGAACTACATGAAATAATTCGAGATTGGCCAGATTTGGAGGTGTTCATGAATAAATGGTCTTCAGTGATTCACTCTGAGACAAGATTAGTTTTGCACCAATTTTGGTGTGTTCAAAATTAAGTGGGTTTCGTTTCTAAAGTGTTTTTGCTTTATAGTGCGTAATTGTTTGACATTAGTTGAGTACTATACAAGACCATTGACCGACAATACTAGACACTTCATAACGAAAACTACTAAAAGAGTTAAGGGGCACATTGTGAATAAATAAATGATAGATTCAGCGAACACTTTTTATTTATTTATTGTGTGGGAGTGCATGCATGTCAAGATAGAGATTCAAGTGGAGGGATGAATACGTCCTTCCATTATAGCATGTTGAAAGTAAAACATGAATTCGACACAGGTTGCTTTGAAAAACTCGAACAATTGTATTTCAGAAAATGCTGGAATTGATGAATGAAGGGTTGATACATGGAGAGTGTCGAAGTAGATGCTAAAAATGTGGATTCGCGCTATGAAGAACACTTGTTCTTCCTTGCACCCATGAGATGATGAAGTACGATAAAGTCAATGAGCCCATCCATTGTATGTTATTGACATCAATTAGAAGCAACTGTCATTTTACCCAAAATTTGGAGTATACAACAACTAACTTCAATGATTAGCCTGAGATTAGATTAGATGTGAGAAGTCGCGAGGGACTAATGTGAAGTTGATGTTGAAGAGAAAGTAGATGGCTTCGACACGCTCTTGAGATGCATGTGTTTTTAAAGTAAAGTTATTGTTGGGGTTTCGTGCAAGGGCATGCCAAACAATATGTTGACAACCAAACTTTAACACATGTTTGTCGATCAATAGACAACTCTCGGGGTGTAAGCATGTAAAATGCATGGATAAGGTGCCAACGTAGCAGAGTGTGACACACAACTTTGTTCCAGAAGTTCAGAAAGCATAAAATAGGGCCGCCAAACCTCCAAATTGTTTTTTCAAAATTAATTCCTACTTGGCTTATTCCTTTTATCAGAGGGATAAAATAATGTGAAATCAGTAATTGTATTGTAGTGCTCAACAGGTGGGGTGATGATGAATGAGATTAAGTTCGAAACGACCCCATCGTTGACTAATGATACTAGAGATCACTGGAATGCATGGTCACTTGAGATTTTAAGGTCCTAATGTGGGCTTGATTAGAGTAGTCCGCTAACAACTTAGAAAAATTGATAATTGTGGTTGTAGGTGTATTACAGTGCTCAACATGTGGAGCAAAGATGAACGAGATTTGGTTCGGAACGACCTCATCGCTGTAACGATGATACTAGATATCACTAGGATGCAGAGACGACCTTGAGATTTAGGGGGCCTATGCAAGTTTGATAAGGGCAACTCGCTAACAACTTAGAAAAAAAAAATTGTAAGGTGCAAGGAAGTGGGGTTTGAACTCATGACATTTACCACACTATGTACAATTATAATTGAGACAAATAAATAATGACAATGTTTTGGGGTTCATGTTTATACATAATATCAATCATTTACAAGCCCTAAAATGTGATTTGTGAGGGCCCGATTCACAAAACTGTTTCAATTGGTTCAAGTCCGGACCTGTTGGGTTAGAATGTGAAATTTTAAAAATGTTGATAAGGTGCACACTAGAATGTATCCACAGGTCACCCCGCTTATAAGCGATATTAGATGTGATCGTCAGACTACTTAAAACTTGCAGTTGAAAAATACTGAAAATTATTGTGTACGTAATTGCTATAATTTATTTGCATTCTGTGGAGCGTCAACCTCAAGAAGGCCATTCAGGTCCACTATATTTGCCATGTCTAGAACCATTACATCACATAGTAAATGAAGTCATTTCCTCAAATGACTCTACTGTCCATGAATGGAACCAGAAGCGAGGATTCAATGATTACATAATAGAAAATAGTCTTCCATAACGAACAATTGTTAGATAATTTGAACTCACCGATTGCAGTAGAGTTTGTAGTTAGTATTAGAGCATGTGTCTTTGTTAAGAATATTGGCAACAATTTACAATTCTTTAATAAGAGCTTGTAGTTGGTGTGAAAGCCTTTAGATTAGTGTGAACCATATTTTACATTTACCTCAAAATAGTGTGTTAATATGACTCGAGATGCACATGTAGATCTTATTCAGGAAAAATATAATCTCATTGTTATTCAATACCCCTTGAGTCTAGAGGCTAGAGTTGACCACTAATTGGTTGAATCGTAGTAGACTAGCAATTAGTCAATAATTGATTATATAATAGGTCAAGGACAAGAAATTTCCAAATAACACAAATTAATGGTAACCCGAAAATACTCATCGGTACGAAATCTTCCGTATTATTCGATGTACTTCGAAATAGAGGAACATATAACGACTATATACATTTTCAATGTGGCAGTTGATCGAATTTTATATGAATATTGGTTAACTTAGAAGTTACAATATAAAATTAGCTAATCTCGTTTCCAAGGGGTTACACAAAAACATCTTATAACCAAGGATTGTGATTTCGTTTTTCGAATTAATTTCAGTCCCCCTAATTTAAGAAATATTTCGAAAAATATTTCGTTTTGTGTAGAAAAAACATAAAATTTACAATTGTTATTTCGAATTTAACAATATAAGTTATGCACTTTAAACTATTAAATACTATATAAAAAGTCTCACACGACTTGTAGTGTCATGCAGACTACATATTACATAAGAATCATTCAAATAACAAACTTTTGATACTAAAATAATATTATGGCATGTTCAAATATACGGAGATTAAAATATTTATTTCTTTTCTTAGAATTTTTTTGACATATTTTGAATTTCGAAAGAGATGTCGTTAACTTCAAAATAGGAAATATTTCGTGAAATTTTGATATATTTCGAGAAATCACATTCCTTGCTTATAAGTAAATTAGCCTGAAGAACTTCAATCGAAACGATTAATATATAGTATTTATTACTTATAACTCCCAACTAACTTCAACGTTCGAGTGTTTTTTCTCAAGCACCTCTATCTTGTTTCGGTTCGTCAGATATTCGGGAACTTTCGTCATCGAATTGCTTTTATCACTTCATTTTTATTTGGCATCAAAAGAACTCGTGGCTAAGTTTTTTCTGGACATTTAGTCTATATCATGGTATTTAGTTGGTATCATAGTATGTTGTTCGTTTAATTTTGTTTGGTATCAAAACTTATATTTAAAACCTTCATTTTTTTGGTATTTGAGTCGACTCTATGTGATTTACTTTTTCTTTAACATTTTTTTGTAATTTGTGATAATATGATGTCATAATTTCATTAATTGAAAGTAAAATTACCTTCCACATGATTTTGTATTTGGGTGGAAAAAAACATGACAAAATAATTTTAGATGCATTGCCTTGTGTAGCCTTGCACGTGATACTATTACTAATCTAATAATAATTTTAGTTATAGCTGAAAATGGTTCAATTTGACTCTATTTGGACAAAAACTGTCAGCCGAACCGAGTCTATCTATTTACAATTTTCCAAAATTGAAACCAAACCGTGTAATTAAAAAATCGAGTTGTACTACCCAACTCGGTTTCCTCAAAATTTCAGCTTGAAAAATAAAAAATGAAAAACTTAGAAAAAAAATCAATATTTTCATTTGGTAGAATCGAAAATCAGTTGAAAGGAGAGACCGTATAAAAGGAAATTTGATTAGGGAGGAAAACTGTATAAAACACATATTAGTTTTTGACTTCAGCCTTAAGCAATCAATGAAGGAGATTAGTTGATCTACAATGTTTTATTGGCTAAGCTTCATATAACAATAACGTATTTTTTTTAATGATATAATAACATTTGTTTTGCAGCACACAAGAACTTCAAGTTGAATGAGAAAAACATACGATAAAATTTTCCACTCTTTTCCGGTTGGTCCTTGGATAAAAAAATGATGAAAATGGTGAAGTTGAAATTTTCTTTTCCTATTCTTAAAAGCCATAGAAAATTGAATAAATTACAGATAAATAATTATCCTCCAGTGTACTTAATGAAGTTGTCACATGGATCAAATGATGTGTTTTTATAGAATCTTAGACTTCAATTATTCAATATAACTTTATTTTTATTTTTAATCATGTTATATTAATGAGCTGAGTCAGAAACTTATTTAAACTTTTAGTAAAAATAAAACGGAAAATGACTTTTAGGGCCTACTTTTTTCACAAAATAGACAATTTAGATACCATAGTTGATCGGATGGCTAATTTGTACATACTTTTATGATCAACAAGGACTATTTCATTAAACCAGGTTAATTCATAAAGTTATATGACATATTTATCCTTTCTAAAAAATAGAAAACCCAACCTAATTTTATACTTTTATGACCAAAATGACTCTTTTATTGATGGATTTAAAAAAAAAAAATTTAGATACTCTTTGTGTCAAGTTTCTTTCTTCCTTCAATACATAGGACCATTGATGCTAAAAAAATCAATAGAAAAGTTGTAAGTAAGGCAACGACAAGGATTGTGATTTCGCGAAATTACACCAAAATTTTCATTTTTTTAAATTACGAATAGAAAAGGACGAAAGGGGTTTTCGAAAAATTTTGAGGTTTTTTCATAAATTTTGGGGGTTTTCGTAAATTTCTTTTAATTGTAAAAGTACAAAAAACAGATAATAAAAATTATATTTTCGAAACATTTCGAGATTTTTTCATAAATAAATTTTTTTTTTCTAATTATCATTTATTCTAATTATTTATTTATTTTTTAAACCACCTCCAAATTTCCTAATTGGTATTTCTTTTACTTATATATTAATTTTTGAAACTAACCCTGATTTTTTAATTCTAGGTATTTTGTTTTCATTTAATGTGTTTAATACATTTATTTACTTGCATCTTATTTTTCACATATTTAATATAACTTCAAAATTCATTATATATATTTCATTTATCCTCAATTTTTTTACATTTTTTCTTTACACACCGAAGTATTTCTCGAAACATTTCTTTAAACCTGGAGACCGAAATTAACTCGAAAAATGAAATCACAACCCTTGCTTATAATTCCATTGGAATGTAAAAATTTATGACAAGTTAATCAAATATATTTGATTAATTAATTAAAATCAAATTTCTAAACATCAAATTATAAAAAGTTTACCAAAACTTATCATAATAATTTATTTAAAGTCAATGAAAACTAAAAAAAAAACTTATAATTTGTTGTTCATAATTAGAATAATTCATATCGATACCTACCAGTGGCATGGGGTGGGAGGGGTTAAGGGTTTAAAAATATATATATATATAGAATCATTAATAATAATAAAAAGTCATTGTTGGTTATAAAAATATAAAATTAGGTTTTTTTTTTTTTTTTGTTTAGGAAGGGCAAATATGCCCTATAACTCTATGAGTTAAACTGAGTTAATAAAATAGTAATTGTCGGCCATATAAGTATAAAAGTAGGAACAAATTAGCCATTACATCAACTATGATATCTAAATGGTCTATTTTATGAAGGAGTAGGCCTTAAAAGTCATGTTTTGAAAATAAAATTAAAGATTTTTATAAACAAATAATATTTCATTGTACATATTCTGATTCTAATATGAGACTAATCTCAACCTTTTTAATAAACAAATATTGATTGATCTAATGTAAAGGAAAAGTTAATACTAGTTATGTCAATTAACTAGTTAATACTAGTTATCTCAATTAACTCAGTTATTAAAATTTTAAAACCAGCTGTTGAACTGAAAATTTTGGTTTGTAATTTGTTATGAACCGAACTTAACCAAAAAAACGAACAAACAAAAATGAGCAACCCTAATTCAATTCAATTCAATTCAATTCGGTTTGATTTATTGGTTTTTAAAAAACATAATTTCAGTGTCTATATATATAACAAGGTAAATTTTTTCTAAAGTAGAGATTCGTTTTAAAAAAATAAAATTGATCTATGTAAATGAGATGTCAAGAAATGCTAGAAAATAGGGGGAAGTGTAAAAAATTATAAAATACGTAAAAAAAAATGATATATAATCAAATAAGTTATTTAATATAATCGATCGAAGCACCATGGAATACTACCCATTATGCAATTTGCACATGGTGCAATATAAATCTTAAAACTGAAATTATGAAAATGATAACAATTGTTTTGGAGTTGAAATACAAAGAGCCAACAAAGCAATGAACTTTTAAGGAATACCATTTTTTTGAAGAAATCTAAGGTTAGTACTAGTCTTATCTACTATCAACAGCTTTATAAATGTCCATTTTCATGGCACATCTAGGGTTAATGTAGCTTATGTGATACTTTCTTATAAGCCCACTGAATATAAGGATGTTGATAAGTAAAGCCATAACATTGATAAGTAAGAATAATTAAGAATTACGTTGCCAATTTTTTTTGTCAAATAACCAATATATTAGTCATAATAACAAAACTAGATGTTGTAATAATCAGTGGATATTTCTTAGAGATTAACATATTCTACAATGCTATGATGGAACACTGTATTTGATCACCTCGTGTTTTTTTTTTTTTTTTTTAAATTAAAGCCATAGGCATAATATATAAATATATAATTAAGTGCGATTACAAACTTGTCACCCTGCGACTGTAGCTAAGTTATGAGCCTCTACATACATACTTACAGTTCCATGAGGGAAGCAAAAAGAACACGTGTCTAATATAAACTCAATCCATAGTAAAAGAAGGTTGAGTGTCATCATCATGGAGAAGATCAATGAGGTTCGTCGAATCACCAAAAAGGAAACATGTCTTCTACTGCTGTGCCTGAATAAGAAGGAGGGCTGCCTCTGCCGCCTAACACTTTGCCGTGGTGCTATCCAGAACCGTGCCCACTATCGGGCATGCTGTTGTTAGATCGATCGCATACACACCTAAAGCTCCATGTTTAGAGGAGTTAAAGAAACATGCATCAAAATTGACAAAAATCGTATCCGGGTCCAAATTAGGGGGAACTGGCTTACACTGATTAGATCTGTGGTTGATTTGGTGGTGTCGTGCTAACTGAATTTGGGCATGGATCAGTACAATTCAGGAGGTCACAGTCTCAAGAAGGGGCCCAGAGAGGTCTCGTAGTGAGAAGTCGAGGTGTGAGACGCAACCTGATTGGTCGTTTTAGTTGTTTCAAGAATTTGGGAAACATAGAGGATACTAATGGAAGGTTCCCCCGATATGGTGACAGCTTGAGTAGGTGGAAGATTACTAGGGTGAACCAATGTTTGAGCCAAGATGTCCAGGTTTGATGGAAAGAGAAGAGAAACGATTGATTGTAGATTTTGGTCTTGTTGAAAACCGTTTTGTTGCGAATCTGCCAGATAGTTAGGAAAATAACCGTAAATTGAGATAGCATTTCATCTTTATCCTTAGGATGGGCTTTGCTTGTGTCCCACATGAACTTAAAAAACCCTGAAATGGAGGGAGGATTTAATTTGGTATTGAGCCAATCAATTGGTAGAAGGGAGAGGAGCCAAAATCCATTGATGACCGGGCAAAGGAAGAAGATGTGTGTGACATCCTCCGTATGATTTTAGCAAAAGATGCACCAGTTGTGGATAGGCGTGTGAAGCCTAGCCAGATTGGATATGGTAGGGAGAATATTTTTTCTATCTTCCAGAGAAAGAAAAGAGCGTTGGTGGACATTTTGATTTTCCAAAGTTCTTTGAATTGTTTATATAGAAAATGCAAAGTCATTGCATTAGAAGTGGAACTTTCGAGTTGATCAAATGTGAAATAACGTGTATCACTTTTAACTGAGAAGAGTCCTTATTTATCAAACAACCATATGAGTTTGTCAGGACTTCCAGAAGGTCTAATAGTGATGTCCAGGATATCCCTAGCTATCGGGGAAGGAAAAATGGACATAATCAAATTTGTGTTCCAGTTAGGTGCCTGGCAGGAGGAAAGAAGCATGAGGTCTAAGATGGTATCGAGATTAGAAGTAGGAGGTGACAACAAACAATCAACAACGATGACTCCTGACTTAACCCAACAATCGTTTCAGAGGTCAATGTTATCTCCCGAAAGAACTTGCTAAATGAGGTGGTGTTTCAGTTTTGAAAAAACAGTCATATTGCCTCGTCATTCAAATAAGGCTATGTTGGGGGGGGGGGGGGGGGGGTTATGATAATTGAAAAATGTTCATTTTATTGAAGTAAAGTGCTTTGAGTTGAAAACACACATGGGTTGTGGGGTGTGGAAATGGTCTGCCACAATTTTTTTTGCTATTAGAGTCAGAATTTTATTCCCAGCAAAAAGAATGTTGAGACCTCCGAGATGTTGAGGCAAGATGATACAATTCCAAGTACACATATGTTTGGCTTTGCTATCCTCCGCTCCGTTCCACTTGAAATTTCTAGCAAGATTGTCTAATTTGGTGGTGATAGAGTAGGGAAGAAGGAAAGTTTGCATTGTATAGACGAGTATCGAATTGAAAACTGCTTTAATCATGATCGTCCTCCTAGCCGGGGAAAGGACTTTTGATTTTCAGCTAGAAAGTTTCAAGTTGACTTTATCGATAAGGAATTGAAAATCTAAAACTTTCTTTTTGGATAGCAGAAGTGGGGACTCATCGTGTTATTATTAACTTTTCTATCTAACGTATTTTAACATATTATTATGATCTAACAATTATAAATTTGTAAAAGCTAAAAAATAATACAGTAATCAACTTCATTCTCTATAAAATAATTTTAGTAAAACTCTTAATGTTAACAATATTGAGACCAAACCAATTTTATTATTATAAGGAGAGAATAACTTGACGGAGGTGTAGTTATAAAAAAAATTGTTTCAAATACTGCAAAATTAAGTCATCAAATGTTGATGAATTATAAGTTCTAAATAAAGTAGATCAAAAAAATGGAAGAGTCTTTGCTAAATTGAATGATTACATTCAAAAACTTCACTACACTAATATTTAATCATCCATATGTGCAACAAGTCGTGTACATTTTAACTTCAAGATAAATCATTGTTGTAATTAAGTAAGAAGGAAAAGGAGATAATCCAGAGGATGGCAGTAAGAAGATACCAAAAGATTCATGCCAAGGAGCTATAAACATGTTTAAGAAGCTAAAAGCATTTTGGCTTCAATAATACAACAAGATGTCTATGTTGACGAGTTATAATTATGTATCTACAAGCTAAACTTAAATAAATATTTTATTTAATCTTAAATTCAGTTTTGATATTGGATGTAAAATTTTATCTTATTGACAATTATTATATGTGAAAGCAAATTTCATTAGACGAGACCTAAAATTTTTATAACTTCTTAAATTATATAGTTTATTTCTATTTATAACTGACCCAAATTAGAACCACAATTTTTTTTTTATGACTAGATTAAGTTTATTTATTTTATTTATGGAATAGTGTCCAATTTTTTTTTTATCTAATTAATATGTTAATTTCGTTAAAATTCTCAAAAATTTATTACCCGCATGTAAATAACTCGTGCAACACATGTGAAAATTACTAGGATACTTTAACTAAGCTTCAAAATGACTCGAACTACATAAAAAACCAAGGTAAAATTCAAAAACTCGTATAACTTTGATGTGTAACTTCTATCTAAATTTCAAAATTTACTCGAATTACCAAGACAAAGTTTGAAAACATTTTATTGGTTTTTTAAGGGGGTTAAGTACAACTCTTAAAACTTCATGGTTAGATTGAAGTTCTTAAATTGGTTAAGCACAAATTCTTAAAGTTAGCAAAAACGCATAGAAGGTTGTTAAACAATTATTATTATTATTATTATTTTGGGGGGCCGGGGGGGGGGGGGGGGGGGGGGGTTGTGCACACTCTTAAAACTTTGATGTAACCTTCACTCAAAGTTCCAATCCAACTCAATACTAAAAAAAATTAATAAAAGGCTTGAAACATATTTGGATTTTTTTAAATTTATCTTCAAATTTGTAATTGATGTGTCTAAATCCGATCTCCTAGAGATTTGACCCGCAAAACAAGGTTAGATTGCCAAATACCACCTTTTTAGTGGCCGAAGGCACTCCGAAGCTTAAGTTTGTAAATTTGTGGAAAAAGACTAAATTTGGACAAAGTTCAGTTAAAATTGCATTATGTGATTAATGTGTTGATCGACCCCTTTCTCATACATTTTTCTTTACCTTATATAATGAGTGCATTCAACTATGTACACGACTTAAGCTAGAATGGTGCTGTGGAGGAAGACATTTATTATAACGGTCCCCTCTCATACATTTTTCTTTACCTTATATAATGAGTGCATTCAACTATGTGCATGACTTAAGCTAGAATGGTGCTGTGGAGGAAGACATTTATTATAACGGTCCCCTTTTTCACCGAGATGTGTCATTGGGGGAGTGATTCCCATAAGGACTTATCTCCTTCGTAACAGTCCTCTCATAATTGAGACGTGTCATTGGGGAAGTGATTCTCGTCATGACTTATATCCTTTGTAATTGTCTTCTCTTAATTGAGGTGCGTCCTTGGGGAAGTGATTACATCCACGACTTATTTTATCTGTAACGACCATCTCTAGTTGTGGTGGTTTGCGACACATATATGTCCACGATCGGGTGACAATTTGATCTATCATTAGTAATCCTATCCTTAAAATTGACACTGTAGTGATGTACATTAAAATTTCTAAGAAACCCTAACTTTGAACCTTCAACTCAACTCAACAATTGTGTATAGTTTTTTTTAGAGGATGAGACAAACAACAATTATAACCATTTACATTTTTGAGTGAATTTAGTTTTAGAATGGTTTATAAAGAAAGAACATAATTGGAAGTTCATCGCACATGTACGAGCACGTGGAGCGTGTTTGGCCATTTTGGGTTTTTATGGACAACTTTTGTGGGGTTTTTTTGGGCATTTAAGTTTAATGCAAGGCCCAAATCAAGAAAGCCCACCCTTATGGTTTTTTCATAATTTTGTTTGTAATAAATATGGGATGTGTATCCAATGAATGGGTGTAACCACCAGTTCCCTCGAGATTAGCGACGGGCACGCAGGTAACAAATTCCCTCGGTGTAACTCGCCCATTTCCTCGCCGTTTAGAAAAGGCGCAATGAATGGGACTGGGTGGGAATATCTACTACAGTAGTGGGGTGGTGTGTATAGAATAAATAACACCTTTGATAAAAAAAAAAAAAAAAAAATAACACCTTTGATGATTGGGGTGAGCGAGTTGAGTAAAGTGATCAGTCAGACTCAGAGCAGAGCACAAGAGAGGGGCGGAAGGTTGTTAGCATGTCGAAGAGCCCTCCCTCAGTTCCTATTCAGGCTTTATACGACCTGTGCAAGAAGACCTTTACACCAAAAGCAACCGTTTCTTCTTCTTCTCAATCCCTGCAAAAAATTCGTTCTATTCTCGGTACTCCTCTTCCTTCTCCTTCAAATTTATTTCTGTAAATCTCTTGTTCTTCTCTTCTCTTCTTTCGCATTTCATTAATTAATTAGTTATTATCTTAGGCGTTACATTGTCTCTCACCCAATCATTACGCACAAACGAGCAAACGCAAGCATTTCAAACTTCAACAATAACACTCCATTTGGGTAAAGTATAAGAGAGATATTAGAATTTTAGGAGGATGGAATTTTTTACATGGGAAAAGGCTGTTTAGGAATTTCCGTAAGTTATGTACCAGGAAAAGCCCCCCCAAAAATAAAAATAAAAAAAAATAAATGAAAAAAGAAGAGTTTTCTGAGAGATAGCGAAAAAAAAGAAAAAGGAATGGTGTAATCATGGATTAGTTGGATTCTTCTATTCACGACGCATAACTCCGCTCCCTCCACGTGGAGTTGTCCATTTGCAGTTTGCCCCAGTCCATGGCTTGAAAGAAACAGGGAATCGGAATCTGTTGAAGGCTATTTTAGAGGAGAGGAAGGTCATCATTAAGTTTGTGATTTTACTGTGGGGAATTTGCCTGTCACGAGTGCTTTGATAGTTTAATATGAATGATATTGAGAGGATCACCATCTTGTGACATTAAAATTGATAGTATTGGCAGCGGAGAACACACAATAATAAAAGCTTTGGGAAACTGAAATAAACTTCAATTCAGTTCTGACTTGAAAGCCATACTAGTTAGGAAGGATATTATAAGCCTCTGAAATGTTGTGAAGGAGAAAAGATGAATAACATTATGAGCATGGGTTATACATAAAGAAATTATTGATACGTCCAAGGTTAGAGTTTTAAACCATGATAATTAAAAAAGAAAACATAGAAGTTTAGAGTTTTAAACTAATGGTCTTTGTTTTTCTTTCTTTTTGAACACAATGAAACAATTACAAAAGTTCATTAAGAAAAGAAAAGGGAGGATACAAAGCACGAATGAGGCACTCACTTAGCATAAGGGGTAAGAAAAAACAAAGACATGTATCTCACTACAATACTATATCAATCAAACACAGAAGCGGAGAAAGACACTTACCTCATTTGCTCTGATGAGTTACCTCATCTCCAAAGAGACCCTATGAAGAAAAAACAAAGACATGTATCTCACTACAATATTATATCAATCAAACACAGAAGAGGAGAAAGACACTTACCTTATTTGCTCTGATGAGTTACCTCATCTCCAAATATCCAAATAGACCCTCTGAAGAAAATATTACTCATTCCTTTAGACAAATTTTCCTTTTAAAAATGTGAGCATTCCCTTCCTTGCAAATAACCCATACAATAGTCTAAGGGCCTTTCTATACTGAATATTCAGACGGTAGACGTGGAAAGTTGGTATGATGTATTACTTGTAAGTTATTTGATACTTAGATGGCGTTTTTTTGTTTTGTTTTTAGTGCTTAGAAGCTAACTTCTAAGTATTTTGCTTTTGAATGGGCTGCTGATTAGAAGATATAAAATTAAAATGTATTTGTTTTTAGGTGCCGAATGAGAACTGTTTGACAATTTTGCCCCACTGAGCTAAAAAATTTATGACATAAATTTTGTGCTTAAAATCATACCCGATAATTATTCAAATCCTAGAGAATGTAACAATACCTTTCATTACAAGAATATCGAAATATGACCAAGTACATCTAAAAAAAATTATCAAACCAAATTTCTTACTAATATTTCGCTTGCAATACGATCTCGTAAATTAACCATATCGGTTTGTTCACGTGATTCAAATACTTGAGATAGTTGTGGTTGTTCACTATCAGTTTGCTCGGGAAAGTTGGAGAGATGAAGAAAAACTTGAAAATACAGAGAAAGAAAACAAAGATGAAGGAGATAAGTTTCTTACCGAGTCCTTGTGAAGGTAGGTAGAACCATAATGCTTGGTGAAGAGAATGAAGGCGTGCCGTCAAAATTTAGCTCTACTTATTTTTTAGAAGATGGAGGCAACAATTGTCATTATAAAATTATATTAAGGTTATTATTGGAATAATTTTTGACTCAACACTCAGTGCTAAATGATCAACACCTTCCTGTTGCTTACTCCAATCAGAAGTAGAACTTCTGATCAGAACTAAAAACAAACACTTTGGTCCACTTCTTATTAAGACTTCTGACTCCATTCAAAAACAAAAACAAACACCCTCTTAGAGTGCATATGCATGTAACAATTTTCATTGGGGATGATTATATTCTACTTAGTAACAAAATTTTTTTTTGGGGGGGGGGGGGGGGGGGATTTGGGGGGGAGGGGAATTAGAGTAACAACATGAGAAAAAAGAAGAAAATAGCATGCTGTCTCCAAAATAACACTAGATGTGCATCTGAGATTCTGAGTAGATTATCATGCCTTGAGGCATATGCAAGCCCTTCGTGCGTGATTCACTCCGATAAAAATATTTGAACTATATGCAAATATTTGAAATATAGAGTATGCCACTGGAAAGCTAGTTAAAATAATACGTAGTTTTCCAACACTAAAGTCACATCTTTTGTTTTGAGAATATTAGGAGAGAATATAATATCATAATAGGTTCTCGACTTTCTTTTCTTTCCTTTCAACTCCTTAAGAACTATGATATAAGATGAAGAGTTGAATATTTAAAGATCGAAAATATCCTTGTTAAATAGGATGTTCAGACGACATTTACTCTTTCTAGTGTGGAAGATTGTGGGGTATGTGATTGTCAGGCCATGAGGGCAATTAAAGGAAGCGACGCTTCGGGGCCCTAACAAATGTAGATTTCTAGGGCCCCCAAAATTGGGTCTATTTATTTACATTTTACATTTTTGGTTTTCTATTTGGACACGAGTCTTTCTTAGCTTACTTGGTAAGTCTGGAGTTGTTTTTTTAGCTAGACCAAGGTTCGAGCCTTGCCAAAGGCAAATTTTTGGCTCTTATTTTTACTGGGCCAAAATATATAAAATACTGTAATATAAGGGCCCACTTTATTTTGGGTTTGCTTTGAGATTCTAAAATCCTAGGACATGCCCTTGTGATTGATATGAGAATGGTGGGAACCATGGCCCTACATAACAAACACCAGGCTGCTGCAATCTCAATTTGATTTACCCAATACATTTAGTGGTTTTATTTCCCATTATAGGAAACATGAATCAATGGGTGATTAGACAACAGACTTACCTTTTTTCAATATTTTTAGATTAGCGTTAATTGTTTGCCTGATGCAGTTATCATTCCCCCTTGTTTCGTATTCGGCTTCGTGTAATTATTTTTTCCTAATGGGAAATGATTCATTCTTTGTAGATACTATTGGCCCTTCTGATGTTGGTCTCAATGAGGATAACGCGAAGGATGACAGGGGACACGGTGTTTTTGGACTGAGCCAGTTCAATAGGGTAGCTAGATGGGCTCAACCAATTACATTCTTGGACATACATGAATCTGATAGGTTTACGGTAAGTCACAACTGCTCCGTTTAGGTTTATATGTATCTATATCCGGTGGGATTCAGAGACAAACATTATGACAAAGAATTTGACACGCGATATATATCGTCGGATGACATATCATGAAACAGTTTAGATTTAGTCTTAATAACTAACTAATTGTAGAGGTTAAAAGTTTTATTTTATAAGGAAACTAATAGATTCTCTCAACCCATATTTTCTCTCTCCCCATATTATCTCTCAAATAGTTTTTATTACAGTAAAAAAAATTAATATAGAGTTTCCAAAAAAAAAATCGAATATCTAACCCAATTTCCAAAAAAAAATCAAAAATCAAATTAATAATGAGATTAAATGTGTTGTGTTTTTTATCCTAATTTCACGTCATATTTTCTCCCAAATATTTTATTACGGTAAAAAAATATGACTTTTAACCTGTATTAATACAGAGTTAACCTGTGGAAGAAAGGGGCGACGACCTGTGGGAAAAGAAGAGAGAGTGGGAGAAGGAAGATAGGGGAACTGAGAGAGTGGGAGAAGAAGAGATAGTGGGAGAACTGGGAGAAGGGAAGGAGGAGAAGATGGAGAGGGGAAGGAGTAGAATAAGATGAAGAATGGGTGACAGTGGCTATTGTGGCTCCATTTGCCCAATCTTTTATCGTAGCCGTTGTTTCTCACTGTCCCTCACAATCGATCGCCCCTTTCTCGCCATCCCTTCCATACTGTTGTTGTTCTTGAGAAGAGAGAGTGAATGATGAAAAAGATGATAATGGTTTGAATGAGTGGTGTGGGAGACCAGGTAAAAAAAATAATTTGTATGGGTGGTGTGGGTGAGGATAACCTGTGGTGCCAAATAGTCATTGCCTTTGAGTAAAACCCCACACCTCAAGTTGGGGACGATATCATTGATTGGTGGGGACATGTCCAGGGGCCGATAATCTCGTGTGTACACCGCTTTGCAGTTTGGGGGGTTTTGCACCCCTTACCCCTGGTCCCAACAAAATACCATAGCACATTCATCATAGTCAATTCTTGGTTTCCCATTAACTGAGTTGTATGGGATGTTTATATTTTTTTGGAAGGGAATTCAAAAGGCACAAAGCCTTGTAATCCTCCTGAACCATTTTTTTTAAATTCAATGGTGGGCAAGAAGCCTATTGAACTCTTCTAAGTGAAAGTAATACCAACATAAGGAAAAGTTGTTTCATGAGAAACTTGTTTTGTATGCTTTTTGTCACATACTCATCTTCACACGTTTCCTATAAAACTTTAGCCGAGTTTTCTTTCACATCTTTCGGCTAACCTAGCCTCTTCCATCCCTCGAGTCGAACAAGGGGTAGTATAAGAATATTCACCTGTTGTCAATCGACTATGCCTTTCGGCCTGATATTAGGCCCCAATGAAGTAATTTTACTCTTTTTCTTCATATACTTATCCTCCAACCTTTTCCATAACAGTTTAACTGAGTTTTCCACATGCTTGCGAGTTAAACTTGTTTTGATCCCAGATAATCACCCAAAACATCCTCCCAAATTTTCTTTTACTAACACGTTCATGACTTCGCAGTGCCACAAGCCAAAATTGTTCTTTTCCATTGAACCTTTCGACATCAAACTTGCCAACTATAGTGTGACCATCTTTGAATTTTGAACTTACACTTCCATACACCAACTACCAAACAAGGTGTATTGAAAAGTTGATATGGTTTTCTCGAAACACCTAACAATCCCAAGGAACTAATTCGGGCTCTCATACCAAATTGTTGCGCCGTGCGCAAACGTTACTAAAGCATTAATTTCACAGTCAAATCAAACCAATGCAAAGTAAAATAATTAGAACATCAAACACATACGACAAAAGCAATAAAACATAGTTCGACAAGATCGCCTACACTCACCAGCAAAAAGGAGAAGCTTTACTATGATGGAGAAGGCTGCCAATCGAACAACCATGTGTTTGCCCCTACACACATCAAATATACAAACACATTGATGACCTATACACTCTTCTATCTCTGTCTATACTCTTCTTTGGATTGAAGAACCTACTGCCACCAATGATGCTCTAATCAATTCTCAGCTTCACTATGATGCTCAAATCAATGCCTATCGCCCAACTGATTTTTAGACTTTGGATGCTCTAAAACATTCAAAAGAGGTCAAATGGATGGGCCTCAATTGGTGGGTTGGAAACGCAATTACTTCAAGTGGTTATAATTTTTCCTTTATATCAAGCCGTTCCGAACTTTGAACAAAAGTTTCCAGCATTTTTTGCAGTTATCTGTTTTGTCCGTTTTACTAGGGACCATCTGAAATATTTGATTTGAAGAATGGGCTTTCTAAAAAGACCATTCTCCCTGGAAGTGATTCAATTAGGCAGTAGACCAATGGAGCCTCAGTAATAATCATGATCCTACTAAAGAGGAAGATATCTGGGAGAGTGGAGTCTCTGGTAGCTTACTGCATAAAGTCATTTGTGCTTTAATTATTTATGACTACTTTTTTTTTTTAAACTTGTATGAACAGTTCTGGATTTGCAATGTAGATAATATCAAATGTTTTGCAGATGTGTATATTCTGCTTGCCAACTTCATCAGTAATTCCACTCCACGACCACCCTTGTATGACTGTATTAAGCAAGGTACTTTATGGTTCCATGCATGTGAAAGCCTACGACTGGGTTGAACCGGCCTGCATACTAAGAATCGATGGGTCTTCAGGTTGCCACCGAACTTGGTTTAAAATTGTTGTGAGATGAAAGCTAGATCTTAGGAACTTATGGCATGTTACTTCATTTGTTGTGCCTAACTGTCATGCATTCTCATGTTCATGACCATCCTGTTGATCTTTATTCAAGAGGCCATGAGTTGGATAATTGGTTTGACAAATGTAGACTGCCAAGACTATCTTGTAATAGTCGGACCTCAGAGCCATGGGGCCATAGCATTTAATTTGCATACTTTGAAAGACCGTATGGGATGATAAGGCTTCAAAAACCAAAACTAAACCCCTTTTTTGGGCTGCTGTCTAGTAGCTTGAAACCAGAGTTAACCATTGTAAGCGGCTCCGTGCCTACAAAATTTCTTGTTTTGTTATGGATTATGATATAGGGTTACAGTTGCTTATTTCCAGTTGGATTGAATATTGATTTACCAGTCCAAGAGAGTGTTGAGATCAACTGTGCATATCTGGTGAAGGCTTGGTGGATATCTTTTGGTAGATAGTCCGTAGGGTATAACAGCTACATGTCACTTACATTGATTCCCAAACTTTATATATTAGGGTCACATATTGCATGTGTTTGTACATGATGGCCTCATTATCTGTGAAAATCTTTACTGACCTCTCCTTTTTATTGGCAGTCAGGTTAGCTAAGTTGGCTGTGGATAGGGTTCTGACAGCACCATGTCTGTCGTCTGCCTTGTACCCCAAGAGTGGGGGCAATCTGCATTGCTTCACTGCAGTCACTCCATGCGCTGTGCTTGACATCTTAGCTCCTCCCTATCAAGAAACAGCTGGAAGAACATGCACTTATTACCATGACTACCCTTATTCCAGTTTCTGTAAGTATAATGTCACCTAATATCATAACATTTCAGATTTAAGAGATTTTGTTCTGTCATGTTATAATGGAATTTTGCTATGAAACTGTCTACATTTGCAGCAACAGCAAATGGAGCTGAGATACGTGATGGCAAAGAAGAAGATCATGCTTGGCTTAAGGAGATGGATACACCAGCTGATCTCTATATGCGACCGGGAGAATATACAGGTCCAGCTATAACATTTTAGCAATCTCTACAAGGCTCAATTGGTCACGTGGACTGTCAAGACTGAACAAGTTGGATGCACAGCTTGAACTTTGCATTCCCTGTATGATTTGTACGATTAGTATGAGTAGCTAGTGATAATGAAATGCAATTGTCTCACCAACTCTGTATCATCAGTGAAGAGGCGTTGAGTAATAGAATATACAGCAAGTTCAATTAAAAAAAATGGTATCAACAAAACGGGCAAGAAAAAATGTCCTCATTTGAAATTTCTGGCTCGTACTTGACCAAGTGAAGGAAAAAATCTGGTTGAATTACAAACATTCATATTCTACTAAGTGAGAGATGTGCATTCAGCATTTCATTGCAAAGGAAAGCAGTTGGTGGTAGAAGATTTGTTCCGTGCCAGAGATCTCATGTCCATGCTGGTCTATTTGAGGATTACCAAATTTCAGTGACCTCTTTAACAAGCTAAAGTGGAAAAGACTTCACATATTGTAATGAGAGTAACTATTCAGGAATTGCACGACTGAAGCATGGAAGCAACTGATAGGTCCCAATCAAAGCTGTATAGAAGACAATATTCTACTTAGGGTGAGAATAAACCACATGAGAATTCAATTGGAATAAACTTGCTTTATTACTGACAATAAGGAGTTTAAATACAAAAGGAAACTAACAACTACTCCTAATCCTTAGATCACATCTCTAAGAAATATGACACTAATGGCTAATGACTCGGCAACTGAATAATAACTACTTGACCTATTCAAAATAATAACTACTTAGACCTATTCTTAAGCAAGCAATTTTATGGCATGTAGACACGATCGACAACAACTCTTAGTTAAAATACTTTGGGTTCTTCATGGGCACTACTCTTTGGGATCTTCTTGGCTTATCAATACCACCTCCTTTGACTGGAACCTTGTCCTCAAGGTTCGTAGTTATGAACTTGTCTTTCATTTCTTGAGTGTTTTCCCACGTAGCATCATCTAATGGGAGTCCTTTCTATTTGATCAAGCTTTCAGCAACAATTTTGGACCCCTTTTTTACCCAACGGGTGTCTAATATTTCCTCTGGTTCCATAGTCAAATCACCATCGTCAGTTAATATGGAGGTAACTCAATACTAGCAGCAATTGTTTCACCCAATTTCTTCTTCAAAAGGGACACATGAAAGACCGGGTAAATGTGAGAACCTTGTGAGAAGTTGAGCTTGTAGGCCGCCTTTCCAATTTTTTCTTCAATCTGATATGGTCTATAGAACCTGTTGGCAAGTTTTTGATAGGCTCTTTTAAACACAGATTGCTGGCGGTAGGGATGAAGCTTTAAAAACACGAAGTCCCCCACTTGGTATTCAATGTTCCGGCGTTTGGAATCCGCTTGTTGTTTCATTCGATTGTTTGCTACATGTAAATTTTCCTTAAGCTGTCGTAGCAAGGCATCGCGAGAAGCTAAGCTTTGGTCAACTTCATTTACTGGGCAAGAACCTTCATGGTAACGTGGAATTGTTGGTGGGGGTCTTCCATATAGAGCTTGGAAGGAAGTCATTTCTGTAGATGCATGATAGGTAGTATTGTACCAAAACTCAGCCCATGGAAGAAACAATGCCAATTACGGGATTGTTGGTAAGCGAAGCATCGAAGATATTGTTCAATACAACGGTTTACCACTTCCGTTTGTCCATCTGTTTGTGGATGGTAGGCGGAGTTCATCTTAAACTGGGTGCCCGACATTGAAGAATTCTTGCCAAAAACGACTGATGAACACTGGGTCTCGATCACTTATGATGGACCGAGGCATGCCATGAAGCTTCACAACCCTTTCAATGAATTTTTCAGCCACTAATTTTGCTGTATACGGATGGGAGAGAGCAAAAAAACGTGACGATTTGCTTAACCAGTCCACTACTACAAATATTGAATTTTTACCATTTGAAGGTGGAAGGCCATCGATGAAGTCTATAGTGACATCATCCCATACTTGACAAGGAATCGGAAGTGGTCGTAGAAGTCTAGCAGGTGACAAAGTCTCATTTTTAGTTTGTTGGCACACTTCACAAGAGGAAACATAATTCTTCATTGCTTGGTACATGGATGGCCAATAAAATTGTTGTGCTAGTCTCTTGTAGGTTCTCAGTACACCAGAATACCCACCAACTGGAGAGTCATGGAATTCTCGCAAAAGTTGTTGGATGATGCTGGAATGAGGAGGCACCACCACTCGGTTTTTGTAACAAATCAACCTGTTGCGCCAATTGTAAGGAACACCTGGTTTTTTGGTTGCTTGTTTTCTGATTTTTTTCATGTAAGGATTGTCAGTAGCTTCGACTTTGATTGTATCCCATAATTGGGTTTGAGACACAAACAAGGCATCAAGACAAGGACTATCTGCCACCCGTGATGCTGCATCAACCGCATTGTTTTCCCGGCCTGGTTTATATATGATCTCATAGTCATAGCCAAGCAGTTTAGTTACCCACTTTTGTTGCTCCGATGTTGCTATGCGCTGCTCCAACAAGTACTTGAGGTTGCGTGTATCAGTTTGGATGTAGAACTTTCGGCCAAGTAAATATGGTCTCCATGTCTGAATTGCGTGGATAATTGCTAGCATCTCCTTTGCATAAACCGACCATGAGCGTTTGGTGGTGCCTAAGGCCCGACTCATGAATGCAATAGGCCTTCCTTGTTGATTCATAACTGCCCCTATGCCATCCCCTGAAGCATCTGATTCAATGATAAATGGCTCATTGAAATTCGGCATTGCAAGTGTTGGTGTAGTAGTCACGGCCTGTTTGAGTTCTTGGAAAGCATTTTCTGCTTCATCAGACCGACCAAAATGTCCCTTCTTTAGGAGGTTGGTGAGGGGTCGCGCTATGATGCTATAATTGCGGACAAACTTCCTGTAATAACCTGTAAGTTTTAAAAATCTACGCAACTCAGAGACATTAGTAGGCCTAGGCCAATTCAGCATACTTTTAATTTTTTCTTGATCTACCTTAACTCCTTGCGGAGTAACAATATGCCCTAAGTATTCCAATTCTTGTAGACCAAAGGCACATTTGTTGTATTTGACAAAGAATTGATGTTGCCTTGATATTTCAAAAGCTTTTTGGACATGTTCAAGATGCATGTTCCAATTGGGGCTATAAATCAGTATGTCATCAAAGAAACGAGTATAAATTTTCGTAGGTAAGGGCAAAATATTGAATTCATAATCGCTTGAAAAGTAGATGGGGCATTACAAAGACCAAAGAGCATAACTAAGTATTCATAATGACCATTATGAGTACGAAAGGCAGTTTTATGGATGTCTGTAGGGTGTACTCGTACCTGGTGGTATCCCGTCTGTAAGTCAAGTTTGGTGAAATAAGTAGCTCCATGAAGCTCATCAAGCATGTCATCAACTTTAGGAATTGAAAATCTATCTTTGATGGTTACAACATTAAGTGCTCTATAGTCATTGCAAAAACGCCATGAACCATTTTTTTTTTTTTTACCAATAAAACAGGAGATGAAAAAGGACTAGTACTAGATCTTATAAGCCCCAATTTTAACATGTCATGAACTTGTTTTTCAATTTCAGCTTTTTGAAAATAGGCATACCTGTATGGTCTCACATTAATGGGCTCGATTCCTTCCTTCATATTGATGTGATGATCTATTTCTCTTGTAGGAGGGAGGTGCGTTGGCTCATGGAATAAGTCTTCAAATTTGTCCAATAATTGTTTCATCTCAGGATTGATATCCTGTGATGTATGATCGGCTGCGGATTGAAGACAAATAGCAAAATGGAGCTCCCTTGCTGTATATGTTTGGAAATAACTTTCACTGATGCGGGTTGAATTGATTGTGTATCAATCCCTTGCAATTTTTTAGTCTGGTTGCTCCACTGGAATTCCATCGTTAATTGCTTCCAATTACATACCACTGTTCCCAATTGCTCAGACCAATGGATACCTAAGACCAGATCCAACCCAATTAAAGGTAAAACATATAAAGTGAGAACAAAAGGAATACCTTGGAGTAGAACTTGGACATTTTCGAATCTTCCTTGGCATTTTAATGGCTTTCCATTTGCTACCTTGACATTGAAAAGTTCCGTTGGGAATACTGGTAATTGCAACATATTGGCGACCCTTTCACTAATAAAATTATGAGTAGACCCGCTATCAATTAGAACAACCACCTCATAAGGTCCAATCTTTGCCATCCCTCGCATTGTTTTATAAGCTGTCCTTCCTAATAGTGCATGAAGTGATATCTCTGGTTGTGGCTTTATTGGGACTTCGGTTTCTTCATCATCATCTGGATATTCATTGCTGCCTTTTAACAGTAGGAGTTGTGTCCCTTTACACCTATGACTAGATGTAAACTTCTCATCACAATAAAAGCATAGCCTTTGTGCCCTTCTCTTCTGCATTTCGTCCCAAGTGAGCCTTTTAATAGGCGAAGTTGTCTTGAATTTTGTTGAAGTAGGGGAGTCGGTAATGGATTGATTGAAAGGTCGTGTGACTTTCTTTTGGCGAATCATCTGCCCGTTCTTCATCCGTGCAAGACTAATAGCTTTTTTCTACGATTTCGACTTGAACATTCTTATGCCATCAGCTATTTCTGATTTGAGGCCTCCCATGAATGTCCCTACTGCCTTTTGTGTCCAACCTTTTACCCGGTTTCCCAGCCGTTCGAACTCCTTTTGATAATCACGTAAGGATCCCACCTGTTTAACCTTTGACAATGCTTCATCAAAGTCTTCACAATCAGTAGGACCAAATCTTGCCCAAAGTTCTTCTTGAAAATTTTTCCAAGGCACATCCTTGCTTTCTTCCTTGTATGATCTTCTCAACCATTGCCACGATTGATTAGCCTCGCCTTCCAAAATGGAAAGAGGCCAACCATACCTTTTGTGATTCAAGGGTGCCTTGATACTCAAAAAATTGATCCACTCTTGTGCACCATTCTGTGGGGTCATCTCTAAAAAATCGAGGAAACTCCAATTTGGCTAATTTGGAAGAGAACAATTGCCTTCCTCCTTCAGAGTTGTCTCGAGATGCTTCTCTTATGTTGCGAGAACGCCCATTAGGAGAATTTGCATAAAGATCGGAATTTGCTGATGCAGATGCAAGTCGGTTGGAGAGTAGGGCTTCGGATAATTTGCTGATGGTGTCTTCTAATTGGTGCAACTTATCAGATACACCCACCTCCACTCTACTAAGGCTATTTTGGAGTTCTCCAAATCCAGATTCTAGATTCTCGATCCTTTCCTTGTTTGTTGCCATAATAAAAAGCTTTGATAACAATTGTCATGAACCAACCAACTCTCCCAAAAGCCCGAGCTGTCAAGGAGGGGAAGGTTCATGACTATGATCGTGACATTGCCCCACGCTTTCAAAGTCAACGTCGTGGTCGGCCTACTCTATCGACACTAGCCCGATGAGCTTCTCTCACCAACCAATATTCAACAACTTAGCACTATGCCCATACATAATGCTAAATTATTTTAATCCAGCCTATAGGTCGCCCCAGCCGGGAATCGAACCTTGGATATGGGATTTAGCTCTAATACCACTGATACGTCCCAATCAAAGTTGTATAGGAGACAATATTCTACTTAGGGTGAGAATAAACCACAGGAGAATTCAATTGGAATAAGCTTGCTTTATTACTGACAATAAGGAGTTTAAATACAAAAGGAAACTAACAACTATTGTCATGAACCAACCAACTCTCCCAAAAGCCCGAGTTGTCCAGGAGGGAAAGGCTCATGACTAGGATCGTGACATTGCCCCATGCTTCCAAAGTCGACGTCCTCGTCGGCCTACTCTATCGACACTAGCCCAATGAGCTTATCTTTCACCTACCAGTATTTAACAACTTAGCACTATGCCCATACATAATGCTAAATTATTTTAATCCAGCCTATAGGTCGCCCCTGCTGGGAATCGAACCTTGGATATGGGATTTGGCTCTAACACCACTGATAGGTTCCAATCAAACTGTATAGAAGACAATATTCTACTTAGGGTGAGAATAAACCACAAGACACTAAAGGTTAATGACTCGACAACTGAATAATAACTACTTAGACCTATTCTTAAGCAAGCAATTGTGTGGCATGTAGACACGATCAACAACAGCTCTTAGTTAAAATACTTTGGGTTCTTCATGGGCACTCTTTGGGATTTGTGGCACTCTTTGGGTGATGGCAAAGATTGGACCTTATGAGGTGGTTGTTCTAATTAATAGCGGGTCTACTCATAATTTTATTAGTGAAAGGGTGGCCAATATGTTGCAATTACTAGTAGTCCCAACCGAACTTTTCAATGTCAAGGTAGCAAATGGAAAGCCATTAAAATGCCAAGGAAGATTCGAAAATGTCCAAGTTCTACTCCAAGGTATTCCTTTTGTTCTCACTTTATATGTTTTACCTTTAATTGGGTTGGATCTGGTCTTAGGTGTCCATTGGTTGGAGCAATTGGGAACAATGGTATGTAATTGGAAGCAATTAACGATGGAATTCCAATGGAGCAACCAAACTCAAAAATTGCAAGGGAATTGATACACAATCAATTCAACCCGCATCAGTGAAAGTTATTTCCAAACATATATGGCAAGGGAGCTCCATGTTTGCTATTTGTCTTCAATCCGCAGTCGATCATACATCACAGGATGTCAAGCCTAAAATGAAACAATCATTGGACAAATTTGAAGACTTATTCCATGAGCCAACGCACCTCCCTCCTACAAGAAAAATAGATCATCACATCAATCTCAAGGAAGGAATCAAGTTCATTAATGTGAGACCATACAGGTATGCCTATTTTCAAAAAGGTGAAATTGAAAAACAAGTTCATGACATGTTAAAATTGGGGCTTAGAAGATCTAGTACTAGTCCTTTTTCATCTTCTGTTTTTTTGGTAAAAAAAAAGATGGTTCATGGCGTTTTTGCACTGACTATAGAGCGCTTAATGTTGTAACCATCAAAGATAGATTTCCAATTCCTACAGATGATGACATGCCTGATGAGCTTCATGGAGCTACTTATTTCACCAAACTTGACTTACAAACGGGATACCACCAGGTACGAGTACACCCTACATACATCCATAAAACAACCTTTCGTACTCATAATGGTCATTATGAATACTTAGTTATGCCCTTTGGTCTTTGTAATGCCCCATCTACTTTTCAAGCGATTATGAATTCAATATTTCGCCCTTACCTACGCAAATTTATCCTCGTTTTTTTTTTATGACATATTGATTTATAGCCCCAATTGGAACATGCATCTTGAACATGTCCAAAAAGCTTTTGGAATATAAAGGCAACATCAATTCTTTGTCAAATACAACAAATGTGCCTTCGGTCTACAAGAATTGGAATACTTAGGGCATATTGTAACTCCGCAAGGAGTTAAGGTAGATCAAGAAAAAATTAAAAGTATGCTAAATTGGCCTAGGCCTACTAATGTCTCTGAGTTGCATAGATTTTTAGGACTTACAGGAAGTTTGTCCGCAATTATAGCATCATAGCGCGACCCCTCACCAACATCCAAAAGAAGGGACATTTTGGATGGTCAGATGAAGCAGAAAATGCTTTCCAAGAACTCAAACAGGCCATGACTACTACACCAACACTTGCAATGCCGAATTTCAATGAGCCATTTATCATTGAATCAAATGCTTCTGGGGATGGCATAGGGGCAGTTATGAATCAACAAGGAAGGCCTATTGCATTCATGAGTCGGGCCTTAAGCACCACCAAATGCTTTTGGTCGGTTTATGCAAAAGAGATGCTAGAAATTATCCATGCAATTCAGACATGGAGACCATATTTACTTGGCCGAAAGTTTTACATCCAAACTGATCAACACAGCCTCAAGTACTTGTTGGAGCAGCGCATAGCAACACCGGAGCAACAAAAGTGGGCAACTAAGCTGCTTGGATATGACTATGAGATCATATATAAACCAGGTCGGGAAAATAATGCGGATGATGCACCATCACGGGTGGCAGATAGTCCTTGTCTTGATTCCTTGTTTGTGTCTCAAACCCAATTATGGGATACAATCAAAGCCGAAGCTACTGGCAATCCTTACATGAAAAAAAATCAGAAAACAAGCAACCAAAAAACCAGGTGTTCCTTACAATTGGCGCAACGGGCTGATTTGTTACAAAAATCGAGTGGTGGTGCCTCCTCATTCCAGCATCATCCAACAACTTTTGCGAGAATTCCATGACTCTCCAGTTGGTGGGCATTCCGGTGTATTGAGAACCTACAAGAGACTAGCACAACAATTTTATTGGCCATCCATGTACCAAGCAGTGAAGAATTATGTTTCCTCTTGTGAAGTGTGCCAACGAACTAAAAATAAAACTTTGTCACCTGCTAGACTTCTACGACCACTTCTGATTCCCTTTCAAGTATGGGATGATGTCACTATAGACTTCATCGATGGCCTTCCACCTTCAAATTGTAAAAATTCAATATTTGTAATAGTGGACAGGTGATATTCACATAATTATTACATAATATATCCCTAAATTTATATATGTTAGTGTTTCAATTATTATATTTTATAGTAATTATTTCGTTTTCATGTATTTGTAGGAATTTGAGCGTAAACGATGAAATCATATTAAGGCGACAACTTAAGGAACGACAATTGGTCGATTCTAGCGGTGGTACAAAGTAGAGGGTCACACATCTAAACCCAAAACCTAAGCCCATTACCTAAACCCTTAACCAAGCCCATAACCTAAACCCAAAACCTACCCATAAACCCAAACCCAATCCTACCCCTAAAGAATATTTTCTCATTTATACCTTGATGAATCTTCCCTTTATCTCATCCCTATTCACTTTGACATTCTCTATAAAATACAAGAGAATATGGTGAGAAAAGGGAGAGGAGGAGAAGAGAATCAAGCATCAATAGCCAAAATCAAACCCTCTTCCTCACAAAGTTATTTTCATCACCATCACCACCTCCATCCACCATCAACCACCATCACTCTCTCATCCACCATCTCCGAACAGCAGCACCGCCACCACCACGAAACAGGGGAGTGACAACCCTGTTTCGCGTCAGACCTTCACCTCGCCACCAAGCTTTGCACACCACTCCACCGCCATCAGCCCCTGTTCTCATCGTCACAAGCAAAGCCACCACCATCATCGCCGCGAAACAGAGCCTCACCGCGACTCTGTTCCGCCTCGCCACAGACCCTGCTCCTCCCCTCTCTCGGCCTCTTTTCGTCTCGACCTCCTTCCTGTCCTCCTCTTTCACGACCACCGTCGCAAGCGGCGCGTCAGCCAGCACGCAACCACCGCGACAGGAGCAAAAACAGGGCTCCGCCACTCCGCTATCTGTTATTGTTTTTCTGTCTGTTTCCTTATCTCACTGTTTCCTCACCCTCTCTCTGTCTTCTTGCAGGTACCGGAGCCAGGTTGGAGGACGAGGAGCTCGCGAGGAGCGGAAACAAAGCACCACGAGCGGCGGTGCTCGCTGGAGACGAAGGTGGAGCGAAGGGTACTGTAGCTCTAACGAGAAAGACTGAGTCAAAACTGTTTTTGGCTATTCACACCCCCGGTTTTGCTGAGTACCACCACAGAGCGTTTTGAACCTTTCCTCAGGATTTGTGTTTGGACCACCTGCTGATCTGCTGAGTACCACCACATCGAGTTTGCGACAAACCAAAGGGGTTGCATAATTCATTTTGATTTATTTTACTGAATTGTGTGCTTAATTGTTAATTACAATTTATTTCTGAATTTTTGATAAATTGCTTTCACCTTTCATGTTCGAGAAATTAAACTTGATATGTTTGGTAGTTAGAATTACCCTTTATCAATATTCAAAGCATGTGCTAAAAATATTAAGCTTAAACTTTGATTAAGTGTGCCCTAAAAAGACACTTAATACTTGGTAAGAACGTATTTGCTTGAAATAATTTGTTAATGTTTGATAGAAACATGATATAATTTGAATTGGATTTTAACGATCACATATTTGGTGTAAGCAAGGGATTCTCATCCCTAAAACTTCTCGTTTAAATTTTCAGTAATTTAGATTTAAATAATTTTGCTAACTCATTGGTGAGTCCAAGCCCACAAAATCCACATTTTCCTTTTATTTTATTTTTTTCTTATTTTTTATTTTTTTTAGTTTAATTTTAAAAATGTTGTAACCCCATTTTCCTCTAAATTAGTTTAATTAAATTATTAAATTCAATTGCATCCACTTTCCTCGTGGGATCGACCCGTACTTGCCGTTGTCTACCAGTTAGACACCGTGCACTTGCGGTTATTACAAGTGGGTTAAATTAGCCTATTAATTTAGGTTGATAAAAGTCACTATAGACTTCATCGATGGCCTTCCACCTTCAAATGGTAAAAATTCAATATTTGTAATAGTGGACAGGTTAAGCAAATCAACACGTTTTTTGGCTCTCTCCCATCCGTATACAGCAAAATTAGTGGTTGGAAAATTCATTGAAAGGGTTGTGAAGCTTCATCCGCCAGCAATCTGTGTTTAAAAGAGCCTATCTAAAACTTGCCAGCAGGTTCTATGGACCATATCAGATTGAAGGAAAAATTAGAAAGGTGACCTCTACAAGCTCAAGCTCCCACAAGGTTCTCGCATTTACCCGGTCTTTCATGTGTCCCTTTTGAAGAAGAAATTGGGTGAAACAATTGCTGCTAGTACTGAGTTACCTCCATATTAACTGATGATGGTGATTTGACTATGGAACCATAGGAAATATTAGACACCCGTTGGGTAAAAAAGGGGTCCAAAATTGTTGTAGAAAGTTTGATCAAATGGAAAAGACTCCCATTAGATGATGCTACATGGGAAAACACTCAAGAAATGAAAGACAAGGTCATAACTACGAACCTTGAGGACAAGGTTCTAGTCAAAGGAGGTGGTATTGATAAGCCAAGAAGACCCCAAAGAGTGCCCATGAAGAACCTAAAGTATTTTAACTAAGAGCTGTTGTTGATCGTGTCTACAGGCCACAAAATTGCTTGCTTAAGAATTGGTCTAAGTAGTTATTATTTTGAATAGGTCAAGTAGTTATTATTCAGTTGTCGAGTCATTAGCCATTAGTGTCCTATTTATTAGAGATGTGATCTAAGGATTAGGACTAGTTGTTAGTTTCTTTTTGTATTTAAACTCGTTATTGTCAGTAATAAAGAAATCTTATTCCAATTCAATTCTCCTGTGGTTCATTCTCAACCTAAGTAGAATATTGTCTTCTATACAGCTTTGATTGGGACCTATCAGTACTTGTGCATCGATTTACAAACGATTATGTTTTAGGAAAGACAATCATTTTGTATATGCCATCTTTTAGATAGGGTAACTGTAAGCTACTCAAATAACAAGTATGATGGTCTATATACTGGCAAAATTTAGGAATCTATAGGATCATGAAGCCAATGATCTGAACGTCAGTCAACATATTAGAATATGGAAGAAATCCAATTAGAACTTTGAGATTGAATCAAATTCATTGAAGATGCATTGTTAGTTAGTACTTTCACTGAACATGAATTCTAGGGGGCGAATGAGAGGGAGCGAGGGATGGGTGTAACCACCCATCCCCCTCGAGATGCGCGACATTGCTCATCTCGAGGGGGATTGGTGGTTACACTCATCCCTCGCCCCTCTCCTTCGCTATTTCCCTCGCTCCCTAGAAGGGCTCTTCACTGAAAATACAAGAGTGATCATTACTGATAAACTTTATACAACTTGAACCTTCTTCCAGACCAATTACAAGCAAACATCACAAGATTAAGTGATAACAACATAAAAACTAATGATAATTCCCCCCCCCCCCCCTAAAAAATAAAATTAAAATCATACATATTAGAATGAGATATCATTGATATGTTTAACCCGTTTCTTCAGCACTTCAGTTTCACTAATTGTTTTTAGTCAAACTTCACCTTTAATGTTTGATAGAAAATAACTATAGCTATAAATGCATTGTCTTGAGCTTCTTGCCTAACAATCAATCAAGACTGGCTGATCACCATTCAGCGAAAAAGAAACCTATATCAGTCATTTTTTCACCTACATATCACAACTCACAAGTACTCCCATCTGAAACTCTATATGATTTATTAAAGAATGCATGGACACGAACACACACATCATATCAGACACAGACACAACTCGACAATTTCCCAAAAACTAGGACTCGGGGACACGTCGACACGTTATACTATTTTTTTAAGTCATATAAACATAAATAATAATCTAATAAAGTGCCTTCTTAGAGTGTCTTGAAGAAGGCACTCTGTTGCAAGTAAAAAATATAAAGTAGAGAAAAAGTATAGTAGAGAAGAAGTAGAGGAGAGAATAAGCAAATTAGAGAAGAAGAAGAAACATAAACTACATCTATGCTTTAGTGGCTTTTTGCCCTGTTTGTCTGAAATCACAAGCAAAAGAGTCACTTCAGATGGATCAACAACCATTAAATTAGGTGGTTATTTGCAAACATCTAAAAAAAAAAGTTGGTTTTCATGTCTTGATTGTGTCCTGACCAAGTTCTGAATGTATCGGAGGTGTGTCTGACACGTTGGAAGAGCATGTGCTTCATTAGATTTATTCAATGGTAAAACACATCTACATGCATGCCATATTTGCTTGTCACAAACTTCATATCCAATGCCACAATGAGACGAGACAATATTTTTTCTGTTCCCCGCACAAAAAATGTTGTCAAAACCCAATGACATTTTTATTTTGAATATGATACAACACAAATTAATAGAGATATTGTAACTGTTTTGGAAAACGGCGTTTATATAGCAAAGGAAACTGACCCATATCTTCCACACAATGAACATCATCATCTAAGAGCCCTGTTGGGCTACATGTTTTCGGGTGACATTGACAGCATAAACGTCACCTTTGATCAGGTAGAGGTATCAAAATGGTCACAAATGAGTAGGCGCTGTCAGCATTTTACTTATGGTGTGTTTGGTTGCATGAAATCCTATGATATGAGAATTCATGTGGGGACCACCAAAATCTAAGTTATTTTGAGGTTCATTCACCAATTCACAATTAGATTTTGTGTTTAATGGTGGGGATAAAAATCCCATGAACATGGGAATCACATTCCTTGGTCCCCTTAAAGCATGTGATTCCCATGTTCATGAGATTTCCATTCTCACCATTGATCACAAAATCTAAAAGTGGATTGGTGAGTGAACCTCAAATTAGCCTAGATTTAGGTGGTACCCTCATAGATTTTCATGGCATATGATTCCATGCTACCAAACACACCCTTACTGTCAACCTTTGGCCAAAAAAGATCTCTAACCTATAGCCCAAAATAGTGGATCCCCTGTATTTGTTATAAAAATACTAGGGTGTGGACACGCTTGCGAGAATATTTAATATATTTTTTTAATTTTATTACAACCTTTCAATAATAAGTAAAAACTATTATTGAAATTCTAAACAAAATAGTTATTTATATTTTTAAGGGTCTATGTATAGTTTACAAATAATTAAGGGCTTTGAATAAATTATGTTAGGGGTTTAGGTATAATTAACAATATTTGAGAGAGGCAGGTTTTGATCGTAATAATATGAATTTGGAAGGGAAAAAGGGTACATATGTGTAATAGTTTTTATTTAAAATTACAAAATTACCCCTAGTCACTATTCACCTACCTATTGGATTTTCTTGTAAATATAATAGAATTGGGAGGATATTTTGGGCAATCAAAAAATCAGGACTAAGACGCACACATTCACTATTACTAAGGGGAACTTGCATTATATAGTTTAGATTATTGTTATTGTGCTCATAAAAACAATTTATTCTTCATTCAAACATTTGTGCCTTTTTTAAATTAGCAATTTAATATCCATTTTAGAACGGAAATTATGATGCTCAAGCTTTTAATATATATGTATGTATGTATGTATGTATGTATGTATGTATGTATGTATATGGAATGCGGGTTTCTTATATATATATATATATATATATACGGAATGTTGTGCAATGAGTTTCTTATAAATATATATAACTAGTGTATTTCCCGTGTCGTTGGCACGATAGAAGGTGGGTCGTGGCAACATGTCAAACTCGGTTATAATTTAAAAAAATTAGGAGAAAGAACACATTTTAAAACCGACACAATTAGTCCTCCCCAACTTAATATGGAGTTCATATTCTTTGTTTGAATGTGTCTTAATATTGAAAATACTTACTAGTTACTAGTGAAGTACATTAGATTAGAGTTTTTTTTTTAAATGCAAATGGTGTGAAATGCATATTTAAAACTTTAAGTGTGTGTATTAATGATTGGTTTTAAAACTTTAAGCGTTTGTATTAGTGATTGGTTTCATTGGATAGATCTCCAAAAATGAATTTCAACTATACCAGGTTTACTAAATTTCGACAACTAAGTAGATAGCTCTGACAATTCCACAAAATTTTCATTTTGTTAATTTCCCTTGCCCTTCTAATTGTAACTTATTACAAACATGTCATTGTTGATAATGAATCTCCACCATCAACATCTTTCGCAACTTTCAATTCTAACCATTTTTATCTCTAACACCAAACACCATTTTGATTTGTAAGATAGACTAGGGTATTCCCCGTGCCGTTGTTACGATAAAAGTTTATAATGATAAATAGAGTTTATTCTACTTTAAATATCAAGATAAATAAATATCAAAATGTTGGGTATGAGAATCGAACCCATGCTCTCTTATTGGGGATTGTTTGAAGGTAAGACATAAATGCCTACTTTAAGTCACAACCATTAGATGAAATGAATCTCAACCATGAACTAGTTTATTTACAAACTTATATCTTGGTGTTTTAAGTTCTATGTGATCCGTTAGATTCTTATATTTGGGTAAATCTCAGCCGTCTTTTATCTCCAACTTTATACACCATTCTGATTTGTAATATAGATTAGTAGCACAACATTTCAACAACAGTAATACCCTGAGTGGGCGGGCTCTGAGGCTGACGGGCTACCTTGTGTGGGCGGGCTCTGAGGCTAGTAGCTCCATGTGTGGGCGAGCTCAGGAGGCTGGCAGGCTACCAAGTGTGGGCGGGCTCAGAGGCTGGCAGGCTAACTCGGTGTTATAGTCCCACATCTCCTGGGTGAGGGATGGAGATTGCTATATATGTACGAGTTTGGATCTATATGACACAACGCGTTTTAAAGCCGTGTGGGTAGTTAGGTTGGGTCCAGAGCGGACAATATTGTTTCATGTGGATCGGGTCGTGACAACAACTAAGAAATCCACCCTTTCTTATAACCTCCCGACACTACTTTCATTATATATCATGTTGATTATAATAAGTTGTCTCCGTGCAAAGAACATAACTTTTAGATGGAATCTGTTTATGGATTTACCTTAGAATAAGAAGACCGACGAAGAAATCCAGATTTAGGGGATAGAATTGTTGATTTCCTCGCTCGACCACGTTAACTCTTTTAGGAGATCTACTGAATTCCTTAGTTTGAGATTGAAACTCATTTTCTCTTGTTGGAGATTCACTACCTCTGATTGAAATTGATAAAGCTGGTGCAGAGCTAGAAATTGTGGAAGATTCTGGAGGGATACAAGTGTGTTCAGGCAGAACTTCTGATAAATCATAAATGTTTAGTTAGCCTTTTTACTATTTCTTCTTTATATATATATGACTCCATATGCACCATATGACAATATAAACTTACAGAGAAGAAGTCATGAAATTATGCAAAAACATGTAGCTTCTGTAAAGAAAATAATTGGATAATTGTATTATTGTTTTTCCTTGACTGAATACAAGCTTATATAAGCTAACTTTGACCTCTGTTGTAATAACTGGATGATTAATCACCAAGTTAGCAAGTTCATTGAAGGCATTACACATCCGTTTATAATGTTCATTTTCAGGGTTTACGGTCCAATCAAAGTATACAATGTTCACATTTGTATGACACCTCTTCACATCATTTCTCCACCTTCGAAGAATATATTTCTCAGGCAACTTTAGTTCTTCTTCTTGAATCAATACTGTCAAGGCATGTCTGCATAATATTCCCCTAAATTCAAATAACTGACAGTTACACTTGATGTCAACGTCAACAACATTTTTAATTAAAACGTTGAAAGTAACTTGATGAAGGAAATTTTCTCCTACGTACGTGTCTTCTGCAACAACATAAAAACGACAATCATATGCATCTGTCATATTAGTAATCAAACATGAAATCTTTCCTTTAATCTCTTATTGAAATTCCTTGAACTTTGATGTAGTGTAAGCAACCTGAAACTGTATCTCTAGTGGATAATTAGTAATGAATGGAATCTGACGGTTAAAAAAATTGAAGTCCGCTTCTTTTTCTTTTTGCACCTTACTTCGTAGTGCATTTTCGTATTGTTCAACAAATTTTTTCAAGGTAGTATTTGAGTTCACATAACCATAAAAAAGGTATTCATGCTTTCACTTATTTGCGTTGATGACATTCCCGCCCAAAAAGTATCCTTATAAAATGTTGGTACCCAAGGCCTCTTTTCATTGTACAAATCATTCAACCAATCATTATTACCTATCATATAGTTGTCAATGAGATATGACCAATGTTCTTCAAAATCTTTATGAGTCAAAAAATCATAAACTGCTCTTTGCAAGGCATGTTTGATATCCTCATATTTATCGTAGCCACTTAAATTTTCAAGCAACTCCTTCATAATGCGCCATATGCACCACCTATGACGCGTGTTAGGAAACATAAGTTCAATTGCTTTGTATTGGTCGGTGATTATCGTTGTGGGAACACTTTCATTCATACAAACCAACCAAGATTTGAAACGCCAAACAAATGTCTCAATAGTTTTACTTGAGATCTGATGCAGTCGTTTTCCACTCCCTGCTTTGACCTTGACTTGCAAACCTACTGATCTGCACAAGGAACGCACATGAGCCACGAACCACCGTTATGGTGGTCGATGGCACTCCGATGCTAAAGTCAGGAAGGTGTAATGCTGTAAATAAAGAATTTGCAGTGTATCTTAGCTTACCAACCTCATCTTTTATTTACAGTGTAGGAGTCCTGGTTCAACCAGGCCATTGATGACGTAGTTTAGGGAAGAATATTTGCATGGATATCCTTATCTGATTAGGAGTCGTGTTGTGGAGGGAAGTTTCCCTGTTAGCCATGTGCTCCTAGATATGCAAGAGATAGTTCTCATTTTGAGAGTATTCTGTAGGTAGAAGTCTCCATATGTGATATGTACTCTAGACTTTACTTCCTACTTGGAAGCAATGAGCCGCTGTACTTGCCCGTTTGAAGCTGATCCTCAAGATACTTGCCTTAACAAGGCTCACGGGTATTGAGGATAATTGTGAGACATGTGGGCTTAGCAGGCTGTAAGGATTCAGGTCCATTTGGTGGACTGCATTGGGCGAGCTTAGAACTGCTTGGGCCGGATCAGTGTTGGAGTGACGCTGGAGCCTATCTTTCCTCGAGATCATTATGACCTGTGTACGATGTAGAGTTGGGACTGCTTTGGTGTATCATCAGCTACTCCCCCCGAGTAAGTGGGGCGTTTAGTCGGTTCACTAAGTCTCTGAAAAACAACTGTACTGTCGTGGTGATAGAACCCAAAGCGTTGTCTCGAGCGACAAATAGCATTAATGGGTACACGACTGCTCATGTTTGTTTTCTTTATAAATATCCGCCGTTTCGAGGAAGTTTTCTCCTGCTCTTATCTGTGTAATTTCTTCAAGCAATCGTGTTGCTGTAAAGTTTGATTTGTCATTTTTATCATTGGCAGACAATGTTGACTTTTCTTTTAAGGATCTGTTGTCCTTCACTTGCCTCAAGCTCTTTGAGGATAGTCTGGTTGATAAACCAAATTAATCAGGCTTCACAGTTTGTACCGTAATCCAGGGAATCTGGAAATCATTCTCGCGTTGGGAGATTTGGCTACAACTACACCCTCAGGGGTATATAAGTTTGCACTAGGGCATGTTCGAGTTAGGGCTCCAATTCCCAGTGCCGAATGATGTCTAGCGTTTCTTTATTTCTCTTGCATGCCTCCCGCTCAAATGGCTCCGAGCGGGTTCAAGGTCCTGATTGCGATTCTCCTGAAGGGACATGATGCTGACCTTCGTCTGACTCTGGCGGTAATCCATCATATGACCACCGCTCGGTTGGATGCTAGGGGCCTTTGCATACTGAATTGCCCTGTTTGTTTGCGTTTAATAGCGGATGACAATGAGCCTTGGGAGAGGTATTGGTTCCTAGCTTTGGTGAAATCTTTGTACTTCAAGCTTGGGAGCCGGCTGAAGGGGTTGTCAGTCGTCGTTCGAGGAAGAAGAGTCTGGCCATGCCTAGCCCGACTAGGTTAGCGGAATTGGAGGCAAGCATGCCTCTTGTTGTGGTTCGAAAAGGAGGAAATCCTCTGATTGTACGACTTCTACCCTTGGGCTATTGCGTTCTTCTCAAGGGGTTGTTGTCTTCTGCTTGATGCTACTATTCCCCCTGTTAGCTTAGAGGGATAAACATTGGTCCCTGCATTGACGTTTCAGGTCATCAGGGGTCTGAGGCAGACGTCCGCGCCCTTGAGTTGCATAGTCTTGTTACGCTGCATCTCGAAGCTTGCGAGCGAGTCTTTGCCTTGGAAAAGGCTTTTGCGGAGCTGCGGATGTCATATTCGGATGCTCTCTACCGAGTGAATTCCTTGACTGGTCAGCTACAGAATGCTGGTACTGCCGCGAACTTGGAGGCTGTGAAGGCCGTAGTTTCCGCCTTTGAAGCAGAGTTTGCTGGCATAAGATCTCAACTGAGGTTGGCCAAGTCGGATTTGGCATCAACCCGTGCTGAATTGGGACAGACTCGAGCCGGGTTGGAGCGCTTAAATGCGGTTGTGGACAAGTGGTCGTCCAATCTGCAAGCCCAAGATGCTGAAAGGAGGCGGGTGGAGACGGAATGGGTCGTCGAGCGATGACAGCTGAAGTCGACGAGGTGCTTCGCCGCATTTGCGAGGCGGAACGCTTACTGTCGAAGAAGCGTTCGTACTATGCTGCCTTTGTAGGTGCGGTGGATTTTGACATGTCAGGAAGAGGGTCATTGATCTCGTCAGAGGTTATTCAGGGCAGATTAGAGCTTTTGGAGCTTATCAGAGAAGAGCACCCTGGTGTCGACCTAGACTTCGCCCGTTATAGGAGGGCTGCTTTCTAACCCATCTCTCGAGGGGAAGGTTCTGGCTCCGCAGGACAAGCTGTCGATGAGGATTTCTCCTTAAAATAGTTGTATCATCCTTCCCGAGACAAACAAAAGATTTTTTAATGAAAGTATTGTTTTGGCCTGTACTGTCGAGTTTTCTTTAGATGCTTTGTAGATCATAGAATTTGTACAACCGGGTAGAATGTATGTTTTTGTCAGTCAAGTTGTATCAAAATTAACTGTTCTTGGCTATCATTTATCGGTGAGCCGTTCTAGTCCGCATATTGTAGGCTGCCCGCTGAGGTGCTCCAAAAACTGTTGTATTTCGGAGAGCATTGATCGCTCGGCGGGTCGTCGTTGTTCTGCGTAAGAATGCCGAAGAGACATTGGCTTCGTTGATCAACGTCATTCGTGCGCGACGGACTAGGTGTTGGTCACCCAAAGCTGTCGTCATCAGTTGTGGACTGATTGAACTTAACTGGAAAGTTAAACGATCACTTTCTATTGGAGAGCAATGATCCCTTGGCGAGTCATCGGCATCAGGCATGTGAGGGCTGATTAGACTCCCACTCGCAGGGGACTAGGCGTTGGGCACCAGAAGCTGTCGTTATCAGTTGGAGAGCAATGATCCCTTGGCAAGTCATCGTAATCAGGCGTGTGAATGTTGACTAGACTCCCACTTCCTCGACATCATTGTCTGTGCGCAACGGACTAGGCGTTGGGCACCAGAAGCCGTTGTCATCAATCGCGAACTGATTAAGCTTACCAGGTAAGTTCGATGATCAATTTCTATTGGAGAGCAATGATCCTTTGGTGAGACGTCATAATCAGGTGTGTGAGCGCTGACAAGACTTCCACTTCCTCGATCGTCATTGCTCGCACGTAGCGAACTAGGCGTTGGGCATCAGAAGTCGTCGTCATCAGTCGCGAACTGACTAAGCTTACCTGGTAAGTTCGACGATCATTGGCTGTTGGAGAGCAATGATCCCTTGGCGAATCGTCATAATCAGACATGTGAGCAATGACTATCCCACTTCCTTGGCCGTCGTTGCCTGCGAGCATCGAACTAGGCGTTGGGCACCAGAAGTCGTCGTCATCATTCGTGAACTGACTAAGCTTACCTGGTAAGTTTGGCGATCATTGTCTGTTGGAGAGCAATGATCCCTTAGCGAGTCGTCGTCATCAAACGTGTGAGCACTGACTAGACTTCCACTTCCTCGGCCGTCGTCACCCGTGCGCAGCAGACTAGGTGTTGGGCACCAGAAGTCGTCGTCATCAGACGCGAACTAACTAAGCTTACTTGGTAAGTTCGGCGATCACTGTTTGTTGGAGAGAAATGATCCCTTGGCGAGTCGTCATCATCAAGCGTGAGCACTGACTAGACTCCCACTTCCTCGGCTGTCATTGCCCGTGTGCAGCGGACTAGGCATTGGGTGTGATATTCGAGTCTGGTCGTAGTGGGGATGATCCGAGGTCGAGTTGGCCATAACGGATAGCAACAAATGTTTAGTAAAATCAAAAATATTTTTATTGATAATATTTTTTTAGGTGCTCTACATTCCATGGTTGTTTAAGTCCGTCGCCGTTGATGTCTTTCAATCAGTATGTCCCCGACCTATTGACCTTAGTTACTCTGTAGGGTCCTTCCCAATTCGGGTTTAGCTTCCCTGTGTCTGCTTCTTTGGTGCTTTGCTGGGTCTTCTTGAGAACTCAATTGCCCACCTTGAATTCGCATGGCTTGATATTCTTGTTATAGTATTGCGCCATTCGTTGTTGGTAGGCAACATCTTGGCAGAGGCTAGATCCCGCTTTTCGTCGAGGAGGTCTAGCCCAACGTGCAAGGCTTCATCATTACCGTCTAGTCTAAACTCCTCTATTATGAAGGTTGGCACCTCAAGTTCTACCGGAACCATAGCTTCTGACCCGTATGCCAGGGCGAAGGGTGTTTATCTGGTAGGGACTCTTTTTGTTGTCCGATATGCCCATAGTATCCCCAGTAGCTTTGGAACCCATTTCCTTTTGGCAACATCGAGCTTTCTTTTGATCGCTTCCAGGATTGTTCGGTTGGTAACCTCTGCTTGGCCGTTAGCTTGGGGGTGCCCTGGCGAAGAGAAGTGCTGATTAATATTCAAACTTTTGCACAACTTCTTAACCTTGATACCTTCAAACTGAGTTTCGTGTCGCTGACCAATACTCTGGGGATGCCGAATCTATAAACGATGGCGACCCATATGAAAATTTTATCTGGACCTGCCCTATTTTGGATAGGGCTCGACTTCGACTCATTTAGTGAAGTAGTTGATAGCCACAAGAAGGAACCTTTTACTGGCTGAGGCTGGGAGCGGACCGATGATGTCCATTCCCCACTACGCGAATGGCCATTGACTCATCATCGATGTCAGTGGCTAGGCAGACATGTGTGTGTATGGCGTGAACCTCTGACATTTGTTGCATTTACAGACGATATCTTTGGCGTATCAGCCAATAACATCCTAGAGTCAAAGCTTTGTGGGCGAGGGTCCTCCTGCCAGGATGGTTTCACATATCCCATCGTGTTTCCTTCCAAGGACTTGACATGCCTCTGAAGGTGACAGACATCGGAGCAGGGGTCCTGTCACTGATATCTGTTATAACTTGTCATTTAGGAGAATGTACCTCGCTGCCCTATTTTTAAGTCTTTTGGCTCCGACCTTCTCGGTCGATAAGGCTTCGACTGCGATGTATTCGAGTATCGAGGTCATCCAATTTGGTGAAGCGTCTGCAACACAAACATCTCTAGGTTTTTCTTCATCGAGGCTTGATTGCTATTGGTATTCGATGAAGACGCTTGCGACTTCGGCAGAGGCTGAGGCCTCTCTGGCTAGCATGTTAGCTATTTTGTTGTTGTCTCGAGGGCACTGTACGAGCTCGCACCTCTTGAACCTGCTTACTGCACCGAGTATCTTGTCACGGCAGGCTATCATGCAAGGGTCTCTGCTATTGAAATCTCCATTGACTTGGATGACAACCAGACTTGAGTCACTGTATGCAATTAGGTGATCTATCTCAATCCCCAAGGCTAGCTTTAGGCTGGACAGGAGGGCTTCATATTTGGCCTCGTTGTTTGATGTGGGAAAGCTGAACCTGACTACTTTTTCGAGGGTGAAGCCACTGGGGAGCGGAGTGTGATCCCAGCTCCTCTTTCCTTCCCCGTCGATGATCCGTTGTAACGCAAGATCCACTTTTGGATGCTTGAATCCGAGGACTGGTGATTTGTCATCGGCTCTTCTTCAACAGTGAACTCGACAATGAAGTCCGCCAGCGCCAAGGCTTTGATGGCGGTTCTTGGAAAATATCTTATGTCAAACTGTCCGAGTTCCACTGACCATTTCACCATCCTGCCGGATAGCTCGGGTTTATGTAATACCGAGCGGAGTGGATACTTGGTTAGAACCGTTATAGAGTGGGCCTGAAAATAGGGCATCAGTTTCCTAGAGGATATGACCAGTGCCATAGCTAACTTTTATAGGTCTGGGTAGTGTGTCTCTGCTTCCACGAAGGTTTTACTAGCGAAATACACTGGTATTTGGATCCCCCAATCATTTCGTACGAGGGCTGAGCTGACACTGTGCTTGAAAATGAACAAGTCAAGTAGAGTGTTTCCCCCGTCGTAGGTTTTGAGAGTAGCTCTGGACTCCCCATGTATGCTTTCAGGTTTTGGAAGGCTTGTTCGCACTATTTGTTCCATGAGAATCCTTTGATTCCCCTTAGTATTTTTAAAAATAAGAAGGCATTTGTCGGACAACTTAGATATAAATCTATTGAGTGCTGCTACCTTCCCAGTCAGGTTCTGAACGTATCTGATGTTGGAGGGAGTTTTCATGTCAAGAAGGGCCTGAATCTATTTTGGGTCAATCTTGATTCCCCTATTGTTCACTATATAGCCTAAGAATTTTCCAGACTCCTCCGAACGTACATTTATGTGGATTGAGCTTCATTTGGTATTTCCTGAGCTTATTGAATGCTTCAGTGAGGTCTTCTATGTGGTCAGGGCTACGGAGGCTCTTAACCAACATATTGTCGATGTAGACCTCTAAGTTTCTGCCGATCTGTTCCTTAAACATTCGGTTTACCAGTCGTTGATCGGTAGCACATGCGTTTTATAAGCCGAACAACATCACCTATAACAATATATCCCCTTTTTAGTTATGAAGGAAGTATTTTCTTGATCTGATGGGTGCATCAATATTTGATTGTAGCCTGAATATGCGTCCATGAAGCTTAGTAAGCTATCTCCGGACATGGGCGGATCCACTGCTTGAATAAGGGGGTCAATTGACCCCCTTAGGTTTTGTAAAAAAAATCATTAAAGTAGTTAAAATTTCACTATTGCCCCCCTTTGAAAATTTATATTGCCCCCTTTGAAATTTCATATTGCTTCCTCTTTAGAAAAAAACATCATAGATCCCAAATCGCAAGAGAAACCGAGCCTCTTGTGTTTGCGTCTGCGCTTGCGTTTTGCGATATCTTCTTCAGTTCTTCTTCATCTCCGTTTGAAACAGGTGAGTTTGTTTGATGTTCTTATTTCTCCATCTCCGACTTGTTGATTTTATGCCCTGGTCTTGCAATAAAAATTTCGATGAATTTCTGAAACCTAAATTCTTGAATTTAATATAGTTTTTCATGTCAACCGATTCAGAGATTCTCCATCTAATATTACAACTAACAAGAAAATAAGAAACAATGACAAACCTACATGTCTGATGAATGTTGTGTCAATCAAAAAAGCAATTGGATCAGCTGCTGAAGCCATTGCAGCAGGCAATACAATATGAAATATTTCCAAGCCAATCTCATCCTTCTTGAAAACAATCTCACAATAAGCTTTAATGGTCTTTCTATAAAAGCAAAAAAAAAAAAAAAATGTTACTAAGCAATCAATCTCACACTCAAAGACAAACACACCCCATACACACCACATGTACACATTTCACACTACACACATAGTGACATACATAGCCTGTTTGCAATGTACATAAAAATTGAAATTTTTATGTTGTATATCTCCATCGTTAAACATAACCTAGAAAAAGAAGACAAACTTTGATGCCTTTACTAATTTCTTGGAAACTTCTTATACAAAGGACATTTTTTATGTTGTGTACCGAGGAAATTTCTTGAAAATGTTACATATTTTTTTGCCCCCCTTTTTCTGCAATCCTGGATTCGCCCCTGTCTCCGGATGTGGCGTCCACGATCTGATCAATGCGGAGGAGTGGGAATTTGTCCTTCGGGCAGACTTTGTTTAGGTCCGTGTAGTCTACACACACCCTTCATTTCCCGTTTTTCTTTTTTACAAGAACGGTGTTCGTCAGTCAGTCTGGGTATCACACTTCCTTAATCATGTCCCCATTGAGTAAACACTGCACCTCCTCATTTATGATCACGTTTCTTTCGGGTGCCACAAGCCTCTTCTTCTACCATACGGGTTTCCTCATGGGGTCCACCTCTAGGCGATGGGTGATAATTGATGGGTCGATTCCCATCATGTCTAGCATGGTCCAGGCAAATATGTCCTAATTTCGTTGTAGCAACTTCGTGAGTTGTTCTGCCAAGTCTTTGCTCAAGCGGGAACCTATCTGGATAGCTCTGATGTTGAGAGGCTATCAAGGTAGACCGTGATGGTTTCTTCCTCCGGTTGGCCGGCATTGGGTTTGCCTCGAGAGCTTACTGGAGCCTCGTCGTTTGGGATAGGTTGCTCTTCCCCTGCCTCTTGGGCGGGATAGAAAGTCATCTTAGTTGTGGGGCCAGCCTCCAATTGAGAATCGCTCGGTGGCGGTGTCGTCATGTAATGCCCTGGCTACTACCTGGTTGCCCCTTAGCGTGCTAACCGATTGGTTTGTCGGATACTTGGTGCATTGGTGTAGAGTGGAGATTGTCGTTCCCATTTAGTGTATCCAGGGTCTCCCCAAGACCACATTATATGCCGCAAGTGCATCAATCACTATGAATTCTTGAAATAGGTTTTTTGAGTTGGCTTCTTTCTCGCTACTACCGTCAGTCATATTTTTCCCACAGGGAAGCACTTTTCACCGCTGAAATCGATCATCAGACGGTTATCGGGGGTTAATGTTTTCTCCTCTAGTTGCATGCTGTGGAATGTGCGGAGAAACAAGACGTTCAATGAGCTCCCAATGTCCACCAAGGAACTCTTACTTCCCAGCTTGCTAGATAGATCGTTACTATCAGGGCATCCTTGTGCGAGAATTGTACACCCTGGAGGTCTTCTTCCGTAAATGCTAGTGGCACCGAGTGGTCATGCTTCTGACCACACGGTGCTAGTTGTTCGCCGCATATTGCTTGGATCCTCATACCTCAGAGGGCCTTTTTCCTGAACCTATTAGATAGTTCAGACTCGGAATGGGCTCCGTGAATCACGCATATCCTGTCGAATGATTTATCTTTGGGCCCAACTTTGTTCCTGGTTGCCCGTTCTTTTTCTAGGGCGATGTAGCTATGCGCTTCCCTCGCTAGGTCTGCCATATTTGCTGATGGGTCCATAGTTTTGAAGTTATAGAACTTACCTTTCTTCAGCTTGTCGATGAAGGCTGAGACAGTCGTCGTATCGTTGCACACATTGACGGCAGTTAAATTACTATTGAAGTGAGTTAGATACGCCTTTAGTGTCTCGTCAGGCCTTTGTTTCATCGATTTGAGCATTTTCATCGCTAGCATGACTTGACGTATAAAAATGATCTTGGATCCGATTCGGGGTCTGTCAGCGTTGCTGTTGTTTCGGGAGCGTTAGCTTGATGCCTGCGTGTTATTTGCACCGTCGAGAGCGGTGAAGTAGCACAAGTCTGAGCGTTCGACGTGTCCCCTTGTTCTCCATTGCTGCGTGATCGGGTGGTCACCATCTCTTAGTATTCCGTGGAGAGATGATACTTAGTGAAAGATTAGAAACTTTGTCGGCCCCACGGACGTCGCCAAATTGATGTAGTCGTTTTCTGCTCCTTGCTTTGACCTTGACTTGCAAACCTGCACAAGGAATGCACGTGAGCCACGAACCACCGTTGTGGTGGCCGATGGCACTCCGATGCTAAAGTCAGACAATGATCTGAGGAAGGTGTAATGTTGTAAACATGGATTTTGTAGCGTACCTTAGCTTACCAACCTCATATCTTATTTATAGTGCAGGAGTCCTGGTTCAACCAAGCCATCGATGAGATATTTTAGGGAAGAAGATATGCGTGTAGATCCTTATCTGATTAGGAGCCGTGCTGTGGAGGGAAGTTTCCCTGTTAGCCATGCGCTCCTAGATACGCGGGAGATAGTTCTCATTCTGAGAGTATTCTATAGGTAGAAAGTCTCCATATGTGATACGTCCTCTGGAATTTACTTCTTAGTTGGAAGCAATGAGCCGTTGTACTTGCCGGTTCGAAGCTGATTCTCGAGATACTTGCCTTAACAGAGCTCATGGGTATTGAGGATAGATGTGAGACACGTGGGCCTAGCAGGTTGTAAGAATTAGGGTCCATTTGGCAGACTTAGAATTGCTTGGGCCGGATCAGTGTTAGGCTGATGCTAGGGCCTATCTTTCCTCGAGATCATCATGGTACGTGTACGACCAAAGTTGGGACCGCTTTGGTGTATCATCAAAATTAATCCACAACAAAAAAGTATTGATTGGCTATGATAATTGACACCAACAAAACGGGCGAATGACATGTCATACTTATTGTCAAATACGTAATAGCAAAGGTAATGACATCACCAAACTCTTTATAAGCCGCCCTACTCCATGCATCTGACCATAATACATTTTTCAACCTTCCTTCATCATCCAAATCATTATCATAAAAAAATTTGCACTATTCGCTTGCATTTTTTGGAAATAGTGTTGAAGTGCCATAGCATCTCCATCTCCTAATCTTAACCGCCTTAGTTTATCGAGATGATTATGCACATCTTAATGTGTAAAAAAGACATTATCATGACTACTGGCTTCAGTAAAAAATGAATTAGAGCTTTTATATGGTCGAATGCTTGCCTTATCATTATTTTCAATTCTCCTCTGGGCGCTCTCGTTATAATACAATTCATCTTATAAAATTTTGATTTTGTTGGACTGCTTAATTCATGATTGTGATCAATTATGGCCTTCGTTACCTGCACCTTATCGGAGCCAAAAATAGCTATAATCATAGCCTTACATCCAGTTTTGGTAGTAGGTTGTAGCTTCAAAACTTTATTTGAACGACTTTTATACGTTCCTTCATGAGAACATGAGAGAATTGAAAACCAAACTTCCCCTTCTTCATTCTTTTCTTGCGACCTTATTTTTTGCGAAAACCCTTTCTTATTCGCATACTTTTGGTAGTAGTCTTTATATGCAGTAACACTATCAAACTCCATTCCTGCATATAACTCACATATATCTTATACCTCTTCTTTAGCCTCACTAATTATGTCTACACCTTCTTCATTTTCATTACAAGCAACTTCTTCATTCACCATACATTCAATATTGACAAAATTTGTCTTCATATCTGTGATACACAAACAAACAAATATTGAGAACTATAGTTCATGTACAATAATTATTTTTTTTGTTGAATATGAATTGTTCCATGGACATGTAAGTCACTGTCTAAGGGTTTATACATACAAAATTGCAATTTGACCAACAAATGAATAAAATTGACTTGATAAAATAAATTTATAAATGGAAAGCAAACATATTCTAAGTATGGGTGTGTTAGAATTTTAGCACTCTTTTTAATGGAGATGTTGACACCCCCCCCATAACCTAGTATTAAAGAAAATAATTTATGTATAGTGAATAGTTTATATCACCATGAACATTTTGTAAAGTGAATAGTTTATATAATCACTTTAACCAATGTTAGGGATTTGACAAAGTAGTTGGACTTTTATTATAGTGAATAGTTTATATCATCAATGTCATCATGAATAGTTTATATCATCATTTAACCAATGTCAGGGATTTGATCACTTTATTCCTCCATGAATAGTTATTGTAAGTAGAAAATGAGATAGAGGTTACCAATGTTCATGAATAATTATTGTTTCGAAAAATCGGGTTTTGCCCCAATACCAAAGAGTAACGAAACAGAGGACCAAAAAATAAAGTCGAGAAAATGAGAGAGACATTTACCTAGTTTTCCTCTACAAGTGCACCTGAGACCGTCTTTCCCCACCTCCAAAACAATCACATCACAATGAGTGCAAGCAAAGAGTAAAAGAGAGCACAAAATAATAAAGGCAAGAGAAAAAAAAAAAGAGGTTTACCTAAATGGTTTCATTTTTCTTTTTTGGTTAAATGGATCACAAGAGCCACTCGTTGGTGATATGGATGTACACCTCAACATGGTTATAAAATTGGGTTGAAAAACATGGTTTCTTAGCATTATTGAATCCCGAAATGGTAAAATTCAACAATTCTAGCCAGCCATGTTTTTGACATTTTTTGGATTTTTTTACACTTTTACCCTTTTTATAGATAATGTTTGTAATTGTGTTTTAAAGAAAATAGGTAAAAAGTGTAAAATCACAAAAAAAAAAAAAAAAAATATATATATATATATATATTGGCAAAAAACTAGCAAACATGGTCGAGTAGACTTACTTGGTAAAATTAGATATTTTAACATAAAAAGGGGAAGTCATTAAAACCACAACCAATTCTTCAACTAAACAAATTAATTAAGTTCTAATCGAAAAGACTGATACATTTAAAAAAAAAATTTATTTATAGAAAATAAAACAATGAAAATTTGCTTGCAAATCCTACCACTCTCAAGTCACCCCACCCAAGTTTTGTTCATCCAACTCTTGGCCGAGTCTCTATTGGTTGATTTCGAGATAGAGATTAGAGAAAAAGCAAACCGAATTATGCGGTTGATTCCTTTACTAGATTCTGTAGATTGGCAGAAGGAATCCTACCCGCACTACCAAGATTTCCTTCTTCTTCCCCTCTTTGCCCTCTTCTTCCCCTCTATTCGCTTGTTTCTTGACACACTCATTTTAGAGGTAATGAACTCATAACCCCACCCCATCATATCTTTCATTTGTCTTTGTTTCTTTGTATTGCTTCTTCACTTGATTGAAATGGGTTGTTGTTTTTGTAGTGTATATTTTGAGGTTTTTGTGTGAAACCCATATTTGTGGTTCAAATTATGCAAATACTTCTGTTGTTGTAATCCACCCTTGCAAATCAAAAGATGCATTGCTTGATTAGAAGTTTCTCTTTGATGTATTGCCTCTGAAAACTGGCACTATTTGGTGATTGAGAAATGGGGCTTATAAGAGAATGGTTGTTGTTAACTTTTGGGGTGAGATGTTGTTGACTTGTGAATTGAAGTTATTTTGTAAGGTTTGAAGTTATTTACGTTGTACTGTATGAATTTCTTAAATGAGTTAGACATCAATAATGCTATCAGCTAATTGTAGTCAGTGTATAATAATCATATTTTGGAACAATTGCAACAAATAGGCGTATTGTCGTCAATTTAAACTGCAACTTCGACTAATTGAAGTAATTGTAGAGTGATTTGCCAAGGGACTTGTATTAAGGTTTGGGTTGCCTTAAGAGTCCAGTTGAGGATGTAGGAACATCTGGTTTACTAGTATAACTGAGAGTGAAGGAAACAAAATTATTTTATTGAATAACAAAAGGCCGACAAATTATATATCTTAAGCAGAGTTGGTTAGCATGGAAGTATGTTTCAAAGACCAGTACTATGTTTTGTGTTAGATTGAGGAATAGTAATTGTTCTCTTCTCGGTAGATATGTGAGAAGTGAATGTCTTCTTTTTTTCATAGTCAGTACCTTCTCTTTGATTTTCTCTCATGGGATACCTCTGTGTCCATTCATGTTGGATTTCTACCTTAGTTGTAATGAATGTATGTTACTTCCTGCAGAAGTTGGCAAGGCGGCTAATTCTTAAGAAGGGGAAAACAAACAATGTTGAAATTGAAAGTAGCAGGAAAAGACTCAATAAATTTAAGGAGTCAGCATGGAAGTGCATATATTATCTTTCAGCTGAAATTTTTGCCCTTTCTGTCACCTATTATGAACCTTGGTTTATGAACACCCAATTCTTTTGGGTAGGACCTGGAGATCAAATATGGCCAGATCAAAGGATCAAGTAAGTTTATTTTTGCATCCCAGAATTCAGATCAATAATTGTAGTCTATCTCATTCATTGTTCAAATGTATCTTCGTGAATTATTTGATTTGTAAAATATGAGCAACACATTTGTGTAAATCAGTTGACTGACCTCTCTACCAATGACAAAGATTGAAATTGAAGGGATTGTACATGTACACTGCTGGCTTCTACATATATTCTATATTTGCTTTGATGTTTTGGGAAACACGGCGCTCAGATTTTGGGGTCTCGATGTCTCATCACATTGCAACAGTTATTCTCATTGTCTTGTCTTACATATTCAGGTATGGTGATGTGGATTATGATATCTAGCTAAATTTGGTTTATAATTCTCTAGACAGAATGCGGAGTTAGAGTGGATATCAGTTGATCTAGTTAAAGTCAGCTTATTTTTATTTAGCTGAACAGATTTCTAGCTTTCTGCCATGAATAACCTTTAAATATTGCGAAGAGATCTCAGACTCAATCCAAACTTACCTATCTCTTAGCATATTAATACCTAGGGCTGGGCTCGGTCAGGGTAACCGACCCCAATACCCAAGCTCGAGAATCGTACCGGCCTTTTAAATACCAGATTCTGAGGGATTGAGCCTGGATTGGTTGAGACGGTTAACTGGGGTCCTGGGTAACCGGAATTCCGGTCTCGGTCTAATCCCAATTTCAGCCCAAGAACCCAAAATAGAAAAGACCCAAATAGTTCCATTTTCATTCTTTGTGGATTTAAGCAAAATGATGTCCAAAATATCATGTGTGAGATGAACGATATTGATGTTGAATTTCTCATAGAAAGAGACTGAGAGTGAGAGAAATTCATTTAAAAGGAAAGCAAAGAATAATTTTCATTTCCTTCTGATTCTTTCTACTCTCCTTTAACCCTACTTTTCCTCTCCTCTGTTTCCTCTCTTCTTTTATGTTTTTGATACAAATACCCTATTTGCCCTACCTCTTTTTTCCCTATCTTCTCTATCTTTCCAAAACCCAATCTCCTTTTGCCATTTGCTCCTCTTTTTCTCTCCCTTTCTTTCTAAAACCCCATGAAAGCTTAGGTTCCAGAAACGGAGAAAACAGATATTGATGTGTGAGATGAACGATATTGATGTTGAATTTCTCATAGAAAGAGACTGAGAGTGAGAGAAATTCATTTAAAAGGAAAGCAAAGAATAATTTTCATTTCCTTCTGATTCTTTCTACTCTCCTTTAACCCTACTTTTCCTCTCCTCAGTTTTCTCTCTTCTTTTATGTTTTTGATACAAATACCCTATCTGCCCTACCTCCTTTTTCCCTATCTTCTCTATCTTTCCAAAACCCAATCTCTTTTTGCCATTTGCTCCTCTTTTTCTCTCCCTTTCTCTCTAAAACCCCATGAAAGCTTAGGTTCCAGAAACGGAGAAAACAGATATTGATGTTGAATTTCTCATAGAAAGTGACTGAGAGTGAGAGAAATTCATTTAAAAGGAAAGCAAAGAATAATTTTCATTTCCTTCCGATTCTTTCTACTCTCCTTTAACCCTACTTTTCCTCTCCTCTGTTTTCTCTCTTCTTTTATGTTTTTGATACAAATACTCTATCTGCCCTACCTCCTTTTTCCCTATCTTCTCTATCTTTCCAAAACCCAATCTCTTTTTGCCATTTGCTCCTCTTTTTCTCTCCCTTTCTCTCTAAAACCCCATGAAAGCTTAGGTTCCAGAAACAGAGAAAACAGATTCGAAGAGACATCATGGTGAAGTACACGAGGAAGACAAAAATTGCAGGCGAGGTTGCAGTCATGGAGCTTGCTCAGTCACCTTTTGGAGTTCGAATGAGAGAAAAACCCTACCTCTACAGAGATTTTGGAACTCAACAACAACAACAGCCACCGCAACAACCAATTCGGGCTCTTCGTATCTCCTGCTTCGAAATCGAAGACTCGAAAACCACATCTTGGGGTTCAATTAAATGAGACAAAAAACAACCCAAAGTGAGTTTCAAGGAAAATCTAACTCAAACCTTGCGAACCCAAGTCTGAGCCTAACCCTAGGTCAAGAACGAGCTTTCGATGGCTATAACTTCTATAGAGATGAAGATGAAGGACATGTTGTTGGTTCGGCTTTTAGGGTTTAAAAGTCGCCTAACTATTCAAGTCCAAGTTTCAACCAATGTTGTGTGTGAGTTTGGTTTTCTTAAAAATACCCGGGTTAGGCCCATTAACCAAGATCGAAGATTAAAATGATACTAAAAAGATCGGCCCGATTTGGTCCGGTTTTCCGTCTGAAATGCTCAACCCTATAATACCCAAATAACATAATCTTAGAGAAAACTGGCCAGGTTTTCCAATTTTGCCTAAACAACTTGCCAAGTGAACGTGTTTTCCGCAAGTAGTTCTTGTTGCCTTGCCATTCATAATTTACTCTTCGTTCATACCTGCCTTATTTTATTTAGCTAGCCTACTAGAAAAACCATGATTCAATATCCTACAACACAATCGTGACCGGGCCCATGAATGAGCACAAAAGTTAAAGGTATGAAGAAACATAAACTTAACGCGCTAAGATTATTACATTTACAATGACTATGAAGATCGTTGGTACAAATATTTATATTTGTTAGTACCATTCCATACTTTTTTTTGAAGGGCGAGCAAGGTTTTTATTAGATCCCAAAACCAGACCATTAAATGCCTAAAGTAGAGTTCGAACCCTCCACAAGTCTGCTAGCTACATGTTGGCACATTGCAATACTTACTAAAAGCTTATTTATTAAGTTGCTGAATCAAATGAAACAAAAAAAGAAAATAAAAGTTAAATAAAAGAGATTAAGAAGGAAATGCAAAGAAAAAAATATTAGTATAGACTGCATAGTTATTTTACTAGATAATCATTGTTGCATCCTGACATTGTTCATCTATGTATTTTGGCAGATTTGCTCGTGTTGGTTCGGTTGTTTTAGCTCTTCACGATGCCAGTGACGTTCTTTTGGAAATAGGAAAGATGTCAAAATATAGTGGCTATGAAGTTACTGCTAGTTCTGCATTTGCTCTATTTTCGTTGTCATGGGTCGTGCTTCGTCTTATATACTATCCTTTTTGGATCATTTGGAGTACAAGGTGAGTGTAAATAGATACAAATTATACTTTTGTGTTTCACTATAACGAAAATTTTTCTTATGAAGGAAGCACTCAATCTTGTAATTTTAATAATAAGCCCGCTAATCGTTTCCTTTTTTTATGCTAATCGTTCCCTTTTTTTTTGCTCAGCTATGAAGTACTCTTGACATTGGACAAGGAGAAGCATCCATTGGAGGGTCCTATCTATTATTATACATTCAATACACTTCTGATATGCTTGTTCGTTCTTCACGTTTATTGGTGGGTGCTGATTTTCAGAATGCTTGTTAAACAAGTTCAGGCAAAAGGTCAGCTTTCTGAAGATGTTCGATCAGGTAAATGTCATCTCCACTTTTCTGTTACAAAAAAAAAAAAAGAACAAGCTCGAATTCGGCCTAATGAAAACTTTGAAGGAAAAAAATCAACATAAAAGATGCATGATAGCCAAGCTTTCGTTGAGACTAAAGAAGTTTGTATTAAAAAATTTCTTAAAGGGCAGCCCGTGCATCAAATGCAACTTTTTATCACATGACTACAAGTGAAACTCCTAAAAATATGGTTTCTACCATGGATCCCTACACATCTCTTTTCATCTCGTACTTGGTGCGATCATACCGGCACTAATGCACCAGATCCCATCAGAACTCCTCAGTTAAACGTACTTGGGGGAAAGTAGTACTAGGATGGATGAGCTTCTAGGAAGTCTTCATGTGCTCAGCTAAAATATTATTTTTCCAATAGATGCTAGCTTTGTTAACAGACTTGTGGCGGATGGTATCAGAAGTTCATGGTTTGAACCCTGCTGAAGGCGTTTGATTGTTCTCGGATCCAATAAAACCCTTGCTTTCCCTTAAAAAAAGTACTATCTATCACACCATTTTGTTGATTGTCAATAAATTTTGAGTGTTAATGGTAACCTTTAAAAGATGGTGTGATTAAAATAAAAAAACACTACACAACTAGTAGTAGAGAGGGGATCTAGTTAAATCCCAAGCAGATTTGATGTGTGTATCCAAACTTGCAGTGGTACGATTAACAAGAAGGATATCAACATTCAGCTGGAATCCAAATATAAAATTAGTTAAATAATAATCATAATTCTTTAAAAAACGATATGTTGACCAGTAGTAGTTTTCTAAACACGAAAATAAGCAACTATGCAAGGTGGTTCGGATAAAAATTGGTGAAAGATTGAAAGAGCAGACTTATGATGGGACAATTTTAGAGAAAAAGAAATGGATTGATTTTTTGACAACCAGATCCTTATATCTACTATCTATAAAGCCAAGAGGGGTTAGAGTAACTAACTCGGCCTTTTTACAACTTTGTCCATACAATCATTTCAAAAAAAATTATTATAGGAAAACGGAAAGGGCATTAATGAGATTTTGATGTCTTTTTATTTTCTAAACTACTTTTATATCTCAATCCTTGCATTTTAGCCTAAAAAAACCAGTCTTTGAGAAAATGGGTAGTTTTCTCTATCCCACTTTTCATGTTTTGTGCAACTTTCTAACTTTTACATTGATTTGAAATTGGAGATTTCTAGTTGTAAAAAAAAATGTCTAACAAAACACATCCAACTTAAAATTGCCCCACCTACAACAAAAATCCTATGGTCTATCGATTCTATCAAATAAAAAGGGTGTAGATCATTTCGATCCAACGGCTATGACTTAACCAAGATAATCTCTTTGTTCCTCCGTCAAAGAAGAATGTCAGTCAGACCCTTTTGTTCCCTCCTCTCGCATCATTTTGTTCCTCCTCAAAGAAGAACCACAGATCTAGGGTTTTGAAGGTAAAATTTCCATCAGTGAAAACTCATCCTCAAACCTCTCTGTTGTGGACACATCACCCATGACCTTGCTGCAGATTGTGGGTTTCCCATCTCTCTCCCTGTTTAGCAGCAATGTTTGTAGGTTTCTCCCCTCTTCATTTGTTGGTTTGGTGAGTTTGGAATAAGCTTAAAAGATGAGTTTATCAATCGGCAAGGAAGGGGTGTAATTGCTGAAGATGAATTGAAGATTGATTATTCCATTTCCAATCCTTTCAAATCTTTACAAAAACAGTTCCTCTCTTTATTATCATGCCCTCTCTCCCTTTTCATGTCTCTGTTGAAGCCTTTGGAAGCTTTCAAGAATGAAGAACTGAAATAGAGAACTCATTGATTGGGATATTTGGGATTTGAATGTGACATTCGAGGATGATATGTTGTTTAACCCATTTGAGGGGGATCCGTTACTTTGATAGATCCAAAGGGCTCAATTTGGACAGCCCAAGCCCAATCAAAGGTCTGCTTAACCATGGCACTCCAAATTGTTTAATTATTTTTAATAATAGCATGAAAAATAATAATAATAGTAACATAATCAAATGAACAAAATAAAATAAATAACAATTGTTATAATTTTTACATAAAAGTTTCGCTTGATTTAGATTTTGACAAGTTATGATATGTGGGACATGCAACACAAAATTGTAATCTCAAATTGAAAGTACACATTACTATTTGCCTTAATGAAGTTTATAATAAATTTTCCAATATTATCTCTTGCTTAAATCTCTTTTTTTTTATTGCGTATTCCTGAAGTTTTATGACAATTTTTCTAATAATATCTCTTGATTCGGTTTGCAAAAATTTTAATGCGATGTAATTGGTTCCATTTTTGGTTCATTAGTAACTTAAACTCGAAAAAACCGAACCGACTGATACCTATCAAGGATTGTGATTTCGCCGAAATTTTCGTTTTTTTGAAATTACGAAAAGAAAAAGGGCGAAAGAAAAATGTACAATTTTTCGAGGGTTTTTTTGAAATTTTTTTTCGTAAATTTTGGGTTTTTTTTTTCCATAAATTTCAAGGTTGTTTCTTAAATTTCGTTTTTCGGTAAAAATGCAAAAACAAGGTACTAAAAATTACATTTTTTGAAAAAAATTTCGGGATTTTTTCGTAAATTTCTATTTTTTTTATTATCATTTATTCTAATTATTTATTGATTTTTTAAACCACCCCTAACTTCCTAATTAACACTTCTTCTACTTATATATTAATTTTTTAAACTACCCACTGATTTTCTAATTATAGGTATTTTGGTTTCATTTAATGTGTTTAATACATTTATTTACTTGCATATTATTTTTTTATATTTTTTCACATATTTAATATACCCTTGAAATTCATTATATATTTCATGTATCCTTGAAAATTTTACGCTTTTTTCTTTACACACCGAAGAAATATTTCACGAAATATTTCTTAAAATCAGGACTCCTAAATTAACACGAAAAATGAAATCACAATCCAATCCTTGATACCTATGCATAAAAGTCATATGAGTATTGTTTCTCTATTGGTTACTTTTACTTTATTATTTCCGTTTACAGATTTCTTGCCATTTTGTGTCTTGTATAAATAACATAATAAAGAAAATAGGCTACAGGTCAAACAATTTTACATATTATATTAGTGAAATTTTATCCTCTGTGAATAATGTATTGGGAATCTAATGAGAAAGTTGATTTCAAATTGAATACTATCACAAGAAGTCCTTTGTGGCATTGGAACTAGAGAAGCAATAAAGTAAAACCATGACAAATTGAAAACCACTAGTACAAAAACTCACAATTTTTTTTTTGTCTCAGTTTTAGAAATTTTCTTCTTTTACGTGAAATTGTGCATACCAAGAGATATCTTCAAGTGAAAATCAGAGAGCCAGAGAGATCAAGCAAAGTTAAAATTGATATCAAGATTCAGTGATTAAGAAAGATTAAGCAAAGTTGTTGCAAACAAGATAGAGATCGAGTGAACCACCAGTCACATAGATCGATTAAGAGACTTGGAAATGAAGGAGCAAAAAAAGATTTATGGTTTTAAGAAATGATGATTCAAAATGTTCAAGCCCAAAGTCTTTGTTTTAGTTGCCTGTTGGATTCAGGTTTAGCTTTTGATGGTGTATGAGGTTGATTCTCTCTGGTATTCAATTTTTCTTTTTGATCCAAAGTTTTGTTAATGTAATATTGGATTATTTTTGTATTTATTTTATTATTGGGTCGGTCCATTAAAAGCCCAAGTATGAGTTAGAAGTTCAATAGGAATTAGGTTTAGGGTTTATTAATTTTAAATAGGCATGAAGAAGTTGTAATCAGTTTTAGTTTGAGTGTGAGAATTAATTGAATTTGTGAAACTATGTCAATTCAAGTGTTGATGAATTGGTTTGTTAGCTTCCACTGAACCCATCAAATTTTGTTATCAGATCTGTAAGATCTTAGAGATAGATGCCACAAAAAGTCTTTGTTGATTGGGAGAAACTGCCCGTGTTTGATGTGTACGGGAGGTATACACTTATCCGCAAGTCATTGCATTGTGAGATCTAAACACATTACGAAGTTTTCACGGATTTTCATGTTAAAGAAAATTCGAAGATCGTAAAAAAGGGATGGTTGTGGAAAACAATCCTAATTTTTTCAAGCCCTAACCGAAACCAAAAGCAAAGAAGAATGAGAAAAGAGGTGAAAGAAGAAGATGGGTTATTAGGATTCAAACACTCACAATTGCTGACCAATCACCTTTGTCGGAATAGTGAAGAGCATCTCCCAAATCGAAGAACAATGTTGCAATCAACTCACATGGAGTATCCACTGGACCATGGTCACCGGAAATGACCAGAACACCTCTTCTAGGTTGCCCCAGGGTCCACAACCACTCCTCGTAACAATCCCCATCGATCCAACTTTCATCACACTATCCATTACAGTTCACCTGAAGATGGACCTCATCGTGAAGAAGATGGAGTTCTTCAATTTCGTGAGTGTTATTTGACTCAAGTCCTCGTAACAATCCCCGCCGATCCAACTTGCACCCACACAGTCAATATGTATCGCCACACAGATTTGACTTAAGTGTCTTTGTTGCTATCCATGGCCATAAAAAAGACTCGGTACCACCACATTCTGATTATGATAGTAAGGCTTTTCACAACCACATGACAATCAGTACCACGCGGGACAAATTTTGTGATTTGATTTGGGATAATTTTGAAGCTCGATTTGAGGAGAATTTTAGATGCAAAACTATACAAATTAAGAAGTGGATGTCCCTTGAACCAAATATTCATGTTGGACACTATGTTGGGTGGCCAAATTTGTATTCGATAGTTCGCGGTACCAACAACTATAAAGGAAGAGTTTGAGGTCAAGTTTTCGTGTTGTATTTTTCAGAGATGTCATCCTCAAAGCTCGAGGACGAGCTTTCGACATGGGGGAGAATGATGTAATATTGAGTTATTTTTGTATTTATTTTATTATTAGGTCGGTCCATTAAAAACTCAAGTATGAGCTAGAAATCCAATAAAAATTAGGTTTAAGTGTTTATTGAGTTTAAATAGGCACACAGAATAAGTTGTAATCAGTTTTTAGTTTGATTTTAAAAATTATTAAATTTTTGAAACTTTTTCAATTCAAGTTTCGATGAATTGGTTCGTTAGTTCAAGTTTCGATGAATTGATTCGTTAGCTTCTGCTGAACCCATCAGCCGTAGATATGTTTTGTCACATTCATGAGAAAAACTGAATAAAAATCGAAACCATCGACAAACAGAAGAGCCAATTTTGAATCTTCACGGTTCAGTTTCGATTGCCAAAAAATTGAAACTGATTGCGTCAGTTCGATTTTGGTTTTGACTCAAAACGGAGCCGAACCAAACCATGAACAACTCGACATGAGATGGTAGCCGTGTCACAGACACAGGTACACGCTTTGGAGAAAGTGTGTGGCCATGCCAACAACATTGGTAATATACTTGTAACTAACAAAATTAAAAAGAAAATGACACAACTTACATAAACCAAACACTATCACGACACAACTTATATATATATTAAATATTAAGCGATTCATTAAGTTCGTTGGCATAGTTGTTTCTTATCTCAAAGAGTTATCTCTTAAGGCGATTTTTGAGCATTTTAGATCAAAATTTTGCCTCCGCCTTTGGGGTTCGATGTTCTCAAATACCATTTTCATTTATCAAATTTCTATGGATTTTGTTAAAAACTAATACAACACAACTAAATGTAGCCATAGTATCTATTAGGCACAGTCATGATTTGTTAATTGTATTTTTGTTTTATTCCATTGTGTTTCATTTTATGGCTAGGACATATGAATTGTATTTTGATGATTATTATATTTTTTAAATTTAAATCCTCAAAATTTTATTTGAACACGCATCACATGTGCAGGTTTACTAATGTTATAATGACAGCAGCTAATTGTATTTTGTTTCTCTTGCTTAACACTGATTAGAAAGTATTTCCTTATCAATGCAAGTTTCTAAATTCTTGGTTCTTGCATTGGGATGATTTATTTCTCTTTCAGATTCTGAAGATGAAGACGAACACAATGATTGATCGACTAACAAGATTGCTAGATCATATATCATGCAGACAAAGGTGCTTAGCATTGTGCCACTGTTGATGCTATTATTTAGCTTCTATCTCACCAGCAGCATCTTGCTTTGATCAGATTCAGATCCTGCATTTTCCATCCTTCTTGCCAATTATCCTTCAACAAACCACTTCTTGATTGTCAGACTACATATTTTCAAAATGTAAGTTTTACTGGAAATACTCGTGATTTGTTTAAAGACCCTCATAATTGATATTTTCCGTACATTAGTTTTACTGTTTTAGTAGTAGATTCAGAAAACTTAGACTACATAGCAACAAAATATTATTTGTGTCAGACTTTTGACTGTCATTGTAGTTTTTTTTTTTTTGGCACGTGTCCTAAGACACATGGTTGAATCTTGTTTGATTTCAGCCTAGTTGTAACTAGAGCTCATACACTTAATGCAATTTGAATCGTACAAAGTTGGATGTCTTTTGCTCTGCAGAAATTTTCTAGCTGTTTAGCACTGCTTTGGTCTCTCTTTTCTTGTTTCACAATGCAAAGGAAAATTCAAAGTGCTCCTAGAATTTCCACTTATTTGCTTAGGCAAATATATACTTATTGAATATTGGAACATTTTCCAAAACAAGGCATTCTTGCTTAGATGCCAAAACATGAAAAATTATAGGTAGTATGATAGGAAATTGAGTGGGGCCTTTATGTTTATAGAAACTGCTAAATGGTAGAAAAGATGGTGACGGATTCCTTTTCCACTTGCAGCTTGTGCATTTCATGAATATACTCTTTGATATCTGGTCTCTTGCAGATTTCTCTTACAAGGTTTACAAACCAAAAAATTGACAGTGATTTAACAACTATTTACTTTCCTAATGCTTGCATAACGAGAAGAAAGAAGAAAACCATTTATGTGAGTCTTAAGATTAACACCCAACTATTGTAGAAGTGTAACCATCTATTAGGATGTATCTACTATCTAGAACATCTTTTAGAAATATATTATGCATACAAGTATGCAAAGAGTAGATGCTATCTTTCTTCACAATGATCTGCCTCTTTTTTTTTTTTTTTTTCAATCAAATTTCTAGAGTTGACACTTTCATCCTTCTGGATTGGACTGCCTGAGATCCACTTACCATCTATCAAAGACCTATGGGACTATATGAAATCTCATCTCAAACATCTTTTTGTTGGATGTTCCCTCTGATATTAGAACATCTGGGCTAATCAATCTGCTTCACTACCAATCAATAGGCACAAGAAACTGAAGAAATTTCATTTTATTACACCACAATATCATCTGACTTAAAACCTAACTCCAAACTATGACCCTTCTGATTCTTCCCTCTTATAGATAAATAAGAAAACACTTTAAAAACAATCTGGAGAAACCAAGATATTCACATGATTAACTGCAGCGATGTGAAGCTTGTGGAAGAAAGAATGGACAAAAACTAAATTTGTCAACTTTGATTTACATTTCTTCTCAAAAGTGGGAATCCGAAAAATTCATGACAGAAAATTTATGTTCTTTTCTAATTTAAAACTTGATACACAATCAGCGATCCATTTTTTTGTTCTACACATGCATCATAAAAACTTTGACTCAAACTGAAATAGAAAACTTTTAAATTAATACTACTAAGGACTTGAAAACGTAAAATAGTGAATTAGTACTTAAGTGACCAAACTGAAGTAGAAGCTTCCTGAAAAACAACTACAGACCTCACCAAAAGAAGATTCTAAAATTAGCGTGCCTTCTAAATATTTCTCTTGCAAAAATACATTACGGAGCCTTGGTTTCATGTAATCTCTTGAAAACGCTTGCGCTCTCTTGATAATCTTGAAACATTGGATTTTTACTTAAAAGAGAAATAACTAGATTGAACTTATTTTGATTTAGATGTATAATTGATACAATTGGTCCCCCAGTACAGGAAGGAGTGTGGGAAGTGGAGGCAATGGTCTCTTCATGGAGGCTTCATTTAACAACATAATGCTAAAGGAAAAGTCAACTATGGGGGTTTCGAGAGAGTTTCCACTGGGATTGGTGTGAACAAAATAAACCCCCAACTTGTGACTATTTGGCTAATTATTAGTGAAGAGTGTGTGCCATGTGGTAGGGAAATGAAATGTCATCATCAACTAGTCAACCATTCATAGGATGTGTGCACGCCTAATTATTTGGCATCATTTTTTGGGAAGAACTCGGATTCATTTGGTCTTTCCGAATTCCAGTGGAAAGTTCCATGAATGGAGATTATCAAGAACTGTCAAAAAGGAAGAGGAAGCAATTTGAAACTTTAATGCCATATGGCATTCTTTGGAGATTTACATTGAAAGAAAAAACATCTTGAGAAGAAGAGTAACAATGGCCGGGGATCACTTGTGTATACATTGCTATCATATGGCATTTGAGTACGCTCAGGATGCTTGAAAAGGGTACTGTTTGAAGAATTTATCAATATCCATTATAAAACACTTATATTATTTGTTTATGGAAATAGTTATTCTTGAGCATGAAATGAAGAGCATATGGATAAGCATCAACGTTGGTGATTGGATCAAGATCCAAGGAGATGGAGTATTGGTTCATGCATTAGTAAAGCAGGGAGTTCACCTTATTTGCAGCTGACTACCATTTGTGATGTGATATTTCATAGCAAAACTATTGTCACCCAACTAAAGCAAAATGCCGGTTTTCATGGTGAGGATGAGCATGTGTTCCCCAAACAACCCTATTATATATCACCAATATGAAGGATCATCCTTACAACAAGGAATAGCCTCTTAAAGAAGTGCTGGAAGATGAGTTCAAGAAGAACTGTAATGCCACTCAAACTAATTCCTGAATTTTTTTTTATTGTGGGGGCATGCATCATTCATTCTTTGAATTACTTTAGTTACCGGTACTTATAATTCCATCCGTTCCAAAAGTTAGATGAATCTTTACTCTTTTGAGGTTTACAGTTCACTTTTTTCAGTTGTGAACATGATGCAGGTTTGCTGCAGATTCCTACAGAGATAATCCTGAGGTGATCAACTTTGATTTGACAACATTGATAAAAATATGACGCTTATGGAAAGAATGTGGTGGATGTTGCCCCCACCTTGACAAAATTCAAAAGTTGCATATGAATCAATTTGATTTGGTCATCCGGGTAGTTTATCTTCAATAGGTTTGACATACTTTTAAGGATATTATCGACTCTCTTGAAGTCTAGCTTTTAAGTGAAAGTTCATTTAGTGAAGTTGTTGAGTGAGACATTCACTAGTGTAGCGTTTAAACTTGTGCAGCCGGCTCAAGAGAGTAGTTTGGTGAAGCCTAGAATGAGAAATCTCATCATTAAATCTCAATGAGAAAGATTTCCTATAATCCCATTTGAACTTTTGTTGAGCTTCAGAGGGAAACATGAACTTAGAGACCCCTAGTGGGTATCTTCAATGGCCTCTACTTTCTGGGGGGTGTGGATATCCATTGTCAGTGCCATAACATCGACATCAATGAATCACGAATCTCATGCTAAGAGCGTAAAAAAGTACCAGAAGCCAATGGTGGTGCCAAAATGGATCTCCAAAGTAAAATGAGTTTGGCAAAAGTTTCAGTGAGGATCCCACCAAAAGGTAAAAAGCACTACCAAGCTCGAATATTATCCTCCCTTCATTGTCCGACAAGTGGGCATAGAAGAGCCATTTAGCATATCCAGTGGAAGTCTCTCCTTTCATTGTTTTCCATGTGGCTGAACTTTGTTCCTCTTTGTGCACAGCTTTACTAAAAAGGGCGGAAAAGTGCAATGCGCTTTTGTTAAAGGCTCTCTTCTTGGAGAGCTTTGCTACAGAGCGAGGGAGGGAGCGAGGGAAAGGGGCGAGGGATGGGTGGTAACCACCCATCCGCCTCGAGATAAGCGCATCAAATTGGAGATGCGCGATGGCGCTTATCTCGGGGCGGATGGGTGGCTACCACCCATCCCTCGCTCCCTCCCTCGTTCCCTCCCTCGACCCCTAGAATTTTCCCTTCTTGGAATAACTTACTCTAGGCTGGCTTCTTTATCCTTACCAAAGCGAAATTCGAACTTCAATAATCATTCATAACTGAGAAGTACTTGCAGATACAGTAGACTGTTACAGTGTCTGAATTATTTTGGTATATACAAGGCAGAATAAGATCAAGAAAAGTTACATAATTACCACTGATAGTTCTCAGTAACTCTAACTGCTTACTTTTTTTTTTTAACTGTTTACTTCGTGAAAGTTGAGAAAGATAAGATGCAATAACAATAGTGCTACTAGCAGAATAACCCTTGCTTTGTTCCCTTGGAGTGAGGTATTCTATTTTATTCTCACGGCTAGAATGAAGGGACAACACCATATCCATTTTCAACCATCAAACTTGTGGAAAACATCTGATCTACTTCAACTTCTACATCTGTTCTCTTTGCAAAACGACCCTTGATTCGAGGCCTAGTCTCTGCATATGCCTTCCTTGAGGCATACCTAATTGTCTTCTCAAACTTTCTTGTTTTCCTCTTCTCCCTATATCTGAGTACTCTCGCCTCCCTATCCAAGGGACTGAACTGGGCTGGCATTTGAAGTGGAGGGCTTGAGAAGAGGTCAACTATTCCTTTTGGTGGTCTTGAGTGCGAGTTTGAGATTTCATTCATTGTAGAATCAGGAACAATGCTTGCATCCATTGATGAGAAGGAGACCTATATCATAAGACGACACCTAAAACGTCATTGGCATATTTCATCAACACTAATTTAGACGAGAGTATGCAAACAGGGAAGCTAATACTTTAACCATCATCAAGTCATCGGTATTTCGAAGGACCAACTAGAGGCCCACATGCTCATAAATTAGTTATTTATTTTTATTGTGGTAGCATGAACAGAGTAGGAAAGAAACATTATCTGATGCACTTGTAAACTTGATATTTCATTCTTTTATTTGCTTGAACCAAAACTACATTTCACGATATGTTTGTGAATCCATCCATGAGTTTTGCTCTTGAACTAATAAATGGTTGATCTTGTTAGAAGATTTCAGAACCAATTATTAGTCATTTTGTAGCTCTTCATTATTATAAACTGAAGTTCAGAACCAATGAATAGTTGCTATGTAGCTCTTCATTAGTATAAATTAAAGTGGTAAATGTTTGCACTTGAGACTGTTTTCATATGCAAAACAACTGATCTGGAAATTAAACCTAAAATAGTGAAAAGAAAGCTGGGTTATCTGAAACTGTAGCTCTTCAATAGTTGTGAATGGTAATATGAATAAGACCAGGAGATGTATCTTCTTTTGGCTTAGCTCAAGTACAAGTTATGTTTCTGCTGAGTTTGTGATTTACATAATCATTATTGCCTAATGCTAGTAGCTTGTCTAAAATGAACAAAATATGCTTATAACTGACTGAAAAAAGTTGTGTCTTCTATTTACTTTCTGGAATCTCTTTTTTGTACTGCAAGTATCGCATGCCTAAGCTCATTGCATAGTATGCTGTATGCTATAATCACGAGGAAAATGCGAGGTATGATTGAAATCAAACACTAAAGGCCATGGAATACAAAGCCTCAGATTATGCGTTGCGTGGTATAATGACTTACACTGTGACTGATTGAAGGAGTGTAACTGAATCCAGCTTTGGAAGCCTCATAATCCATCTCCAGCTGAAAGTTCTGTTGGTGCTGATGATGATTCTCAATCTGTACTGGGACAACACCGTCAGTTCCATCATTATTGACTTGATGAACACTGAAGTTGTTGTTGTGCTGATTGTACTGATCTTGGTATTGATTCTCATTACATGAGTTGTACTCTCCAAGATCCAAATACTCGTCGCCTAATAAGAAACCCCTGTTGTTGTTGTGACTGTTAATGTTTTTCACAGGAGGATTGATCGACAACCAAGACGCGGTCTCATCTTCATTTTCATCTTCTTGTATCTCCTCCTCCTCAGCCTCTTCTTGAACCAAGAAGCTACTGTCCTCCTCCATGTCCACAGACCTAGTTGAGTGGTGGTGAGTACTCGAAGGCCCATAAAGGCAGCCAGAAATAGGCACGATTGGAACTCGATGGTGGCGCTGGGCTAGCAGGTTGGCCGAGTGTATGTCATCATCACAGGTGGTGCAGAGTGCAGCTGCATCAGCCTTACAGGTAAACGCTGCTGGGGCATGCTTGCATGCTTCGCACATCCATACACGCTCGTGCCTTGATGCCACTCGGTTGGCAGCATGTATGCGTGCATCACAACCGGCGCATAAGTAAGCCAAGTCTGCTCGGCAGTAGACTGCACATGCAGTGGTACGGCATGAGTCACATGCCCTCGACCACCCACCACTGCCACCACCATGACCAGAACTCCCTTCTTGCTTCAACATTTTTCGACAGTTAATGATTTGAATTCTGAATTCAGTTGGTTGCTACATAGCAGTGAAGGAAGGGAGTGTGTTAAGTAGTAGGGAGGGGCTGAGAGTGGGAGAAGAGAATCCAGCGAGCGACACGTGGCAGGATGTTAGTGGATGAGAGCAACTGGTCCATTATCTCGTGGTTAGCTATTTTTTTGGGAGTGTGGGACCATTGGTGAAGTAGGACCCACATTCTGCTACATACATTGGCCTTTTGTGATAATTCATTATGAGGAAAGGAAAGGAAAGGAAAGGAAAGGAGAGGGGAGCTTTATTCGGAGAGGATGGAAAGTGATATGATGAGAGTTGTGGGTGAGAGTAAGATTGATAGCGCTTCCTCAGCAGCTGCTGCTGATTCAGCTCAGCCTACTTCTGTCAACTTCCCTTCCACCACCTCTTGTGAACATTCGGGCAACCCAACCCAACCCAACCCACATGTGTAGACGCCATCCTGACTGTTCGATGTCTTGTTCGCGAACATCTCCAGACTGTTCGACGGATTAAAAACTGCCTTCACATGGATGGAGATCAAATACACTGGAATTGCCAAAATGTATAAGGCTCCTAGGCTTTCCAACCTTTTTCACTTCACAAACATTCAAAGGTGCTCTGCCTCAAAGCAATCTCCTCACATGATTGTTGTGGATGTTCCTTTGGCAGGGCTTCAAAGTCGCCATATTCTTGGATAATTGAACTCAACTTGGAAAACTTCTACTTTGAGCCGCTAAATTGTACATGGTAATGTCTTGGCATTAACTCATCCCACAATGTGCAACACTTGGTTTGAAAGTTAAAAATAAAAATAATTGTTAATCCCAAAAAAATAACAAACTCTGTACATCCATCATTGGATGGCTGACAACTGAACCAGATGACTCGGATGAAAGGAGTTATGTCGCATGTATTCACGATCATTTGTAATTATACATTTCTTCCTGGTGTACTACTAAATTATGCATGGTGATGAGTCCTCAATTTCCTCAAACTTTGCTGCATTCAATTCCATAATGTTGGTGTGGCACTTTCCTTAGCACCAACTGTGAAACATTTACTTCAGCATGGTACAATTTCTTCAAGGTTTAATGCTGGGTGTACTGCTCTTCAATCTCATCAACTTGGTATAACTTTACCATATTAACTTTGTTACAAAAAGCTTTGCCTGTTTCAGCATCCTTACTTATAGTACTTCTTAAAATGGTTTCCTCAGTAGGGATCATGAGTTCATGACCTCCATTCTGAAATCTTTTGGGAGTCGTCAATCAATATAACCAAAGTACTTGAAATAAATGTTAATTCTACATCATCCATTCCTACTTTCAATCTCTTTTCCCAACTCTCATTTATGACTTTGTTAGTCGTCTCAGGTTGCATGTTGGTTTGATATATTGGTACAAAAAGGAAATTGTCTCATGGATTGAAATTGCGAGCCATCTACCTTTTGAACTATGATCCATTATCATTAAAAAAAAAACAAAAATAAATCAAATTGGCTAATAAGCATCCATATATTCTATAATTTTGTTTGTTAACCTGATCATTAATCAAATTGCTATGGCTATTAGAAGTTTAAAGGACACGAAATATTTAAAAGCTATTGATTCCTTGCAATTAGCAAGACAAAAGCAGAACTGAACTGGAGTGATTTGTTAATAGTTCCCAAGACCTCTACCATGTTTTCATATTACAAAAGCCCCAACAAAGTGAAGCCAACATATGGCCTGAAACCTCTACTGAGCTAGAACAACAATTGATTCGAATTGCTGGGGTGAAGACCTCAGCAATCCCTTGTCTATGTTGTGTTTGAGACAAGGGCACAGAGTCCAAGGAGATGCAAATGCCAAAACACCTATTTTTCCTTCCCCCAATAATGTGGATTATGTGCCCTGTTTTACTTCAACCTCCAATACTATGATGCTATTGAGGTGAATCTTTGGTATGGAGAGGCAACTGAATTTAAGTCGTAACTGTGTCTAAATAGACAAACTAACTGCGTCTGAATAGGCAAACTCAAAACCTTCCTGATGTGTATAATATATATGAAGAGAGATATTTGACATTGAATTGAATGGCCATTGATACAACTATAATAAGAACAATACCTGCATAACAAACAAATAAGAAATGGATATAAACTGTCATTGGCCTAAACATGGTAAGACGGGCAGGGTGCATTCCTAATTTACTCCTTGGTATGTCCACGACGCTTCATGTGAGCTTCAATAAACAGAAAATCTGTGTCCAGTTTTATAGCTCAAGTCGAAAATTTGGTGATCAACTTGTCCACATGAATAATGATATCATCTATGCGAGGACGGACAGCCTGAGGCTGGAGCATCCACTTCACAAACTGATGGAGTTGTTCAGGATATGGGGGATTAGGCCCAGCAGGCCACTTTATCTGCCCGTTCACGACAGCCAACTGCAAGCTCCCACCTGCTTCCCCAAGTGCATACTCAAATGGTGATTCTCCGTACCTGCAATAAATGGGTCAAATGTGAAATAGAGGAACAAGATTCTCTCATTAAAATTGAAACTTGGAGTTTCCCACGACTCCATGATAATGAGAAATAGTGCAGTCTTCTTTTCTTTCTCTTTACGATAAATCATGTCTTCAGCAGTTTACATTGTTATCAAATGTTTTGTGTGAAACTGGAAATGTTTTATTGGAGATTACTTTCATATAGCAATGTGGATGTTTCTTTCTCGGTTTCTAGGAATGGAAAAATTAAAAAAAAACATTCACTTGTTCTTAAGCTAAGACAGAGAAAATGATGATTTGCTACATGTCTGGCAACCATTTATCCATTTCACAGACAGAGACGGGGGGGCACCCCACTAGCATTTTGTATGCATTTACGGATAATTGAATTTTTTTCAAATGCGAAGGAACCTCGAAACCTGAGCCAAGGAGGTTCAGTAAGTCTCATGCTGCACATGCCACATCTTTCTCGAATTGTGTATTGTGTGACAAAATGGTGCATATACACATGAATACCTACATTTTCTTTTGTTCTTAATATAACTGACAACATTAGTACAAATGACTAATATAATAAATGCACCAATCTTGATAGGGAATTTAGACTTGCCCTGTTTGACCTGTCCCAAGTCAAGGTCTTAAATCTTAAAAACGAAACATTTTAAAATCTTTCAAAAAACTCAAGGTCTCATGTTCTTCCCAAAATTCCTTTGCAGCAACTCATATCCTTCGTAACCTCACAGCCACTATTCACTGCAATTGTGTTGCCCCAACTCCAATAACCTGAACAAAAATAAACCCAGATGACGATGAAGCTACAAACATGCATCCTGGATACCTTTGCTGAATTGCTCCCTCCCCCATAATACTCCTCAGTACAAAATTCTCCATCATTTACCCATCCACCCAAGTAGGGGTGGGCATCCCATCCCGCGATCCCGATTCCGATCCCGTCCCGATTTTTCCGGGACTTAATGGGATTGAATAATTTCATCCCGATCCCGTCCCATCCCGATCTAGAGTGGGATGGGATGAAGATTTTCAATCCCGCCAATCCCGTCCCGAGCTATTTTTTTAATATTTATTATTAATATTTGTATTTATTTATTTATTTATTTATTTTTATTCATATAAACTTACAGATGACTGACAGAAACTCATGGTGTTTGCAGTGGTAACATAAATGTTACTTCAAGAAATAAATATTCATTAAACAAGAGAAAGATAGCAGATTGTTGCTTGGATTCCCAATAAAAGTGGTTCCAATTATTTAACTTTCAAATATTGATAATACCCAGGTGAGGATGAAAAATGACAATTAACTGAGTAATACATATTCAGAAGGGAACATTCAGGGTCGGAGCCAAGAATTTGAGATGCCCCGGGCTGTAAAAATAAATTTTTTTAATTACAATATATGTATTGATGGTAAACCATTATGAATATGTTAGAGCATCACCAATATGTCTATATTTCTTCCCTAACAAAAGATGAAATGTCATTTTGTCAAGAAACCATAAATTTTGTTTCCCACAGTAATGAAATTGTAAAATCAGTTGGGAGGCCATCACAACGACACAATACTCTTAGTGGGTCCCATTTATCATGTCATTTTCTAAAAGTCAAGCCCACTCGACTTCATTGTTAGGGGATTTAGTGACTACCCTTATATTTGCATGCCACATCTATATCTAATTATAAGAAAGTTATTTTTCACGCTTTTATATGATGATAATGTTCGCAGCAGTCACAGGGATCCCGTCCCGTCCCGAACCCGTTTGGGATGAGACGAGGTCGGGATGAGGTTTTTCCCATCACGTCCCGTCCCGATGCCGTATGAACGGAATGGGATAGGGATAAGTATATCTCGTCCCATCCCGTCCCGTGCCCACCCCTACACCCAAGCATCTACACAAATCCAAAACCATAACAAGTAGCATCCAGGCATGATTCTCACGTCTTAAGCACCTAGCTCCCTGCCTTAGGGGCCCATTTAACACTTTTGAACTATATCTGAGACATTTAAACTATAGTTGATGTACAACTAGAACAAACTTGTTAAGGTTTGAATATATTGGCAAGTTTGAATATTTTGAATATTTTGCTCCAATGACTCCTCTCCTATATTACAGTTGATGTACTTTATCAGGGTGATCGCACCTAGTCCCATCAACTATTGTTGAATCTGGGTTTACATATATTGAGATGACACTTCTCCTATACAAAGTATGATGTTACTACTCAGGTATTCCTTTTTGTTTTGGGCTCATAAAAGTTTCCTCTATGATCAATGAAATCATGCCAAGAATATTTGATAGCACATAATCAAGAAAGGAAAAAAAAATTGATTCACATAGTGTACCAACATTTAAAGAAGAGTTAATTGCGATTTGCCCCCTTGTAATACATAGCTAATATGAGAATACCCCCATAATATATTGGTCCACGTGCATTGACCGTCAAGTCACGCTCACGAGCTATTCTCAAAATTTTCATATTATGATGTCCAACATACCCACGATGAATCTAATGTTGAGAAATCTCGAATAAGATTGAATGGTCCAATCAAAATAATAATCATATCTCGAAAAAAATCCAACAGTAATTAAAAAAAAACCCTCATCTTCCCATGCCCCCTTCTCCTTCCACCTTATTCTCCATCTATATGTAAATCACTGTCGGGCACCATCTCCCCCCCCCATTCCTCACCTTTTCCCTCTTTGCTACGAGAGCACCCCCCTCTTCCTCCCCAACTTCCTATATCTCCTTGTTTGGCAAAACAACGCCACCCCCATCTCCATCTACCTATCTCTACAAACACCACCAGTGGCCGCCCCTCACCTATCCCCGTCCTTCCCTTCGTCTTCATATCCACTGACTAGCAACATACCACCTTCCCCTCATCTTCAATTCACATTTGATCAGAAATCCCGTCTCTCCCCCTTCCTCTTCTTCGCCATTGACCAACGACGAGCAACCAACAACTCCCCTCCACACCCGTCTTCAAATCTCCACGGACCACCAACAACCCCCTCCCCATTCCTCTTCAATTCTTCACCGACTGACAACTCCCCTCCCTATTCGTCTAACCCTTTTTCGATTCCTCACCATCACCGCAGTCAGTCCCTCCCCTTCCCCTTCCCCTTCCCCTTCCTCTTTATCTTTGAATCACCAACCACCACTAGTGTCACCCTCCCCCCTCAACTTTCTGTCTCAGTTCCCACCGCCACCGCTGGCTGCCATCCCCTCCCCCTTTTCCCTCTCTGAATTCTTTGTTGCCACTACCAGCCACACCCGTTCCGACGTCAGCCTCCTCTCTTTTGCATCTCTAACACTACCTCTAGCAGCCATATAGATCCATTCTCATATTGATTCCTCTGTCAGGAAGATGGAGATGCGAGGAAAGAGATCTTCACATTGAATTTTCCTAAAGATACATTTGTATCTCGAGGTTATTTATTTATTTTGTCAAATCTCAAGGTACATTTTATAAATTTTTCCATTAGATATCCTCGAGTTGGGTGTTTGTACTCGAGATTAGATGTGTGGTTCATTTGCTTAAGGACGGTTTAGTAAGAAATGTTTTTGCAATGAGGGTTTCACAGTCAGCAAGTCAACGACTGCTGTCTTGGGAGGAGATTGAAATATCCATATATTATGGGGGGTAATTTCATATTAGCTATTCATTACATGGGGGCAAATCGCAATTAACCCTTTAAAAATGGGAGTCCTTACATTATGCTGTACAGAGTGCATCCAAGAGACCAAATGTCAGTTCTCTCATCAATATCCGCATGGCTTGGACAATCCCACAACTCAGGAGCTCGAAAAGGTGCTGAACAGTGCTCTTCTGCCCATTCCTACAACCAACAAATTATATTTTTTAGAAGTTATAAAGTGCAACCAACAGATTATATAGTCATCTTCAAAACTAAATATATATACAGAGAGAGAGAGATTAGTATATATATCACGATCTTTCAGATTGTGCTAATTCTAAAGTAAATTATCAAGATGTTTATATAGTAGGTTGCTTAGTTGTTTTATTTTTGTCTTTATGTGTAAATATATTGTTACAAATATCTGGGTACAAATAAGGTTCCTTATTATCATAAATGCAAGGGTGCTTCACTGACCTAATCACGCTACTCTTGTATAATTTGTTATTATTGACTTTAGCCTTTTTCTTCTTTTCCACATCTTCTCCCATTACTTATTTTATGGCATTGAAGCATTGTAAAAGTTTATTCTATTCATTTCTCTCTTATTTTTGTTGGTCCGTCGAAAGAAAAGTTCTAGGAAGTGCAAAAGCTTTGGAACTTCACTTATTGATGTAATCCCTGGAAGATGATCTAGGGAAGTGTTGGTGATACTTTGTCTAGGGTGGAGAAGTATTGGGAGCACTGCTTTGGGAAAGCATAATGGCATTTGAGATATGCAAAAAGATTAGCATTCCACATTTGAGAGAGTTGGACCAACATAGAACAAACTTTTTTGACAAATCTCAAGATTTTGAATAATCTGACTCATTCACCTTCTCCAGCGACAACTTAGCCAAGGACAAAGCAGAAGTTATCATGATAGTGATGAATATGGCTATTTTTTCACCTATGTTACTTTTAGTTTCTCATGTGCCTTCTAAAATTTTCTCCTTGGCATTTTTTGATCCCTTTCCTTTATTCTATTTTTATCATATATTTTATACCATACAAATTTTGATGTCGAATAAGCGTTCTTGTTTGATGATGTGTGCCATTATAGATAGCTGGTTGGTAATTGGGAATTTGATTTATTTACTACTATCGCCTCACATCCTATATGACTATATGTACTAGTGTACTGATCACCTTATGCATGTACCTCTTCAGCCGCACTTTGAGACCACCTGTTCCGTTCTCAATGTTTGAAAAGTGTTCCGAGAAAAGGTTAATTATAAAAACTTTTCATAGAGCACGTCCCAGTGATGCTTTGGGCCATAGAATTCTGAAACTTACATTTAGGTAGTACCATAATATGGGTCAAGCAACCTCTAGAATTTCAGAAGTTCATCTTTTTTCACAAATGGGTGTTGAGGTGCCTTGACTAACTTATATGTACTGTGACAATCAAGCCACTATTACTATTTAGTATGAACATTGAGTTCTTACCAGCATACTGAATACAAGGAGGTCGACTGTCTCTTTATCCATGACTGATGACGCAGAAATAGAAATAATTTATTTTTAAACCCTGTACAGTATCTTCATTTCTTAGTCTAGTTGGGTTCTATCTCACCAAATTATAGCTTGCGAGTTGGACCATGTTTATGTTCAACGTGAAAGGGCATTTGCTGATACCAAAAGATTTAGTGCTTCATTTACGTGGACTTATAAGATCTCAACAGCTACAAGTGGTGGAAAAGTAACAGGCTCCATATTGTTGCCTGTAGCCACTTACAGAGTAGTATTTTTTACGATTCTACCCCTAAACCTTTAAAAAGACAAATACATATGCCACGTCCACTTATTATTAACAACAGTATGATTATAAGTTGGTCAGCTATAAGTCCATAACTAACAAACATACACGTCCCTTATAGCCACTTACAAGCGCCACTTAGGAGTACTGTATGATTTGCCATCCTCAGACACCCCATATTTTCACTCATAAGTAAGAAGACAACATGGATACAAGGATGTATATACAGAAGGGTATGACTTGTTAAAAGATGAGGACAACAAGGTTTGAGATTTGAGGTTGGGGGAGAGTAATGGCTAGAATAAAGTTTGGGATACATTATAAAATCAACATATGGTCTGTGCTAAATTTATTGGGATTCTACGCATTCTTTTTGAAGTGCCTCGACCTTGAGGTTAGCCTAGTCTCACCTAGGTGGTCAGGGGCGGATTCAGGATTGCAGACAAATGGGGGCAAAAAAATATGTAACATTTTTAAGAAATTTCCTCGGTATACAACATAAAAAATGTCCTTTGTATAAGAAGTTTTCAAGAAATTAGTAAAAGCATCAAAGTTTGTCTTCTTTTTCTGGGTTCTGTTTAACTGATGGAGATATACATCATAAAATTTTCAATTTTTCTGTACATTGCAAACAGGCTATGTATGTCACTATGTGTGTAGTGTGGAATGTGTACATGTGGTGTGTATGGGGTGTGTTTGTCTTTGAGTGTGAGATTGATTGCTTAGTAACATTTTATGTAGAGCATTTTTTTTTTGGCTTTTATAGAAAGATCATTAAGGCTTATTGTGAGATTGTTTTCAAGAAGGATGAGATTGGCTTGGAGATATTTCATATTGTATTGCCTGCTGCAATGGCTTTAGCAGCCGATCCAATTGCTTTTTTGATTGACACAACATTCATCGGACATGTAGGTTTGTCATTGTTTCTTTTTTTCTTGTTAGTTGTAATATTAGATGGAGAATCTCTGAATCGGTTGACATGAAAAACTATATTAAATTCAGGAATTTAGGTTTCAGAAATTCATCTGAATTTTTATTGCACGACCAAGGCATAAAATCAACAAGTCAGAGATGGAGAAATAAGAACATTAAACAAACTCACATGTTTCAGACGGAGATGAAGAAGAACTGAAGAAGATATCGCAAGACGCAAGCGCATACGCAGACACGAGGCTCGGTTTCTCTTGCGATTTGGGATCTATGATTTTTTTGATAAGAGGGAGCAATATGAAATTTCAAGGGGGGGCAATATAAATTTTCAAAGGGGGACAATAGTGAAATTTTAACTACTTTAATGAATTTTTTACAAAACCTAAGGGGGTCAATTGACCCCCTTATCCAAGTAGTGGATCCGCCCACGGTGGTCATGAGGTGTGATGCTAGGTGGAGCGCCTCCCATAGCCTTGCACCTCAAACTGCCCAGCTTTCAGTTTCCCATGGAAAAATAAATTGGGAAGTAGAAGCACTAATACTATTTGAGCTTTCCAGGAGTTGAAGTACATACAGCCAAAGTCTGTTGGCCAAATAACAAACCTGTTGCAATCTGGCCATTGAACATTGCCCTATTGTTACATTGAACTGACAATGATAGTTGGCTCAGTTTCAAGCTTTATGTGGATGTTATACAAGACAGAATCTCAGAGTTCTGGGTCTCATTCTCAATACAGACTACCAAATTACATGTTTGCAGGAAAGTTAAAACTAGTTGCTAAGAAATAACTACATAGGATAATGGTGGGGAAAGAAAATCTTTGTAAGAGCTAAGGAAACAGATAATAGAGAGAGGAATCAATCCCAACAAACAAGGTCTTTAATCAAACAGAAACTGCAACGGCTCATTAAAGTTACTTCTAAATGTTCCGCTATTAATAAAAGAAATGTCTTCATCTTATTTTAACTTCCTTTCTTCTGACATCACTTTGAAATGAAAATCCTGACGATGTTATCACTTACTTCTACACTATTTTCCTGATGAATGAGAATAAATATTCAAACAAAACTAAAAAATTTGTCATTCATTAATAGTCTACAAAGTTTCCAAGAAGATGTGGTGCCTGGATGCATGCACATATTACTGAAGTTTTTCTTGAAATAAACTTATTCTTGAATATGTAGTTACCATTCGACTATGTTTATCCTGTCAATATATAGCAAATTTCTAGAAAATTATCCAGCATTACAGAAGCAGTACTACAGAATAGTTTCCGAATCCTTCGCATCAATAAAGATACATTATCTGTTAGTTTGGGGCAGGTTTCTTTTCTCAATGTTATAGGGAAATGAAAGTTCATTAATTTCAACTTTGATGATAGGTTTGATTCTAGAGGAATGAGGAAAGATGCAGCATGAATGGTAAGGAGGAACATTCGCATGCAAAACAGTTGGTATCGTACATAAAAAACTTGCCAGAATATCCAGGAACCAAAATATAGGCCCGTACCTGCAATTGTAAGGCCTCAGATCGAGAGCGGATTTCTTTCCTGGCAGAACGAGCACTTCCAAAATCCATTAATATTGCAAGTGGTGGTTGTCCTTTCCTATGTGTGATGAGGACATTGCCTGGTTTCACATCATTGTGTGCATATGGAGGACTAAAACTGTGTATATGCTTCAGTCCTGCACAAAGCTGTGTACCAATCCTCCATTAAGAAAAGAATACTATAACAGTACATACAATATCAATCAATGTCACACTGCAAATGAAAATGATGAGGCTGAGGCTTTGGAGTCTCAGCTTGTAAAGCTAGTTCTAACACCTCACCATTTTTTATGTAAAAGTTGAAATTGCAACCTAGATGCTGTACAAATTGACAGAAGTCAAAGTAGGTTATGTTGAATTAATGATTTTTTTCAAAAGATAAAATCTTGAATCAGTGATGCTTTAAGATAAAATCTTAAAACATTTCAATTAGCTTTTCACTAAGACCAGGTTTGGTTTTGAAGAAAAAAAATCTGAGAAAATAGTAAGAAAATTGAATGAGGATTTAGAGAAAGAAGACGAGAGCTGGGAAATATTGAGGTTGAAAGATGAACTTTTACGCCATTTTTTCTCTCAACACTGAAAATAATTTTCGATGAAAAAAATTGACAATTTCAAAATCAAATGTTTAAACTTTTCCCACTTTCTCCAATCTCCTCGTTCTTTTTTTTTTAGTGTATTCTCTGGAATTTTTTCTCCAAACCTAGCCTATGAGGCATTTATGCTTAGAGGAACGAGTCTGGGTATTTCCTTTGCACTTCCACTGTTTCACATATATGATTACTATATAAAAAGGTTGTCCATTTGAAAAATACAGATAAATGAAGTATTCACCTGTCGGAATATATGAAGAACTTCAATTGTAGAAAAGAACTCCTTCGCTTTCATAGCTTTGGCATTGTCCAATAAGGTTCCATCCAAATGAACTGGAAATAACAAGTATGCTTCGTGATTCCACGAACTCTCTTGTGTAGGCTGTACAATAAAAAAAAATAATAGATCAACCCAACTGAAACAAAACTCATGAAATTAAACATTGAAGAAGCAATACACACTTTTAATTGTTGAAAAGTGTGCTCTTTCTGGCATCATCACATTTCCACTCGAAATCTAATCAATATTTGAACCATATCTATGCACGTGACAGTATGATATGACAATTCAATACCTTAAACGAATGCAGAAAAAAGATGGACTTGTGCCGCTATGCACCAAATGGTAGAGCAAGTTTCATGTATAGTAATGTGATGCATAATAGGAAACTGAGTGATTCTACGTGACGAGGAAACCAGCAAGGAAAGGGAGGTGGCAGGGGGTGAACCGTTCACCCCCATTGGGATGCGCGCGCCAAAAAAGTGGGCACACATCCCGAGGGGGGTGAACGGTTCACCCCCTGCCACCTCCCTTTCCTCGCTGGTTTCCTCGCCCACTTCCTCGACATTTAGAATTTCTGTAGGAAACTAGTATAATTGCAAATTTCCACTGTTTGGTTGTGTATTTAGTGATAGGAAATCGATTCTTTGTAAGACTGTTTTCCACTACTCATGTGAATCCAAGTCCGAGGGGGAGGCCTCAGAATCGAATTCACAGAAACGGTTTCAATTTCCATATGCAACCAAACAGACCCTAAGGGGAGAACCAAATAAAAATGAGTCAAAAAATTAAAATTTCTTTCCCATGTTCACTAAGAAACAAAATATTTATCATTTATCTAGATGTATATGGTTTGAGGATGTCAACTCACATATAATGTGATCTAGGCTTGACTAGGACAATCGAAGAAGATTGATGAACTATACTTTTAATTATTAGAGCATTACGTGAAACTGCTATAATCCTTTTAAGTTTACAATAAACAAGGGAGCTAAACAAAGTGATGGCTCTTTCATCTACAAATATCAAGTCTAAAGGATGTCCCACATATTGCCCTAATGCCAAACTAAAGCTTTCGTGCTCATATAGATGGACTGCAAATCCAAAACAAAATTCTTTGAAATTTCCTGTAATGTGCCCCTTCCAAATAACCCAGATGGCAGCTAACAATACTCTCTCCCAGAGCCAAACCTCTTTCAAGGAAATTACCCTTCCATTTGAGAAGCCATCTTAAGGAAGCACTCAGCAATTGGGCGTTGAGCAACAAGTCTATAAGATGCCATATTTTTTTGGAGAAATCACAACTGAAGAGTGAGTAGTCAATCGATTTTGCTTCCACTTCACAAAGATTGCATCAATTACCATGCCTCTCCTACAAGATTGTCAACTGTTAGAATTTTCGCATGACCTATTGTCTGAATGAGAAAGTTAACTCTTCAAGGCACCTCCCTCAACCAAAAAACACGGTTCCCAAATGGAGAGGAGACGCAACCATTGCCTTCGAACAGAAGTGCTCAGTTGAAAATGTTTTCATGATTGCTGGCCATGAGAAACTGCCTGAAGCATCATCTATCAGTGCCATCTTGCAGGACTATCAAATGGAGTAACTCCAACAATTTAAGCAAGTTTGGGAGCTTCTACCTCCGATTCTTCTTCTTAAGGCCAAATCTCATGTCCCTAAGTCACCTTCATTGTTGTTGATAAAAGAATTGAGAAACAATCACTTAACGAGTTATTGAAGATATTTTTTAAATGATATTTTAAAGATCCATCTGCAAAACAAGCTTCAGATCAAAAATCTGTTTTGAGACCATTTCCCACATTATGCGTAACATGACCCTCAAATAGATGTTTGAAATTCGTCATTTTCTTCCACCACGCATAGCCGTAAACAACACTTAGCAAGTAGGCATACCATCCTAAGTTTTGTGTGCCATAGCACTCTCGGGTAATGGATTTTTTCAAATAAAAAAGGTCACTTCCTCCTTTCAAACTGCCATAATCACTTGGAAAGAAGAAAGAAGAGCTTGATTGAAAGAACCACCCATCAATTTTGGTTTGCTCACCTCTGACCACTTAACCAGAATGCTGGCAAGAGTAACTTTGATTGAAGTAAGCCTGCATGCTTTTGAAATATAATTTTGTTTCTAGAAAAGCTAGGCGGTTTCTGATTATGTCAACAGTGAGGCTCACAAACTTGCTTGTTCTCAGTCATGACCAGATACTTAGTTGGAAGGTGACCTTAAAGGTCAATGAAGGCACTCAAGTTATCCACTTCTCTAAGTGGGTCCAAAGTTGTTTTGTTGAAAATACTACCCAATCCTGACACTACTTCGAACCATAACAAGACCAATTGGATAGTTGTAGCACTTCTTAAATTGTAATAGATATTACTGTGAACTTATATTACATTCTGGTTTTAGTTAAACTTTGCATTGGTAAATATAAAACATTAAGACAGACTGTAATTCAGAGTAAACAATATGGGATCTGGCGCTCCCATGCCAAGATAACTTGGTGGTTGCCCTTACAAAATCACACTGATGTCTCAGTTGTGTTTTTGCAGGAGTTAAGCTCACAATCTTAGGCTGAAAATCGGATGTTTCTGAGCTTCCCTGCTTCCTTTAATTATAGACCAACCTTACGGGAAAATATGGGTTCAGATGGGATGACAACTACTTTTACACCATGAGTTTTGGGGATCCTAAAGAATGTGGTAAGGTTGATTTTTGTTAGATGTAATATCCTCATTAGTAAAATCATGCACACAAAAAAAGTTTCTAGTGTGAAGTGTCCAATGTCAATTGTTACGAATAGCGAATTTAAGCAACATGCTACACAAATATACCAAGAAAAGAAATGTTGATAAGAATGACAGCATCATAAATTGGATGAGAATAGATTTATCTTTTAAAAATCATGATGTGATCATCAGTGGTTGTTTCATATTTTCATGGATCTGAAAAAGAGTACTTGGTTTCTCCCAATAACTAGAAAGTGTAAACCCATATCTATCTGGGGTTCACAGGGTAAAGCTGTAAAGGAGCATTTTCTCTGTCATAATTGATGAACACGAATTTGGAAGTGTATCTTTGTGAATTTATAGAAAGTAAAACTTCAAATCTACAACCCCTTTCTTCATCTTTATTTGGTGCAAGTGACATGGACAATTCCGAATGCAAGGATATGATATAAGTGAGTTGGATCCCATGATCAATCTAAACAAATTACCTTGACTGCGATGATAGCATGATCTAATAGTGGAAGTAGATTCGGATGGGAGAAGAGTGATGAAATACGGATCTCCTCCCTCACTAACTCTAACTGCTCATTATTCTGAACCAGAACTTTCTTCATCGCATATGTGCCATCGTCTGCAGCAATTAAGAAAAACACAGTCATCATTGTATTCCTCTTCCAATGGTAAAGTACAGAATAGTTACAATAACACAAACCGACAATTCAAACATCAAAAGAAAGGAGCACATCACTAATTAAACTACCAAGAATGACCATAATAAATCAACCTTAGTGAGATCGATCATAATTCAGAGACTGAATCGTAATTTAAGCCATTTGCTCCAAAAACCCATTCAAAAGTAATGACTCATTGCTGATCTATAAAAAAATTTCAGATTTGCATGCCTGGTTTTGCTTTAAAACTCAACTTTTATGCAATTTTCATTGTGGGTTTGAGTTAAATTCAGATACCCATTTGTCCTAAAAGGAGATAAAACACATTTCGAATACATAAGTAGTGATAAATGAGAGAGATCTTGAATTACCTGAAACATGAGAGGGGTCCTTGAATTTCTTGCCAAGAAGAGAAGCTCCTGATTCGTTGCCAATCTCTTTGACAAGATAAACGAAAGCAAAGCCACCTTCACCAAGCTGCCTTACAACCCTGAAACGGTTCTCGTTGATCCAAACATCCCCTCCACCATTAACGGCATCATACAGAGCATTCAAGCCAGAAAACGAGCAACCCATCTTGGAATTTCAGCTCTCTCTCTCTGTCTCTGTCTCGCTCACTCTCTATTGGATTGATTGACTCACAATAACGTAGAACTTTTTTAATTAGCTCATTGTCAATCTCATCTCATCTGAAACGAAACGTATAAATCTCACAAAACAGGGATGTGTTGCTCCTCTTTCTCAGACACACTTCTCTCTTGAGTTTTGACACAGATCTTAACCGGTGGGAGTTGAAAGAAATTTAATATCGTGCACGTGGGTTGCACGTCTTGTGATATGACCTTCCAATCAGGTAGGGCTGAAAAAAAAAACGAAAAAAAAAGACCGATCGAACTTATTTAAAAAAAATGTTTCTAGGTGATTTTGACTAACATAACCGAACCAACCGAAAATATATAATAAACAATATACATTTTATATAAAAATAATATAATATGTTTAAAATAGTCGGTCGGTTCAGTTTTATTTCGATTTTAGTCGGTTGGTTACGATTTTATTTCGGTTTTGTTAATGGTCGGTTCAGTTTTGGTTTGAAATTTTTGAATGTCGGTTCGGTTTTCAACCCTACAATTAGGGGTCGGCATTCCATCCCGATCCCTTCCCAGACTCATCCCATCCCATCCCGATTTTTTGGGTCATTTTGGAATTGATCAAACTCATCTCGATCCCATCCCAAACTTATTTATTTAATATTTATTATTATTAATTTTAATCAAATTATTCATTTAAAGAAAAATTTAGGATGTGTTGAAACTAAACCAAAACATCTATTGTTTGAAAACTTACTTGCTTGATTTGATACTCTTTGTTTAGATAGAAACTTTAGTTTGAATATTTTAGGTAAAATAAAACTAATGAAAATTTATGTTTTTTCACATTTTAGATCGGTTACAGGACAATTATTTTTGTATCAAATAGTGGATGCTTAACATAAAAAAGGTAAGTTCATTGGACCATAAATTTTATATGACATTTAATATTGTTACGATGAAAATTATATGTACATAAATTAGACATTATTGGTGTGTGAGCAACGTGAGATGAATTTTTTTTGTGATTTTTCATTGGAGGATTATTTAGTACATGCTCATCCCGTCTCGTCCCGAACTCGTTTAAGATGGGACGATGTCAGGATGAGGTCTATCCCGTCCTGATCCCGAACAAACACAATGAGATAGGGATGAAATCCATCCCGTCTCGTGCCCACCCCTACTTCCAACAACACTAGCATTATTCTCAAACTACAAGTTGATGCTTGGCGAATAATCAATATTTCCTTATTTTATTTTAATAGGTTATTATGTGCTTGTGATTGTTGCACATGTCTGTCCATCACATTGCTATTATAATTTAAAAAAGTGGAGAGAATTTATGAAATTAGTTGTTACATGGATCAATTTTTTTAATAAATAAATAAATTAATGAATTATAGATATCCCAATTGAACATGGGTATTCCAGAAAATTTATTGGTTAAGAATTGGATTAAATATGGGCCAAATAATTGGATTGATTATAGGTTAAATAATTGTAAAATCATAATTTTTGATAATAGGGTTAAAAATTATACAATGGCAAATGTTAAGTTGGTAATCTAAGTAGGGTTAATTACTATTTGCCCCCTACAATAAATAGGTATTTGAGACGTACACTCATCATTAATCACTATTGCACTTACTCCACAGGACTAGTGGTCAACGTGTATTGACCGTGTATTTTAAAATTAAATGGCCAAAATGCCCTTGATAAATCACAAGTTGAGATTTAATGTTTCGTATCTCAAACATCTCATCTCGAGGAAAATCCTAAGGTCCAACTAAAATCATAATCGTATCTCGAGGAAATCAACAGTTGATTAAAAAAATTGTATCTTAAACATCTCATCTCGAGAAAAATCTAATTGTTCAAATTTAAGAAAAATCTAACGATTCAAATTTAATTGTGCGCACATCTCGAAGAAAATTATACGGTCCAACTTTAATCGTACCTGCATCTCGAGGAAATCTAATGGTTGTTAAAAATTCACTTATTCTTCCTCCTATATTTCGCAGCCCGCCGCCGCCTCCCCCTTCATCCTCCCTCCTATTTCTCTTTCATCCTTCTCCTCCCTCATCATTCTTCCTCCTCTATTTCGCAGCCCCACCGCCACCTCCCCCTTCTTCCTCATTTGTTTCGCAGCCCCGCCGCTACCCCCCACCTTCATCCTCTTCCCCTTCTCCCTCCTCTGTTTCGGTGATGGCAGGGCTGCGAAACAAATAAGGAAGAAAGATAAGAGGATGAGGAAAAAGAAGTAAAGTTTTTTTTCAACTGTTAGATTTTCCTTGAGATAGGTATACGATTAAATTCAAACTTTTCAATTTTTTCGAGATGCGTGTACGATTAAATTTGGATCGTACGATTTTCTTTGATATGAGATGTTAGAGATACAATTTTTTTAATAAACTGTTGGATTTTCCTCGAGATACGATTAAGGTTTTAGTTGGGCTTTAAGATTTTCCTCGAGATGAAATGTTTGAGATACGAAACATTAAATCTCAGCCTGTGATTTATCAAGGGCATTTTGGTCATTTTATTTGAAAATACACGGCCAGTGCACGTTGACCGCTAGTCTTGGGGGTAAGTGCAATAGTATTAATGATGGGTGCACATCTCAATTACCTATTTATTGTAAGGGGTAAATAGAAATTAACCCCATGATATTTTCTTTTACTTTTCAAGCTACTCGAATCACGACTTCATCTTTTGTCTTGACAATAAAATACAAACTCATAAACTTTATCTACCAAAATTCTTGATTACAAAATTTGCTCCTCATACCTCAATCATAGGGTTTTATTTATAAGCCTCACATAATAGTCTTATACCAATTAGAATTACATTAGAAACATCCTAAACTAAAGAAAGTTTCTAAAACATAAATATAGGCAAGCCAAAATATTTTAGAAATAAAAATTAATGAAAATATTTTTTTTTTAGCTTTTGTATACAACTCCCGACTAGACACGTTTGATTATATCTTCCTCATTATAATTATTCATAACTGAGTCGTGCGTTTTCCTATGTGTATCATGTCGCCATCATTTTTATCTATCACATGCTTCATTTTGAGCTCTGCAAAAATATGCACGTCTTCGAAATTAGTTTTGCATTCTGGATGTTCATCAAAATGGTATTTTCACCTCATAAAATATGTTGAATTTCCTTAATCTAGCTTTTGTGCTTTAAATTTACTTAAAATCACACAAATATCAAATATTAACTTATATGGAAAACTAAAAGAATACGCTAAGGAGAATTGAACTAAATAAATAGAAGAACTAATGTAAATGTGGAAGAATAACATTATAACTGTGTTTATAACACACATATACACAAGTACTCGAGCTATTATAAAGTTTAAAAACTTAATATGAAAACTAACACATATTCACAATAGAAGAAGACAGGTTGTGTGTTTTTGGTGGCGTGGAGAAGAAGCATAGTGAGATGGAAAGAGAGGGAGCTGTGGCGATGAGATGCATGGTGGAGAAGGTGTCTGTGATGAATTTGTGTGTGGGGAGAGAAGGAAAATGGGGGTGAGAATGATCTAGTTATTGGAGCTAGTTTCTTATGTAGTTTCTAATTAGAGCTAGCTTCTTATTTGTGATTACAGGAAATTACAGGGAAGCTAGATTGTGATTGGATCAGATGAGGGTATGGTCGATTTGCTCGATCGTGAGTTGAAATGCATCTGTGTTTTAAGCTCATGCTTCATCTGTTATCTTCCTTCAACAACTCAAGGTATTATTGCCTTTTTGGTGAAAGTTTTCTTTTTTTGGGGTTTAGGTTGAATTATGTGAAGAAATTATATAAAGTTCAAGTTTCAAGTGTCTGTGATGAGGAAAAAAAAGAACAAGAATTGATCAACAATGAGATCTATCCATCAATAAAGGAAATATGATGAAGGAATATGACACCCACAAGGCAGTTGGATTCATCAATGAGGATTTGTCGATGGCATTTTTAGAATATCAGTCATATCTATCCACCTCATTTCAAGAATTGCAATGTTTTGGTCTCTTACAATCCAAATGTCACTCTGTATCCTAGCTACTTCAAGAACATTAATTATGATTAGATTATTATAACATTTTAAGGTCCTTTTATTTTATCTAAGACTTATTATGTGGGGCTGTCAGGGTACACACAAATACAAAAATTGAGATATTATATACCAGTATCATTTTCTTATCCTCCCATTGGTTGGACAGCTGGACACCATATAGGGAGGATAACAAAACTGGATTCCTATTACCACTTACAAGACACCTCTTCCGCCCTTATTTTGGGTTTATGTTTCTAATTTTTGAAAAAAAAAATCTCATCAACATGTTTTCTTTCCACTTTTTAGAAAAACAAAAACATTTTCAATTACCCAATGTACTTCATTTTATATTCTACTTTTACCTAATTTTGTCGGTATTAATTTTAAACTAAAGATTTGTTGAACAATTTTTTTTTCTAAATTGTTTTATTGATTCTACATGAATTTTGACTTAAGAGAATTTTATTTTTAAACCGATTGTTGAATTTGAATTGTGATCGCTTGACCTATTGAACCCATTTACTGAATGCCACCAAAATTATACAAAGATGATTGGGTTCTTTTTATAGACCCAAGGTGGCTACAAGGGCTACCTTTACATTCAAATTCTCATAACTAACCATATACATTCATATCCACTCTTTTATAGACCCAACTCACATTCATATCCACTCTTTTATAGACCCGAGCAAAGATAAGATCTCATCTTCCGTCTCTTTCGTCCAGCGAGAGCCATTGACTCCATCTTCTTAGTGGGTTAAACACTGATCTCCTGTGGACTTAGGTTGGATTTAAACACATGACAATAAGTCAATAACTACTTTGATACCAATAACTACAATGATGCCATAACCATTGGACCTTAATTGGATATTGGGTTTGTTCAATTGTTATAACCCCGTTTTTACAAGTTGGATCCTTCATTTTCTTTGTTAAACAGAGAATGAATCTTTCATTATGACCGTATGATCTAGTCCATATGGATATTTCAAATTGAGTACAAACAAACGTGAAAACACGAGCTGGCGGTAGATCTAAAAGGAGGTGTTGTTGGATTTGAAAGGAATGGTGGATCTGATCATTGGTAACTGGTGGCATCATTAAAAAGATAGGAGATGAGGTCTCAGGTGTTGTAATACTAGTATATTGCAACTTGGTTGCACTTCGATAGTGAACGTGAAAACGCGAGTTTGTTGAACATGTAAAACAACGGTGGTAGGGTTGACAACAGGGCATTGGGGCGGATTTTGCTATATCCCCTTGCCCCGCCAGGAAAAAACCCTCCTCTAATACCCCTGGTTTAACCGCTATTTTTTTTTTCAATATCCCCCTTCGCGCCACCATGAATTAGGGATCCCCATGCTACTAATTCCCCGTGGGCCTACCCTTTTAGGCTTTATGTTATGGGGGTTGAAGCCTGTAAAATTAAACTAAATGGTATACAACTTAATATAAATTATATATTAACATATAATCTATTCTATATGCAAGAGAGATAAGGAGGAAGATGATAGGAATAGAGGAGAGAAAATGGAAATGAAGGATAAAAAAAAAGATTTTATCATTTATATAATAAAGGGATCAAAACATGAATTAAAAAAAAAAGGGAAACCAAATACCAGCTAACTTGGTCAAAGTAAATTTTTAAACCAAAAAATATAAATCGTCCTTCTATGGTAAAACCTAGGTGAAAAACAATTTTTTTTCAAGTGACGGCCAAAAGCTACTTAAGTTAGTTTGGTGACTCCTAAACTTCTAATTTATGGAAAGTTAACTTCTTGCTCAAATTTGAAGCTATTCATTTTTGTTTTTGACTTAATGTAGTTACTAAAAATTACTTAATTACCCATTCTCTAATTTTCCTCGTACACATACTCAATTTTTGTTCACTCTCTTTCTAAATGTTATCTAAGAAAACTCATTATAAAAATAAAGACCTATTTTGTAGCATAAGATCTAGTTTAGTTGAAGCTAATTAGCAAATTTAAAAAAAAATAGGAAAAGGAAATTGGTTTTTAGACATACCCCTAAAACTAATGTCCAGTTAGCTATACCCCCCTCAAAGATGGCTAATTACACTTACCCCCAGAATGCCCGAATCCTCATCGGAGTAACTTTATGTTCCCATTTTGCCCTTGGACAATTTTTTATCCGAAATGAAGTGTGCAGCGCACATGCTAGGCTATCAACTAATAAGTATATATCAAAACCTTGTTTCATTGATCATATGGTTAGATTCAAAGTAGAATCTATCCATTAGGTGTCTTCAAACCCATCACGATTGTCAAACACATTCAATTTTTGGGTCTCGATATCAATCATTTCTCAATGTATTCATTGAGGATTTCGCTTCTTTAAATAGAGTTCAAGAAAAAAGTACATACCTGTTTGAGAGTTGAGGAAGAATAGTGCGGTGTATTCCTTGCAACCCTAACTTAGTGATTTCTACCCATTTCAAAGGATTTAGAGTATAATGATGTTTTTCAGGTTGTGTGTGATTTTTCACTTACTAGTGATTGTTTGAGTTTCAAATGACGCGAACACCATCTTCTTCTCCATCAAGGTCAACTTGGTTTGCGTAAGGGGTATGTCTAATTTAGGGGTATATCTAACTTATGATAAACAGTAAGGGGGTATGTCAAACTAAGTTGTTATCTGCATTTTCACAAGTTCCTGCCAAATGTGTTCCCAAGAAGGTCATCTTGCTGACAAGTGTCCTTGGATTTATAGTAGGAGTCATAATAGCAATCACAATGACATTAACATGTCTCACTTTCCATACCGAGAAGAACCCAAGAAGAAAGTTATCTTCAATATGATCAATGCAAGACCTTCATTTGGCTTGATGATGCCATTGCAACAACCAATTGTTATGCATCAAGGTCAGCGTCAAGTCCAAGCTCATGTTTTTAGTATGCGGTTATGGCTATTGGATGAAGAAATGTCTATAGCATGATAGTCTCATGGATGTCATGGTAAGAGGAAAGTTGTGGAATCACAACAAGTCCACAACAAATGGAGGAAATACCTAGAGTGCTATACTTGCGAAAATTTTGTGTGGTTAAGTGCTGCAATGGAAAATGCTAAAATGGTGAGTGGCAAGTGTAATGTTACACTTACACATAAAATGACATTGGAAGAATTTTGTAATGAGATGAAAGGCATGAATGTTAGTGGAAAAGGAAAACAATATTAAAGAGTCTATTTAATGATGTATACCATGTTTATGATATGTATATATGTAACATTGCAAACAAATACAAGTTTATGACTCATAACATTGCAACTTGTAAAACACAGTCCCACAAATGTGAATGAAGGTTGCCAATGACACTTATAACAAGTAAACAACCACAAGTAAATCAAAGTTGCATATGACATTTCTATCCCTGTAAAACCAGGGTTTCCATAACTGCAAATGAAAGGAAATGACACTGCAAATATAGTTAAAGCTTTCATAAATATAGTCTGCAAAAGCTTTCACAACAATCACTGTTTAGAGCTTATATGACTGTTAAAGTTTCACAAAACAAAACTTCAATTGCATGAGTCTGACCTTTCAAAACAATCCCACAACCTAGCCAAAATACACTATAGCTTACTCTAAAATATACTAGCCAGTCTGACAAAAAACAAAAGTCAGCCTATTAACACCACTCAGTATTTTCACTATCTAACCAACATGTGGTGCATTCTCACCATCCACATCACTCACAAATGCTCTGCCAAGAGATCTAAATGGTGGTCTATTGGTGATTCCAACAACATATACCTGTCTAGTAAATATGTATTGTCCCATATTGGACATGAACCTCCGAGCTTGTTGATGAGGTAATTGTGTAGGTGAGTATATTGGTTTTCCCCTAGCATTGCTCCCACTACTGGTACTACCACCAATGCAAGCCTTGCTTCTACTCCTGCCCCTACCCATGCCTTGGATGCCACATTCATTTTTACTACCTTGAAATTCCATTCATTAACTTGCAGGTACAAAACTTGGACCACCATTTTCATTGACACCTTGGTTTGGTGTTGCATGACTTACATATGCTTTACCACCAATTGTTTGATTACCATATTCACTTGCAGATGTTTGACAACCAGCTGTTTGATTACCAACTTCACTTGCATTTGCTTCACCACCTTGGTTTCCACTTCCATCAGCAACATTTCTTTGTTCTTATCTTCTAACTGGGCCTTTGCAAGTCCTAGTGTTGTGACCATAAGTGTGGCACCTTGTGCATCTCCTTGAACCTTTGTTAGAATTAGTTTCATCTTCATCTTTTCTCCTCAAGGTCCTTGGTCTCCCATGCATCTTTTGATATTTTGGTGGTAGCATAACTTGTGGTGGTTGTTAAATATGAAGCAAACAATATATGTTATACATGGATTACCAATTATAAAACCTAAATCGTGTACATATGATTTGGAAAAAAATTACTTTGCCGTAGTCCATTGCCATTGGAATTGATCTGATAGACTTTGCATAAGCTCTTTGGTAGTTTTGAATTGAATGGTATGGTGAGCTATATCTAAGGTAAACACACATCAATCTAATGCATATCCGTGAAATAATGTTATGTCAAAATGACTTATGCGAAAATACATGAGTTGCTAGCATTATTTTTTTTTTGCCTAGGAATCAAGTCTCAAATTTCCAATGACTTTGATTGTAGCACATATGGACTACCACTGACTTGCCATACCCTACATTCACATGTGTTGTCTACAAGATTCACTCCCCACCTTTCACCATGCACTCCAGTAACCACAGTTTCATTCAAATCTACCCGTTGCATCCCATAGTACCTCAAATTGGTCATGTGCTTCTCAATCACTTTGCTTACCCTAGGAACTATGCCGTTGATGTCCCAAGTACCACCTTTGATTCTTTTATGATGCATTAGATTAGAATGCGATAACAAGAACTGCTTACATGTAGATCTCTTAAAGCTAGAATCAAACTATTGAAATACTCTAAAAAGTTGTTAGTTATGTGTTCCGAGAATGACCCTGCATCAAACATAAGCCTACACCAAGTGTTGATGTCTTTATCCACAAGCCAAGAGTGTGCACCAAATCCACTTTCTCAATCTCCTCAAGCCATTTTTTCATCATACAAATAAATAACATGCAAAACTTGTTTAAATATTGCATCTATGGACAACATATACACAATTGAATAATACTACATGCAAAACTCATAAGGAAAGGCAAGTCATTGAGCATAACAGAAAATAAGGTTATGTACGACTCTAGAATGACTGTTTTGCACTAAACGCAACTTATCCAGAATAGTATTTTTGTCGTCGCAATCGAATGAGTAACATCTATTCGTTCGCATCTTAAATGCTTTGGAGGAAAATGATCCCTACTTTCAACAAGGCATCAATGCAATCAGGAGGAAAGGCCATTCATTTTTGCAAAAGATGATGGCCGCAATCTGTATGCTTGCATACAGTTTTCCAGCCGATCAACTCGACGACTGGTGTAGAATCAAAGAAAGCATAACATTAGCAATGTTGAACAACTTTTGTAGGTCCATATTTGGTTGTCAATACCTACGAAAGCCAACTCAACATGATATTCAACGATTGTTGTATCAAGTCAAAGCTTGAGGATTTTTAGGCATGTTGGGAAGTTTGGATTGCATGTACTAGAAATGGAAAAATTGCCCATTGGCTTGACATGGGACTCATATAGGGTCATGCGAATTAATTTACCATTATCTGTGAAGTTGTTGCAGATGGGTAATTGTGGATTTGACACAATTTTTTTGGTATGGTTAGGTCTTACAATGATATCTACGTTTTAAAATTTTTGCCCTTATTCGATGACATAGCCAACAGTACTGCATTGCGGGCTCAATTTGAAGTGAATAGTCATCAATACAACATGAGGTATTATCTCTAATACATGATATATTCTAAATGGGTCACTCATATTCAGACTCTTAGTCAACCAATCTTTAACAAACAATGATTATTTCTCAATATCAAGAAAGTGTTCAAAAGGATGATGAACGTGCTTTTGGAATGTTACAGTCTGGGTGGGCAATCATCAAAGGCCTGCCAAACTTTGGAATATAGTTGATCTATCTGCCATCATGATAACTTGTATTTTGTTGCATAATATGATCGTTGTAAATGAAGTTGACTTGGATCCTGAAAACTTTCAACCGTTATCCCATGAATCTGAACCATACCAATGATGCACACATCGTTGGCTGTGTTGCAATCGTTGCCAAATATACATATGATGCACTCATAGGAAACTAATCGATAGTTAAAGCATAATTTGATTGAACATTTATGGACAACTCTGTAAATACCTAGTAGTTTAATTTGATTAGGTGGTGTTATATTTGTTTTTATTGTGTTATTGTATTTACTTTTATTGTGTTGTTGTACTTGTTTTTATTGTTTTTTTGTATTTGCTTTAAGTTGAATAAAGAAAAAATTTGGTTGAAATAGCAGAACCATATCCAAGCGCTGCCTCCCCATCTATAGGGTCATCTGTAGAAGGAGTGACACTCATCCTTGCACGACGTCGTTCAAATATCTTGTTATATTTTCTATCCAATATTGTTGTTGAATTGGATTGAAGCCAGTAGAATCCATCATCATAATGTTAACTTATCTAATCTCTTCATTTGCCTTCGCAGTATATAACTTTAGCTCTTAACTCATTTTTTTTGCAATTGTGGCCATCATGTCCAATCTTTTCCGTGCGTGAAGGAGAAAGTCTTTCATGATAGTATTAGAATAGTAAGAACCACTACGCCGACTTGATTTTGCTTGGTTCTTTCCAATTGGCCTAGTCAAATAATACGTTTTTAGTACGAACGAATCTAAGTCCTCATTCAAAGACACATCTGCCGATATTGTGCCATTCGCAACAGGAGGATAGGTAGCATCCGATGGGCTTCTATTGAAATCTCCTCCAACATTATTTTATTTTGATGCTCTATATGGTCAAAATTCCCATGAAATTTGTTCACAACTGATTTGATCATTTTCCATCGATGTTGGAATGCACTATGTGGATGATTAAATGGATTTCTACCTAAAACGCTACCAGTACGCGCTCCCACATCATCTTGCCTTGTTGATTGGTGCCACTAATTAGATCTTTTTTATTGTTATCCAAACCCTACATAGGGCTTCATCTTCAAGTTGAGCGAAATTTGGGGTTACGAGGTGCTCTACATTCGCTTGCGAGATTGGTTGAGATGCTGACATTGAGAGATAATTGCAAGAAAATGAGTAAGTGTGAGGGAATTGTAAAAAAATGAGTGAGAGAGAATTGCAAGAATGAAGAATGAGCTGATCGAAATTATATAGGCAAATACAACAACTAGCCGTTGCAGAGTGTGATAAACCATCCGACCTAAAAACTATCCATTTTTTGCATGGATATGAACAGGGATGAATATTCTCTACCATTGGAAATGATCTTAGGGGGATTAAGGATTTGAAATTTGATTAGACTCCGACTTGAATGAGGGAATTCTTTAAAAACCCCATTTTTTTTTTTAACTCCATACTAAATAGGAAAAAAAAATTCCAAACTATTTTGAGATTTGCCAAAAAAACCCCCATAAATTGCCCAAACTACCTTATTTAGCAAAACCCCATCCAACACCCTCTCTAGTAAAAACCCCAAAGCACATCATGATTTGGTTGGTCAAGATTTCATTTCTCTCTCCTCTACCGCAAGAGAAAAATTAGGAAAAGAAACATAAAGTTAGAATCCAGACCTTTTTCTTAGTCATGAATTGAATGTTCTTAATTAGTTAACCGATCTTCATTAGGTTATCTGAGAATGGTTTCTAGCTTATTGAGATCAATCACAAACTCATTTACTGAATAATTTAAAACTGCCAATAGGGTATTAGCTCAGCTAGTAGGCTCGTGGTAGATGGTATCAAAAGTTCAAGGTTCAAACTCTGTTGGCGGCATTTGGGGTGGGAGGGTTAAGGGATTAAAAACATATAGCTTGCCTAGGAAAGCACCCATGTCTACACCATATCTTGGACTAGGCTAGGCAGTGTGGTCATGTGTAGCTCGTCTAGTGTGCCCGAGACTACATATCTCATAATTAACAATTCCCTCATTTCACTGTTCATTCGCGGTATGTTAGCAACCTGCATCAATATATTTTACAAACCAAATTTGTCAAGGAGGAGAACAATATATGGATCGATGTTACTACCAAAACCTTTCCATCGTTCTAAGCGTCAACCAAAGCTACCTGCAACATGGAAGAGCGATCGAGAGAGACGGAAAGAAAGTGATGGAGGGAGAGTCATAGAAAGAGGGTGCCTAGAAAGAGAAAGAAATACAAAGAGATAGCCATCAAGGTGGAAGATATTAGGCATCAAGCAGAGATGGAAGATATTGGGTTTGAAGCAGAGGCGAAGATGTTGGGCCCTTTAGTTTAACAAAAATTGGGTACATTTCAACGAGTCAATTGTTGAAAAATAAGGCATAAGTCTTTCAAAACAACTTTGAACTTTAAACTAATTCTATCATTAAATAAATAAAAAATTAAATATTTCTTAAATTTTTTTTCTTTACTTTTCTTTTTACAGGTTCTTTTCAATATAATAGGTTTGAGGGCATCCACATCCATATATTCATACATATCTCTGCTTTGTATGAATTCTATTCTAGAACTAACTATAGAAAACAGTAAATTGCTGGCTTCAAAACTGATAAAAGAAAGTAAAATTTTCCTTTAATTCTAGCGAGTTACTAGAGTGACTAGAGGCTAGGGAACCAGGTTTTGTAACCATGTTTTGCACCCAGGATGATGTGACATCGTTAGAGGAGTTTTTTACAACCTCGAGATACACATAAAATCTTTGAGAATTTCGTTCGTCATTCTTTCGAGATCACAACATGTCACCCTAGTTGCAAAATCCTGATTTCCTAGCATTTTTTATTGAGCCTTATTTATAACCCAACCAGCTTGCTAGCTTTCTAACCCTAAAACCATGGGAGCCCTATTCCCACTATTCCTTATGGGCTTACTTTAGCCCAGCCCAACGTGTTACTAATCATCAAAATGAGGTAATATGGCCCTTACTGATTCAGCTTCTGCCGTCAAAAGCTAGAAGAGAAGTGATTGAGAAGGTTCTGCAAGGTCAAAAAGCAAAGAAAGACAACTATGCAGCAAACAAGAACTTGGTAACCTCATTATTTGTTGTTAGTTACTCAAACACCATCAACATGTATGATATATGCTAGAGTCAGTATTTATAGTACTGTTTTGAGACATAAATTGCTAAATAGGTAGTCAGAATGTCAATGCCCAAGAGTACTCCCAAAGAATGTAGTACAAGGGAAAGCTTGGCGTATTTGCATGCATACTTGTATTCAGCAAACTATTAATTAGAGTAGACTCCTAATTAAAAAAGCTAAGAAAATCTAAGCCCATGAAAAAACAATCTACGTCCTAATACTCTAATAGGACACAAAGTAATAAAAATGAAACGTAATAGAAATATGTAGGAAATCAGTTTTTGTAGTTTTTCCCCCCTAAATACTATTACTCAACCTATAGGGAAGGATATGGATTTAGCAGTTGGCAAATGCAATATGGCCTTTCCGAACACGTACAGGATGGTGAAACAGAAAGGAGTGTCGTGGATTTGCTCAATAAGAAAACATAAGCATTAACTTGTATGCGTTTTGTTCAAAAAGTCATCTAGCTGCAACTGAGAGGCCAGATAAGGGAGAAAATATGTTCAGATAGTGTTGACAGACGGAGTAGCAATCAATTTCAATATGTTTGGTTCATTCATGAAATGAGAGTCTTGTTACCATAGAATAATGAAGTGGCAAAAGGTTAAGAAACTCAATGATTAGGTAGCAAGAACCATACCCAGACAAACCTATGTATAATGATGGTCACAATATAATTCAACGGTTAGAGAGTTGAGACTACTATATACAAAAAGTTGTTGAATTCTAATCACCTCACAAAAAGTCAAAAACTACTACAAGTATTTGTAACTAAGACCTCATGTCAATAATCAAAGAAGAAAAACTATAATCAATGCGTACCTGAAGTCGCCATTGATGAAGAATATCCTTAAAGCAATCCTGACGAACTAGCAACACAGAGCAGACCTCTAGAACCTTTCTCTTGTGTTTCTCAAACCAGATGAAAAAAGTAGGAGATGAAGAATTAGGTTTGGAGTGGGGACCTCAACCCTATATATAAAGCCCTAATTCTATTATTAGCCCATCATCAATAATAGAATTATATTGGGACTTAAATTGATATCTACATATAAATAGTCTCCATACTCAATTTAGTAATACATGTCAAGACATAAAACATTTAATTAGAAACGTGTTTATGACCCTAGTACCGCTTCTTAATAATCACAACTAATCGGGTCTAATCAAACACCACTCACTTATAATTCGACAGTCTATAATGTATAATATTATGAACTATGTAGATTCACCTTAAGAATTTTTTTTAACAATCTCCTACTTGGACTACATTAATCATACATAGATTATACATTGTAAAACTTTATGAGCTCAAAACTTGACTATCGAGAGTTGTGAGTGTCATCTGTTCCATTGAAAATACCAATATAGGATCATAGCGGCCTTCACCACATTTATCGTGGTTGAACCCATCCATGGTCACAAATACCAATAAAATCAACGACTTAGATCAAGTTATGGATGTGTAGCATGAAAATGACATGTAATGTGATCCATACTCATGTCCATTTTCAACTGATCCTACCTTATGATTCAAAATTGAATCGTCTTATTCTACTTAATCAAACTGTATATGCGCAACCATAATTGAAAAAGTAGAAATCTTCATCTCAGAATCATTAATAAACTAAAGGTGATCACCAATGACAATTTTACATGGTAATGTGACTCCTACTTATAAGGAACATCATAAGAACTAACTACACTGTAAACAAGCAACATGCTCGTTGAACACCTTATGTGATACATTCTTAATTGTCATAAGGTGATTATGAATCTATTCTTTAATGACAAAAAAAATTTAAAGTTCATATAATTTGGAATGAACTACTGTCATTCTTTGAATACAATCAACAACTTTATTTCATAATGTTTCTCAATGAAACCTATAGCGCGGAGCCTTGAAATAAAAACTTCTTTAACTATAATATTTGATCTCATGCTTTACATCAAACAAATAATTCTTCTAAGCAGTACACTAAAATTTTACCCTGAATATTTAATCCAATATATTAAATCTTTAGCATGTGAGCATAAGCTTGAATTTTTTTTAATACCTTAGCATTCTTCAATCCTAAATATCTGCAGAACATTCCATTGATATGCATAATGTCCTAATATGGATAAACTTTATCATACATTATACTCTCTACTTCCTAAGCACGAGAGATAATTTTCATGTATTCCTTTCATATATGAATCATTCTTTGGACATTAGAGCAAACTCAACTTATCATTTGTAACTGATGATACACCAAAACCTTGACATTCCTGAGCCATACACGTGTCATGATGATATTGAGGAATTACGTGCTCCAGCGTCTGCACAACACAGATCTAGCCCAAGCAGTTCTAAGCCCGCCCAATGCAGTCCGCCAAACAGACTCGAACTCTCACAACTTGCTAAGCCCACACGTCTCACACCTATCCTAAATTCCCATAATCCCTGCTGAGGTAAGTATCTTGAGGATCGGCTTTAGACAGAAAATTACAACAACTCTCCGCTTCCAACTAGGAATCAAATACCAGAGAGTACATATCACAAAGGGAAACTCTTTTTACGGATCACCCTCAGATTGGAAACTATCTCCCGCGTATCTTGGAGCACAAGGCTAACATGGACATTCCCTTCTACAACACGACTCCTAATTAAAGAAGGATTTCCACGAATATCGCCTTCCTAAACTACGCCATCGATGACCTGGTCGAACCAAGACTCCTGCATTATAAATAAGACATGAGGTTGGTAAGCTAAGAGACACTACAAATCCGCTGTTTACAACATTACACATTCCTTAGATCCCTGTCTGACTTTAGCATCGGAGTGGCATCGGCCACAACATCGGTGGTCCGTGGCTCACACGCGTTCCTTGTGCTAGTCAGCAGGCCAATGTCAAAGCAGGGAGTGGAAAATGACTGCATCAGATTAGGTCAGCAGGTCAAGGTCAAATCAGAGAGCGGAAAACGACTGCATCAGATTGGCGCCGTCCGTGGGGACGACAAAGTTCCTAACCTTTCACTAGCATCAACTCCCTTCGAAATACATAGAGATGGTGCCACTAGATCACGCAACAACGGAGAACAAGGGGACACGTCAAACGCTCCGACTAGTACTATGCCTCTGCTCTCCGTGATGCCGGTTATGCACGGGCAACAGACTCATGCCCCTGGCCAGCAACAACAACGACGGACCCCATGATAGATATGATGTCATCTCAAATACAACAAATCACCAAAACGATGGAGGCTCTAGCTTGGCAAAACCCACCACCCGCTAATGGATATCAAGAGCAGCACATGCCTTTGTCTCCCGAGGACGGCATAGAGCAGGCACAGGAGAGTCCGCCCCCTGCTTGTTCTCACTAGACCAGAGGAGGTGGCACAGTTAAAGTGTAACCGATTGCCAGGGCAGAGAAGCTTGGCCCTCAGAACCCCTTCCGCAGAGGGGCACATAACCCAAATGTGCTATATCGTCTCTTAGTCCCACATTTCGTGGACCGTATTATGAACGAGGCCCTTTCGAAAAAGTCCACACCTCTGAAGCTCGATTTCTACGACAAGACCACCGACTCATTCGACCACCTGCGCTATTACCATCATGTAATGGCCCTCAAGGAAGGACCCGAATCGGCGATGTGCAGAACTTTTCCCACTAGCCTGATAAAGACAACACTAATGTGGTTCCATAGCCTCTAGCTGAGGTCGATCGACTCCTTCAAGACGCTGGCGAAGGAGTTCTTTGTCGGAAATCAACATTTCCGAAAAGGTCCACACTACATACTCTATTTGAAACAAAGATCTATTGAGACGCTCAGAGAGTATATCACGCGTTTCAACGATGAGCTGACACTCATTGACGATTGTAGCGATGACACAACCGTGATAGCTTTCACCGCGAGCCTAAAGAAAGGAAAGTTCTACGAAGACCTCACCTTGAAACCCCCTTTAGACATGACTGAGCTCCTCAAGAATGCCCAAAAGTACATTACCTTAGAGGAGCTGAGGACCGTTAAGAGGGAAACGAAAGGTGTGAAGAAGCCCTTCGCTCCTAAGGACAGGAAGGAGGGAAGGAGACGCGAGGATGAAGAAATAACCAAGAAAAAGCGCAATGACATCAATTCTAGCCTGTCGGACGTATCGAATCCCTGAAAAATTGGGAAGATCTGAAGTGGCCCCCAAAGAAGCGTGGAGACCTTTCCAAGCATGACAACAACAAGTTTGCTCGTACCACAAGAAGGGTGGCCATGATACCAATGACTGCAAGAGTTTGAGGTATGAGATTGAGTACTGGATCCGCCAAGGCAAGCTAAAAGAATTTTTGGGCTTCGAGAAGCGATCAGAATGATCTAGGGCCCGAGGAGAATCAGTCAAGGAAATAGAAAAGGAGACTCCGGGCATAATCTATGTCTTTCATGGGGTTGAACCAGACGAAGACCAGTCGAACAGGTCCCCCAAGTGGACTCTACTGGAAATGCGGACACAGCCCGCGGACGAGGACAAACGCATTTGCTATTCGAGGGTGCTAAGCCCCATTCCCACCTTAACCTTTATAGACAAAAACCTCGAAGGAGTCCAAGTGCCGCACAATGACGCTCTAGTCATCTTGGTCTCCATTGCAAGGTGGGAAGTAAAGAGAGCCCTGGTGGACACTGGGAGCTCGCTCAACATTCTGTTCTATAACGTGTTAGATAGTATGGACCTCAAGGAGGAGAACCTAATGTCTTCAAACTACTCGTTGATTGGATTCAGCAGAGAGAAATGCTTCCCGATCGGGAAGATAAGGTTAGCAATAGTGGCAGGAGAACTGCAACTGAGAAAGGTCTTGTTTCTGAACTTCAAGGTAGTAGACACACCGTCTACCTACAACCTTATCCTGGGAGACCATGGCTCCACCAGATGGAAGCATTAGTCTCCACCCTTCACCAGTGCATTAAGTACACCGCTAACCACTCTGATGGAACAATATGTGGAGACCAACCTACGACACGAGACTGCCATTATGCTGCACTGAAGCAAATAGAATGTTCCCAGATCCAACTGGATCCCACAGTGCATTCTGAACCAGAGCCAGACTTAGTGATTGTAGACGCATCACTCCACACACACGAGACCCCAACATGGTGGTTCACTTCAGAGAAATGGGTCAGTCAAGTGGTACAGGAGAAATCTGCTCTTCAACTCAGCAGAACGGGGAGATCAAGGCAAGTGGGAGTACAACCCTCTGACATTCCAATATCGTAGAGATTAACTCCCCCACAAGGTTTACTCTTTAGTAGCCTTTATGATATCAGTAAAGTTCAACAATCCGCTGAAAGTGCCAACGATCCACAAGAGCCATACAAATTCACGTCATGGCCAGGATCAAGTTCTCTCCGTCAACAGTTAGTCTATTTCAGTTGTTTATTTCCCTTTTCATAGTCAATGTAGAGTTTTTGTTCTTAAAAACTTATGTGATTTGCAATTATTCAAGAAATATAAAGAAAGAATTACGCAAACACACTCTATTGATTATTGTAAAGGTGTAACAACGGGCGCCCATAGGCGGATACAAAAGACTACATACTACAAGCATCTGAATCCAATGCGACATGGAGTAAGGAACCGCTTAAACAGTCTGACTACATAAAGAGAGCAAAGGTACCCAAAGTTGACAATGCAAACTCTCCAACGCACGCTATTTGCAAACAATAGCACAACTCCGGTGGACGCAACCCTCAAATATGGTATGCGGTGGTACAAAATCAGCAATTAGGGGCCTCGCGACACGCCACAACCAGATAGGCAAACTCACATGCTCGATCTGGTGGACGGGGTGAACTTGGGACAAGTATTAGGTTGACACAGGTAGAGTGCACCTTTCAGATGCATTGATAAGAGGGGCGTTCGAAAGTCAATGGCCCAATCTAGTGCACCATGTCCAACTCATTTCCTTCTCGAGATCCCGAATTCCAGTGCAAAGCAAGCCTACGGGGTTAATTAAGAAGTGGTGGAGGCAACCACCTCAGAGTTGGGCGCTGGTATTATCTATAAGATTAAACGCTTTAGAGCAGCGACAACACACTAGCGCATAAACGACAAACTCTTCCTTTGGAAGAGAATTTGTATTTCTTCTCCGCAATATGAGAAGAAATTACGAGATCTCAGCAAATCAACTATGTGCCCACCCAGGATAGGTGCCACGCATAACAACGATTATCATCGTGCCCGATTGATGCAAATGTCAGAACATTTGAAGACTCAAGTGATGGAGATCTCCCTTCAACCTTTGGAAAACCCAAATATTTTCTTCAAGCAAGAACATTACAGGAGATACGCTCTGCAGAAGATAGTGCCTACAACGATTGAGGAACAACATTATATAAACATAATGGTTCACCAAACGGGCGCTTCATCATTAACTGTCAGCATTGAATACCGTATGGGAAACAAGGAGACGACAGTTTCCAAGGAAACTGCGCAGACCACGTTTGTCCAATTAATGGTACTGCACGCAACCCCATCAATTGAGGGAAAGTAATCGATACTCAATTGTCTCGCACCCTACATCGTACACGTGCTACCATTCGATCTACGTCGTACGCGTAGCGCAATTCGTGCAAGAAACCCTAGCTCTCCCTCTGCGGGCCCATGGGCTCGACCTACTATTCAAACAATATTCTACCACATGCCTGGCATGAGCACTAGAAATCCTAGTCAATTCTGACACACAGATCATACATGTGGATCACTAGCTGATTTAAGGTAATTTTGTCCGCACAATGCACCATGCCCGCAGACATAGGTTTACACGCCTTCAAGCAGGTGGAACCTCTCTCCAACTAAGTAAGATTAGTCAGCCGAGGCTGATGACAATGGCTTTTGGTTCATCCCAACACCTAGTCTGCCTAGCGTGGATCCCGATGGTTTAGGAAGTGAGAGTCTAATCAGCGCTATCATGCCTGGTGACGACGACTCGCTAGGGATCATTGTCCTCTTCGAGGTCAATGGTCGCCAAACCCGATCAGGTAAGCCTAGCCGGTGACGACTGGCAATGAAAGCTTCTGATTAAAGTCCAAACCTATAGCCCCCACTGCGCGGGCGTAGATGGTTTGGAAGGCGGGACCTAGTCAGCTCCAAACTAATTCCGATGGCTCACCGTGGGACCACTGTTTTCCGCCTGATCGCCGAATTACCAATGTTGAACTTGTAGCCCCCACTGCGTTGGTGTAGATGGTTTAGAAGATGGGAGCTTAGTTAGTCCCGAACTGATTCCGACGGCTTGCCACGGGACCACTACTCTTTAGCATGGCCGCTGAAAATCCTCCAATTTGTAGCTTGATGCGCATGGGTATAGATGATTTGGAAGGTGGGAGCCTATTCAGTCTCGAGCTGATTCCGATGGCTTGCCATTGGTTTTCAGCCTGGTCGCCAAACCCCTTCGTCTCAAACTTGTAGCCCCCGCTACGTGGGTATAGATGGTTCGAAAGGTGGGAGACTAGTCAATCCCTGACTGATGTCGACGGCTCACCACGGGACCACATCTCTTCATCATGGTCACCAAATATTTGTTCCCCAAACCTGTAGTCCACTATGTTTGGACATAGATGGTGCGGAAGGTGGGAGCCCTAAGTAGCTTGCCATGCGTCCACCGCTCTCTTTTGAAACAACGACAGCAAAGAAAAATCATAGCTCAGACAACATCTTCACACTCAAACGAGCTAACATTCTATTATCAGCAAAGGCCACTCATGTTGACAGAAAAATCATCTAGCCAACGCGCGGACATGAGCTACATAGAATGCCAACCAGAAGCTTAATCTGACTTTGTACAAGTGCGCTAATGCTCGCACTTGTGCCAACAACTGACAGATCAAAAAAGTGAGATGAGCCCCCAACAACTTACCTTAAGGATGAGATACAACCCAGGTGACGCAACCCACAACTAAACTATCAGCGACATGCCCACTGATGGATATGACTATGCAACAGTGACTCTGAGTCACTCGCAACGCAAATGGTTAAGCTCTCGACTACAGACAAACCACTCAACTTCCTATTGAACCAACCAACCTATACCAAAGTAAGAAGACAAGGCGAAACAAAAAACACACAATAGGGACAACAAACACAAAACGGATACATAGCATACTTAAAATAAAATTGTTTTCATTAACAATAAAAGCAAAATGTATACAAAGTTAACTCCTTATCGGGAGAGGGTACATAAATAGAAGAGCTAAGCTTAACGGATGAAAGAGCTGGAGTCGCGTCCATACGCGCCACGACCTGAGCATCAGGGTCTGAACCGCCCTATTCGTCTGATGACGCAAAGGCAACAAACAAGTCTACATATGACATCTTTTTATAATGGCCAAGATCCCATTCCAGATGCTCTTCCTTCATCAGCGCCAACAGCTCTAGTTTGTCGTGTACAACCCAACGAAACTCGCACTTGCCTTGTTCCTACCTAAGCTTTTCCCCGAGCGCTTTCGCGTCAGCAAGTTATCGCTCTAACAGCCCCAACTTGCTAGTCAGCGCATCAATCTCTTTACAACACTGAGCTCATGCTTTTCTAATTTGAGCTGGTCCTCGGCCTCCCGAGCATTGAACTCCACATCAGCCTCTAATTGATGTTTCTAAACAGCCCAGTCAGCCTCCTTCAAGGCATTCTCTTCAGCGAGAGATCACATTGCAGAACGCGCCTCAGCCGTATCTTCCTGCGCGACCTCTATGTCTCGGCGGATCCGATCCAACTCTTGCTTGAGTCCGTCCCTCGCGGATACTGCCTCTGCTAGATCACACTCAAGGGTTTCTAGATGAACCCCTCTGAGTCTTAGCAACCACAGCTGATTGCTCCAACCTCTTTTGCTCAGCTTGCTTCTTCAACAACTCAATTTCATAAAGCGTGTCAGAATACAATACTTGCATGCGCGAGAATATACGCTCCACGGTGTACACCCTCTCACGAGGCACCTCGACTTTTGTCCCAGCAATGACCACCTGGCTCAAGTGAGACATACCCAGCATAAGGTACTTGAAACCCTTATCCATATGCCCTTCTAGCGTATCCTCCTCGAATTTTGGAGCGTAATCCATCAACTAGCTAGGACGCTTGCTTATATGCTTCCTCGAAGCATACTCCACATCAACCTCCTGATGCCAGACCCGAGTGCCCATCCTCACTAAGTCTGAGGCATACAGGCTTATCTGCGCATCCGGATGAAGCTCTCTCCTATTAGGAATTACACTGGCACCACCCTTCATAGTCGCCACTGTTTTTAGGCCCTCCTCTACAACCTTTCCTTTGTCGCGAACAACCAACCCTTTAGTGCGAGACGGCTTAATAGGATTCGGAGGAAGGGGAGGAAGCGAGTTATCCAACGGACCCTCCAACACCTTGAGATGCGGCCTGGAATGGGACAATGAACAATGCAAACTATGAGATACTTTGCTTGTGCCACCATGACCACTATTAGGCAGCACACTAATGGGATGATCAGATTTCAGAATCTCAGACGGATCTTCACAAGAACCTTCTATCGAAACGGTCCCGTGCGAATCAACACCAGCAGAAGCCGCAATTGCAATCTGCATCAACTGCTCACCCAAAGCTTCCACCTGTGCAGCACTAAGATTCGACATGTCTTCAACCCCTGCAATTCGCAGGTGGTCCTTCTCCCAGCCAGATACGTCGACCTCCGCTCTGACGGACCGATCAAACTCACGCTTATCACTTACTGGAGTGGGTTATTTCGAAGACAACCCAGTTCTAATGCGGGACCTCTTCGAACTCACAAAGGAGGCAAACGTCTCAGACGGCTCCTCTGTGTTAGACAAAACAAGAGCTTTGGCCCCAGCGACCTTCCTCTTCCTAGAAGGGGCCCCATCTTCAGACTTAACTCGCGACATTTGGTAAAGAGTGGGAGCCATGTGCTAGTTGTTCCACAGCCTATTGCAAATGAAGTTGGGGACGCATATGACATCAACCACGTTCCTCGTTGACAAGCCGCGGAATGTCTCCATAGTGTTTTGCTCCTCTAGTGTAAGAAGAGTAGTGAGAAACCGTCATATGAAGAAACTCAAGAAACAATTATCATGCAATCAAACGCAATGAAATCAAAAGAAAAAGTTGTACTTACGAAGTTGCTTGAACTCCTGCTCGAGCAATACTTCTACCAGAACTTGAAGTCATCTGGCGAATTCGCAAAGCAAGCCGACGTCGTCATTTTACAGACATCATTACTCTTCAACCGAGGAGAAGTCAACAACTGGATCATTCATGAAGTCACGCAGATGCCAGCTTCCTTCGCCCTATTTAGAATGATAAGAATGATTTTGTATCCATTAGGCCCCAACTAGGCCAGAGGAATCCCAAGGAAGTCCAAGAATTTCCAAATCACATCCAAAATGGAAAACGTCCTCTGGTACGGTTTGGACCATCCCATGATGCAAGCAGACCGGTGGTGACATTGGCGCCTGGTCGCTTTTCAGAACAGATAACAGTAGCTTCTCGGGGACCCCAAACTTCGTATGGATTTCAGCAAGGACAGATTAAGAAAGCAACATGTCTTCGAAAAACTCAAGGCCACTGCCCAAAATTGCGTCGTCAAGAAGATGTTGTTGAGCCATGGAAAAGATGAACAATCTTTTCAATCAGAAGATGAACAGGGCAATATCTTTAAAAGCAAAGAAAATAAAAAAGTTAGTATCCGCACAATGGATGACCTAAATAGGGATTAAGTTCCTGCCTCATTTCCGTTGAACTGACGCACGTTCAATAAATGCAACGCGCGACTCAAACAACGATTCAGACTCAATCATCATGAACGATGTATCTTTTCAAGATATGACTTAGCGAATCGATGTGATGACCCACTAACTTGGGGGAGTAGCTGATGATAGACCAAAATGGTAACAGCCCTGAGCCATACACGTGTCATGATGATCTCGAGGAATTACTGGCCCAAGCGTCAGCCCACCCACTGCAGCTCGCCAAACGAACCCGAACTCTCACTGCTTGCTAAGCCTACACGTCTCACAACTATCCTCAATACCCGTAAGCCCTGCTAAGGCAAGTATCTCGAGGATCAGCTTCGGACAAGCAATTACAACAGCTCTCCGTTTCCAACTAGAAGCAAATACCAAAATACACATCACACAGGAAAATTTCTTCTTACGAATCACCCTTAGACTAGGAACTATTTTCCGTGTATCTAGGAGCATAGGGCTAACAAGAGAATTCCCTTCTACAACACGACTCCTAATTAGAGAAGAATTTCCACGAAGATCTCCTTTCTAAACTACGCCATCGATGGCCTGGTCGAACCATAACTCCTGCACTATAAATAAGACATGAGGTTGGTAAGCTAAGAGACACTACAAATTCCCTATTTACAACATTACACCTTCCTCGGATCCCTGTCTGACTTTAGCATCGGAGTGCCATCGGCCATCACAACGATGGTCTGTGGCTCACGTGCATTCCTTGTGCAGGTCAAGGTCAAAGTAGGGAACGAAAAATGACTGCATCAGTTATAAATAGTACTTTACCTAGTGCAAAGAACCTACCAAGTGCCAATTCAACAAATATCTGATTGTGATGGACCAATAATACTATGTAATTAGTGCAACTAGTCTACAAGCTCATCAACAACTATGTTATAGCAAAAAACTTTAATGAGAAATTTTGTTGAAAAAATAAACTTATGGCACAATTTATAAGTAGGATTTCATAACCATATAACACTAGAAAATAATAAATTTGCTTCCACTAATCTTATGGTAAACATATTGATCAACTGGATTTTCCTCAAAACCGAAAGGGGAAGTTACTGGATCAAACATTTTATACCATTGACGAGATGTCTGCTTTAAGCCGTAGATAAATTTCTTCAATTTGCAAACCTTATGTTCTAAGTCTTTAATATCAAAACTCTATGGTTGCTTCATATAAATAGCTTTTTCAACGTTTCCATTCATAAATGCAGTCTTTACATCCATCTTATGTAGCTCTAAATCATAATGAGCTACAAGGGCCATAATGATTCTAAAAGAATCTTTCGTAGAAACTGGAGAGAAAGTCTCTTTATAATCAATGTCTTCCTTTTGAGTAAAGCTTTTTGCGACAAGACGTGGCTTAAATCTTTCGATGTCAACTCTTGAATCAAGTTTGGTTTTTTAAAAAACATTCATTTGCATCTAATTGGTTTCACCCCCATAGGTAACTTGACAAGATCCCAAACATTGTTGTTCTTCATTGACTTTAACTCATCTAACATAACATTCATCCAATATGAAGAGTGAGCACTTTATTTGGCTTGAAGAAAAGTGATAAGATCATTTTTCATTCCTAGATCAATCTCATGTTCATCGTGATAAACTACATAATTATCCAAAATAACAGATCTCCTCTCCCTATTGGATCTCCTTATTAGCATTTGTAATTGAGGAGGTTGAGGTGCTTCTGGATTAGCAAAAAGCAATCTAGCTATATCTTTGTGATTTGCATCCGCTTCCTGTTCAAGAACAAGTATGATCACGTTAACATGTTGAATATCCATCATAAGAATGACAACACGTTCTTCTTCAAAACTAACATTTTGGATTGTGAGTTCCCACTATTCTCAACATCCTCAATAAACTTGGCATTATCCATATCAATTAAAGTATTAGTAGAGGGGAAATAAAACTTGAATCTCCTTGATCTTTCTGAATATCAAATAAAGTGGCAACTAACTGTTCTGGAGTCCAATTTTCCTTCATGAAGCCTGTAAGGCCTAGCCTCAGCTGGACACCCCCAAACATATAAATGTCGAATGCTAGGACATCTACCAGTCCATAGCTCATATGGGGTTTTGTTAACTGTTTTACTGGGTACTATATTAAGGATATAGACTGCAGTCTTTAAGGGCTCTCTTCAAAGAGACTCTAGCAAGGCAGAATGACAAATCATACTCCTAACCATGTCTTTTAGGGTCTTATTTCGTCTCTTAGATACACCATTTTGATGTGGTGTCCCTGGAATGATGCAATGAGGGACGATGCCACATTCCTGTAAGTACCTCGCAAATGGACCTGAACATTGGCGTGAACCATCATATCTACCATAGTATTCACCACCACGGTCAGATCTAACGACCTTAATTTTCTTATTATGTTGATTTTCAACCTCAGCTATATAGGTTTTGAACACATTCAATGATTGTGATTTTTCTTAAATTAAGTATAGATAAAAAAGGGCCTAGGCGGCCGTTTAGGCGTTAGAGAAACGCCTAGATTAATGGCTGGGCGGGGTGAAAAATCGGGCAGGCGCCTAGGCGGGTTCTGGGCGGTCAGAGCGAGGTTTTTTTTTTCCTAGTTGCAAAAATTTATGTGAACAAGGAGTTGAGATTGGTTGTTCTTAGATCGACGAAAGAGAATGCTGAGACTAATTTGAATAAGGCTGATTGTGTTCTTATTTTATTTTTCTTTCCCCTTTTGTGGAAAGAAACAATTTAATTGTTTTTTATTCAGTATATGTTTGAATGTAGCAAATGATGATTACTTAATGGAATTCTCAAAGGATCTGCGGGTACCAATTTTAGTAATGTAGATTTTATCAAAAATGATAGAGGTCATTCATGCAATTTGAAGAAAAATAAAAGAGTAGGTTTGGATATTTGTCTACAAATTCAACTTTTTATAAAGTGCCCATCATGACCAACTTCAGTCATTTGAGTTTTAAAAATTTTTGTTCACGATTGTTAATTTTTAATGTTTATAAATTTTGCATATGTATCTTGGCATTAAATTGGATGTAATTGATAAAGTATTATGCTTAACTTTTGTAAATTATTAAAGTTATAATACAAAACCTAAAACCGCTTAGGCCCTTGGGCGCTAGGCACCTACTCGCCGCCCGCCCACCGCCTAACGCTTTTTAGAACACTGCTCGTAGCGAGAATAATCGTATGTAAAAGTGATTAAATATCATTTTTTATTTATTTTTGTAAACACCAAATACAAGATGTTTCTTCAATAACATGGATTTTGGGTTGGGAGAATAAACTAAACTAATACCTCAGGTGCCTACTTTTTCTATTTCCTTCGATTTCTCGATTGTTTTACTTTTGTTTTTATTATAGTTTTAGTTTTTAAATTGAAGGCAAAGGTGAAGAATGGAGCGATGGGCTGGTGTACGCAACTACTTTGCAATTTGTGGAAATGCCTCAAATTTTGTCGAACTTGAGTCCACACCGTCTAGCACATTTTTAACATTTACTATGATACAAATTTATTTTGAGCTACTTAAGATCCTCATGATTTGATCTATTTGAATATTAATGAATTGGCTTTGATAGTGAATGACTTTCCATTAATTTTGTGTTTGGTGTACTTACAAATCATGGTTTAAATCTCTCTAATTTCATTTTATGTCGCGCAGTTCTTGTATTATTGACACGTTGTACAAGGAGCTGGAAAATCAAATCAAGGTTTTAGTAAAATCAGAGCATAGGACAATTGTTTGAGTTTACAATAACTATTCATGAACATATTATATAAAGTAGTTTACAATAACTATTCATGAATATATTATATAAAATTGGTATAGTTGGAAAGATCTTTCCTATAACCTTTTTATTTAAATATGTTTATTCAAAAAAATATGCACATGGTGCTCTATAGTGAAGGTGGAGTGAATTGCATAAAGTTGTCAATGTTTCTCTTTATAGTGAAGGTACTCCTTCCTTGTTATTTAAATATCTTTAATTTGTTCAAAAATATGCACATGGTGCTCTATAGTAAAGGTAGAGTGAACTGCATAAAGTTGTCAATGCTTCTCTTTACAGAAGGTACAGTAAAGGAGAGAGTGACATTGATTTGTTGACTCTGTGAGACCAAAATGAATAAAATACTCCATGACACCAACCTTTCTTATCCCTTCTATTGTATAATCACAAAATGCATCAACACTTCAACAAAACAGCCAAACTCAAGATTCAACCATTCTCTCTGTTTGTGGCAACTTGTGGCTGAGCTTCCATGGAGCACCTTACTCACCCATGAAAATTCGCCATTTTCGAAATAGCCTAGGCTCGAGAATATCAAAACTTATGGTGAGTTGCACCAGCCAAAATCCTTAAGGTGAACTGGGAGGGAAGTATTTAGAGGCTGATGTTATAGAAGAATACCAAGAAAACATTCACAAGAACTTTGAAGCTTTTTTTTTTTCTCATTTGGCATCCAAGAGTTGGATACTGGCTCACCCATCTTGTCAAATTTCCAACTAAAAAAGGCAGAACCTAGATCAGTAACCAATTTAGAGAACAGAGGAGGCAATAACAAACACAATTTTGTAACTAATCAACCATATATTTATGACTATGTTTTATTGACAAACTGATCGACAAGAATAAGCAAAAACATTGAGTGCTATAACTGGTCGACAAGATGGAAGTCGATAAAAGAGCTATATAGAAGCTACCACCTGCAGCAGATGATCCTGAGGAAGGAGTGTTGGGAAGGCATGTCAGTGGATGATTCTTTTATCATCTCATCCACCTCCTGTTCTGAAGGCTTTGTGTCGAATGCTTCAAGCATGTCACCGAGCTTTGTTTTGCAGATCTTGCCATTTTTGTTGGCATCAAAGCGGGTGAACATCCGCTACACCTCTTCCATCTTTTCCAGGGAAACAGATGACAACTTCTTGGCACTCATTGTGGGCTTAGGTTGGCTAGATTTGAAGAAGTAATAGTAGTAGATCGAAGAAGAAGAAGAAGAAGAAGAAGAAGAAGAAGAAGAAGAACAAGAACAAGAACAAGAACAAGAACAAGAACAAGAACAAGAACAAGAACAAGAACAAGAACAAGAACAAGAACAAGAACATGGGTCTAGGTAGTTGAAGACACCCCTAGTTGATGATGTGCAGGGTGGAGAAAAGTGATTCGAGCTACTACAACTGTGCTATATGGAACCTTGCGTGGTGTTGAAGGTGGGGTGCATGGTGTTGTGTTTGGATTCAGTTGGTGATAAAGAAGGGATGGCATCAGTCAATGATGTGGATGTCCACATCAGCCTGATTATAAAACTTGGCTACAAAACCTGGTTGCCTAGCTTGACTCTTTGGGATTATGTTATAATAATAGCTGAGACAAGATTTCAGTTAGAGGCCCCACATGTGGGTAAACTCGACCATCTTTACCATTTTTATCATAGGGGATCCCATTGTTTGATGATAGACAGCTGCTAAATAACACCACCACTTCTCCTAATGGACACCACCACCCACCATTTTATTTGGAATTATTGAAGGACACCACTATATAAACTAGGGGTGGGCATAGGACATGATAGAATTCATCCCTATCTCATTCTGTTTGTTCGGGACTGTGACGAGATCGAAATGGGATAGACCTCATCCCGACTTCGTCCCATCTCAAACGGGTTTGAGATGGGATGTGACAGGACGTGATGAGCATGTACTAAACACTCTTCTAATGAACAATAACAAAAAAAAATTCATCTCACATTGCTCACATGCCAATAATGTCTAATTTATGTACATATAAAATTTCATCACAACAATATAAAATGTCATATAAAATTTCATCTCACATTACTTCTAACTGTATCTTATATGAATGATATAAGTTCTCAAGTTGTCTTAATATATGCTCAAAAACAAAAAATATTGCTCATTGACCAAATGTCCAACTACAAAACTCATAGTGCAAAACTAAACCAAACTGTCAGTTGTCTTTATTTTTAACAAGAATAGTTGTCCTATAACCAATCTAAAATGTGAAAAACATAATTTTTTTTGGATTCTATTTGACTTAAAATATTAAAACTAAAGTTTCTATATAAACAAAGAGTATCAAATCAAGCAAGTTTTCAAGCAATAGATGTTTTGATTTAATTTCAATACATGATAAAATTTCCTTTAGAAGAGTAGTTTGATTAATAATAATAAACATTAAATAAATAAGTTCGAGACGGGATGGGCAGGATTGAGAATCTCCATCCCGATCTCATCCCATTCTAGATTGGGACGGGACAGGATCAGGATGAGTTTGATCAATCCCAAAAGGACTCGAAAAATTGGGACGGAACCGCGACGAGATCGGGATCGTGGGATGGGATGCCCACCCCTAATATAAACAAAAAAACCTAACCCTAACCCCTTTTTTTCCTTTCCCCCTCTTTTCTCCATCAACCCACCACTACTACTTATCATCCTCCTCCTCCCCACCTCCTCCTCACATCTTCTTCCCACCCCTCCTCCTCATCTTCTTCCCCACCTCCTCTTCTCTTCTCATCCCATCTTATTCTTTATATCAATTTTTTTTGTTATTCTTCTCTCCATGGCATGGTGGTGGTGGTGGTGGCTAGGTAGTGGTGAAGGGAGGAGGAGGAAGAGGGGGGAGGGGAGGCGGTGGACTCCTCATTTTTTATCCTCCCTGTGGCATGGTGGTGGTGGTGGTGAAGGGGAGGAAGAGGTGGAGGGGGAAGAGGAGAGGGTGGCGGTGGCCTTTTTGTTTTTTTTTTCTCTCCCTGTTTCATCGTGGTTGTAGTGGTGGTGTGGTGGTGGCATGGTGGTGGCGAGGTGGTGGTGAAGGGGAGGAGGATGGCCTCCTCATTTTTCTCTCCCTATTGCGTGGTGGTAGTGGTGGTGAAGGGGAGGAGGGGTGGCGGTGGCCTCCTCATCTTTCTTTTCCTCTCGCCGTTGCATGGTGGTGAAGGGGAAGAGGAGGAGGGGTGGCGGTAGCCTCTTCCTCTTCCTTCTTTTTTTAATATCTTCTTCCTTGCGGCGGTTATTGCGAATGTGGGTTTCACACTCACAGGAACCGCCACGAGGGCAAAAAATATTGTTCCTCATGGCGGTTCTTGCGAATGGGGAACCCAAACTCACCCAAATCTCTGCGATTGTTGGTTCCCCATTCGCAGGAACCGCCACGAGGGACACATTTTTTGCCACACTCGCAGTGAGCGCCGTGAGGGCAAAGATAAAAAAATAAAAAAAGGAGTAGGAGGCCACCCCTCCTCCACCACTACCGCCACCTCGTCATCACCACCTCGCCATCGCCAGGTATAAAAAAAAGGAGGAGAAAAAAAGATGGGAGAAGGTGGGACACCGCTACCTCTCCTCCTAATCCTTTTCCCCTTCACCACCACCACCACCTCCTCACCATCACCACCACCACCACCTCACCAGCGCCAGGGAGAAAAAAAATCACATAACTAATATATTTTAAACATGAAAATATATAGGTGAGTAAGAATATTTATGCATGGTGCCCTTGTCAAACACTACCTTGTTTATTTTCTTATTTTCATGTTGCAACATTACTTCCTTGCCCTTATTGTAGGTTGCAACTTGAACGGGTTGGAAGATATATCCCAAATCATATCGCGAGTGCGTAGTTATCTATTGAGTTAAACACTAGCATGTACGGGTCAATCCCAAAATGAGGGTTAAAGTTTTGAAAATTAATTTTGCAAATCAACTCAGAATCCTTAACCTAGTTAAAATATAGGTTTAGAAGAATACTTCTAAAGAATAAGAACAAGTGTGAATCTAGTTTAAGATAGAATCTGTAAGAGGAAATCTTATGTTTCAAGAATCACCACGATCGATAGCTCCCTTAGGCCACAATTTTAGTTGGTATCAAATACACTCATGAACACGCCTTAAGATAAATTCTCATCTCATCCTACCTTTGGATGGAAGATATAATTTTAAGCACTTAACATCAAGCCAAATGGATCTTCTCATCTAAGCATACAAATGATATTAATGTATCCCAAAAATATACATTTAAATTAAATAATAAGGATGTTATCTACCATATTTTTACATTCACACATCGTGTTAGATTTGCAAGTCAACAAACTCAAAACCCTTAAGACTAAAGGTTAAGTGGCTTGAGAGTTTAGACTAGTTAAAATAATATGTAATGAACTCTACAGTAAAGATTTGTCAATGATGAAAATAGAAACAAGTGATGTACATCTATACCAATGAAAGACAAGACTTGTGACATTTTTATTTATCATATTAGTTACTTAACAAAGTCAACATTACATAAGTTACAAGATGTGAATACAAATTGTAGCTCAGTTAGTCGGATATTTGCTTTGCTTGTGATATGTTGCAAATTCGAGACACACCAGTTAGGATTTCGTGAGTTTTCATTCGATTATTAGGAGCACATGTGTTGGTGTCATTTATTAGCCTTAAGTATTGAATGTAGTTGCTTAGATAATCGGAGCAAAAATAAGTCTTCATGTGAGGTACGTGGAGGCGATGGACTAGAGCAAAAGCAAACAATGTTCAAGCAAAGTAGAGGCTACATGGATACTACGTGACAACAATGATGTAGCCTTTGGGCATGGTTTGGTTACTCCAATAGGTTAAGTTAAAAAATTAAATAAAAAGGGTTAACAACCTTTTTTATAAATAAAAGAAACCTAAGTGAACCTAATTGGCCTGGGGCCATCCTCCATGAGATCACCCACACCTTAAGGTGAAATTTAGCTACTCATGGTAGACTGTGAGACCCTAAGTGGGCGGACCTGAGGTGAGGGTGAGGGTGAGGGAGTGCGGCCCAACAGGCCCAACAGGCCGAGAGAGGTTGGACGAGCTACAAGGGGAATCATAGTCCCATATCGCCTGGGTGCGGAAGGGGGATGTGCTTTAAGTGTGCGAGGTCGCTCTACATGACAACACGCGTTTTAAAGCCGTGCGGGCCGGTTGGTAGCCCAGAGCGGACAATATGGTGTCATGTGGACCGGGTCGTTACAGTTGGTATCAGAGCCTGACCCAGCCGGAAGTATGCCACGGTGTTGGTGGGCCCTCTGGCGACGTGGACGTTGTGGGTGCCTGTGTGGCCAACGAGGACGTTTGGCCTTAAGGGGGGTGGATTGTGAGACCCTAAGTGGGCGGACCTAAGGTGAGGGTGAGGGTGAGGGAGTGCGGCCCAACAGGCCCAACATGCCGAGAGAGGTTGGACGAGCTACAAGGGGAATCATAGTCCCATATCGCCTGGGTGCGGAAGGGGGATGTGCTTTAAGTGTGCGAGGTCGCTCTACATGACAACACGCGTTTTAAAGCCGTGCGGGCCGGTTGGTAGCCCAGAGCGGACAATATGGTGTCATGTGGACCGGGTCGTTACATAGACCCTAGACCACTTATGGAGATAAACATTAATATAAAGGAAAACTACCAAAAAACTAGTCTTACAACAATTAACTCCAAACCTGCCAATCTCTAATTCCATCTTTTTCTCTCCCCCAAAGTGTGATGATGTGAACTCCAATTATGGGGGCATTTATAAGTGAAGATGGGTAAGGCAAATGTATTGATGAAATGTAGTGAAGTTTTTAAATTCATAAATATTGAAACAACCAAATTTGTGTTGATTTAATTTTGACACAAAATTCGTAAATATGTCATAGTCAAAGGTTGAGAAATTTCACATTGAGGTAATGACAATGTAAAGTCTAAATGACACACAACTAAATCATAGACATTGATTCAATGTGTTAAACATATTGACATATTTTAGTGAAATATTTCTCAAATCAATTTAAAGAAAAACAATGATTTTCAAAAGCTGGAGGAATATCATATAAGTCCATGTAAATAATAATTTCAGAGGACATGGAGTAATTTGAAATTGTTGAGACATCCATGTAAATTGTTGATTGATCCAGAATCCGTGGCACTAAGCTTATACATACATAAATCACATTCTAAAAGCTAGATAACGTTATTTTGCTTTGTGAGATAAACTTTTGAGGTTATTATGAGCTTTCTTGTGTGGTCACCCTTTGATGTTTTAAGAAGGCAATGACTAAAGACACCACCACCCTATTTTTTTTAATCTAATGAAGGACACCACCACCCCTCACCTCCTCTTCTATCTTCACAGGAGCAACATCACTGCCACCACCGGCTGCAACACCACACCGTCCACTACCGACCGCACCACTTCTCTTATCTTCATCTTCTCCTTTGTTTTTATTCTTCTTCTTTCTTGTTGTTGTTGTTGTTGTTGTTGTTGTTGTTGTTGTTGTTGTTGTTGTTGTTGTTGTTGTTGTTCTCATTCTATTTTTTCTTTTATTTTCCAAGATGAAGATAGGATAACTGGAAGAGTGGAGAAGAATATGTGCAGTTAGCGGTGGCAAAGGCGGGGTTGTGGTAGTGCTTGATGGAGAATAGGGGGAAAAGAGATGGTGGGGTGGTGGTAGTACTTGATGGAGAAAAGAGGGAAAAAGGAGAATACATGTGATAGATTTTTATTTATTTATATTGGTGGTGTCCTTTAGCAGGTGATTGTGTCATTTAAAAAGTAGGGAAGTGATGACATTCTTAAGCAGAATTGGCGGTATCATTTAGTCACTGGCTTTAAAGAATACACCTGCAAAACTTTGACAAAGCTTGTGGAGAACTAAGCTTGGGGTGACTAAGTTTGTGGGTTAAAATTAATGACGTGAATTTACTTATTTGCATTAGTCCCATCGACTAAGAGTTCAATAGAACTCTATAAAGTCAAAATAAGTGAGTCATCGCCACCTTTCAAAGCACATAATTACAAGCATATTTCTTATACATAAACTAAGCTTTGCGCTAATTGCAATCCTATGCTTCTTACAAAAATGAGAGTTATCCTATGTGTCCACCTATATGAAGGTTAAATCTCTTAAGAGTTTTATTCAAATCAATCTTGTGACTGTCAAATATTCAAGAAATCTTTTTTTTCCAAACAGATGTACATTTTTGGCTAATACTTCTACTAATCATATTCTAATCTCCGTAAGAATACTTAGGAAGTTGGGCATGCATGGGTGGAACTAAGGGTAGGGATGGCAATGGGGTGGATTGAGCGGACTTGGGCAAATCCATCCCCGCCCCGCTGGAGATCACGAATCCTCGAATCCGCCCCGAATATCCGTTTATACAAAATTATAAAAATCGTTCCCGATCCGGATGGATTGATGGATATCTACCTCACTTGAATATCCGTTTTTAAAAAAACAAAAAAAATCATTCTTCTCAACATCTATACCAGATCACTAACACCAGTAAGAAAATCATATAAAAATTACAACAAAAACTAACATAAGAAAACCTTACAAAAATTACAACAAAAAAACTATCAAGAAGCTAAAGATCTACAGATCTCAAGATCTCAAATATCAGATCTCAAAGATCTCAGATTAGAGATCAAAGATCAAAGATCAAAGATCAAAGATCAAAGATCAAAAGATCTTAGATCTTAGATCTTTGATCTTAGATATGAGATCTGAGATCTTTGATATTTGATCTTAGAACTGAGATTTTTCACCATAATGGAAGCTAAGACCATCTTGCAGATCTAAAGATTTCTGATGAAGTAGCAGAGGCGAAAGAAGGAATGTAGCAAGACGAGGACGTGGCAGAGCAGAGGATGAAGTGCATTGGACTTGCTGGAGCATTGAAGAAGAAGTAATTATTATGACCGCCACCACTACCACTGCTGCGATCGGGGCTAGATGGTGCACTGACGTAGGGAGTGGAACAACTGAAGTCTATCTCTTCCCTAAAATGTGGTGATTCGACCTATTCGAAAGGTTCTTCGTTGCAGTTAAGATGGGCTGAAACTAAAGCCTTTAGTTTTACGTGGGAGGAAAGGAGGGGAGAGGGTGGCGGCCGGGAGGGGTGGTTGTTCTTTCGAAGCAAAGAAATAGAGAATGAGAAGATTAGCAAAAAGAGGAGGAGGAGAAGGAGCAACAGAAGAAAGAGGAGTGAGAGACGATGAAGGTTTCTTACTCTGGATGGAGGAAAGAAATTAGGTTAGTTTGGGGTATTTGTTCTTTTAAGTACTGAATGACATTTTAGTAATAACACGTGCTAAACGGATATCCGTGGGGCGGATATGGCTAAATTCGTATCCGTTCCGAATAATAAACGGATACAGTTTGGATATCCGTATCCGCCCCAACCTCAATTTAGCCATAATCAAAATCGCCCCAAATAGGACGGGCGGGGTGAATATCAATGAAAACCCACCCCACTGCCATCCCTAACTAAGGGGCATAAGGTGGCCTCCCCCGGATTTTGAAATTACTTATATATCCGCCTGAGAAAAGCAAACATGTAATTGCTAGGCACTGTTATAACACGTGTTGGCTCGAATGCAAGATAAGTGAAATCAATGGGACCACGTGACCCCACTTTACAGTGTTATAAGTGATAAGTAAACGAAATTTAAGGCAAGATGTCACTTAAATAGAATCATTTGAACCCATTTGGAGCCACTTTTAGCTAAGACAACATTTACTCTGTAAACTTATAAAATTTTCTAGAGTTTTTATTATCCAAAGTTACCTAATTTTTATATTTTTATGTTATTTTTAATAGTGTTTAGTCTATTTAATGCCATTTTATAGCTCTATCTATCAATTATCTCCATCAAGGATTGTGATTTCATTTTTTGAGTTAATTTTGGTCTCTTGATTTTAAGAAATATTTCGAAAAAAAATTTGGTGTATAAAGAAAAACTATAAAAATTTTGAGAATACATGAAATATATATAATGAATTTTGAGGGTATATGAAACATGTTAAAAAAAGATGCAAGAAAATAAATCTATTAAACATATTAAACGAAACCTAAATACCAATAAATGTAAAAAAACATGACATCTATATGTAATTAGAAAATTAGGGGGTGGTTTCAAAAACCAGTATACAATTAGAATTGATGCTAATTAGAAAATGAAGGAGGTGGTTCTAAAAATCAATAAATAATTAGAATAAATAATAATTAAAAAATCTCAATATTTAGGAAAAGACTCCGAAACTTTTCTAAAAAACCGTTGATAAAATGTAACTTTTGGTAGTTGTTGTTGTTGTTTTTTTTTTTTTTTTTTTTTTTACGAAATTAACGAAAAAGCACCGAATTTAAGGAAAAAATCTGGAAAAATTTTCAAAAAATCCTCGAAAAAATGTAAAAATAAATTTCGCCAGTTTTATTTTCGGAATTTCAAAAAAATGAAATTATCGGTGAAATTTTGCGAGATTTCGTGAAATCTCATTCCTTGATCTCCACTATCTACATAGCTAAGACCCCTTAGAATGAGAGAAGAAGAGATTGATGAGTTGTAGTGGAAATGAGAAAAGGAAAGAGGTTTTAAATAGGTGAAAAAAAGGTTTGATTTAATTTGAGTGGTTGAACAAATATGGTTGTTATGATCCAGTGACTCTTTAATACCAGATGCTTTCATATCAACGCCTATAAACTTACATCTCACTGAAAAAAGATGACAAAATACGTACAGCTCCGCAAACTTACAAAGAGCGTGAAAAGGGTTTACCAAGCCCCTACAGAGGGTTTCCGTGGATGCTTTTTCCAATCCACAAACTTTTTCTCCCCCAAAAGATAGGCCTATTGGATAAGTTTTGAGTTTACATATTTAATAAACCCCAAGAAATATTTTGGAGATGCTCTTAGTAGCTTTTGTTTGTTAGATTGTAAAACTTATGTCACATTATTAATGTGGGTGACAAAACACCAAAAAAATAAGAAAGGTGATAAAAATATTACTACCAGTATCATTGGTTACTGCGTGGGTGGCAGGGTGCAAAATTACAAGTGGATTTTAACTTTTAAGATATATACAACAACATGCAAATAATGAAGTGGCATTTCTGTAATTTTAGATCTGTTATGACATTTTCTTCAATGTATTGTAGGGGTGGGCATTCCATCCCGCGATCCCGATCCTGTCCCATTCTCTCCCAATTTTTTTGGGTCCTTTTGGGAGTGATCAAACTTATCCCGTTCCCGTCCCATCTCGTCCCGATCTAGAGTGGGATGGGACCGAGATGGAGATTTTCAATCCCGCCCATCATGTCTAGTTTCGAACTTATTTGTTTAATATTAATCTTAGTCAAACTACTCTTCTAAATGAAATTTTATGATGTATTGAAATTAAATCAAAACATCTATTATTTGAAAACTTGTTTGATTTGATACTCTTTGTTTCGATAGAAACTTTAGTTTGAATATTTTAGGTCAAATGGAACCCATGAAAATTTATGTTTTTTCACATTTTAGATTGGTTATAGGACAATTATTTTTTATTGAAAATAAAGGCAAATGATGGTTTGGTTTAGTTTTGCACTATGAGTTATGTAATTGGAAATTTGGTCAATGAGCAATGTTTTTCATTTTTGAACATATATTAAGACAACTTGAGAACTTATATTATTCATATAAGATACAATTAGGAGCAATGTGAGATGAAATTTTATATGACATTTTATATTTCCATGATGAAAGTTATATGTATATAAATTAGACATTATTGGTATGTGAGCTAAATTTTTTTTCGTTATTCTTCATTGGAAGACTATTTAGTACATGCTCATCCCGTCCCATCTCGTTCCAAACTCGTTTGGGATGGGATGAGGTCGGGATGAGGTTTATCCCATCCCGGTACCGAACGAATGGGGTGGGATAAAGATGAGGTCCATAAGTTTCACCAACTGTTCCTGTGATTGAGGGTGTGATTGAGGAAAGAGATCTCATATAAGATCTTACTTGTGCATGACTGAGTTCTTCGACACTTGGCTCTGTTTAAGACCTAATGCTTGATGGGGCTAGAATTGATTTCATGTGAGTAGATCTCATGCCTTATTGTCCAGGGCCAAGCCTTAAGATCCGTGCCTCTGGGGGTGGCGTGTTTTGGGTCTGGGCATTTGATTTACGAGTTGAACAACAGTCTTGGGCATGGGTCCGCTTGGGATTGCGCTGAAGCCTTTTACGTGCTGCCATGCACTTGTAGGCTATGATTAAGTGACTATTTGATGTCTCATCAGCTACCCCCTAGTTAGTGGGTCTGCGCGTTGGGCCACTAACAAACAGCCCGTGGAGGTTCGTGGAATGCTAATATGGCATATTTTTTGCTGTCGCGCTGCATTAAATGTTTATGCAGTGGTTACGTAAACGTTTTCCTTTACGCCAAACCTATATAAACCTGTTTTGGGAGGAGTTTTCACCTTTACCTTCTTAGAGCTTTTCTTTGTTCCATACTGTGCTTTTTTGGCCTAGTTGAGCTTAAGTTCTTATACAATCATGTCTGCACAACTTAACTTCTCGCGAGGGAGGCATCACGAAAGCTTAGACTTCTTCAGAAAGTCACTGTTGTCCGAAGAGGACCTGGCTGTCCTCTGTAGGCAATACGAACTCCCAATGATCTGGGAGTGTCGCTTCTTAAGGAAAGGGACTATCACTATGTTCCATCGGAGGGGCACATCTTCCTAGAGTCATCTGGAGCTACTTGTATTCTTTGGGCATTGCCCCGACTCAGATAATATCGAGCGGATTGGCATTTAGGTTGCTATTCCGATTAGAGAGAAGGACGCCGAAATCCATATGTCGACGAGGTTGCTCCACTTTCTGGCTTCCATCACGATGAATAACCAGGGTGCCTGTTGGGTGTGGAGGCCACATTGTCTGATTGACCAGTTCAAGGATATGGAGGATTGGCATATGTACTATTTTTTTCGCTTATGCAAATTCTAAGTACTTCTCCTTTAATGGATTAAAAGTCATCCGCTGCTCTGAGGATCCCTGTAAGTATTTTTTTATTAATTTTTGTCAGTGTATGACTCATTCATTTTCTCTGACTAGGGGTGTCTAACTCTAAAATCCTCTCTTCTGAAGAGGAGAAAATGAAAGCTAGCTTCCTTGCCATGCCGCCGATGTCTATTCTAGAAGTTATCCATCCAGATAATATTCGATAGAGTGGATTATTTTATAGTGAGACTAGTGATGTGGAGCAGACCCTACCTGTGCCTACCGGTTTTTCTTTGGGTGTGGAGGCGCCGACACCCGAGTGTCATAAAAGGAAGGTGTCAAAATGTCCATCCCTTTGGAGAAGAAAGCCTTATAGGGATTGCTTACTTCCCATCGTCGCTATAAAAGGCTCAAGTTGGGATCCACTCCTCTTGCCGTTCCCCAGAGCAGGGAAAGGGACATTGTGGATCTGACCGTTGATGAGGAGTCGCTGGGGGCATTATCTTGCTCTGAGATGGTAATGGATCAACCGTAGTCAGATGTTGCTACTTTTGGATTTTCTTTTGCAGAAGATCAATCCATTTTTGAGAGCATTGCCCATGACCCTTCCCCGGGTCCGGGAGTTGAAGTTTTGCTTGAGCCTCCTTTTACTGTTGCAGCTAAGGGGAAGGAGGTTGTTGGTCCTCTTCTTAGGAGGTGTGGAGGAATAGATGATATTGGCCCCTAGTCCTGGGGCTTTTCATACCGAGGCCAGTGTTAGTTCCCACGCTCTGGTGTATACCGAAAAGGATCACAGGGTTGCCACTGTTGATAAGATGAAAATGAACTTCTCTTGGTTGGCTAACCAGCTTCCATTAGAGAAGGCAGCTGCTGAGGCACACAACACTCGCGGTTAACAACTTCTGATGCTAGTAAGTTGATAACTTGGTTGTTTTGACACTTAGGTTTTTCGTTGTGCGTTATTGTTTATACCCACACGTTATTTTTCAATTAAGGGATGGCCCATTTGACCCATGCTGGCATGCCGAGTACTGAGGTGGAGTTTGTACGGGATAAGGTTTTTTCCTTGAAGACGAAGTTCATCAACTAGAAGGCCAAACTTGTTGACGCCTGTAAGGTGGTGGACTTGCTGACCGAGCAGTTGGCCGCTCGGGTCGATCCGGAGGCCCAGTTGACTGAATCCCGGAGTGTTATGACCAACTCCGTGGTTGTTCGGTCGTCTTTGGAATTCTAGCTGAAAGGGATCCAAGGGAGTCTAGACGAAGCCCAGGCTGCTTGAGCTGAGCTGTTGTCTAAATTGAAGAATGCTCGGGATGAAGGGATAGGGCAATATATGTGCATTCTGTGTTTGCTAAGCGAATGTTGAACGTCGAGAAGTCTGCTACTTACGCCCAGAGTGCGTTGAGGCAGTTCGCATAAAAGGGCTTTAGAATGCCATTCAGACACAACTTTCTTATCTCACTTAAAAGTGTGACTCCGAACGTGCTCGTCATGACGAGGTGGCTTGCAAGCTGGTGGTCTCTAAAGAGAGCCTGACCAAAGCATTTGGAGAGCTGAATATCTCTAAGGTAGAATGGGAAGCTAGAGAGAAGGAGTTTTAGAAGGCTGCTAATCAAGCTCAGGCTCATGATGGTGCTAATGGAAGGCTAGGTCTGATAGACTATATCCAAAAGCACCACAGTGATTGGGATTTCTCAGTTTACCGACCTCTTGCTTATGCTAGGTCCAATGAGGCGGATGATTCTTCTTCTGGACCACGAGGCGACCCTAAAGCCATTTCAGGCATTGTTGAAACAACTGCCCATCTGGTTGTTCCAGAACCTGCTTCAGTATGTGTTGACCATAAAGCTGCTTTCGACTCTGTTCCCGTTGAATAAGCGACTTTTGTAATGAAAGAAAAAATTTTCAATGAGAAAATTTCCCATTTATTGTTTTTTTTTTTTTGCATTTGTGTTTGTAATTGTCGTACTTGCCATTTTAAATTCTTGCTTAGATTAGGCTGAGTAGGTGGGTATATCTACCCTCACTTGAAGGAGGGTTTTAGTCTGGATTGAAGCATTTTCTTTGCATGTCTAAGCATATTCTGTTGACAGTAATAACTTAATCTGTTTTGAGAGTTAAGTTGTAGGATATTCATCTTTGTTTGTGTGGGTTGTACTTCCCCGATGACATGATTACTGTATCCCCTTGTGCCAAGGACTGCACTTCCTTGCTGGCCTCTGACCTTCGTAGAGATTAGGTTTCCTAATAAACCATCTCTTATTAGATTAAGGTTTGGTATCGTATACCAACAACCTTGTTCATCCTGAGGAAGACTCTGAATTTAAGTGGGGTCACATCTGCCTTTTTGGTCTGTGTTCCCATAACATGCCACCGGGTAGGAGTTAGGCTGTTGAGGAGTCATCTTCGCTCGAATGGGCTAGACTCACTGTATTTATCTGGCTCAACCTTTAAGAGGTCTTGAGCTGAGAAGAAGTAGTCTTTGCCCATCAGAGCTAGTCCTTCTATTTTGACCCCAATCCTGGATAGCAGTTGGGTTGCAAAGGGACCTTTCTTGCCTGAATAGGCTAGACTCATGTGCATATCTTGTTCAATCCTTAAGAGGGATAGATTTCATAATATGTCTCAGTCCTGAATAGGAGCTGAGTTGCTAAAGAATTGTTTTTTTGAACGGGCTAGCTTTTGTATTCCTCAGGTTCACACCTTGAGAAAACCTGAGCTGGGAGAAGTCCTTCACTTCTGTATAGGCTTGACTTTTTGGTGTACCTTAATCCTAAGTTGAGCTACTGAGTAACCATCTTCGCCCTAACGGACTAGGCTCCTGTAGTTCTTTAGCCTAGTCTTGAAGAGGACTTGCATTGGGAAGGAGTTTGATACGTCCGTCTAGGCTAGATTTCATAATATACCTCAATCCTGAATAGGAGTTGAGTTATTGAGGAACCATCCATGCTTGAACGGGCTAGGTCCCTGTAGTCCTCTGGCTCGATCTTGAAGAGGATCTGCGTTGGGAGAAGTTTTCTAGGCTTGTCAGGCTAAACTTCATATATTCCTCAATCCTGAATAGGAGTTGAGTTGTTGAGGAACCATCCCTGCTCGAATGGGCTAGGTCCTTATAGTCCTCTGGCTCGGACTTAAAGAGGACTTGCATTGGGAGAAGTCTTCTAGGACTGTCTAGGCTAAACTTCATAATATACCTCAATCTTGAATAAGAGTTGAGTTGCTGAGGAACCATCCATTTCCGAACAAGCTAGGTCCTTGTATTCCTCTGGCTCAGTCCTGAAGAGGACCTGTGCTGGGAAGAAGTATGTAACGTCTGTCTAGTCTAGACTTCATAATATACCTAAATCCTGAGTAGTCGAGGAACCATCCCTGCCCGAACGGGCTAGGTTCCTGTATTCCTCTAGCTTAGTCTTAAAGGAAACCTGCGCTGGGAAGGAGTCTATTACACCTATCTAGGCTAGATTTCATAATATACTCAATCTTGAATAGAAGTTGAGTTGTTGTGGAACCATCCCCGCTTGTTGAGGAACCATCCCCACCTCGATGAGCTAGATCCCTTTATTCATCCGTTTTAGTCCTGAAGAGGACTTGCACTGGGAAGGAGTCTGTTCCACTTGTCTAGGCTAGACTTCATAATATACCTCAATCCTGAATATGAGTTGAGTTGTTGAGGAACCATTTCTGCCTGAACGGGCTAGGTCCCTGTATTCCTCTGGGTCAGTCCTGAAGAGGACCTGCGCTGGGAAGGCATCTGTTACACTTGTCTAGGATAGACTTCATTTGAGTGGTAAGCTGTCCATGGACTGGGCTCAATCCAATGTGTCGTACCTTGGATCTTTCGGACTAGGTCACTTGTACGATGAGCTGTCTGGCCTTCAGTGAGGTTAGACTCTACCGTTATCTTAGGTATGGTGAGTTGTCTTAGGTATCTTAGGTATGGTGAGTTGTTCGGGATCTGAACTTGCCCACCTGCAGGGAACTGTCCTAGGACTGTCGCCCACTTACAGTGGACTGTCCATGGATTGGGTCTGGTTCGCAAGTGTGCCATCATGGTTATAAAGTTGGACTAGGCTATCTTAGGAGCAGTGAGTTATTCGTGGACTGGACTCGTCCGCTTACGGCGAACTGTCCATGGACTGGGTTCAACCGCTTGCGGTGGGCTGTTCATGGACTGGTTCAGACCGCATTCACGCTGCCTTGGCTAATGAGGCAAACTAGGTCACTGATGCAGCAAGTTGTCGTCATCCTGAAAAGGACCATGCTTGGCCAATTTTGTGTCATCTTGGTTCTCGTGTTAGGATCGGGCTTTAGTGTGCGACAAGCTGTTTGAGGACTGGGCTCGACCTGTCGTATCATACCTTGACTCCTTAGGTGGACTAGGTCATTTATGTGGCAAGCCATTATTGCTTTTAGTGGGGCTAGGATCGGCTGCTTGTGCACCTTTTGGCCCCCGTATAAGGATCAGGTCTTCCTCTGTAAAAGGAGTTAAGCGTGGAGTAGAGTCGATTTTAAAGAGATTACCTTTATTGATTTGATTCAAAAAGTGTTACATGTCACCCTCGTTCCTCCTTACCAGGAAGCCTTGGGCTTGTTGGTCCATATTTTTTTAGGGGGATTTGAGTCGATCGTGGTTACTTATCCTATAGCTTCATCGCCACGTAAAGACATTTTTGGCGAAAAACGGATTTCCCTTGATAGTTCATGTCTTTCCGTTGACAGGGTATTTGAGGCATTCCCAGGATTATATTATATGCAGAAGGGGCGTCCACTACTGGGTATTCCATTCGGGCGTGTTGGACTGGGCAATCTCCACTGTGGGAACCTGTCTGTAGCTGCCGAATTGCCCATTTCCTTGACCTATTGGATTTTTTTGGTCCATTGCGTGTGTTGTACAGGACGTAGATGATGTCTGCAACTTTTTCTTCGGCCTCTGGGACCGCTTTTTTCTCTTAGGGCTATTTCTCATTAGAATTTACAAATTTTTCGAGTCTTCCCCTTCAAACCTAGTACTCGATCTCATTCTTGAGACTTTAGCATTCCTAGTGATGTGGCCATGATCCTTGTGATAAAAACTATACTTGCTCTTATCACCCTTGGAAGGATCGATTTTTACCTTTGGGGGCCACTTGATGTCCTCCCAGTTTTTCATAGCGGGGAAGATTTTGTCCAAGTTGAAGTTGAGTGGAACGTACTCAATGAACCTTGCGCTGACGTAGTTGGTGGCTCTGTCAAGTTTGTCCTTGTTGGAACTGATCTTGTTGTCGCTCTTCATCATTTTTGACCTATCCTCCTCCTCGAGCCTATTTTCCTCCACCTATCTCGGACCCTAGGGGCCTAATTCACCTTATTTTTCCCTCCTTTTTTGGTGACCAACATCTCCTCAGATTGATGTATTTTTGCACTTTTCAGCAAGTTTGCCAGATTACTCGGATGTTCCAGGTTGCGGAAGTTGTAGAACTGACCTTTTCGGAGGCCAGAAGTGAAGGCAGTTATCGACGTGTCGCTTCTGCAACCGTCGATTAGGGTCAGCTCGTCGTTGGAACAAGTGGTATACTCTCTGAGGGTCTCGCCCTACTTCTGCTTGAGACTCAACAGGTAGTGAGACTCTTTTCTGATTCGCTGGCTTTCTACAAATCTTGTGATAAACGCCTTCGCCAAGATTAGAACGAATTGATAGATTTTTGCTAAAGACTGTGGAACCAGGTCAGCGCAACCTTCTTCAAGTTGGTGGGAAACGTTTGGCACATAATGACCTCTGAATTTTCTTTAAGTGCAATCACGTGATGGTAATGGCACAAATGGTTTGACAAATTTTATGATCCGTCATAGAACTCGAGCTTCAGTGGGATGAATATTTGGAAGCGGGGTGCTTATGATCTCTTCTGAGATTGAAGGGATGGTGACATTGTACAAGACGTCCGGATTGGTTGCCCTCATTCGGAGCAGATTCTTGGCCGTGGTGCGGTCTGTTTTTGGGGCGTGGTCCCTATGCTCTCCGTTTTCCTTTAGGCTCTTCTACCGGTCGCTTCTTTAATCCTCTTTGGGGAGGTTTTCACTTTCTTGTATGCGCTCTTGGGCATCCTCTTTGGTATGGGATCTCCGCCGCCTTCATGTGGCTGTTGTTAATCCTGAGTGAGTCTCTTCACTACTCGTGCCAGATGATCCATATGAACCAAGATCTGGTCTATGCGGGGATCAATTGTGGTTGCCACAACAGCTAGGCTGTGCAACCGCTTTACCCTTCAGTTGGATCGATTCAACCCTGCGGAGGGGCTTCTCTAGCCACAGGGTTGTCAGGTTCATTCGTTACCATTTCTCGTTGATTTGTTCAGCTTAGAAATAACTTTGTATGTTCATTTCAAGGAAAACTTATTGTCGTGTTCCGTACAAACAATGCCAAACTGATGCGTTTAGATCACTTCGTTGATCTTGATATCCGAGCTGCAAAAATGAACAACGGTTAAGCCCAGGACCACTGTTGTGGTGGCCGAAGGCACTCCAATGCTTAAGTCAGATATCGGTTCGAGAAAGAGTGAAGATTGTATGTAAAATTGCAGTGTGTATTAGTGTTCTAAAAATGCTACGCAAGCGACGAACATGGGACTAGCGCCCTGAGGATTAGGCGTGGGCCTAGGCGGTTATTTATTTATTATAATTTGTAATTTATAAAAGTTAAGCCCAATAACATATAAATTACATTCAATTCAATGCCAAGATACATATGCAAAATGTATAAAGTCTTAAATTATTTTTAATGTTTTTAGAATTGGAAATAAAAAATTTCAAAAACCTACCCAGGAGGCCGCCTAGCCCAACCAACCTGCCTAGGAGCTTCCAAGCTGCCTAGACCTTTTTTAGAACACTGGTGTGTGTACTTGCTTACTTGTCTTCTTCATTTCACCGATTCTTATAGCGAGTGTTCCCTCCTCAACTATCTCTGTGATCGAGGGCGTGTTGGAGGGAGATCTCGCATAATATGTTACATGTGCATGACTGAGTTCTTTGGCACTTGACTCTGTTTAGGACCCGATGCTTGATGGGGCTAGAACTGATTTTGCGTGAGTGGATCTCGGGCCTGTGACAACTCTGAGATTCACTGTTCGGGCCTTATTGTCCTGGGCCAAGCCCTAAGACTCGTGCCTCTGGGGCTGGCGTGTTTTGGGGCCTGACTTACAGGCTGAACAATAGTCTTGCACATGGGTCCACTTGGGATTGCGATGAAACCTTTTACGTGCTAGGGTTAGTCCATGCCACGTGTACGATTGTGATTGAGCGACTATTTGATGTCTTATCAGCAAATCAAAACAAATAGGCCAATGGGGTACTAGCTCAGCGGTAGGCTTGTGGCGGTGGAATCACAAGTTCAGTGTTCGAACCCTGTCGGCTCTGGGGTGGGAGAGGTTAAGGGATTTTAAAAAAATTAGAAAAAAACAAAACAAAGAGAGATCATGAAGCCACTATCAAGCCAAGGCAGTAGCGCAACAAGGATATGGAAGACTCTGATTCCATATCTGTTTGGATGCCTATTCATATTTTCCTCATGTTTTATCACTAATCATCCCGGCTTGTACCCATAGTAAACAACGAGCAAGATAAGACGATGTAGAGGCAACAAAGTGCTCATTTTCTTCGGCCACTAAACATGGAACCAAAGATTATCGTGATCATGGTTGGTAACAATACGCCAAGCTTCCAAGCAAAACCAAACCCAGTAGTCCATTTTAATACAACTCATGTATGATACTATGCGACCTTATGGTTATGTCGAACATTTGATTGTTGTGTTATTTAGTTTAGTTTCACGTTTGTGTGCTGAAAATTCCGGGAACATTGTAAACTATGGAGTAATATAAAAATATTATGCGAGATATTTTCTTTCATTTCATTTATCATTATTTTATTGAGTGTGAATGTGTTATGCCTTTGTAACTTTTACCTTTGGGAGAAATATATTGGTTCAGGAGTCAGGATGGTCTGCACTTAGGTGTACAGATTTGACCTTTTCACAATAATAGCTCCAAGTACATGAAAGGTTTGTGTGCACAATTAATCATGATTTTGAATTTGAGTTCCTAGTGATGTAGTTGAATCATGTTCTCCTTGACCTTGAACTGCATAGGGAACACACGTGAGCCAAACTGCATAGGGAACACACGTGAGCCAAAGACCATCGTTGTGGTGGCCGATGGCACTCCGATGCTTATGTCGGACAAGGCTTGAGAAAGGCATAATGCTGTAAATTGGGATCTGTAGCATACATTTGTTAATCAACCCTGTGTCCTATTTATAATGCGAGAGTCCTTGTTCGGTTAGGCCTTTGGTGGCGTAGTTTAGGAAAATATATCTTACTGGAGATCCTTTCCTTGCTGGGAGTCATCTATGTAGAAGAGTTTCCCTACACGACTTGTGATTCTAGATCCGCGGGAGATTCTTCCCTTATGGAGTGTTGTTCATGCAGGGGAGTTTTCATGCATGACTTATACTTTGGTATTTGTTTCCTAGTGGGAATCAATGTATTGCTGGCCTGCCTATCTTAGGTCAATCCCTCGGAATCTTGCCTTATTAGGTCTTACAGGTATTGGGCTTGACCATGTGACGTATGGGCTTAATAAGGTGTGCAATTTAGCTCCAACCTCCTGGACCCTGCCAAGATGGGCTTAGTGTTGTCTGGGCTTTGCCAGATTGGGCGAGCAATCAGGCCTGCTTTGCTCTGTTGATGAGATTATCATGACTCGTGTACGACTTGGATTAACGGATGATTTGGTGTATCATCTACTCCCCCCGAGTTTGTGGGCCAGCTAGTCGATCCTCTATGTCATGTCATGAAGGAACTGGGCGGTCATGATGACTGAGTTAGAATCATCTCCTTGAGCGGCGTGCGTCATTAATTGGGAGTGCGACTGCTAAGAAAAGGCGGGAATTCTGTTTTCTATATAAATCCCCTTTCTTTGCAAAGTTTAGTTCCTTTCCTTTTTAGATCTCAGAGACTACTTTGTCATTTCGCTTTCCGCACTTTTGACTTTGTTCAACTTCCATAATCGAAAGTTTGTATTTACTTCCATGGCAGGCTAGAATTAGCTTTCTGATGAACTTTTTGCTAAATGACATAAGTTTTTTTAGGAGAGGTCAATATCCGAGTGGAATCTGGTGGGCCTTTGCGAGAAGTATGGGATCCCTGATGATCTATTGCTCTTCACATTGGGCGTTGGTCAAACATTGTTGTCTCTTCCGGAAGGATTTATTTAATTGCACCAAGGTATGCTTCAATCGCGTGTTCGTTTTCCAGTCATTAAGAAAATTTGGAGCTTCTTGGCGTACCTCGGCATTCCGTTCGCTCAGTTGGTGCCAAATGGGTACAGGACGGTGATCGATATTCTGATTAGGGAGAAGTACGCTGGTGTCCGAGTGTCTCGAGGGTGATCCAATTGCTAACCTCTCCTCGAATAAATGAGAACAATGTGTGTGTGTTGAAGTCGCCTGCTTGGTTTGGTAAGCTGCCTGATGATTACAAGTTCTAGTTGAAGTATTGCTTCATGGTTTCTGCAGACTTGAAATATTTCGAGCTTGATGGTTGTTCGAGCGAGCGAGAGTTCAGGCAATTGAGTAAGTTTGATTACGTTCTCGATCCTTCTTGTATTGATTGCATATTGAATTGTTATCCGTGTTTTCTGTGAGGAAGTTTTCAACTATGCCCATTTCTTCTAAGAACGAAGTAGCCTTGGATAAATTTCGTGACATGCCTTGGATGTGGGTGGAGGATGTCGTTGAGCCCTATAATATCAATCGCAGCGGACTGTGGGCTTACTGGCATGAGGCTCCCACCCTTATTAGAGTTTCAAAACCAAAGTCTAACGGTGAACCTTCTTCAAATAAGAGGAAGCTCCCAAAGGTTGAGATTCCTAGCTCGTCAAGGAGGTCGGAGTTGAATGAGGCACTTTCTTCTTCTATGCTTTTTGATAAGCCTCGCACTGCGCCTAAGCCCACTCCTGAGCGTCCGTCCCCTTTAGAAGGGGACGTAGTTGTGGGGCAAGATCTTGATTTATCCGCTCGGGCGGAAGCTATTATGCCCGAGGGGCATGAAGCCTGGGTGAAAGCCCCCATTTCCTTCCCCGATTTGGAGAAGGCTTATCTGCAAATGGTGGGGGTTGAAGACCTAACGAAGCTGACACTGAGCAGGCAAAGTTTCTGAACAATCTATTTTTGCAGGCGAGTATGGCAGCTTTGTCCGATGCAGATCAAACTCATCTTTTTTTCATTGGAGGATTTTGTGTATAACCCCTGCTTGGATCGCTAGTCTTCTCAACCTGGTGAAGAGTCGCCTGAACTTCGTCCTTTTGGTGAAAGGTCCCCTCCACGTTGCCCGTATTGTCCTCCGTCCCGGTCTCAACCTGAGATATAGGCGACGATGGGTCCAAGAGATAATTCGCCTCCTTCTTCCCCGTCAACTGTTTTCGAATCGGCTCGTGAGAGAGAGCCGGTCATTGTGAGTAAGGGGAAAGTGGTGGAGGAGGTCCCTAATGCGGTGAAGACTGCGAAGGGCAGTGCTGGCATGATTTTGGTCCCAAAGGACCTCCATCCGAATGTGCGGATCTACCTATTCGTCTCGGATGTGTTAAAGATGAGCAACCAAGCCTGACATCAGGAGGTTGATATTTCTTATGCCTCCAGAAGGCAATTCTTTAGGAGAACGTATGGACAAGGGGCAAAAACATCTTGTTCTGGGGATGTCATATCTGAACCAAGTTGCCATTGTTGGGACAAAAGTTGAGGTTGCTCATGAGATAGTGTATACCATGGAACGAGTCTTTGCGAATTTGCAGAAGTCGTACTCTAATGCTCTTCACGAAATTGAATCATTGAAGAAACAACTTGAAGATCAGAGGCCTGCCCAATCGGTTGTTGATTCGAAGCTTAGTGGGATTGCTTGGAAACGTTTGAGTTTGATTTGTCAGAGGAAGTGTCCGCGAGGGACAGGTATGAAGAAGAACTAAACCATGTCCGTCGTGACTTGCAATTGCTCTGGAGACTGCAGTCAAAGGTGCAAGATGAAATGCAGTGCGAAGAATGCCAAAAAGGAGTCTGATGTCAGCAGTTGGAGGCTAATGTTGATTTCAATGCCAAGAGTGTGAGGACAGCGGAAGAGAAACTCCTTATGGCGCAAAATGAATTTGGTGCAGTCAAGGACAACCTGAGTACCGAGTAGTCCAAAACTATTGCGCTATCGGGCAAATTGGAGCAGCTGGAACGAGAGCTAATGAAAGCCCAAAGCACGTTCGAGTTCAACAGAGTTGTGCAAGGAAGACTGGAGCTGTTGCAGCTAATGAAAGAGGAGCACGCTGATTGGAATCTCTCTTATTACATAGAGATGTTCTTTGCGGAGTTTGGAGAATCCTTAGATCAATCAGAAGAAGATGGTGATCAAGATTAGGGTGTCCAAGCGACAATGCGTTGGACGCATCCCCTGCTGACGAGGAGTAAACTCTATATTTTCGGATTATCAATAAAAGATGATATGTTGAGTAGCACTTTGCACTTGTGTATTCTTTGACATTTCCTTATTTATCTTATCGTGGTGTTAGCCTTTAGACAAGAGATTTTGTTGAGTCAAAAAACCGTAGGGTTGATCTGTTGATGAGAGTTCTGACCACTTATATTGTGATAGTTCAAGCAATCTTGGCCTGTATTCTTTAGAGATCGAGAAGTTGTATCGACCAAGTCAAGCAAGTTGGCTAAACTTCATGCTAGGGGATAATCTTGGCTGGCAATAGATCATTCGGACCGCAATGTAATCCGCTCTTAGTAGACCAAGTCGTAGATCGGACCAGCAGTTGTCGTTGCTAATATAAGCCAACTAGAGGACTGTGGTCAAGCACGTGCGTCACTGTAAGTGGTCGGACAATGATCCCGGTGAATTGTCAAGATAAGCTTCCTGACTCTAACTGGACTTTCAAACCATTTTTGTCCGCTTCTGGCAGACTAGATTTTAGGTCGGGCCAAAAGTTATTGTCATCAATCGTGGCTGACTAAACTTAGGTTAGGTTTGACGATCATTGTCTGTGGTTGGACGATGATCCTTGGCAAGTCATCGCGATTAGGCATCGAGAGCGCTGACTAGACTTCCACTTTCTAAGCTATCTTCATCCGAGCATGATGGACTACGGTCTTAGAGCAAACTAGAAGTTATCGTCATCAATCATAACCGACTAAACTTTGGTAAGGTTTGGCAATCATTGCCTATATTTGGGCAATGATCCTTGGCAAGCCATCTTGATCAGGCATTGAGAGCGCTGACTAGACTCCCACTTTTTAAGCCATTGTCATCCGCGCTCGGCGAAATAGGCATTAGAGCGGACTAGAAGTTATCGTCATTAGTAGTCATTGACTAAACTTTGGTTGAGTTCGGCGATCATTATCTATAGTTGGACAGTGATCCCTGGCAAGCCATCTTGATCAGGTGTATGAGCACTGACTAAGCTCCCACTTTCTAAGTCATCTTCATCCCCGCTTGGCGAACTACGGTCTTAGAGCGGATCAGAAGCTATCGTTATCAATCCGAACTGGCTAGACTTTGGTCTGGTTGGCGATCATTATCTGTAGTTGGACAATGATCCCTGCAAGCCATCTTAATCAGACATTAAGAGCGTTGACTAAGCTTATCTAAGCCATCTTCATCCGCACTTGGTGAACTATGGTCTTAGAGTGGAGCAGAAGCTATTGTCATCAGTCCAAATTGACTAAACTTTGGTCGGGTTCGACGATCATTATCTGTAGTTGGACAATGATCTCTGGCAAACCATCTTGATTAGGCGTTAAGAACGCTGACAAAGCTCCCACTTTCTAAGCCATCTTCATCCGCGCTCGGCGAACTACGATTTTAGAGTGAACAAAAAACTATCGTCATCTGTCAGAACTGACTAAGCTTTGATCGGGTTGGGCCTCCACTTGGCCTTGGGTGTGTAAGTCTGACTTGGGTGTCCTGACTTACTTAATTCGCCGATTAGTTTGACACGGGGGTCAGATTAGTAAGCCTGATTTTTTAGTCGGATCGCCATAGATTGACTAGACTGAATTTCATCAAGATTTAATGGACAACTATGAATTTTAATAAAGTGGATACCTTGGATTTATTGATAATATCACTGTAGGTGTGCTCTGCATTCCACGGGTGCTTAAGGTCTTTCGCGTTTGCGTCTTTGCATGTGTTGGGCCATTTTCCGTCTTCTGGACCGGATTTGGCGGGGCACTCGCTTCGACCCATTAGTTTGCTGAACCCTGTTGGAGAGATCATCGTTCCACGTGTACAATGTAGATTGCAAGACGGTTTAATATCGGTTACTCCCCCTAGTTAATGGGGTTACGTGTAGTGCCATTAATTTAATGAATGTGGACTCGTGTAGTTGCAATTGGAAACGTCACCTCCTTATTTCCCGTACGACATTTAATGTTGACATAACTATTGGTTGACTTCATTTCGTGATTCGTAGCACCTATATATAGGCTAGTCTTCATTATTTCAAGCATTGCCATGAATGTAGTCGAACATCTCCTTCAAATGTATCTTTCCTGAAAATATGCTTTGGGTTCTCCAAAGGCTAAAGGAAGATATTCGTTGCTGGAGTCTTCGAATGTTCTAACATTCGCAGCGATGAGTTTTGACAAGACATGCTATTATGTGATGTTACCTGGTTCGAGTGAGCATCCAATTAATTCCATGAGACCATGTAATTTCATTTTACATTGCGAAGAAGAGTTACAGACTTCCCCTCAGGGGTCAAGTATGTCATTTTTTTCTTTTGTTGCTTTCGTGTTTCTTTCGACAACTGTTTTTCGGAGATAATACCCGCAGCTAGTTTTGGGGTGGTTGTTCCTACTATACCTACCGGGCTTAACACGTGATGCCACAACTGGAAGGCAGATTGGCGGAACCAAGTTATGGTGGATGTGGCATGTGGTTCTGGGGTGTTAGCACTCATAACCTCAACCATCCCTCTTTTGAGAGACATTATGCTTTCTTCTGCTATCACTTTTGAATCCTTTTCGCGAGGCAGGTTGGGGGAGCAAGGTGTCTGCAGTCTAATTTGAGCATCTTCGCTGCCACTTTCAAATCATCCTTGTAAGGCGGACTGGCGGAGCAAGGAGTCAAGCGTGTACCCTTGGCTACTCTCGTGTACCTTTGTTGTTGCTTCCACATGCTATTCTCAAGGCAGATTCGCCGAGCAAAGTATTGACATGTGTTTTAGCGGAGCCTTACTTGTACCAGGCAGAGATACTTGTAGTGTGTAAACTTTAGTATTATCCAGTCGGGCATGCTTTGTAACAACTTTTTTAGTAATCAATAAAGTTTGTTTTCTATAATACGCGTTTTATTCCTTGAATGAATCTGTATCATATAGGCTTGAGCGAACAGATCTTCTAGACTGAAAAGAAAAAGAAATTAAAACAATAATATAGTTTGACTCTGAGCAGGGATTAAGCTAATCTGGCCCTGAAGGAGATGCACATGGTCCAGGCTCAGACTTTGTAGCTCCCTAGGTGTAGTGTCACATTTCACCAATGCTAGCGAAGTCACTTAAAAGTGAACTTCGTGCGGCGGGGGGGGGGGGGGGGCATTCCTCGCTGGTTGCCAGCTTTTGGAGTTGGCACTGGTTTGTCGAAGTGTTGTTACTTAGCTTTGTGTCGAACTGGAGTGACAAACGGATGTCATTTCTAGTGTTGGAGTTTGACTTGTCGTATAGTTGAGTTTTGGTTGTCGGAGCTTTGTCTTTGTCCGTTTTCGCTTGGTTTTGTTTAGACGTGGCTTTCACTTTCTAATTCATGCTAGGGAGTGTAGGGTCATTTTTCAGACAAATCTCATCTTGGCTTGTGCAATCCACATGAACTCCCATTTTCCGCATTTCTTTTCCGCCGAGGTGGCACTAGCCATCCAGTTTGGCTGGCGGACATTGGGTATTCTCCTTGGACTGACTAGAAAATTTTCATTTGAACCGATTTCTGATGTCTGCAACACGGGCCCGAGCTGTAATTTCTAACAATCCAGTTGCTTCAACGCTACGTAGTGGCATTCTCTCGCTGAAGGTTGGTATCCACAAATGGTTCCTTCTATCTGATTGGCAGTGTACTTGATGCACTAATGAATAATGGAAACCACCACCTCCATCTAATGGAGCCAGAGCCTTCCCAAGATGATGTTGTAAGTGGATGGGGCATCGACTACCGTGAACTCCTGGAAAGGGACTTTCTGTATTTGTGGCTCTCTCGTCACTACTTTTAATCTGATCTTCCCGATGGGGAAGCACTTCTCGCCTTTAAACTTGATCATTGGGTGCCTGGCGGGTATCAAGTTCTCCTTGAGCTGCATATTGCGGAATGCATTGAGAGACAAGATGTTCAGAGAGCTTCTTGTGTCCACCAAGGCTCTTTTCACTTCCCACTTCGCTATGAGGACCGAGATGACCAGGGCCTCATTGTGAGGAGAATGGAAGCCTTGGAGGTCCTTGACCATGAATGTCAGCGGTGGGATCGACTTCTGAATGTGTGCATACTACACTTGTCGGTTCTTGCAGGTGGGCAGCATCTATTTATAGAGGAACGCCCTTTTTCGGGACCTGTTGGACTGCTCACCTTCCGAGCCGACCCCACGAAGGACATATATGATGCCAACAACTTCTTTCTCTATCTCTTTGACAACATCTTCCCTTTCCTTTGCCCAGTCTTGTCTTTTTTGGGGCCTAGGAATTCTTTGAGCGTGCCCTTTTTGATCCAATACTAAATCTCACTTCTGAGACTTTTGCAGCCCTCAGTATCGTAGCCACCTTCCCTATGAAAGGAGCAGTATTTTCTATTATCGTGTCGGGAGGGATCTCCTCGTTGTTTGGCGGGCCACTTCACTTCTCCCCAATTCTTGATGGTGTTGAAGACGTCGTTCAGGCTGGAGTTAAGGTGAGTGATGGTTTTAGAGCCCATGAAGTTGGAGGCGCTATCTTGCTTTGTGCGGCCAGAGTTTGGTTTGCTATCATTGTACTTCCTTTTGTTTTTGTCGTCGTCCTCCTGTTTCTTTCCCTCCTTGTCTCTGGGGCTAGAGGGTTTCTTCTCAGCCTTCAACTCCTTTTTGGCGGCCAAAATCTCATCGAGAGTGATGTATTTTTGGGCGCTCTTCAGCAAGTCCGCATATCAGTTGGGGGCTCCAGAGTGAGAAAGTCATAGAACATGCCTCTCCTTGGACCCGAGGTGAAGGCTGTGACTAAGGTGTTATCGCTGCAGCAGTCGATGAGAGTTAAGTCATCATTGAAGCATGTAACCCTCAGTGTTTTGTTTGGTTTCTTTTGGGGAATGAACAGGTAATGCGAGCCCTTCCTAATTCATTGGCTGATGAAAAAGCGGGTGAGAAATGTTTTTGCCAGCTTCCGAAATGAGTCAATGGACTTCGGAGGGAGGCTGTGGAACTAGGTCATCGTTGACTTCTTCAGGCTGGTGGGAAATTAGTAACACATTACTGCTTGAGATCCTTCTTTGAGCGTCATTACATGCTGGAAGTGGCGTAAGTGGTCGGACGGGTCTGTTGTCTCATCATAAAACTCCAGCTTTGGTGGGATGAACTTCTTCAGCAGTGGCTCGTTCATGATGTGATCAATGAACGGGGGACGGTGAGGTTGTACAACACGTTGAGATTAGTGGCCCAAGCCGAAGGGGGTTCTGCGAGGCAGGTTTGTCGGCCCTTGACGCCAGGTTTTCGTTGGTCCACTTAGAGCCAATAGGGGCAAAGTGACTCTCCTGAACGTGTTATCTGGTGCCTTCTGGGCACGGGGCTCTTCGCGGCACCCTGTCTCCTTTGGCAGGTAGAGGTTCCGCTGAGTGAGTATCTCCATTGCTAGTGCGATTTGCTGCACTTGGGTCGACATTGGATCCACTTCAAGGTCCATCGTGGTTGCTGCCGGCGCGGGGATCTGAGGTTGTTCCCCTCGCGATGCCGGTGTCGCCGGGTTCGAGTTCGTGGGCTCAGCGATGTCTCCATTATTGCAAGATCTCGTAGTCACCATCTTTTTAGACTGTAAGGAAGGGTGACATCATTGTTTTCTTAGGAAATTTATCGCTCCCCACGGACGACACCAAATTGATGTAGACGAATCTTGTTCTCCTTGACCTTGACCTGCACAGGGAACACACGTCAGCCAAAGACCACCGTTGTGGCGGTCGATGGCACTCCGATGCTTAAGTCAGATAAGGCTTGAGAAAGGCGTAATATCATTAATTGGGTTCTATAGCATACCTTTGTTAATCAACCATGGGTCCAATTTATAATGCGAGAGTCTTTGTTCGGCTTGGTCTTTGGTGGCATAGTTTAGGAAAAAATATCTTGCTAGAGATATTTTCCTTGTTGGGAGTCATCCATGTAGGAGAGTTTCCCTACACGACTTGTGCTCATAGATATGCGGGAGATTCTTCCCTTGTAAAGTGTTGTCCATGCAGGTCCATGCAGGGGAGGTTTCATGCATGACTTATACTCCGGTATTTGTTTCCTAGTCGGAACCAATGTATTGCTGGCCTGCCCGTCTTAGGTCGATCCCCTAGAGACTTGCCTTATTAGGTCTTACGTGTATTGGGCTTGACCATGTGACGTATGGGCTTAATAGGGCGCTGCAATGTGGGTCCAACCTTCTGGACCCTGCTAAGATGGGTTTAGTGTTGTCTGGGATTTGCCAGATTGGGCGGGCAATCGGGCCGACTTTGCTCTGTTGACGAGATTATCATAACACGCTTACGGTGTGGATCAACGGAGGGTTTGGTGTAACATCACCTAGAATGTAGGATCACCAAGTTTTACCATACTAACCAGATGTAGAGGATCTGTGTTCTTGTTTTAGTTCTATTGGGGGTGGATCAGTGTATCTCAATGTTAAAGTTAGTGACTACAAAACATTAGTGACCACCAGCATGTACAGTTTTGTTGTCTGAAATTTGATTTCATCTATCTGCTCAAATTGGAAGCCAGATAGCCACCATTGCTTTTAGAAAAACCTGGACAGCAAAATTTGGGAAAACAAGATATATGCAGGTGAAGGCACAACACCCCTAACCCTCCACTTGTATTTTAATGCACATTTTAACAAACTATCCCAATGTACAATTGTATCAATTCCCTTAATTAGGATTTAATTTTAAGTTGTGGTTTGGTTGAAAGGAAACACGGAACATGTCTGAAAAGATAGTGAAAAGGCCCCTACTAAATAACACCACCACTTCTTCTGATAAACACCACTGACACCTTTTTTGATTTTTAATCTACTGAAGGACACCACCACTATATAATAAAAAAAATGAATTTTTCTTTTCTCCCAAATCCAACGACTCATTTTTTCCCAGTCGCACAAGCCGACCTTTCTGCCACCATCTTCTCATTCCAGTCTCGCCGAATTCAGGACCGTCGACCATCATCTTGAGCCTCCATTTTCCTCTCTCACTCATCTTCATCTTCCATCTCCCCTCTCTACTGCTTCTTTTGCTCTCTCTCGCGAGAAAACACCTCTTCATCCCTTCTTCATTTTCCATCAAAGTTGTCTTCCATTCTTCGTCTTATTTCTCCTTCCCAACATCGGGTTCTCTCCTTCTCTTCTACGTCTTGTTGTCTTGTCTCTTTGTTCATCTTCCTTTGTGAGGATTTTGGTGAAGTTTGTATATAGAAATGGATGAGTTCAGTTAAAATGAGGTTGGTAGGCTTCAAGATGATTATGTTGCAGTTGAGAGTCAACATTGCACTCCATTTATAGGTGTCAACGAAGAAAATGAGCATTTTCAAGACGAATAACTCCACTTGAGGTACACTCTCAACTTGAGATGGGCTTGCATGGGTATTTTTATTTTTGTTGTCATTATTGTAATATCATGTTTAATTTCTTTTTTGGTTTATTTGAAGCAACTTTGTTATTTTTAGGGTTAGTTGTTAATATTTGAACCTAAAATTTGCTTATTTGTAGGGTTAGTTTGATCGTCGTTGTTGTTGTTGACTGTTGTTATTCTGTGCACAAAATTCCATTGCCGATCTCATAGATTTCGAGATACCTTGTCATAATGTAGATGACCCGGAGGAACTTAAAGCATATTTGGAAGAGACATACCTTCTAGAGGTAGACTTTGTCCTTAATGATTTTATTCATTACTTTAATTAATGTTAAGGATTTTGATTTCACGAAATTTAGCTGAAATTTTCATCTTTTTTATAAATTACGAAAACTAAAAGGGCGAAAGAAAAAATTACATTTTTTTGAAAATTTTCGAGGTTTTTTCGTAAATTTTGGGATTTTTTCGGTAAAAAATACAAAAAACTAGTTACTAAAAAAAAATTTGAGGATTTTTCGAAACTTTTCGAGATTTTTTGTAAATTTTGAGTTTTTTTCCTAATTATCTATTGATTTTTGAAACCAACCCCTAATTTCCTAATTATCACTTATTTTACTTATATATTAATTTTTTAAACTACCCATTGATTTTCTAATTATAGTTATTGATTTTTTAATTATTGGTATTTGGTTTCATTTAATATGTTTAATACATTTATTTACTTGCATATTAATTTTTTCACATATTTAATATACCCTCGAAATTCATATATATTTCATGTATCCTCGAAATTTTTACGTTTTTGTTTACACAACTAAATATTTCTTAAACTCAGGAGATTGAAATTAACTCGAAAAACGAAATCACAATCCTTGCTTACTATATGATGAACAAACACTAAAAGAAATAGTTGATGATGGCTATTTGTTTATGACGGAAGATGTAAGGTTAATTCTCGTAGGAATTACCTTATTTAATCTTGTTTCACAAGTTGATTGGTTAGTATTATTAACGTCAGTATACATATTTTTTTTGTAGGTATTTGCATCAAAGTCATCCTTAGTATCTTGGTGCCAAGGTATTGGTAGGGAGGATAATATTATTATGATTATTACAAAGTCGGAACCTACTGATAGTAGAAGCAAAGGAAGGCTCCACTTGGGATGTGAGAGGGAAGGGAGGATGAAGAATGTTCAAAAACAAAAAGTAGAGGTTGGTTGGTCTACAAGTTCAAAGAAATGTGGGTGCCCATTCCAATTGAGAGGGGTGTCACAAGGTTATTATCATTGGAAGCTACAAGTGACATGTGGAACCCATAATCATCCACGATCAAAATCTCTTCTTGGCCATTCCTTTGCTGGGAGACTGAATGAAAGTGAGATGACTTATTTGCCTAACATGTCCACATCCGGTGTAACCCCTTGGTACATATTGTCTGGTTTGAAAGAGATGTTCCCAAACAACATGTCATATTTGAAGACTGTTTACAATGCCATTCAACAGCTAAAGACGATCCAACTTAAAGGCAAGACAACTTTGTAGACCACAATGCACTTTTTGATCGAGAATGATTACATTGAGTGGCATACTGTAGATGATTAGAACACAATCACAAATATTTTTTGGTGGCATCCTGAGTCAATTCTACTGGCTAAGTGCTTCCCAATTGTGATGCTTATGGACAATCGCTACAAGATGCTGTTATTTGAGGTTGTAGATGTGACGTCAACCGACATTACTTGCAATGTTGGTTGTTACTTTATGTCTTCTGAAACTAAACAATCATACACTTAGGCATTAGAAAAACCGTGGGCATTATTAGAAACGGCTCAAAACCGTTGCAAAAAAAAAAAATTTAGCAACGGTTCTAAACCGTGGCTAGTTCTAGCAACGGCTTAAAACCGTTGCAAAAAACAATTTAGCAACGGTTCTAAACCGTGGCTAGTTCTAGCAACGGCTCAAAACCGTGGCTATTTTGGCGCTCGACTTCCATCGACAAACCTTCCCTCCCCTCCACAAACCTGCTCCTTCCCTCGACTTCCATCCCTCGACATCCATCGACATCGACTTCCATCCCTCGACTTCCATCGACATCGACATCCCTGCTCCCTCCCTCGACTCTACTCCACTCGACTTCCCTGCTCCTTCTCCTTCCCTGCTCCCTCCCTCGACTTCCCTCCTCCCCTCCTTCCCTCCTCCCTCGAATTCCCTGCTCCTCCCTCGACTTCCCTCCTCCCCTCCTTCCCTGGTCTTCCCTCCTTAGTACTCGGCGTCTTCAAAATCGATCAGCCACTGCAACCATTCTCTCGTACAGGTACTCTCTCTCTCTCTCTTTTATTTTTGATGAAATTAGGGTTCCTGAATGTAGAGTTTTTTTATTTAGAGGTTTTGAATCTCTAGGGTTCCTGAATTGTTTTTTGAATCTGTAGGTTTTATTTAGAGGTTTTTTGAAATTAGGGTTTGAATCTCTAGGGCTCAAAACCGTATGCCTGATAAATTCCTATATAATTTAATTTTTTGAATCTTTAATTTTTGTATGAAATTCCTGATATAATTTGAAACCAGGAAATACATCTCAGGGATTTACATACAAATGGTATAATTAGGGTTTTATTTAGAAGTAAGTCATTGCTATATGATTTACATACAAATGTTGGTCTCTGGACTAGCTTTGCTCCTATAAGGAAGCTTTAATGGATAATTTTAACTTGTAATGTGCATTTTAAAACAAAATGTTTATATGTACGTCCACAAATTCTGTTTTGTTGATGCTAATGATAATGTTGCTTTATTGTCTATCTTCCAGCTACAGCAGGAACAAACAAGGCTGCCTCCAGTGGCAATACTTTGAACACGAGGAAGCTTGATAAAGAAACAGAAGTTCTTGCTCGTGAGTACTCAACTCTTTGTATCAATTTGCAATAATTTTTGTCGAAAAATCATGTTGTAAACTTGTAATGATTAGATTTATGTATACATACATACATATATAGGTAAAAACACTCGTTGAACTTCCAGGATCTTGATTACATTTATGCATGCATACATATATATATATAGGTAAAAACACTCGTTGCACTTCCAGGATCTTTCAAATGAAATTGATCATAAATACCCCATTCAAATGCAATTCAGTGATGAAACCATGCTGCAATAGTCTCAAAGGCGTACGACTGCCAAAGGCATGATGTAATCTAACAAAAACTGCCTTGTCTTCAATGTCAAAACATGCTAACATTTGTAGAGTTCGATGAAAATGGTAAAACCTTTGGTGTGACATCTGAAGGGGAAACTGCTAAATGCAAGAAAGTTGTATGCGATCCTTCATATTTGCCTGATAAGGTAAACATCTAGCAAGTTTTTTTTGTACTTATTTCATTTCAGCCTTCACGAACTTTCTTTGTAATCCCACTGGTTATTTGCATCAGGTTCAAAAAGTTGGCAAAGTTGCCCGTGCTATATGCATTATGAGTCACCCCATCCCACATACCAGTGATTCACATTCGGCTCAGGTCATTCTGCCACAGAAGCAACTTGGACGTAAATCAGACATGTATGTCTTTGCTCAAGTTTCTTTCATTTTGACTAATATAGATAGATAAGTGCAAAAATCTTATATTAATTTCTTGAATTTTTCTTTATTGCTTGGTATTAATTTCTTGAATATTGACTCCAAAGGTGCGCTTGTTTTTGTCCTACTGTTACTGGCTTACTGCAGGTACTTGTTCTGCTGCTCTTATACTCACAATGTAGCTCCAAAAGACAAGTACATTGCTTTTGTTTCAACAGAGGCAGAGACTGACCAGCCTGAGGTAGAATTGAAGCCTGCAATCGAACTACTGGGACCTATTGAGGAGATATTCTATGATATGTATGACAGATATGAACCAACAAACAAGAGCGATGATGATAATTGCTACATATCAACGGTAAGTTTTGTTTCCTGATTTTATCTAAACTATTTTTCCAGACTCACCGAGAAGGACAGAAATCTGACATAAACTTCTATCTAAATTACGATACAGAGTTATGATGCAACAACACATTTTGAATCGACAGTAAAAGACGTGATTTCCATGTACAGTCGGATCACTGGCAAGGTAATATCTTTGTCATACTTATGTGGAAGAATATTGTTCCTTCTTCTTTGTTTCTTAATCCATTATTTTCTATTTCATGCACCAGGAACTTGATCTTTCAGTGGATCTTAGCGCTGCCAGCGCTACTGCAGAAGAGTAATCATTGTTGAACAATGCTGCCAGAGTATATTGGAAGAGCTTGACATATTTCAGATGTCTCCCTTTTCAGCAGAGATCGATCTCCTTTGATCTCAATTTTATGTTTTTGTTTTGTTTCCCTTTAACTAATTATTCTTCCTACATGTTCTCATTTGATTAATATACTTTGAAAGCTTATTTGAATATCCATGTTGGATATTCCGCAAGCTCAAGTTATTGAGCTTGACATATGCTTCATCAATTGTTGGAGTTACCTCCTTCTTTTAATTTTCTATGACATGTTTTACATTGCCAACTTGTCATTTCTTAACTTGTCATTCAATGTTATTCAATGTTCAACCGTACGAAGGTATCAGTTAGAAATTTATGTATATGCCATACTTCATACTTGTTGAACAATTCAATTTATTCTTCTATTGTATAACTTTTTTTTTCCTCTAATGAATAGGTCATGAATCAACGGGCTCTGCTACTTTTACTTAGCAGTTTTCTCCTGCCTTTGTATCTGCTAAGAGTGAATCTTGGAAGACAGGGAAAATGCTATTTTTTTTTATTTTTTTTCTTTTCTTCAATATACCTGAGAGTAAATAACTTAAATGAGACTGCCAGTGACACTACTTGTTTAGAATTTAGACGTTACGTACCTGCACTTGAGTGAAGTTTGTCTTTGCTGCATTGGCAGGCTTATCTCTTTTATCCATCGTCACTTCTCTTGTTAGTCAAAAACCACCTCTTCGTACAAACCAACCATGGACCCTTTCATCCTGTTCATGAAGATGACTAAGCTTTGCTACTATTATTTCCTTCCATATTTATAGGCACATAGCAACAATTATAAATGGTAGTGTTGCATCAAAGAATAGATACATGGAATTTCTATATACTCACCAAAAATTAACTTGTGTGTTTCTTCTACAGGGGTCTTGTGTAAATGTTCCTATGATTGCAGTAGCGGACTACACCAAGGGTTCAGAAGGATATACATATAATTACTATGTAAGTTTAAAGTTTTTATTAATTTTTTTTTTCCATTTAGAATAGGCTCTGGTTAAATTTTTTACCAATCTAATCAAAATAGCTTTAAAGGAACAAAAGCATCATAGGAAGTTTGTTTCTGAAATTTTTTGAAGTCGCACAGTAACTCAGTTTATGTATTGTCCTTTTTTGTTGTTGCAGGTTTGGTTTAGTGGTGAAATAGTGGGTGAAGGGATTGGTAGAACAAGAAAATAAGCTCAATGTCAGGCTGCTGAGCATGCTCTTAGGAATTTGGCCAGTAAGAATAAAATTTGTTTGTCCATGCTGTTATGTATTTATTGACGTTCTGTATGTGTATAAATTTAACTCATACTTGTATTAATGCTTTTAGTGGTGCATATTTGTTTACCTGTGCCATTCTATCTATTTGCTTCACAAAGCTCTTTTCTGAACAGTCATCACTTGTCAAAATCCAAATTCTACATGAAGCCTAACATGCATCAATTAACACTAGCATGTCTATACTTGGATGTAGTGTCATAATGCTAACAGATGTAGCAATACTTTTTTTTTTAATGATTTCTATGTAAAAGCAAAGACTAATTTGTTTCAGTCAATTGACACGCGAAGGATAAGTGACATTGCTTGGTTCTTTTCTTGTCTGTTCTTATCTAACTTTGCTTGTTCTTCTCTAATCTAGTAACATGTCTAATGGTTAACCATGGTTGATTGTTCTTTTGCATTCTCCGTGGTATAACAGCTACAATTATCATTATATGGAAGGAGAATCCATGAGAGTAATGTATGAACCATGGTTTGTAAAATACAAAGTTGATGTTGTATTTGCTGGACACGTGCATGCCTACGAACGATCAGTAAGTGCAAGCCATCTCCTATGCAATTTATTTCTATTTCACGAGTAAATTGCTATAAGAGAATCTTTTACAGTGAATCATAATCATAACCAAGAAAGACATTTTTGCTACTTAATTTGTTTAATACTAAGAAATTTTCATTTTACAGTACCGGGTGTCAAATGTTGCATATAACATAGTAAATGGCGAATGCAAACCTGTCCGTGAAGTACTCGATACTATCATTCTTTGTCTTTGTTGTAGCCAATGAAGCATTTAAAAAACCAATAAGGAATGGGCTGATCCATTTCCGGACTTTTAGTGGTGTTTGAACGGTAACTTCATTATGTTTTCTTTGCATTATCGCCTTCTCAGGTATGTCTGAGATTTGTTTATCTGGGTGTTGGATCTGCAGTTGCATCATTCTTCCGTAAGTATACTATGTTTGCATCTTTGGTTGATATACAGAATCATTTTCTTGTCACATAGACAATAGAAAACTTGTTGAAAGCTTGTCAACAAAGAGTTATCACATTCTTGTTTTTTTGTCAGAGCTAGCTTGCTGGATGGTTACAGGGGAAAGGCAGTCCGCACGACTAAGGAATTTGTACTTGAAAGCCATACTGCGACAAGATATCGCATTCTTTGACATGGAAACAGATGCAGGAGAGGTGATAGGGAGGATGTCAGGGGACATTGTTGTCATTCAAGATGCCATGGGTGAAAAGGTGTTATCATGTCCTTAATTATCCTTCAAACATGATTTTCTTGATGCGTGTGTTGATCTTTCCTGTGCAAATTTTGTTGCTACTTAGTTCATGTTTTACACTTTTTAACTTCTTTCCATATTAAGGTTGGCAAGTCAATTCAACTCATTTCGGCATTTATAGGCGGCTTTGCGGTAGCATTTATAGGCGGCTTTGCGGTAGGAGATGTGATTAATATTGTTTTTGCCATTGTAACCAGCTCCAAGTAAGTTCCTACATTCTGCTCAATTTCCAAAAGCCACATCCCTCTTATTAATTGTATTATAAGTCTGCAAAATTATATAAGCACCTTATGGACTACTCCAAGTATCTAGACATCATTCAGAGTTGAGACTCCTTTTGACTCAAGGTTTCCTGGGTCTTTGCATGAATTGGCTAACACAATTGCATAAGTAATGTCGATCTGGGTAATAGAGGCGCACTTTTCTCCCTATCAGATGTATTTCTTTCCCTACCATCTGTTGAAAGACGAACATCTTCTCTCGACTTTCATCTTAAACTTGGCAGAGATGTGCTCTCTTCCCTTCTTGCAGCTGCATTAGTTGTGCATAAAGGATCTCTCTAAACTCCAATAGATAGATCCATTCTCTGACCGACTTAGAAGCTTACAGTAACAGTATCCAACTGTGTGAAAGAAACTTGACATATTAATCCTGGCTTATTGCTATGTTTAACCCGGTCACGTACTTTTCCAGAAGGTGGAAAGGAGGCTATTGGATTTATTGCTTATCATCGAGATGTATGAAATCCATGGTCAAATCTTATATTTACTAATTTATTAAAAAAAAATTTCAGAATTTCATAACTTATTTGGCCCATATTTTCTTAGTCAAGCAGTTTTTTTTACCCTATTGTGCAAATACTCACTAGAATACCCAAACCATCTTAGTTCACCTTAGTTTTTCTATCAAACACTTCAAACATCATTTAACATTCATAAATATTGTATCTATTGTATGGTATAGTATGATGACCATTTGAAAGTTGTAGTTGCTCATACATGAGTGACCCTGAAACATTTCAGGTCTCTAGGTGAGGCATCTCCATGCATGAGAGCATTTGCAGCAGGCCGGGCTGCAGCTTTCAATATGTTTGAAACGATTACAGGAAGCCAGTTATAGATCCATTTGACAAGGGTGGGCTTAAATTGGATGACATTTGTGGAGATATTGAACTACGAGATGTTTATTTCAGTTAGCCATCTAGACCAGAGGAGCAAATATTGTCTGGATTTTCTTTGTCCATACCCAGTGGTACAACTGCAGCTTTGGTTGGAGAGAGTGGAAGTGGTAAGTCAACAGTGATCAGTCTAATAGAAAGGTTTTATGACCCACAAGCTGGTGACATTCTTATAGATGATATAAACCTAAAGGAGTTCCAGCTACGATGGATCAGGCAGAAAATCGGACTTGTCAGCCAAGAACCCATTCTCTTTGCTGCTAGTATCAAAGATAACATAGCATATGGTAAAGATGACTCAAGTCTAGAAGAAATCCAAGCTGCTGCTGAGCTTGCCAATGCTTCCATATTCATAGACAAAATGCCTCAGGTTCTCTACTATTATCTTATATTAGTTTAACTGGACTAATTCCTGTATAATGAATCCAGAAGTTAGTGATAGTAAACCTTTTTTTTTTTTTTTACTAAAAACAATCAAATAAATACCAAAATTTGGTGTTTCCCTAAATTTATTCCTTTTCTTTCTTACATCAACATTCGCAATATCGAACTTATTCAACCTTACAAACTCCCTGAAATTACTGAGTAGAAGACATACATTGATAGTGCAAACTCTGTCAACATTTATAGTGTCAAGTACTTTTATCCCACAAGCACCAATTTATGGTGAAATGCAGACTTTTACAAAAAGGTCACCTAACTTTGGAATTCATGACTATGTACTCAGGGACTTGACACAATGGTTGGGGAATCTGGAAGCCAGCTTTCAGGAGGACAGAAACAAAGAGTTGCCATAGCTAGAGCAATTCTTACAGATCCAAGAATTTTGCTTCTTGATGAAGCAACAAGCGCACTTGATGCAGAGTCAGAACGGATTGTGCAGGATGCACTGGATAGGATCATGATTAATAGAACCACCATTATTGTTGCCCATCGCTTGATCACAGTGAGGAATTCTGATGTGATAGCTGTTGTCTGTCAAGGAAGGATTGCTGAAAAAGGTAAGAGCCTTATGGATATGTTCATAGTATTATGTCTAAGATCTTACATGAACTACACAATGTCATGGGTGCAGCCTATTTGAATAGGAACGATGATTCTCTATTTGGTGTCTGGCACAGTTACAAAGTGTCATACTCATTTACATGCATTACAAAGAAATCCCATTGCTATTGTCTGAGATGGAGTGTCCCATAGTGTACGATGCTGCACTTTTTTATGAAATGAAAGGGTCCTTGGTACATACGGTGCTACTATTGTCTTGTTGATTTATTTTAGGGACTTACAAAATCTTCATATTCTGAAATTTGATTAAATTTCAAAAAGGGGCTAATATCATTCTAACATATTTCCTGCAATCAGGTTCACACTCGGAGCTAATTAATACTAATGGAACTTACAGTCGTTTGATAAGCATGCAAGAACTGACTCAGGATTCAGGAGAAGAATGCATAACTGACCCAGACAAGCCACATAGCGTGCAACTATTGGATGGAGGAACCTCAAGTGAATATTCTCAATCTCTAGCCTCAACTATGGTATTGAACATGGAAAACACTAAACAGAAAGAGTACTCTGTTGCAACATCAGAAAACCCGAATGAAGTTCTCTTTATCGCCTTGCCTGTCTTAACAAACCTGAGCTCCCAGTGCTGATTGTTGCGAGTGTTTCTGCTGTTATCAAGGGATCTATACTTCCTGTTTTTGGATTTGTCTTTTCTAGAACAATTCGCATGTTTTATGAGCCACTGTCGAAGCTAAGAGAGAGTGCAAGGCTTTGGATGTGGATGCTCATCGTCCTTGGCTTTGTAGCATGGATAGCTACTTTAGGACAATCATTCTTCTTCGGCATTGCAGGAAGCAGGTTGATAAGAAGGATTAGGTCAATGTCATTAGGAGTGTCATTCTAATGCCTTCAGACTCGATAGTTTTAATCTGCAGCTAATGATGAGTGTTCTGTACTTGAACCTTTCTGAGGTGAACATGTTAATTAGTTAAGAAGATTATTAGCTTTTTTAATGAACATGCTCTCTACTTGTTCTTTAATGACACTATGGCACTGATTTTCTTTACTATCAACCAAAAAAAAAAAAAAGAATGGCATTCATTTCAATCCATTTAGAAAAAAAAAAAAAAATTCAATTAATTTTTTTTTGCCACGGCTTAAAACCGTGGCTAATTATTGCAACGGCCAAAAACCGTGGCTACCTTGCCACGGCTTATAACCGTGGCTAGTACTGGCCACGGCTTAAAACCGTTGCTAAAGCTATTCCAACGGTTTAGAACCGTGGCCATACTTGCAACGGTTGTAAGCCGTTGCTACTCCTGCCCACGGCTTAGAACCGTGGCTAAGATTGTGGCAACGGTTTATAACCGTGGCTAAATCATTAACCGTCCTCGAGATAAAACCGTTGCTAATATTTTAGCCACGGTTTTTAGCCATTACTAGGGATTTAGCGACTCCCCTACAGCCCACGGTTCTAAGCCGTGGCAATGGGTTACCCCCACGGTTTAAAACCGTTGCTAATGGCCATTTTTGGTGTAGTGAATATCTCATGCTTCACTGAGTAGTTGTGTCCAGATCAACCTCTATTTTTCATTTTGGCATGAATGGGGGGACTTGGAATGATGTGTACCCTTCCCATCTGTCTCATCACTCGATCAGGGTGATAAGGTTCTTCAACATTAGGGCATAACAAGCAACCTTGGAACCATGTAAAGCTGTGAAGTGGAGTTCTTCACTTGGATTCTGCATAAGGGTCCCAAATAACCTGACAATACAAACATGAACTTATTCAATTTACTGAGATGAAACATGAACTTATTAAATTTACTGAGATGAAACATGAACTTTGATGTGTCCAAAATCCGGTCTTCTATAAGTATGACCTGCAAAACAAATGTTAGATTGCCAAAGATCACCTTTTTGGTGGCCGAAGGCACTCCAATGCTTAAGTTAGTAACTTTGTTGGAGATGGAGATAAATCTAGACATGACTCAGTTAAAGTTGCATAGTTTTGTTGAATGTTCCTTTTATCTTATATAATGGTCATTGTTAATTCCCTACGTTGCTTAAGCATGTGAGGCGCAACGAGAGGAGACGTTCTTTGTAACGATCTCCTTCTTTATGAAGATATGTCCACGGAGGTGTAATTCTCTCCATGACTCTTTTTCTCTGTAACGTTCCTATTCTTTAAGAGAGAACTTTATCGGGCCTGGGTTTTGGCTTTTTAACTATTGTTTATTCTGACGGGCCCTGTTTGCGCTTTTATGACTGGATTCGCCCTTTTTGGGCTTTATGAATTGGCCTAATTTTGGGATACTTGATTCTCGTGATGGATGATTCTTGTTATGCGTACAGCTGCAATATCGGTCTTATTTGATGTATCATTAGCTACTCCACTTTTAGTTAGTGGGTATGCTGACATGGCCACTAACTCGACGTCGGTTGGACTTTCGATTTCATAATTACCTCGCATTTAATGTTGTTTGCAACTTTTAGTGGATTGGTATCCCGATCTCTTGTTCATTCGTTCATTTTTAGCGCATATCTTTTTTATTTCGTGCAGTCATCATATCTCACACGTCGTCCTATGAGCAGTCTCTTTGTTGCTTGGCTCTATAAAGGAGGTGTGATCGATTTGTTTATCTCTTTACGCTATCTTTGAAAATTGTTGCATGCTCTTTTTTCTTTTTTTTTCATTTTCCTTGCTCCTCTATTCCTTTGCGATGTTTGTCGGCAATATACTAGACGGTGAGGTGTTTGCTGCTTGTGAAGCTTACTTCTCACCCAAGAAGGCTTCTCAGGCGATGTTCATTCCGATTATGATTTGCCATCCGACCTCGAGATCGTTCTGCCTAGGCAGAAACGATAGTCCTTATCATCCAAGGTCTGGGTATATACATTCTATCCATGCATGTTCTTGTCCGACCTCCGATTCTCAGTTCTAGAGTTGTTTTGGGAATATCTAGATTTTTGGGGCATTTCTCCTACTCAAATGGGTCCAAATGGTTGGAGGGTCATGGTTTCTACTTATGCGAAAGTCATTCTCTCTGGCATTCCTTTACTGTTAAAGTTTTACATTCAGTGGTTGGTCTACTAGTGACCAAGGACATTTGCTTCCTCCATTTTCCTGTCTGCTTTGGGAAGCTTAATGATGACATTAGAGACTGACTGAAATTTTGGTTTTATGCTTCTGTTAGCTCTGGCAACTTCCAATTGCGAGGTCGTCAGATTGTGCGGTCGTTCCGAGTCCCTAACAAACGGAAGGATCTGCGAGTAACTGTGGAAGAATGGATGATCAGTGACCATTTCTTGAAGCTTCATGTGGTTCCCGTGGAGTCATTTCTCTCTGGGGACATCGTGGAGCGTAGTGGCTTGTACACTATGAACAAGGCGGAGCGGGCTTGCTTATTGAATCTCGAGCTAAGGAGATTGTTGCTCGCGCTGCTCTTGTTGGTGTTAGTGATGCTAGCATTGATGGGGAAGTAAGCTCTGGCAAGGATGTTATGGAACTTAATGCTCTTGGTATCATTGGTGTGGATGGCCCGACTTCCAGGAAGAGGAAGCTTTCGAGTCCTGCTAGCCCGACTTCCAGGAAGAGGAAGCTTTCGAGGCCTGCTAGCCCGTCAAAGTAATTGTTGATAAGTCATGTCCGAAGAAGAAATGACTTTTTGGTTCTACTCGTGGTACTGATCGGATTGCTCCTCATCCGAGTTCTTCTGATAAGGAGGTTGTGAAAGAGGATCGTTTATCCCTCGAGGAGGTCGAGGAGATGAAGTTGGCACTGGAGATGAGCAAAAAGGAAATTACTCGTTCGTTGGACGATAATGAAAAAAGGCCATTTTCCTCCTACGGTGTGCCCGGAGTTGCTGAATGGTCTAACAATGACCCTCGAGTTGTCAATGACAAGATGTTCCAGTGGGTGATAGAGCAATCTAAGGTGGTCACTGACCGTGGTCAGAGTTTTGAGGTTCTTCCTCCTCGATCTCCTTCCATTCATGTCGATGACACGCTACGACCTCTTAGTTTCTTCTCTCACTCATTTGGATTCTTCTGCTCCTGTCACCACTACTACTTGTTCTATTCTTGCTACGACCACTCCGCATCGAGAAGGCAAAAGTGGTTTTTCTGTAGTCACCACTGTTCCGCCTGTTGTTCCGGCCATCAGAGGTGGTTTCTCTATGCTTTCGGATCCCTGCATCCTTCATCCATGGATTAGTTGGAAGGAGCCCAGCCCGGAAGACATCCGTATCAAATCAAATGGGAAGTTTTGTTGGATTACTTAGCTTGACATGCAGGATGGTGCGTGTAGGTTGATCAATGAAATACATAGGCGGGTAATGGAACAACCTTCAATGCCTGTGTTGGATCCTAGCACTTATCTCGATTATGGTCTTAAGCAGATAATGGACAGGATGAATCACCTTACTTATGCTGGGGTGATGGGGTTAGAGTACAAGGTTGGTTGTGGCTAGGTGGCTTCTCCTGAGAGGAAGTTGGTGGAGCTGTTGTTGGTGTTTTCTCACGTCCTTTGTCAGTTTGATGTGGTGAAAGTGCATTGTGTAGAGCAAAAAAGGGCAGATGGGCCTGCTCTGGCCTTTCTAAGGGAAGTGGAAGTTGCGCATGACCAGTCTACTACGGAGCTTGAGTCTTTGACAGTGCTTTGGACAGGGTTCGTGCACGACTGGACGAGTTGGAAAAGGAGTTGTCTGTCGAGAAAGCTAGCCAGATGAGGCTTTGCTTTATGTGATTGAGCAATCTGTAAGCTGTAGAATTGCTGAAGGGTGGGTGGAGAAATTAGTAATTGCGTTTGATGAAGTTTACTTGAATGTCTCTACCATGCTAACCACCACCAAAGGGCAGCTTATTTCCACTATGAATGAGCATGCTGTAACGAAAGACATGCTAAAGAATGTGGAGGCGGATGATTGGAAGATAGTTGTTGATGGACGGGTCGAGCTTCTCAACTATATCGAGAGGTTTGGCATTGATTTGTCCGAGTATCGTTATTTGGTCGATCAAGTCTTCAAGGATGAAGATGGTGAGGACGGTACTCCGGATCCCCCGAGCGATCATGTAGATGAAAAACAATCATTCCCTCACCCTTCCGTCCTTGCTCCATCATCTACTCTTGTTGTTTAAGGGATAGCCTCGTCTCTTCCTACCACTGGTGTTGTTGCCTCTCTTCCATCAAATGTTTTTGCTGCTTTTATCGTCTCTTCTCCGAATTTTCTATTTTCTTCTTCGGATGTTCCATCTTATTCCCCAGATGTATTGTCTTCTTCTCCGAATGTAACATAGTGATTTTATGAATAAAACCTTTCCTTTTGACAATGTTGTATTGCCTTTTATATTATTTTCCATTTCGCATGCTTTCTTTTTGAAGTGGTGATTCGTCTTGGATCATTTGTGGAGACTCATTGTATATGATAAGTATACTCTCTTCATTCTCCATACTCTTTTGTTCTGAGCTTCACGTATTTATTTCGTGATCGGGTGTGTTGGTTGCTCTAGTAGGTTTTGGTTTGTACGCCGGTGTGTTTCATGTTCCGAAGTATTGGCTGGATTGGAAGGTTTTGTGAGCGAATTGGCTCGTACCTTTTACTTTTAGGTTAGTCGTGATTGTCGAAGTAAGTTGTCTTGCGTATCTCCAGTTTTCGCTTCTTGGTTCGATACTTTGATTGGCCATAAGGCCTCTATAACTACATTTTGATTTATATGTCCGGACTTTCTGATCTGATATATAGTGCTAAATAAGTTGATTTGCTAATCTCAACTTCATTGATCTGGCGTATTAATCGACCCGAGGTTTACCCGAGTAAGTTGACTCGTTCGTTTCAAATTTCACTTTGTTGGTCTGACACATTTGTCGATCCAAAGTTTATTTAACTCGACTTATCCGTCCCCACTTTTATTTCGTTGGTCTAACGTGTTGGTTAACCCGAAGTTTACACGAGAAAGTTAACTCGTTCGTCTCAACTTTTACTTCGTTGATCTGATGCGTTAGTCGACCTGAAGTTTATTTGAGTAAGTTGACTCGTTCGTCCCAACTTTTACTTCATTGGTCTAACGCATTGGTTGACCCGAAGTTTATTTAAGTATGTTGACTTGTTTGTCCCAACTTTTACTTCATTGATCAGACACGTTGGTCGACTCAGTTTATTTGAATAAGTTGACTCGTTCGTCCCAACTTTTATTTCATTGGTCTGTCACATTGGTCGACCCGAAGTTTATTTGAGTAAGTTGACTCGTTCGTCCCAACTTTTACTTCGTTGATCTGACTTGTTGGTCAACCCAAAGTTTATTTAAGTAAGTTGACTCATTTGTCCCAACTTTTACTTTGTGGTTGATCAGACTAGAAGTTTTGCGTCTGACTTATGCATCCTGACTTTTTGTTTGTGGCTTGATATGCCAATTGCTTCACATTGTTTGGCTTTAATGCATCAATTTGGGCATAAAATGGTGAGTTTTGAACTCTAAGTTTTATTGATAACCCAATTTCGGGTGCTTAATAATCTATAGTAGTAGTAGTCATTCCTTTCTCATAATGTTATGCTATGTTGTAAGGCATGCAACGTATCTTTCTGACTGTTGCTCGATCTGCCTTGAGTGGTCTTAACTTTATCATTGGAACTTCTTCTTCCATGATTATCTATAGTTTTGTTGTTCATATATTGTTGTCGTGAGGTAGCCAATAAACTCAGAATGCTTCTTGATCAAATTACTAGGTGTGTGCCATTGACATGTTTGTTCGGACGAGTAGAATATAATGTTTTTCCTTCTTGTCCAATCATGCTCACATCAGTACTTGCTGCCAAGGCTTCATTCGTTGATTCATTAAATTTGTCCGCGTCAACTTCGTTGTCAGTAATGTAGGAGGCATTGTTGGCCATGGCGTGGATAATGTGGGTCAAGCTTGTAAGTTCTTCGAACCATGTCAGTTGGTTGGCCCCCATTTGAAGTGCAAACTTCTTCGCGCTCCTCGTTGTGAATTGTCGTATTGATTTATCTAGTCTCGTATGATGGCGACGATGCTTCTACTTTGATGTTATTGGTTGTCTCTTCGGTTGGCTTGTTTGTTTGCTTCCTCCAACTGCACAGTGTAGGGCGTATATCAGTTCTCTGGGTTGTTCTTTTGATCTTGTAGTGGTGTTTGCCTTCTCTTTCCCCTTGGGTTGTTTATCAGGTAGCCCGATGAATTCTTCGAGTTGTCCTCTTTGAACCCAGTGCTCGATTTCATCTTTCAGGTTGTAGCAGTCTTCGTTGTCGTGTCTGTGATCCTTGTGGAAAGAGCAATATTCACTCTTGTCTCGCCCCTCTGGTCTCTTCTCATCTTGAGTGGCTAGTTGACACCTTCCCATATGTTCGCTCGACTTGTCTTCAAGGTTGTGTATGGTTTGTATGTCGTGTTCACCATGCTTGTTACTCGCTCACGCTTGGGCCTTGCCGATTGTAGCTTTTCGGATTCTTGCTGGTTGAATTCGGGTTTGCCATTGGTCCAGTACCTCTTTGACTTAACGCTTTCCTCCCGGGGTCTATCGTCTCTCCTTCTCTCTTCCTTCCTTTCGCTCCTCTTCGAGTGGGCTTCTTTCTCTGATTTGTTCATCTTCCTGGTAGCTATTATCTCCTTGAAAGTGATGTGCTTTTGAGCGGTCTTCAATAGAATTGTCATGCTTTTGGGGGGTACTAGGTTTAGAGCTTAAAAAAAGAGTCATTTTTTCAATCCAGCGGTGAAGGTAGTGATGGTCGTGGTCATCGTTGCATCCATCGATCAGTGCCAACTTGTTAATAAAACAAGTGACGTACTCCCTTATTATCTCATCGGGCTTCTGTTTGATATGAAGCAAGTGGTGTGGCCCCTTCCTCATCCGTTGACTGTCAATGAACCTCGTGATGAAGGCGGTAGCTTGCGCATCTATTGACCTTTGTGGTAGGCTGTTGAACCAATTAATCGTTGTGGATGTGAGATTTGTTGGGAACGTTCTGCATAAGATGGATTATGTGTTCTCCTTCAACGTCATCATGCAGTGAAAGTTTTGTAGATGATCTATCGGATCGGTGGTGCCACCATATGCTTCAAACTTTAGTGGGATGAACTTCTTTGGCATAGAAGTCACCATTGGTGGTTTGGCTAGTTTGTACAGTACATTAGGATCTATGACTCTGATCCTGAGTGGGATTTTGGCAAGGGTCCCGTCACTTTGGGGGTCCAATCTTGAAGTTGTTCACTGTTTTCGAGATTCACCTGTTGAGGTTCTGCAGAAAATTCGTTGGCAGAGTTTTGTTGGGGCAGTGCTTGGATGGGGTCAGCGGACTGAGCACGCTCTTGGGTGAATTTTTCCACTATTTTAATCATATGATCCATCTGGATCATGAGTTGGTCAACACGAGGGTCCGCGGCAGCATCGCATAACGTCTGTGATGTTTGGGCAATTGCGTGTTGTGGCTCTTTGTTATCAGGCATGATCAATCTGGCACTTGTGCTGGATTTGAAGTGTAGCACAACTTCGCCGATGAGAAGATTGTTTTGATTGTTGTTCGGTTGAGGGTCTGTAGAGTGTTCCATCTGTTCTGAGAGTTTCTCGATCATCAATTGGAATTGAGGAAATCTGCTATTATAGATTGGAATTGAGGAAATCTGCGTCCAAAATTCGGTCTCCTGTAAGTATGACTTGCAAAACAAATGTTAGATTGCCAAAGACCACCTTTTTGGTGGCCGAAGGCACTCCGATGCTTAAGTCAGTACCTCAGTTGGAGATGGAGATAAATTTGGACAGGATTCAGTTAAAGTTGCGTACATTTGTCGAAAGTTCCCTTTACCTTATATAATGGTCGTTAATTCCCTGTGTGACTTAAGCATGTAAGGCGCAACGAGAGGAGGCGTTCTTTGTAATGGTCTCATTCTTTATGAAGATACATTCTTGGAAGCACAACTCCCTCCACGATTCTTTTTCTCTGTAACGTTCCTCCTCTTTAAGGGGGTAACTTTATCGGACCTGGATTTGGGCCTTTAACTATGGTTTATTCTAACGGGCCCTGTTTGGGCTTTTATGACAAGATTCGCCCTTTTTGGGCTTTATGAATTTGCCTGGTTTTAGGATACTTGATCCTCGTGATGGATGATTCATGCTATGTGTACGGCTGCAATATCATTCTTATTTGATGTATCATCAAACTTAAATTACTAACTTTTACCTCTTCAAGAGACATGTCATCAAGATTCTTCCCAAGAGTCAAAATTTCTAAACTCACAACCCCGCTAAGTTGGGGGCAATCCCATTTAGCCATGGTGGGTGGTCGATCCTTCCACGAGTCTCAAGCTGTAACCCAAAGGCTAAAGTGATCGTATATCCAACACTACAAAAGACTTAAACATATCAATATAAAAAATCAATATTTGAAACACTAAAAAGATAATTAACTGAACAATTAACCCGAAATTGTACCTCTAAAAGCGGCATATATCCAAATATTATTTGGTACCCGTTCTGCTAGCACAACCAAGTTGACGATACAAGAACGCCAAAGTACCAACTCCCCATGCGTACTTCCCAATATCATCCACCATCAGCAGCAACTTCAAATATTCAGTGCACACCTTTGTTTCAGTCTTATCAACAAAGATCGTCATGCCTAAAAGAAATAACAAGTAACCCCGTGCAACTTGTTGTTTCTTTTGAAGAGAATCACTTGTGCTCAATTTCCCACAACAGTGATCCTTCTCCACGAAACTCTGATACTTCTGGACATGCTTTTGTGCTTCGCTATTTTGAATCCTCAAACCATTAACCAAAAGTTGAACACACTTCTCTCCCTTCATTTGAGTTCTCTTCACCATAACTGGCTTACCAGCAATCCGCAATGAGTTCTACGATAAACATCATTGATGGTGATGGTCATTTCTCCAAAAGGGAGGTGAAAAGTGTTGGTCTCAGGTTGCCAACGCTTGATGAAAGCACAAATTATGACCCTATTGATATGATCCTTACAATGGGCTATCAACGGTCGGAGACCACTCTTATAGACCATTGAAATAACTTCCTTCAGCTTCTTGTGCAACCTCCAAGCTATAAAATTCTTATACTGATGTCGACATCTCAACTCCCCTCGTTCCTACACAATAAAAAAAAACTAGTCAGTGTCCGAATAATGTAAAATCATTTTGTTTGTATATTGAAAATAACTTGAAAATATTATAAATACCTCCTGACCAGACTAAATGGAGTGAGCAACATGGCCATCATAATCCTCTAACATGGATGCATCAATGGGACCACCAGGATAAGAAACTTTGCCAGGTTCTGGATCTTCATTGGGACCAGGTTCTATAGAAATAACTGGATCTTCATCTAGATCACGCTAGGCCTTCGCATCCCCTTAGCCTCCGCACCCCCTAACCCTGCTCACCTTCCTCATCCCCCTGAAACCCCACATCCCCCTAACCATGCTCAGCCTCCGCATCCCCCGCGTTTACTCACCTCCCCGTCCCCCTCATCCCTCTCACCCTTATCTGCTTCTTCAATGTCACGAACCACACTACGTTTACTTTGAGATAGCAATAGAAGTGACGCCGCTTCATCCACGGCAATCAAATCACTCCTCATTGCATCTTTTCTCATGTTCATCTCCATTCTCTTCCAAAATAGTTTTTTTTACGGTTATGGTCTTTCGACTAGATGTCGTCATTCGTACTCTTTCAGCTGGATGATCTCCACCAACACTACCACCACCTACACTACAGTCAACATCACAACCAACACCTCCACCACCAACAACACTGCCAACAACACCACAACCATCACCCCCACTTACACTACTGCCAATGTCACCACCAACATCATCACCAACATTACCACCAACCTCCTCCACAACATCTTTGTTAGTCTTTGCCATACTAAACATTTAAAATAAATATGAAACAATTAAAACAATACAATCGAACACAACGAAGGGAAGAGTGGTTTACCTGAATTCGTTTAGGTTTGGTTGAACAATCGAACACAACAAAGACCACACACAAAATCGACACCAAATCAACCAAGTGAGCCCTAGAATCGTACACAAACCTCAATCTCACACAAACGCACTGATTCACACACCTACAGACCTCAAATGGCACGAAGACCTCCAAACACCTCCAACCTTTGAATTGCACACCAACGGTAAAGGAAAAGAACAGAGAGTAGAGCGACAAAGTAGCGAGTAGAGGAAATATGAGGGCGGGAAGAGTGTCTATGAGAAGTTCAAACATTGGGAGAAGGAGAGACCGTGTGGGAGAGAGGGACAATTTTTTTGTTAAGGGTTTTTATTGGTGGTGCTCTTAAGTAGGTGGTGGTATCCTTCAGAAAGTAGGGTGTTGGTGGTTTTATTTAGTAGGGGACTAGTGAAAAAGAGAGTTGAGATAGGAGAGGAAAGAGAAGCAAAATAGAATTTTGAGTTGGAAGATCGATGACATTCAACTTCATATTTTCTTTGGAAATTTTGACAAAAACTTTCGGCAAAGAAGGGAAGGGGTGGCAGAATATTTTACTAACTGACGAAACATAGTCATGCTCATCATCGACATGTACTAAGTCGTCCTCTCATTCTGTCTTTGTCTAGAGGTAGGTAGCCATTGGTGGTATATTGAGATGTGTTGTAATACTATACAATAAGTTGTTTTACTTAAGAATTTGGGATACTACTCACCACAATGCATCATTAGTAGTTTCAAAATGTGGAAATATACATGTCCCTAGAATCTGACTTGGTGCAAGGAAGCAAGCTAACTTTCTAGGTAGTTTCATGTGCCTGCAGGTTTATTGACTGGAATTAGGGTTTTTGGCTGCATGGGAATTCATGAAGAAACCACCTACATCTAAGTTAAATTGAGATTCACTCACTAATCTACCGTTTGAGTTTTTGATTAATGATGGGAATGAAAGTCCCATGTACATGAGAATCTCATGTTCATAACGGGACCAAAGAGTGTGATTATCATATTCATGAGATTTTCATTCCCACCATTAATTTATTATAAAATCTAATGGTGGATCAGTGAGTGAACCTCAAATTAGCTTAGATGTAGGGGATTCCCTTATGGATTTCCATGAAATAAGATTCCATGTAGCTAGACACGGATCAAAGTGGGGCACCCACTGACTTTTGAATTTTTTTTTTTTGGTTATTTGCAATTTGCCCACCCTGCGACACTGACGATGCCATTCTGCCCCACCCCTTCCTCTCTCTCCCCTGTTCTCTATGACACCGACAACCTTGCCCCGCCTCTATCTTTTTTTTTTCTGCTCCCTCTCTTCGTTTACTACGAGACCAAAAATCGCCCCATCTCCTCCTCTCTGCTTGATTTATTTCCTTTTCCCACCTTCACCACCAGCCACCGACAACCCAAGCCTCTTTTACCCGCTTTGAGGAAGAATTTTTAAAAGTATTTTCTCGAGATGAATTCGTATATCGAGGTCTAGTTTATATTTTATTCATAGGATTTTTTTTAGATACATGAAAAATTCGACCAATTATTGTTTTGTCAAGGTACATATTTGTATCTCGAGGTTCATCTATGTCTTATTGTTTGAAGGGCATTTTGGTAATCAATGTGAGCCTTTTGACAGTCAACGCACATTGACTGCTAATCCAAGAAGAGAGTGCAATAATGATTAATGTTGGGGTAACCTCTAAATAACTATTTTTTAAAGGGGAAAAATCACAAATAACCTTTTTTTTTAAATATATAATCTTACATTTGAAATTAATTTTTGCCTTTTAAGTTTATATGCCAATTTGATTTTTTCTCATATATTTATCTTTTGTGCTCCTACAAAGTAACTTGGATCCATTTTCTTCCCCCATAGATTACATGAAGTTTTGTTTAACAATTGGTGTTTGTATTGTTATTTATGTCTTATTCAAATTAAAAAGATTATGTTAAAGTAATTAGTTAATCATTACTTAACTATGATTCATCACTCCACCCCCTTCGACAAAAATCTTGGCTCCGTCACTGCATGCAGCCAAAGTCATTAGAGTTATGTATCTGTTTTCTACCAATGGCAGCAGATGTCAACGTTCGACAAAAAGCTTAAATAAGGCATTGTAAGGCCGTGTTTGGTTGTATGGAACCCCACTTTATGGAATTCATGGGATCACTTACCTTTAAAGCAGTGTTGAAGTTGTAATCATCATCAAACCTCTAGATTTCCTGTCAAATGTAAGAATGAGAACTTACATGGGCACGGAAGCACAAGTCATAACCCTTATTGCTTACCTAACTTTTACTATATCCTATTAGAGTCTAGATTTGCAAATACGGGTGTATAGAATTGAACTATATCCATATGTCAAGTTGCTCGAAATGTATGGCATGAATTTTAATTATGTCTGCAACTTTGGTAAATTTGAAGTCAATGTAGAATTAATTCCACAATTTCAACAGCCTGGATGCAGAGGATTTGGAGGTTTCCTGACTTCCTGTTTTAGTTGTGGATGGATTATCCAGCTACATCTACAACAGGTCAACATATTGTGAATCCCTGTAGGTCATTAGGGGCACCGGGGCATATGGTTTTGTTGACCGAACTATCTTCAGTCCAAAATGGAAGAGTGACAATACATCCATGACAATTTTATATGTAAGCATTTACGTAACTATAGACCACTAATATTTTACCTTTGAATTTGTACACACAGTAATATGCATATATATCAATATTGACATCCCATTCTCGTTAGGACAGCTAAAAAACAACTTTTAGGATGAGGAAATCACAATCTCATATGACTGAATGTACATAGCAACAAAAACCTATATGCGGAAAACAACCACCTACACATAGTCATGACGCTGCACACTGTCAGATTAGTAATTATTTTCTTAATTTGGTGGGTTGTTATCACATTATGTTAATCAGAGCATTATCACATTATGTTAATCTGTCATAATGGGGGTCCCTTCATAAATATTTCTCATCAAATAAGAATAGACTCCTGCAATAACCCAATCACAGTATAGTGTTACAGTAATGCAGCACTACTAACAAACAGTAAAATCCCACATATATGTAGACAGAGAAAGGAGGGACATAAACTAAAGCTCATTTCAGGGTTGTTTTCATAATAAAACAAAGAGGGAGATTCAAGGCAAGGAGATCATGAAGCCATTATCATGCCAAGGCAGCAGCGCGGTGGCGGGAATATGGAAGACCCCAATGCCATATCTGTTCGGAGGCCTAACCGCAATGTTTCTCCTCATAGCCTTATCACTAATCATCCTAGTTTGTACCAATCGTAAATCACGAGCAGCGCCAGATGATGTAGAAGCAACAAACTGCTCTATTCTTCCACTAGACATGAAACCAAAGATTCTTGTTATTATGGCTGGTGACAATATGCCGAGCTTCCTAGCAAAACCAAAACCAGTACTCCCTTCTAATACAATCATGTATGATACTAGGTAGGCAACTCACGCATGGCCTTGTGGCTATGTTGAGCATAAGAATGTTCTGTTACTTCTTTTCACTTCACGTTCATGTCTTTTCACTGAATGTCCTCTGGGAATATGTAAACTGTTGAGTAGAATACGAATTTACAAAAGTTTCCCTTCATTTGTTTTACCATTAATTCATTGAGCGTGAATGCATTTTTCCTTGGCACTTACAGCTTTTTGGAAGATACACTGTGTTAGGAATCTTGCGTAGTTTACAATCTACACCTACATGTATAGATTTGAAATTTACAATTAATACTCTAAACACATGCTGGAGTTATGTGCACACTTAATTGTGATTATGAATTCAACGTAAGTACACCCAGAATGCAGAGGATTTCAGTGATTGTTTTAGTTCTGTTGTGGATGGATCAGTGCATCTCATTATGAAAGTGATCCAAGTAGGGAGTGACCAAGCAGCATAGATGGTTTTGTTATCTGAAAATCTTGACTTATTTGTCCAAATTGGAAACAGCCGCAATTGGTTTTAGAACACCCTGGATAGCAACATTTAGAAAGGCAAAATCAGGTTAAGGCATGGCATTCCTCCCTGGTCCCTCCACTCGTACATCCAGCTAAGTAGTATTAACTAAGAAACATGCATAACTGTTTATCAGTTCATTTTTCTCGGCGGAAATTAGGCCTGTAACTTGGGCAGGTTGCCCCGTAACCAGCCTGTGATTCAAGAGTCATGGATAACCAATTTGGTTATGGCCAACTATTAACCTGAAGAGGTTGGTTTGGTATGTTCAACAGGGTTGGATGACTATCCCGATAAACAATTTGGGTGTTTGGGCAACTGAACTACCAAGAACTGAAGGTAGGGTTGGTAATGTCATAGCCAGGTTGGGCAGGATATCGACAAGTACCTGAAAATTGAGATTGTCACAGACAACTTCCAACCTGCACAATTTGCAGCCTATCCACCCATACCAATTTTGCATAAACATGTATAATTGAGCTTTTAGGATTTTTATTGCAAAAATTTTGCGACAATATTTCCATAGAGCGAACATGATTTTACTGTGCTAAAGTTCACTACATATTCTATATTATTTATGGAGATAAAAACAACAAAGTTATGAGGGATATCAAATTCATTTTATTGGAGATAAAACCAGGTTACTTTGAAATCTCGATTGATTTAGCAAATCTCAGCTAATTATCAAAACCAATACGCGATAAACAACAACTTACACATAATTGTTCGCGGCACACTGTGAATCTTATTATTTTTAATTAGGTGGTTTACTATTATATTATGTTAAGCAGGGGCGGCGCATTAGACCTCCATGATTGACAACATGGATTATTCTTCTCATAAAAATGGGACGCCAAGACTCGGATGTGTGAAGAAGACATAGTAATGATTCAGTTAACCAATGATTCAATGCAAAATGAAGCTAAGAAAAGGGAGTATGTTGGGAGGTTGTACTAGTAGTTGAAAAGAGAGAGCTAAAATTTAGACTGAACATGCTAAAAAATATATCCTTGGGAATATTACTTCATCTTTTATGATGAGGTTGAAGTCTAAAGGGTGGAATGAACAGCAAAAGTAATCGCATGCTTATGGGGTCTGATTTTATTGAGTGGGAAACAATTATAATGAGATCTTCCACTAGTATTTGTAAAGTTTTTTTTTTCCCACATTTTCATTGTTTAAAAAGATTCAAAATAGAAATATGTCCAGAGAATTTGTCTTGAGGAAAAACATTTTCTTTGCCTCTATCTCATCATGTAGTTTGATGTGCCTGGATAGTTGACTCTAATGAATGTTGATAGATCACTTTATGTTCTCTTTGACATTGACCTGCACAAAGAAACCCACGTGACCCAAAGACCACCGTTGTGGCGGCCAATGGCACTCCTATCCTAAAATTAGACAAGGCGTGAGAAATGTGTAATGCTTGAAATTGGGTTCTGTAGCGTACCTTAATTCTTCAACCTTGTTCTCCATTTATCATGCATGAGCTCTTGTTCAGCTATGCCTTTGGTGGCGTGGTTTAGGAAAATATATTTGTTATAGATCCTTTCCTTGTGGAGTGTTGTCCACGTCACGCCTCATTCCAAGTGGTAGAGTGGGACCCGCCGATAGAATGTGATGTGATAGCAACAACAAAAAATTCAATTAATCTACTTATGACTTGAAAATAACATCTTGAAGATGAACTCACTCTATAACTGAAATGCAATACTTGCACAAACAACATTAACTCTGATCCAATAAAGGGAAGAAATCCCGTGGTCACAACTTACAACATTTTTACAAAATATACATACCAGTGGTACAAACTATGAAAACATAAGAAACAAAACTCCATCTCTCTAAAAGACTCTAGCTGTACAGTGGACCACCTCTAGCAGAAGACCTGAAAATCAAAATCATGTAATGGGTGAGCTATCCGCAAACTCAATTAATATTATAAAGTCATTTAAAGGAAAACGATTAACACAGTTATAATTCAAATTTCAATGCTAGCAAAACACACACATACTAATTATCATTCCCTTTTTAACGTCTGAAATTTGAGACGATAAATAAACATTCTCCCTTCAACTTTTAACGTCTGGAATGTGAGATGATGACATAACTACTTCCATTCCACTTTTAACGCTGAAATGTGAGACGATACTATAACAATTACCATTCCATTTTTAACGTTTGGAATGTGAGACGATCTTATGCCAGTGAACAAAACAAGAGTTTCAACCACACCAATTTATTTCATAAAAGATAAAGAATATTAGTTCTCAAATATATGATGATTATACTCATATTAAACTAACTGATGCCTTATTCGATGTGCACTCTACTCTCTAGGTGTTTGAGATGTAGTCGGAGCCTTCTTTGAACCTAAATGAAATAATATAGGCTCAAGCTCATCATGAATCACATACTTATAAAATATGTAAAACATATGCTCATGAAATAAATGAATGGGTGAACACTATAATGAGTAAACATGATCCTTGTGAACCACAAAACTTATAGACGACCCCTTCCATCCTAACATAACCTGAATCATAGGTTCCAACCACCTCTCATTCTATATGCTATATCTAATACTACACTTTGAATTTCATAATAATATCAGTTGTGTTCCAAAGTAAACATCACTAGCTTCAAAACCATATATCATATGCTTAAATTGGATTCCTATGGAGGGAGATCCGTTCAATACAATCTAACACACATATGGTGAAAATACGGACATGACACAGTATTTAGTTCTGATTGAAACTGATGGTGAGACCTGAATACAAGGAATTAAACTTCAAATCTTATATCCATAGAAATCTCTATGCCTCTAGTTTCTAACCCAACAAACCGTTTGCAATTTGGAGTTCTGTACCGTGGATCAAACTCATTTTAGTACACAGTGTGCAAATCAGATAAAATTTTCATATGCATATCTATATGAGCATGAAATCTTCTATACAAATCTCCCTACCATGAACCTAACCCAAATGATCTTAAGCAACATGAAAGCTTTTATTTATCTGACCTTTAAATAACATCAAACCCTAATTTTCCTGATCTTAAACAACATCAAACCTAACCCATACGTTAAGGAAAGCTTAGAGTTCAAAATTCAAGCACAAACAATTACCTAGTTGATAAGTCCTTCCAAAATCAGCCAACTTTCTTCAAGGGAATAAGCTGGAAATCCTTCCATTGGGATCTCTCTGCTTGCACAACCAAGATAATGGAAATATTGTCATGTGTTGCTTAAATAGAATGTGGTGGCAACTATATCAATTTTTGTAAAACTTTTACTAAGCACCTCAAACTTTTCTAATATTGTCTAAGTGAGCTACTTGACAAAACTTTCTCTTGTAAGTGTGTCCTCAACATATTTTGTGTAAAAACTAAATTAATAATCAATCAATCAAATTCGCACACACACTTAGAACCCGACATGTTCATCATCCTTTGGTTTCTTGCCAAAACAATTCACTCGTGCTCACACTTGTGCTCTAAATGAGTTTGAGATATGTAACAATGTATGAAATGCATGTTTTCAAGATTCAACTCTCATAACTCTTCCATCCAAATTAGAACTTCGTCCACGAAATTTACTTACCTGACTAAAATAAATGAGGATACTGCTTCCTCATACTATCTTCACTTTCCCACGTTACTTCTTCAATTGAATGACCACTAATCCAAAAGGCTTGATTAGCTACACGGAGATGGCCACGGCTCAAAACCGTTGGTTTAATTGCCACGGCAAAAAACCGTGCTATAATGGCCAACGGCCTAAAACCGTGGCTATCAAAAGAAAATGTATGTGTGTTGCACGTGCTTGTGTGGAGAATTGAATGGATTTCACGCGGGCGAAAAAAAATTCGCGATTTTGCAAAAAAAATTTGCGTTCCCGCCTCCTTCCATTTTCATTTTAGGTTTTGTTAATCGCTCCATTTTCAAATCTGGTTTTGGCTGAGTTGTGTTGATCGAAATCAGAGAAAGCAAGTTCCGACCTCGTGCTGATCGAGTTGTGTTGATTATAGAGAAATCAGAGAAAGGTCGATCGAAAAATCAGAGAAACCTCGATCGAAAACCTCAGATGTCTCGACCTCGACCTTGTGGTGAGAAATCAGAGACAATATCTAAGCATCGTGCTGACTTGCGACCTCGACCTCGAGCTGAGTTTTGACCTCGTGCTGAGTTTTGACCTCGATCCAAAACCTCGACCTCGACAGAGGTAATACACTGTCACTTGTCTTGAAATTTTTACTTCTTTGGGTCTTTGCAATCTCAATTGTTCTGTTACATTTAGGTTTCTGATGAGTGTTTGGTCCATTTTCACTAATAAATGGGGAAATTGTGAAAAATGGTGAAATATAATATGGGTTTTTCAGAAAATCGAATGGGGTTGATGGGTTTTGCAGAGAATCGAATGAGGAAGAAAATTGTAGAGATTTTTAAGATTTCTTGAAGAAAATCGAATGAGGAAGAAAATTGTAGAGAGTTTTAAGATTTCTTTAAGAAATCGAATGGGGTTGATGGGTTTTGCAGAGATTTTTAAGATTTCTTGAAGAAAACCAGTTCTTGAATTGTTTTTCTTCAAATGTTCATTTTCACTGATTTTTAAGAAATAGAGATTTTTATGTTTGGCTTCAGCCGACTCTTAACTATAGTGTGTAATAAAATTTATTTATTTTTGCTAATTTTAGGGATTAGTAAATCTTATGTGTTGCTCTCCATCATTCGAAGCTATTCTCGAACTCTTTCGATTCCATCTAGATAAAGGTAACTCTTTCAATTTAGTAATATCTCAACATTGAAGTAATTAGAAGTTCAAATTATTTCAGTTAATTAGTGTAATGTTTTATTTCTATCATGTCTTGGATTATATTATGATGGTACTAGTTTTCATCTCATGTTGAATAACTATTTAGCTTATTAATTTTCTCAAATGAATTGATGATGTTCATCTTGCTTGCTATACAATTATTTTCTGTAAATTGTGTATTTGTTTGTATATATGTTTGTTTACATATACCTATCATGACTTAGTTCTTGGATAGTAGTGAAGTATATACTATGTGGTGGTGGTGGTGGTAATGCTTAGAGATAAATAGTTTTGCATGTTGAATTGGAATGACTGGATTGCTTGGTTGTGGGATTATATGTTGATGATTGCTATTGATTGATAGAAAAGTTCCTAATTCTGAATACAAAGGACGAGTCACTTTGGTGATTATTGATTGATTGCTATTGACTTGATTGCTCTCAGTTATTTGAACAAAAAGACACAAAGGACGAGTCACTTTGGTGATTATTTGCATACTGCAGCTATAAAAATTCAGCAAAAATATCGTGGTTGGAAAGGGCGAACGGAATTCTTAAAGATACGCAACCGTATTGTAAAACTTCAGGTTCCCTGCTGAAGTGACACTTCCCCCTATTGCTTTTCTTAAATTGTTATTTGATAACATTCAGTATTTGATAACACTTCCCCTTATTTTTGTTTTGTCTGATTGAGCTATGTATGACTCAATGGAAAACAAAGCATAGTACACTGCTGCTGTATATAATTTGTACAATTTTGGTAGGTGCTGTGGTGGATTAAACTAGCTAAAGAAATTGAAAATTGAAATTGAAAATTTTGGTAGGTGCTGTGGTCTGTTAGTATTGTTCAGAAACAGAAACAGAAAATTGATGATTATGAATTATGAAACAGAAACAGAAAGTTGTTTGGTCTTTTTTTTTGTTTCTGCTATGCAATACCTGAATTTTGTTGGTTGCTTTTTCAAATATGCTAAATTCTTTTGTTCCCTCTTCAGGCACATGTTAGGGGTCATCAAGTCCAAAAGCAATATAAAAAAGTCCGACAATTGATGATTATGAATTTTTGCGCCTTGGTCAGACACAGAAAGTTGCTGGTGTTGAGAAAGCTCTAGCAAGAGTCCAATCCATGGTTCGGTACCCTGATGGTTATTGTTAGGGTCTAGGTTGTTGACACCCTTAATGCAATGCATGAGTCCCATCCTATACCCCCTGAAGTTTTGCTTCTCCCTTCCTTTCTCCCTATAAATGCAGGTTCACAACACAACTTTTGATTATTTTTATACAAAAGTTCTGCTCCTAAATGAAACAAAAAGTTTTTCCATGATGTTGTAAAGTTGAATTCCTTTTTCGAGCTAAATTTTATTTAATGCAATGCAGGAAAATTGTGGTGTTACTGTCGAATGCATTCAAGAGTAACAGTAAGTACCTCATCAACAGGCCTTTTGTATGCTGGCTTGTTGAGGGTACGTTTGGTAATCTGGATTGTTAAGTTATGCTCAGGTTCCCTCTTTATTGAACACTTTGTGTGACTCTGATATGTGACTTCATCCGTGTTGTCTTCAGATTGTGTTGATCAAATCGATGCTCAGAGAGTACTAGGCTATGCACTTTTCAAGGATGGGAAAAACACTAAACTCTCATATCCTTTGGAAAGCTTCCACGATGATGTGGCTGGTAGGAGCTTTCACAACGGGCGTTTTATTCAGAGGACGCGGGAGAAAGCTGGAACCTTGCCTAAGTAAACCTCTCTCATCTTGATAGTGCATTGATAAAACTGTTGTTTGTAAAGTATTGTGACAGATGCATCATGAGTACGCTGCTCGTTATTGTAAAATTAGGGGTATTAAGTCTGGAATAAGAAAAGTATCTTCCCTAGCTTGGTTCTTCCTTTTTGATGGATCAGCTTATTTACCTTTTGTTTCAATTTCATTTTCAGTGTCAAGTTGGAGCAAGGAACGGTTACATCCCTGCTTGAAGAAAATGGGACCATTAAAGGAGTTTCACACAAAAATAAGGCTGGTAAAGAACTGAGAGCATATGCACCCCTAACAGTCGTGTGTGATGGTTGCTTTTCGAACTTAAGACACTCCCTATGCAGTCCTAAGGTGCAGCTGTAGTCTTGTTCTACCAACAAATAATCATTCCAATGCATAAGAAAGTGTGCTTATCCTGATTTGCAACTTTCTTCAGGTGGAGGTGCCCTCATGTTTTGTTGGTTTGGTTTTGGAGAACTGTGAACTTCCATATCCAAACCATGGGCATGTTGTCCTTGGAGATCCTTCCCCCATCCTGTTTTATCCCATTAGCAGTACTGAGATCCGCTGTTTGGTTGATGTACCTGGGCAAAAAGTTCCTTCTATTTCCAATGGTGAAATGGCTCAGTATTTGAAGACTGTTGTAGCTAACCAGCTACTTCATCATCCTCCCCAGGTTTCGTACGCCCTTCACGATCAATAACTGGTAATTCTCTAGATATTAGTTATTTCCAACTACTTTAGATACAATTCTTTGTTCTATTATAGACTAAAAGTACGCTGCAAGTGCCTTTCATGATTATCAGTTTCTTTTCGTTATTATTATTAAACTTTGTAGGCATGCCTAGACAACACTCGTATAGTATTGGGTTTGGTTCTGCTTCGAACATTGAAACACTTGTTGCTGCTGCGGAGAGGAGGGACACTCCAATAGAGGTATTTTGCTTCTCAACTTCTTATTTAGCTTGCAGTGGTGGATGCATGAATCCAGCCACATTTGTCACTGGGCACAACAGATGAGAATTGCAAGGTACCTGTGTTATCTTCATCCTTTTGTTTCTGAATTAGTAATTGTAGTGTGCTCATACGAATTTACCATTGGTTGGTTGTTGATTTGCTTTTATTTTGGCTTACATTCAGGTAAACCTCTTTGTGGATCACTCTCAGGTGATGAATTTGGAATGCCTTCGTGGTCGTAATTTGGGTAACAACAATACATCTGTTCTCCAGCCTTCTTATTTTCTACTCTAAGGTCTTCCCATATCTAGCACCTCTTCACAACCCACTGTGGGGAGCATGTGTAATATGTAGGTTACCTCATTCTCTGTGCAACATATTCATTGATTTTGGAAAAGTATTTTTTGTACAATTATTTGAAGAACAACCTTACCATGAACTGATATTATTTATCTGTTCTTAGCCTTCTCTATAATTGCCTGAACCTTGCACTTTGCAGTGAAGTGAGTGGAGATAGGGAGGTTCAGAGAACTCTTAGCCTTCATTTGGTCAATGGAGCAATTTCATTACATAGACTAAATGACTTTTAGTATTATACTTTGGTACTCCCTTTAAGTTGATAATATGTTGTTAAATTTCAATAACATGCAACTTGAAGTGTACAGAGACCCACCCATAGGTTGTTTGTACGTTGAGCATTATGTTTGTGTTGCTTTTTTTACATTATGCACTGACATCTTAGGAGATAAGTGAACTGTAATTTTAATCTCCTGGGTAATCATTATGAAAAGTGAAATATTTTTTGGTCTGCATAATTGATCAAAGTGAACTATCAAAGAATAAGTTGATTCATAAGGGGACAAGAAGATTAAAGTCACTAGGAGCAAAACAGTATATGCAGAGTTTATCTTTTGTTGCACATGTTGACTCAGTTCTGGTATTATGGTTTTTTTGCAGGTGATCACAAAAGAATCTCTTGTAGCAACTCAGGTGAACCCTCACACTCTATTTTCATTCCTTTGTTAAGTCATAGTTATGTTTGCTGGATGTAATTTCATTAACATAGAAGTCTTAACTCATGTGCGATGAAAATGTGCTGATAATTGGATCAGGGAGTGCTACGCATAACTTGAGGGTACTTGGGGAAGGTGGCGATGGTGAGGTCCTCCCTTGGGCTCAAGACTTTGATTCTTGGCTCACCGAGTCTGGTGAATGGAAGGTAAATTCACATTTCACATGCGATTTATTTCATTATTTTGTATGAGAATTATATAGAGGTTGTTAAATAAAGAAGTGATTGTGAAAATGCAGGCATAGCGATGTGAATAACTTTTACCAGAAGGCGCCTTCTGCCAAAATGGCGCACCCATGGCCAGACCGTTTTTACCCGTTGCATGTAGCACTTGGTGTTGTAGGGGAAACTGCGAAGGTTGAATTGATCCATACTAGCTGGAGCCTTGGTGCACTTTCATACTCCTCTTATCGTTTCAAGACTGATTGATCTCTGATCTCCTATGTGAATGCTTTGAACATATTATGCACTTAGTATGTTATGAAAACATGACAATAATATTGAATTTCAGATGATGAATGCAAATGGTTTATGTATAAAGTTATGTTATGAACTTAGTATTTGTAAGTTTTCTTTTTATTTTTTGCATTCTTTTAGGATCATAATCTAATGTTAATATTTAGTTCAAGGTTAAAGCATATCTTAATGTGGCAATCCGTTGGCTCTTACAAAGCAAACCCAATGCCTAGTTTCTACCATGAAGGACTTCCACTTAAGGTTGAGCATAAAAAGGTTAATCTTGTTATTGTACATTAGTGTTATTTGTTTACATGTTTTTGTTTGGCGTCAAAACTTGACAAGGTTCCATTTTACGGTTGATTTTGTATTTATCTAGCATATAGTTTGTGAAATCCTATTCATCCCGGAGGCATGACACGCTAGCCGTGTCGTAGGCACGAGTACATGCCACATGGCAAGTGAAAAAAGTAGTTCTGAAATTTTTTGAGATTAGCATTTTTCATATTTTATGGGAGTAGCATTCACCACGTTCTCACCAGGAGTACTCTCTCTTTCACTGTGGTTTCTATGTTGAACCAAATGTTTTCTTTTTTTCTTAGATAAGATAAAATTGTTAAGGTTCAAAGAGAATACAACTGTGATTTTGCAGGTGTGGGGCTGTGATTTTGCTGCAGCAGCAAAAAAATGTAATTTTTTTTCGATTATATTAATTTGCAACGGTTTCAAACCCTCGCAACAAATCAGATTTCTTTTTTTTTTTGAATTTTGTTTTGACTGGCCACGGCTTAAAACCGTGGTACTTCATGCTTGCCACAACTTAAAACCGTGGTACTTCATGCTTGCCACGGCTTAAAACCGTGGCCATCGTGTTTGCAACGGCTTAAAATCGTGGTTAAATGCAGAAAATCATCAAGCGTAAAACCGTTGCTAATATGTGTTGCCACGGTTTATAACCGTCAATGGTGATTTAGCGACGCCTCAAATGGCCAGGCCTCTAAGCCGTGGCAATAGGTTACCCCCATGGTCCCAAACCGTTGCTGATGGGTACTTTTGGTGTAGTGGACTACGCCACAATACTTTAACCAGTGGAATGGTCTTATTAGATAGTACTTGCTCTCTTTGATCTAAAATTTGTACTGGTTCTTCGACATACAACAGATCTATTTTCAAATTTATTGATTGTTTTGTTAACACATGTGATGGGTCTGGTATATACTTTTGAAGCATATAAACATGGAAAACATCATGAAGTTGTGCCAAGTTTGGGGGTAGTGCCAACCGATAAGCTGTAAGACCCACACATTCTATAATCTCAAATAGTCCAATACACCGAGGACTTAACTTCCCATTTTTTTTGAATCTCATAACACCCTTCCACGGAGATACTCATAAGAAAACTAAATCACCTTTTTCAAACTCTAAGTCTCTTATTCTATTAGTAGCATAACTCTTTTGTATGTTTTGCGCTATCTTTAGCTTTTCTTGAATCATCCTGATTTTATCAGTAGTTGCTTGAACTATCTCTGGGCCTAATAATTTTTTCCCCAACTTCAGTCCAACACACAGGAGTTATGCACTTTCTACCGTATTAAGCTTCCTAGGGTGCCATATTGATACTAGCTTGGTAGCTGCTATTATAAGTGATTATACATCAAATAAAACTGATGTCACAACCATACACATGGCAAATATGGTCCATCATGAGGATCAAGTATCCTAAGACTAGGCCAATTCATAAAGCCCAAAAAAGGCTAATCCAATCATAAAAGCCCAAACTGGGCCCGTCAGAATGAACCATAGTAGGGCCCATATCTAGGCCCGGTAAAGTTCTCCCTTTATGAACGTTACAGAGAAAAAGAATTGTGGAGGGAGTTACGCCTCGGAGAATGTATCTTCATAAAGGAGGACATTGTTACAAGAAACGTCTTCTCTCATTGCGCCTCACATGCTTAAGTCATGTAGGAAATTAACAATGACAATTTTGGATGCATTAGTTTGGCGTCGTCTGTGGGAAACAACAGTTTCCATTCAAGAAAGGAGTTTGTAGTAGGAAACTTCCTCAGCCCTGATCAGAGATTGAAAACCTCTCAGGATAAATGGGACATTAAAAAAACCTCAACCTAGCAACGATCAAAACAATCTTCCAACTAATGAAGATGCACTGACAATGCTGCATGATTATAATCCAGCAACAACCATTGGGCCACTCGTGCGCGACAAAAGAAAGCCTCAGCATGTGATAACCCAAACATCTGATGGCGCCACCATGGACCCTTGTGTGGATCTACTCATGGCACAGATGGAAAGTATTATCAAAATGGTGGACAAACTCACCCAGGAGCGCGCTCAACCAACAGACCCTATCCAAGTGTCGTCCCAACAAAATTTTGCCAACCGAGTCTGGGAAAACAATGAACTTCCTGTAGAGCCTCAGCGAGTGAATCTCGAAAGCAGTGAACAACCGCAAGATAGCCCCCCGCAAAGTAACGAGACCCTTACTGAAATCCCATTCAAGATCGGGGTCACAGATCCTAACGTGATGTACGAACTAGCCATACCACCATTCTCCAACGCACTCATGGTGACTCATATGCCGAATAAATTAACCCCACCAAAGTTTGAAGCATAAGATGGAACCATCGATCCGACATACCATTTGCAACACTTTCACCACATGACAACGTTTAAAAGAAAGAACGAAATCCATCTTATACCGAACATTTCCGACTAGTCTCACATCCACAGTGATGAGTGGTTCAACTACCACCAAGGTCGATAGACTCTTTCCAGGCGCTAGCTACCGCCTTCGTCACAAGGTTCATCAACAGTCAACGGATGAGGAAGGGACCACACTGCTTGCTTCACATCAAATAGAAGCTCGATAGACAATAAGGGAATATGTCACTCATTTTACTAACGAGTTGGAAATGTCGACGGCTGCAATGACAACACAACCATTGCTATTTTTACCTTCGGACTAAAAAGAGGACCATGTTTTGATTATCTGAACCTAGACTCTACTGAAGATCGCCCAAAAGCACGTCACTTTCAAGGAGATGGTATCCACCGGGAAGAAGAACGAATCTGAGAGAGAAGGCCACTCAAAGAAGCAAGAAATGAGAGATGACAGACCCCGGGAGGAAAACGTTCAGTTAAAGAGCCATCGAACCAGTAGAAGGTGTGAATTCAACCAGCAAGAGCCCGGAAAGCTGTAATTGACAAGGCCCAAGCATGAACGGGTAACAAGTGCGGTGAAGAAGACGTACAAACCATAACAGCCTTGAAAGCAAGTCAAGCGAGCATAATGAAATCCATGGAGAAATGGGAAGACGTCAACTGGCCACTCAAAATGATAGGAGACCTAAAGGGTCAAGATAAGAGCAAGTATTGCTCTTTCCACAAATATCACAGGAACGACACAGTATATTGCTACAATCTGAAAGACAAAATTGAGCACTGGGTTCAAAGAAGACATCGAGTGGGCTGCCAGATAAGCAGCTCAAAAGGAAAGAGAAGGCGTACACCACTGCTGGATCAAAAGAGCAACCCCGAAAAATTATATATGCCCTACACTACATAGCTGGAGGAAGTAAACAGTCAAGCCAACCAAAGAAACAACCAATAACATCGCCCACTTGAGTTGATCTATATCAAAGTAGGAGCGAAAACACCATAAAGCGAGACCAGAAAAACTACTACGACAACTCACAACGGGTAAAGGCGGAAAACTTTGCACTTCAAGCGGGGATCAACCAACTGACATAATCTGAAGGCCTTACTGACAAATGCAAGATTGATCCACATTATCCACAACAAGGTCAATAATGCCTTCCCCACTACTGACAACGTAACTGACTTAAACAAATTTGACTTGAGGAATAAAACTCGATACAAGAACACATGAAAGCCTTGGCAGCCGGTGCTGATGTGAGCATGATTAGACAATTCGGTGTTGGGTTCTACTCGACTCTCGAAACCATCTGTCAAAAGCACGCACCCAGAGACTTGATCAAGAAGCATTCTGAGTTTATTAGCTACCTCACAACATCAATAAACGTAATGAATGACAATCAAAACTACAGGAAAATCATGAGGAAGAAGTTGCGATAAACAAGTTAAGACCACTCCAAGCAGAACAACACCAAAGCATACTCGAAGGCATTACGAAACAAAATCCGACAATCAGAGACAAATACCCTCCGATAACAAGGGCGTGAATGAATCAACTCCATATCGTCATAATAAACGACATCAATCAAAAAATAGTCTGAGAGATGCAATGCATATCCACAAACGGACTCTAGAACACATCATAACTTTATGGGAAGAAAATGATTGCTACCACTATAGAATGTTAAGCACCCGAAATGGGATTATCATTAAAACTCTGAGTTCAAGTCCTCCATTTTACGTCCGAGCAGTAAATTAAGGCATTTTAGCCAGACAATGTGAAACAATCGGCATGTCAAGCCACGAGCAAAATGTCAGGACGAATAAGTCAGACTCAAACCACAAACTTCTGGTCTAATCAACCATGAAGTAAAAGTTGGGACGAACAAGTCAACTTACTCGTAAAAAACTTCGGGTCGACTAATATGTCAGACCAACGAAGTAAAAGTTGGGACCAACTAGTCAACTTACTCGTAAAAACTTCGGGTCGACTAATATGTCAGACCAACAAAGTGAAAGTTGGGACGAACAAGTCAACTTATTTGGATTGCCTTCAAGTCGACTAATGTGTCAGACCAACGAAGTAAAAGTTGGGACGAACAAGTCAACTTACTCGTAAAAAAATTTGGGCCGACTAATGCGTTAGACCAACGAAATAAAAGTTGGGAATAAAAAGTCAACCTACTCGTAAAAACTTCGGGTTGACTAATACGTCAGACCAACGAAATGAAAGTTGGGACGAACAAGTCAACTTATTTTGATCATCTTTAAGTCGACTAATATGTCAAACCACGAAGTAAAAAATCTGGACGAATAAGTCAAGATATGTTCACAAAGCTTTCTGGCTCTACCAACGCGTCAAAATGCAGAATTTGTCTACAAGAGATCTGACACACGAGTCAAAACTTACTCAGAAAACTTTCTAGAGTGACCAAACATGTCCGATCACAAAGTATACATGCAAGAATCTTAACGAGTAAAAATGAACAAGTACAACTTCACAGCCTGATCGACAAGACCGAAGAAATAAAAACTTTTAATGATCAAACAAACGAGTGCAAGAAGCAAAAATACAGACAAACCTAAATAATCAAAGTACGGAGAATGCAAGTAATGAGGTGAGCACACACCTATCATATACATGTTTTTGGTTGCAACAAGCTCATTCTTAGCTGAGATGAGTTGTCCTTTAAAGGTTGTCAATATTGCGGAAATATCTGATTTAACCTCGTGAAGCGCAACTATTAATTGTTCTACTCATTCCTCAGCGATCTGATGGCTAACAAATTGCTCAATAATTGAACACATGACCTTATCATGACAAACATTTTCAACAGATAACTCCCTCTCCACCTCATCCAACCAAGTATGAACTCCATTTAGTTCAGCCACCAAAGACTCAAGCTTAGCTGCGGAACTATCTCGCGTAGCCTTGGCCTTCCTAAAAAAAGCTCGAACAACATCAGCTGCCCTCTTCTGCTCCGTGCACTGCGCTTTCAGCACGTCCAACTGACGAAGAATATGAGAAAACAACAATAATTGCACTGCCATCTTCCTCTCAATAGCAGTCACCTGTCTATGACCAGCCTGATCCCATCACTCCAGCATAAGTGAGGTGATTCATCCCATCCATTATATGCTAGGCCATAGTCGAGATGACTGCTAGGCTCCTGTACAAGCATCGGAAGCCTCTCTACCAACTGTCTATGCCATTCATTGATTAACTTGCGTGCACTATCCTATACGCCAATTTCAATAAACCAACAAAACTTTACATCCGACAATGTGGTTATCTTCCGAGTTGGGTTATTTCCAACCAATCTGCAGAAGATGAAACAAGAAGCACAGAAGACCCACCCCGGATGGCCGAAAGATTGGTCGAAATAGCAGCAACAACAAAACAACCACTTTTGCCTTCTTTCCATGGAGCAATAGTAGCGAGAGTAGAACGAGCAGTAGCGGCAGGAATAGTTAAACAGTAGTGGTAGCAGAAGCAGAAGTCGGACGAACAAAAGAACAAACTAGGAACTCCATTGTGTCATCGACAGAAATATATAAAGATGGAGGAGGAGGAATCCCCGAACTTTGACCCCGATCACCGACCTCCTGTTCGCACAGAGGACTAAATTTGAAGTCGGACACAGTCTTTGTCGTATTCGGATCCTTGGGCCACTTCATTACGAGCCGAAGCATTTTGTTGTCAATGACGCAAGGGTCATCATCCGACCACGCAACAAAGTTGGGCAAACTATAAGTTGAAAGGAGCATTTTCTCATTATCGTCCAACGGATTAGTTATTTCCATCTTGCTCATCTCCATCACCAAATTTATCTCATCGACCTCCTCGAGAGAGAGACCATCCTCCTTCTCACCCTTTTTATCAGTAGAACTTGGACGAGTAGCAGTCCAAGTAGTACCACGAGTACAATCAGAAAGTCATTTCCTCTTGGGAGCATGGCTAGAGCTTACCGCCAATCACTTTGAAGGACTGGTAGGCCTCGAAAGTTTCCTCTTCCTAGTGGTCGGACCAAAAACGTCAATACTAACAGGAGCATCGAGATCCGTAACAGCCCTGCCAGAGCTCACTTTCCCATCAACGCTAGCATCGCTAACACCAACAGGAACGACACGAGCAGCGATCTCAGCAGCTCAAGATTTAGTAAGTGAAACACATTCCGCCCCGTTCATGGTATACAAGCCACTACGTGCCACAATGTCTTCAGAAAGGAAAGCCTCTACAGGAACCACATGAAGCTTAAAAAAATGGGCACTGACCATCGGTTCTTCCACAGACAGTAGCGGGTCCATTTGTTTTTCAGGGTCTCGGAATGATCACCTAATTTGACGACCTCACAGGCAGTGTTCTAAAAAGCGCTAGGCGGTGGGCGGGCGGCGAGCAGGTGCCTAGCACCCAGAGGCCTAGGCGGTCTTAGGTTTTGTATTATAACTTTAATAATATATCAAAGTTAAGCATAATACCTTATCAATTACATCCAATTTAACGCCAAGATACATATGCAAAATTTAAAAACATGAAAAATTAACAATCATGAAAAAATTTTAAAACTCAAATGACTGAAGTTGGTCATGATGGGTACTTTATACAAAGTTGAATTTGAGGACAAATATCCAAACCTACTCTTTTATTTTTTTTTCAAATTGCATGAATAACCTCAGTCATGTTTGATAAAATCTACATTACTAAAATTGGTACCAGCAGATCCTTTGAGAATTCCATTAAGTAATCATCATTGCTACATTTAGATATATACTGAATAAAAAATAATTAAATTGTTTATTTCTAAAAAAAAGAGGAAAGAAAAATTAAATAAAAACACAATCAGCCTTATTAAAAAAATAAAAATAAAAAAATCGCCCAGGTCGCCCAGACCCACCCATACTGTCCAGAACCCGCCCAGCCATTAATCTGGGCATTTTTCTACCTTCTAGCGCCTAGGCCGATTTTTAGAACACTGCTCACAGGTGAAAATAGTTGGATTTGACAGAAGCATAAAACTAGAACTTGACCAGTCCCTAATGTCATCATTAAGCTTCCCAAAACAAATAGGAGAACGGAGGAAGTAAATATTCTTGGTCAACAACAGACCAACCACCAAATGCAGAATCCTAACAGTCAAGAAAATGCTAGTAAGGATGGCTCTCACGTAAATAAAATCCATAACCCTCCAACCATATGGCCCATCTGAGCAGGAGGAATGCCCAAAAAAATCTAAGTATTCCCAAAATATCTCTAGGATTGGGAATCGAAGTCATGACTGGAACATGCACGAGTAAAGTGCAATATAACCAACCCTTGGACGACAAAGACTATCCTTCTGCCTAAGCAAAACTATCTTGAGGTCGAACGACAGAGAATAGTCAGAACAAACAATGTCCAACGTCGCTTAAGAGACTTCTTGGGTGAAAAGTAAGCTTCACAAGCAGCAAGCACCTCACCATCCAGTATATCACCTGCAGACATCGTGAAGGGGTGAAAAAGCAAGGAAATGAAGAAGAAGGGAGAAAAATAAGCCCTAATTTCAAAGATAGCGTAAAGAGATAAACAAATCAATCACACCTCTTTTTATAGAGTCGAGCAATGAAGGGACCGTACATAGGACGACGGGCAAGATATGATGTCTGCACGAAATCCCAAAATACCTGCAAAAATTAACGGACGAACGAGAGATCGAAATACTAACCCACCAAAAAGCTACTGACAGCATTAAATGCGAGGCAATGATGAAATCGAAAGTCCACCATCGCCGAGTTGGTGACCAAATCAACATACCTAACTAGGGGGAGTAGCTGATGATACATCAAATAACACTGATGTCGCAACCGTACACGTGGCAGATATCGACCATCACGAGGATCAAGTATTCTAAGATCGCGCCAATTCATAAAGCCGAAAAAGGGTGAATCCAATCATAAAAGCCCAAATTGGGCCTGTCAGAATGAACCATAGTTAATGAGGAACGTTACAGAGAAAAAAAAGTCGTGGAGGGAGTTACGCCTCCGAGGACGTATCTTCATAAAGGAGGATACTGCTACAAGAAATGTCTATTCTCATTGTGCCTCACATGCTTAAGTCACGCAGGAAATTAACAACAACCATTATATAAGGTAAAGGGAACATTCGACAAAGGTATGCAACTTTAACTGAGTTATGTCCAGATTTATCTCCATCTCCAACTGAGTTACTGACTTAAGCATCGGAGTGTCTTCGGCCACAAAAAAGGTGGTATTTGGCAATCTAACATTTGTTGTGCATGTCATACTTACAGGAGACCGAATTTTGGATGCATCAAAAAGCAAAGTCTGTTAGTGGTAAGTGAACATCCCAACTACCTTGAAATTCCAATACACATGTTCGTAACATATCTTCAAGGGTAGTACATTCTGATTGCCTATCTGTTTGAGGATGAAATGCAGCATTGAATTTTAGAAAAGTTCCCATAGCTTCTTGTAAGCTAGACCAAAACTCAGACGTAAATCTTGGATCTCTATCTAAAACAATTGAAACATGTGCACCGTGTAATCTATCAATCTCATCAACATAGATTTGTGCCAATTTAATAAAACTGAAAGTAGTCATTATTGGAATGAAATGAGCTGATTTGGTAAGTCTGTCAACTATCACCCAAACAGAATCATGTCTTGTTTGAGTATGAGGTAAACCATTACAAAATCCATTATAACATGTTCCCATTTCCATTCAGGAATAGGTAGAGGTTGTAGTAAACTTGTGGGGCATTGGTATTTGGCCTTAACTTGTAGGCAAATCAAACATTTTCACACCAATTCTGCTATTTCTCTATTCATTCCATCCACCAATAATGCTCACGTAAATCATGATGCATCTTAGTACTTACCTGTGTGCATAGCATAAACTGAACTATGAGCTTCCTCCAGAATCTCTCTTTTCAAATTATCATCATTCGGAACACATAACCGAGTCCCAAACATTAATACACCTTCATTTATAACAATAAATTCTGATTGGAAGCCACTTTTCACTTCATCCTTGAACTTAAGTAGTTGTGGATCGAAACTCTGAGCCTCTTGAATTTTATCAACTAGCATTGGCCTCAAGTTGTGTCGTTTCCCACTGTCGAATCAACTCTTAGAGATCTCAAATATGCAAATAAGTTCATTTGAATAGCTCGGAGGTGCGCTAAACTTCCCAACGACTTTCTACTCAAGGCATTAATTATTATATTAGTTTTTCTTGGATGATAGTGAATTGCACAATCATAGTCTTCAATCAATTCCATCCATTTTCGTTGTCTCAAATTCAGTTCTTTTTGTGTGAATATATATTTCAAACTCTTATGATTAGTATAAATTTAAATGTCTCACCATAAAGATAATGTCTCCATATCTTCAATGCAAAGATAATAGCAGCCAACTCAAGATCATGTGTAGGATAATTACGTTCATGAGTTTTCAATTGTCCAGATGCATAAGCGATAACCCTCCCATGCTGCATCAATACACATCCTAAACCATGAAAAGATGCATCACTATAAACCACAAAACTTCCATGTCCTGAAGGAATAGCTAACACGGGTGTTGAAACAATCAACTCTTTAATTCTTCAAAACTTTGTTCACACTCATCAGTCCAAAACTTTCATGAACGACTTATACTTTGATATTTGTTTCCTAGTAGGAGTCAATGTGATGCTGGCCTGCATGTCTTAGGTCAAACTCCTAGATGCTTGCCTTATTTGGTCTTACGAGTACAGGGCTTAGCCATATGACTTATAGGCTTAATAGGGCCTTGTTGATTGGGTCCAACCTCCTGGTATCCGCCTAAGTGGGCTTGGAGTAATCTAGGTTTTGTTTTCTGGCCATTGGGCCGGACTAGGGCAGGTGCTCACTTGGAGGCCCGTGCTAGCTCGATCATCGTGACACGTCTACAGTGTCTACACTGGACGGTTCGGTGTATCATCAGTCATTCCCCCTGAGTTAGTGGGCCAGCTTGACAGTCTACTAAGTCACTTCATGAGGGAACTGTACAGTCGTGATGACTGAGTCTGAAACATTTCCTCGAGTGGCGCACATCATTAATTGAGTACGTGACTGCTCAAAAAAGGTGTTAATCCTCACTTTTAGTTAAGTTTTATTCTCTGTGGAGTTGAGTTTCTTCACTTCTGCAATTCCTCAGAGACTCTGCTTTGTTGCTCTCTTGCTTCTACATTCCTGTTTCCGTTTTCGCAAGTGTTAATGGAAGGTTCATAAGTTCTTCAATGGCGAATAGGAGTGAACTCAATCCCACTAAGAAGCTGGCCCTCTCTTGTTATGAGTTTTTCATGGACAAGTTGGTCGAAGAAACTGGTCTAGCTAGTCTTCGAGATAAATACAAGATTTTCGAGGACCTAAAGCTTGGCCCCGTTGGGTTCTGATCGAACCCCACTAAGGCCTCTGAAGGGTTTCATCATTTTGCATAGGGGCATGCTTCAATCAGGACTCCACTTCCCCGTCTCTGGATATACTTGGCGTTTCTGGCAAATCTATGCATTTCGCCCGCTCTGATGGTGCCGATAGGGTACAGAACCTTGATCGTCGTTCTCATCAAGGCGAAGGACACTGAACTTTGATTGACTACGAAGGTGATCTATCTGCTAACTTCTCCCTGTTTGAACGATCACGGGGCCTGCCAGCTTCATACGCCAGTTTGTTTGGGTTATCTACCAGACAATTACAAGTTTTGGCAGAAACATTGTTTTCTAGCTTTTTCAAACTTTTCGTATTTTATGCTGGAGGGTCATCCGCTTGTCAAACATTTCCGACTGGATAGCAGTAAGTATAATGTTTATTTTCTTATTTATTGTCCGATCATTGTGGATGTTGCACCAAATTGTTGTTCATCTTTCTACCGAGAATTATTCTGCCCCAGTTTTTTCTAAGGAGGTGACAAAGTTCAACGAGCTGGATTTTATGCCCATCAAAAATGTTATGTAGCCGAGCAACATCGCGTGGAGTGAGCTATTAATTTTCATGAGGCTCCCACTCTTTTCAGGATGTCGACCAAAGAGGAAGCTGAAGATGCCTAGCCCAACCAAGAAGGCATAGTGGATGCAGCTCTGCCACCTAGTATTCGACCCAAGAAGAAGCGGGCAAATTCTAAGGCCGCTCTCTCTTCTCAACCACTGACTCTTCTGGAAAAGGAGGTGACTATTGCGGAGCAGGGGTTGGCTCAGTCTGCCAGGGAGATGGTTCTGGAGAATCAAAGCGCTTCGCCTGAACTTCCTGTCCCTGCCATTGACTTGGAAGGGGATCATTCAAAACTGGCAGGTGTTGGTGTTCTCGGCCAACCGAGCGCAGAGCAAGCTGAGCTTCCAGACATCCCATCCACGCGGGCTGCAGTGGTTATATTTGGTGGAGATGGTGAATTTCTCCTCCTCAATCTGTCCAATCTTCGAATGTTGCTCCCGCTAATTAAGTTGCTACGCCTGTTCTTCCTCCCCGTTCTGCTGAAGCGGTCACTCCAAAAAGTGACTCTTCTCCCTCTCTCCCGCCCACAGAACTTGATGCGGATCATCATGGTGCACCCCAATCTGGGACGATTGCGGCTGGGAAACAGAAATCCGCGAAGAGGCTCCTGGCACTCTGCTGACATCCAAGGGTGGAGCGGGAGAGTTTTTGGATCAGAGTGAGCTGCATCCTGCTGCCTGAATCGTTCTTCCTGGTCCGGAGTCTAGTGCACAAGGCTGACACCTGGAAGTAGACGCACCGGTTGTTTCAAAGCGGAAGATCTGCAAACGGTTGAAGTGGATGAACTATCTGGAACCGGTGTCAGAGGGGTGATGATGGCGGAGCACGCCGATAAAGGACAGAGGCACTTGATGCTAGGGGTGGCCTTGTTGAATCAAGCTGCCATGGCTGGGACTGAAGTGGAGTCAACACGTGATAGAGTGTATGGCATAGATAAGACTTTTTCCTATTTGCAAAAATCGTGCTCTGATGCACATTATTGAATTAAGTCCCTAAATTAGCAGTTGAAGGAGTCTGTGCTGAGATAGATTCTGCCACGCGGACAGACATTGAAGCCAGGCTGGAAGCTTTAAAAGCTTAGTTGGACTCTTCCAGGGCTCACTTGGTGTTCGTTGAGGCGGACTTGGCCAAAGCTTGATTCGCCATGGGTGGCGTTGAGGCTGAGTTGGAGTGTGTTCAGGAAAAGCTGAGGCACGCTCAGGAGGTTGCGAATAAGGCACAAACCAAATTGCAAACTCAAGTAGTTGAAATGAAGCATGTTGATTCTGAATGGGATGCCTTATGCCAAAATCTTGAATCTGAAGTCGCTCCCGACCTTGACTGTGTCTGCAAAGTGGAAGATAAAGCGGCTTCTACGCTGGATAAGCTCAGCCCACTGAGGAGCAACTGACAGAGGAGCAATCTAAGGCAGTTGCACTTGCGACCGGGCTGGAGAAGACGAAAAAGAGTTTGGCGGAGTCTGAAGCCCGCGAGCAGAAGCTGCTTGAAGGTCAAGCGACTTTGGATTTCACCCAGGTCATCAAGAGTAGGCTGGAGCTGATTGAAGATGACCACCCTAATCTTGACTTCACTTATTACAAAAAGGTTGCTTATGTGAAGTTTGAAGAGTAAGAATCTTCTGACCCGACGCTTTCAGACGACGATCCAGAGCCAGCTCTTGAGGTCACTGTTTTGTCGCTCTCATATCTCCTCTGATGTATCAGGCCTCACAGCCATTGAAACTGGTGCTCCAAAACTGTAATTTTGGAATCATTAATGGAAGAAAATTTTGTTGAATAACTATCTGTACTTATATTTTATAGACTTTTCTTGTTGAATTTTTTTTTGGTCATTTCGCCATGGTGTTGGTCTGCAAACATGAAATTTCGCTAAGTCTGGGATTGGTGTAACTAACTCATTCCTGTGAGTTTTGATTACTCAACTTGTATGTGCTACTGAAGCCAAACGTTCTTAGTTTAGACTCTTAAAGGATCCAGAGGTGGTCAAGTTGTCCACCATTGTCTATGGTCAGACAATGATCCCTGGCGAACCATCTTTGTCCGCTCTTGGCGGACTAGGCGTTAAAGTGGACCAAGATTGTCTTCATCAGTCTTACAAACTCACTATATTTTGAGCAAGTTCGGCCATCACTGTCTATGGTCACACAATGATCCCTGGTGAGCCATCTTGATCGGGCTTCATGAGCTCTGATTAGACTCCCAGTTTCTAAGTCGTCTTTATCCACTCTTGGCGGACTAAGCATTAAAGCGAACCAGAAGTTGTATTCATAAGTTTTAATGAACTGACTAAACTTTGGTCAGGTTCGGCCATTATTGTCTATGGTTGGACAATGATCCCTGGCAATCCATTTTGATCAGACTTTCTGAGCTTTGACTAGACTCCCACTTTTTAAGTCGTTTTTACCCACTTTTGGCGGACTAGGCATTAGAGCGGACCAAGAGTTGTCTTCATCAGTCTCAGCGAACTGACTAAACTTTGGTCAGGTTCGGCCATCATTGTCTATGGTCGGACAATGATCCTTATCAAGCCATCTAGATTAGGCTTCATGAGCTCTGACTGGAGTCCCACATTCTAACATTCTTTGCCCGTTTTTTACGGACTAGGCAATAAAACATACCAGAAGTTGTATTCATTGGTATTAACGAACTGACTAAACTTGGGACAGGTTTGGCCCTTTCATTGTCTTCTCTGGGACATTGTTGGAGCTCTACTCTTTTGAATCCACTTATGGTATTGATCACTTTCTCGCGATAAGCCAGCATTCTAGGATCTTTGCTACTGAACTCTCCTTTGACCTGATTGACTACAATTCGAGAGTCGTTGTACATGGTCAGCTCATCTATTCTGATCCCCTTGGCGAGCTTTAGGCCGAACAAGAGGGCCTCGCACTCTGCTTCATTGTTGGAGGTGAGGAGGCCAAACTTGACAGTTTTTTACAGATTCACCTCGTCTGGAGAGTGGGGAGTGATTCCAACTCCACTTTCAATGAGTGTGGATGACCCGTTGTAGCACAGGATCCATCCCTGGTCATCTGACCTCTTTTCCTGATTGTCTGATTCTTATTCTCCACCGCCAGTTAGTTTAGCGATGAAGCTCTCCAATGCTTACGCTTTGATGAATTTTCTTGGGGCATAGTTGATATCAAACTGCCCTAGTTCAACTAACCATTTAACCATCCTGCTTGAAAACTCAGGCTTGTGCAATATTGTGCGGAGTGTATGTTTAGACAAGACCGTTATAGAGTGGGCCTGAAAGTAGGGCCACAGCTTCCTGGAAGAGACGACCAGCGCCAAGGCTAACTTCTCTAGGTCTAGGTACTTTGTCTCCGCTTCCACAAAGGTTTTGCTGGCGTAGTATAATGGTTTATGTACTCCTTTATCGTTTTGAACAAGGGTTGAAATGATAGCATGCTTTGAGACAGATGGATACCAGTAAAGTGTCTCTCCTGGTATTGGTTTTGAAAGTAACTCGGTACTTCCATATATGCTTTCAAGCTTTGGAAGGTTTGCTCACATTCTTCATCCCTATTGAACCCTTTTATTTTTCTTTAAAATTTTGAAGAAAGTGAGACATTTGTCGGATGATTTGGAGATGAACCTGTTGAGTGTTGCCACCCTCCCAGTTAGGCTCTGAAGTTCCTTAACGGTGGTCGGAGACTTCATATTGAGAAGACCTTGAATCTGCTTCGGATCGGCTTCTATCCATCTTCGGTTCACTATATAACCCAGAAATTTGCCTAACTCAACCCCAAAAGTGCATTTTTGTGGATTGAGCTTCATTTGGTAGTTGTGAAGCTGACTGAATGTTTCAGCAAGCTCGGCAGTGTGAACTGGACTACGAAGACTTTTGACTAGCATGTCGTCTATATTAGGGTTGGGCATTTCGGACCAAAACCCGAATCGAACCGAAAATCAACCCAGCTCCATCCGATTTTTGTTTATGTTATAATTTTGTAGTCCGGTTGTTCGGCCTGACCAAAATAATTCGGTCCGGTCCTCGATTCCAGATTTCAGAGCCCGCAGTTAACTGGCCCGGCTCGAGTTTCATTGCATTCCATTTGTTTTCATTTCATTTCAGTTTTCAACCATCTCATCTCCTCTCAATTACATATTTTTTCTCACACAAACTTTTCATCTAAACAGGTAATCTTCTTCTCAAATTCATTTCGTCTCAGTTCAACCCTTTCATATCTCCTCTCAGTTACACTCTCTCACCCATACTCATCATCTAAACATGTATCTTTTTCTCAGTTGATGTAGGGGTTGAGAACTCATTTGGATCACCACCACCTAATGACTGAACCGCTTCATTATCGACTTCCAACCTCAGGGTTTGATGACTAACATCAACTGGCATAAATTAAAGATCAGTGGGCATGGAGGAATGAATATCATACAATCTAGACAAAAGGAGGATATGAAGGTAGCTTATATAAGAAAAAAAAGGAGAGGTGGGACTTTGTAGCCATGTTAGAGAAGGCAAATTTGAAAAAAGAAAAATTGGGATGTAAACATGTCATGAAATGAAAGGAAGAAAATTGTAGGCTTTTCTGTCGGTGTTGAATTGATTTGGTTTGGATTCAAGTAGTTGCATTGTTTGGGTTGATTTTGATTTGGTTTTGAATCACAGAGTTTCAAAAAATCACCCCAACAATCTGTCGGGAGTTAATCTCATATTCTCTTAGTACTGTGGAAGGAACATTTGAGAAGGCATCCTCACAATTGATTGGTAAGTTTCATTTTTGTTTATTGAGAAGGCATCCGTCTTGGTGAAAAATAGGAATGGGAAGTGAAGAGTCTTTGTGGATTATACAAAGCTAACAAGGCTTGTCATAAAGACAACTTTTCAATCTTGCTGGCGACCGGATGCCTTCTCAATCTGGCTGGCGACCGTACACTAGGAAACACATAACACAAACTGGCTGGCGAATACAAAGCTAGGATGCATAGTGGCAATTTCTTGGTGATGCATAGTGGCAATTCTCCACAAAGACCCAAACTGTGATTGTTAATTGTCCAGCTGTTTTAATGATGCATAGTGGCAATTTCTTGCTGACGGCTGGTCTCCTCGAATGGTCCCTTCCGCCTGATTGGCGGGGTACTTGATGCACTTATTCAAAGTGGAAACTACTGTATCCATCTGATGGAGCCAACGCTTTCCCAATATGATATTGTAGGTGGATGGGTCATCGACCACCATTACCTCTTGGAACAAGACTTTATGTGGTTTTGGCTCTCCCGCCACCACCGTCAGCCTAATCTTCCCGACAGGGAAGCACTTTTCCCCACTAAATCCAATCACAAGGTGACGGGCGGGCTTCAAGTTCTCCTCTTTGAGCAGCTTGCTACAGAATGCATTGAGGAACGGGACGTTCAGGGAGCTCCCTGTGTCTACCAAGGATCTATTCACTTCCCACTTCACTATGAGGATGAAGATAACCAGGGCGTCATTATGAGGAGGGTGGACGCCCAGAATGTCCTTATCTGTAAATGTCAGCGAAGGGATCAGGTTTTGAACACGAGCATATTGCACTTGTCGATCTTTAAGGTGGATTGATTCTGCATCTCGCAGAGCGTCCTTTTTCAGGACTTGTTGGACATCTTACCTTTCGAACACACCCCGTGCAAGACGTATACAACACCCATCGCCTTCTCGTCAATTTCTTTGACGGCTTTTTTTTCCTGTGCTCGGTCCCGTCTCCTATCTGGGCTAAGGAACACTTTGAGTTTCTATTTCTTGATCCAATACTCAATCTTGCTTCTGAGATTCTTGCAGTTTTCAGTGTCGTGGTCGTTGTCCTTGTGAAATGAACAGTATTTTCCATTGTCTCGCTGGGTGAGATCTCCTCAGAGTTTGGAGGGCCACTTCACTTCTCCCCAATTTTTAATGGTATTGAGGATGTCTGACAAGCTGGAGTTGAAGGGAGCGTAGGATTTGGATTTGAAGAAGTTGGAAGCTTTACCATGCCTCTTTCGGCCAAAGTCTGGCTTACTATCACTCTATTCCCTCTTGTTCTTCTCCTCTTCCTCCGGCTTTCTCACTTCCTTTTTCTCTTGAGGGCTAGGGGAATTTTTTTCAGTTTCTCCCCCATTTTGGCGGCCCACATCTCCTCAAGGGTGATGTGTTTTTAGCGCTATTTAGCAAGTCAACCTATCCGTCAAAGGCTCCAAGGTGAGGAAGTTGTAGAATTGGCCTACTCTTAAACCTAAAGCGAAAGTTGTGACTAAGGTTCCATCCATTAGACTTAACTCATCATTAAAGCGAGTCATGTACTCCCTTAGTGTTTCGTTTGTCTTGTTCTTGAGGTTGAGCAAGTAATGCGGGCTCTTTCTGATCCATTGGCTGCTGAAAAAACGATGGATAACGCTTTGGCTAGCGTCTGAAACGAGTCAAAAGACTTTGGAAGAAGACTGTGAAACTAGGTCAGCTCCGCTTTCATCAAGCTGGTAGAAAATGTCCGGAGCATTACTATTTCATATCCTTCTTTCAGTGCCATCACATGATGGTAATGGCGCAGGTGGTCGGACGAGTCTGTTGTCACGTCATAGAATTCCAGCTTTGGGGGGCTGAAATATTTGGCAATGGCGCATTCATGATCTGATCCGTGAACGGGGGGACGGTGAGGTTGTACAACATATCCGGATTGGTAGCCCTAAGTCCGAAGGGATTTGTGTATTGGGCTTGTTAGCCGTAAATGTCCAGTTTCCATGGACTACTCTAGTCCCCGGATTTTTTCCATTCCTGGTCCCATGAAAACTAGAAGGGGCATTGTGGCTTTCCTGAACGTGCTCTCTATTTTCTTGCGGAGACATGGCTATTTCTGTTTCCCCATCACCGCCTGCGGGTGATGGGTTCTAATGAGAAAGTATCTCCACCACCCGAGCGATTTGCTGCACTTTGATGAAGAACTGATCCACCCTAGAGTTTGTCATGGCTGCAACCGGCGCAAGAGCCCGGGGCGATTCTCCCCTTGTGGCTAGCACCACCAGAGCTGGTGGTGTTGCACCGGCTCAACGATCTCTCCATTAGTATGAGACCTTGTGGCTACCATATTTCTGGACTATAATGAAGGGATGTTAATTATCTATGTTCTCTTAGGAACTTCGCTGTCCCTGCCAACGGCACCAAACTGATAAATCAATTTTCGTTCTCCTTGACCTGCACAAAGAACACACGTGACCCAAATACCACCGTTGTGGCAGTTGATGGCACTCCGATGCTAAAGTCAAACAAGGATTGAGAAAAGTGTAATGCTTGAAATTGAGTTCTGTAGCATACCTTAGTTCCTCAATCTTGTTCTTTATTTATCATGCGAGAGTCTTTGTTCGGTTATGCCTTTGATGGCGTGGTTTAGGGAAAGATATTTGTTAGAGATCCTTTCCTTGTCGAGTGTTGTCCATGCAAGAGAATTTTCATGCACGACTTATACTCTGATATTTGTTTCCTAGTAGGAATCAATGCATTGTTGGCCTGCTGTCCTAGGTCAAACTCCTAGATATTTGCTTTATTTGGTCATACGAGTACCAGACTTGACCATATGATTTATGGGCTTAATAGGGCCTTGCTGATTGGGTCCAACCTGCTGGTACCTGCCTCAGTGGGCTTGGAGTAATCTAAACTTTGTTTCCTGGTTGTGGGCCGGACCAAGGCAGACGCTCACTTAGAGGTCCGTGTTAGCTCGATCATCATGACACATGTACGATGCGGATTACTGAACGGTTCGGTGTATCATCAAATGTTGATAGAAACTTTATCTCTTTTACCATTGTTAGCAATTCCGCCTAGGACAAACTGGTGGTTGCTAATTTAACATTAACTGGTGCATTTATAGCCGCATATCTTTTGAATAGAGTTAATTCAAAGAATGAAACTCTTAGACCTTGGCAGGTTTAAAACCTGAGGGATGCATGGCACATGTGGAAAATGACCGCGATTATTATCATACTAGGGTATTCTTCATGTCATTGGCACGATAAAAATTTAACATGATAATAGAGTTTATTTTACTTTATTTTTCTAGCATTAATACCCCATTATAACTTGAAGAAAAATATATCATTGATCACCCTTAAGTTTTCATCCTTCATACTTACATACCTAATCACCACCATCAACAATTGAAGAAAAATAAATAAAATATCAAAATGTTGGGTATGGGAATCAAACCCATGCACTCTTGGTGCTTTAAGTTTTTTATGATTCGTTAGATTATCACATTTGGGTAAATCTCAACCGTCTTTTATCTCCAACCTCAAACACCATCCTATTCTGTAATATACACTAAGGTATTCCCCGTGTCGTTGACACAATAAAAGTTTAAAACCTGTCAGAATATAATCACCATTGAATTTTCATCCTTTATACTTACATGCCTAATCATCACCATCAACAATTGAAGAAAAATAAATAAATAAATGTTAAAAAATGTTGGGTATGGGAATCGAACCTATGCATTCTTGATGCTTTAAGTTCTATATGTCGTTAAATTCATATATTTGGTTAAATCTCAGCCGTCTTTTATCTCCCATCTCAAACACCATCATGTTTGTAAATATAATTTATCATCTTGATCAAGGATAAATAGAAAGTTGTGATGTCAGAACTTTTTTCTTGAATCCACAAACATCATTACCCCACCGGGAACAATTAGATCTTATTAATGAAGATGTTCCACCACTTGATCACATATGTCCCACTATTGATCAAGTAGGGACATTCATATGGTCAATTACAAATAAAATTCTAAAATTACCCAAAGAATATTTATGAAGCAATTCAAAGTAAAGCATCTACACAATGGCTTCAAGCTATGCCAGAGGAATCAGCCTCGACAGAGGCCAAACAAGTTTGGAAATTACTTCATTTGCCTACAAATAGAAAGCCCTCTGCTAAATAACACCATTATTTATACTAATGGACACCACTATCCACTTTTTTTATCTACTGAAGAACACCACCACTATATAAAAATAAAAAAAAATAAAAAACCCTAACCCCAACCTCTTATCCTCTCTCCATTTCTTCTCCATCATCCACCACCGCCAACTTTCATTATCTTCCTTCCCTTCACCACCACCACCTCGCCACGGCCACCTCTCCTCCTCTTCTTCCTTCTCCTCCTCATTCTTTTTCTTTTTCTTTTTCTTTTTCTTTTTCTTTTTCTTTTTCTTTTTCTTTTTCTTTTTCTTCCTCTTCCTCTTCCTCTTCCTCTTCAATCACACCACCACCACGCCACTGCCACCTCTCCTCCTCTTCCTTTCCTCTTCCTCTTCTTCTTGAATCACCACCACGCCACCTCTTCTCCTCTTCTCCTCTTCACCACTTCCACCACCTTGCAACCGCCACCTCTCATCCTACCTTTTACCATCTTTTTTTTATTCTCTGTATTTTTTTCTCCACTTTTTTCCCCCATGTTTTTCTTCTCTCTCGTGGCGGTTTCTCAGATTGGAAAACCCACGCCTGCAGAGATTTGGGCGAGTGTGGGTTATCATCTCTTCTAAAGTCACTCAAATCTGTCCGATAAAGAAAACAGATGGTCCTATACCAAAAACACAACAAATGACTGACACAACAGCAGATTTCTCATATAGGAAATGTGTCAATGGTGCAGCAAGAACACAGTTACCACCTCAGTTTGTAAAAAGAATGCAAAAAACTTCGACTGTAAACGCCTCAGATTGTAAAAAGAATGCAGAAAGCACTAATTTCGACTATAAATGTTGATCTTGTTGATAGCCAATTGTAAATGTTGTTGTCTAATCATAGATGCCCATATGTTTAGTTTGTATATATAGAAATTTTGGGATGTTGGTTATATAATGCAGTTAGCGCCCATATGTTTAGTTGTATATATAGGAATTTTGGGATGTTGGTTATATATTGTAGTTAGCTTGTGGTTCCTGCCTAATCAAACTTGTGAATTAGTTTTCTCTTTAGACTAGATGTCAAAGTCTTTTGTGAGTATTTGCAATTGCATTTTCATTGCTTATAATATTTGCATGCATAGTATATAAACACACAACAAAAGCACTTCCATTTGCAGTTTCATGCAAGCTACACACTCACATTCGCAGACTAAAATTCGAATATAATACATAAAATCGCAGTGGCTCATGTGACCTTGTCCAAAATCAAGTTTTTGCCCAAACATAGTGAAACGTGCGAGGCTAAAACACATCCTCGCAGGAGCCGTTGCGTTTGGTTAAAAACCAGACTCTGTCCAATCTTTTGTTTGAGCCAAATTTTAATTTTTTGTAATTTCTATAGTTTTGGTACACTATTAAGAGATAAAATCTATTGTCAAAACATATTTTTGATATTATCTTCAAGCATCCATATTTCTTGTCCAAAATGTGGTTTAACAATAGATTTTATTTGTTAAGAGTATATTTAAACCATAAAAATTACAAAATTTTAAAATTTGGTTCAAACAAATAAAATTTAAAAAAATGGACAGAGTCTGATTTTTACCCAAATGCAGTGGCTCCTGCAAGGATGTGTCTTGGCTTTGCACGTTCCGCTGCGTTTGGGGAAAAAACTGATTATGTTTCAAACAAATGCAGAATTTATGCGATTGTTAAGATCACATTCGCAGCCAGTTGTTGCGATTTTGATTATTGAGCTCACATGTGTCGTTGCGTTTGGGTATCTCAAGGAAGGATTAGTCGTTGTCCTCCTATTATTTCTACTTTTTCCTTTGTTTATGAGATTCAAGCAGCCTTTTAGGAAATGCTAATGCATACATGCGAAAATCACCATGGTTGCATAATCACAAGAAAATTACTTAGGAAGACAAATAGAATTGTTTGAGAAAACAAATGTCTTTTAAGTTGAGCATTATAAAAGGGGAGTAATCTATTAGTATTCATTAGCGGCCAATGTTCAAGAAGAAAACTTAGACGATGAATTGAGCTTCAGATGATGAGGAATTGGATAAAAGGGCCAATCGAAAGACGACTCTTTCTGGTATGAGGACCTCCACTCGTCATCATCTTCAGATGATGAGGAAGACGATGATGAGGAAGAAAAGTCAGAGGAGGAAGAGGACAATTAACCATCATCGTTCTCTAATGAGGACGATGATGATGATGGTGGTGGGAACTCGTTAGTGGACTACTACTCCTTCGATGAAGAGGGCCGCCAACGTCACCCCCCAAAGGACTTTGTTGAGCGTTTCCAAGACAATTAATGTATTTTTTGCATTTTGTTTTGTAATATTTAAAAATATTAATGTTTAATAATTGTTTTCGTGTTTTTGTATTGTAATATTTTTTTTTGCATTTCTAAAATTCCAATTTGTCTTTGTTAATTCATGACATTTTGTTGCGAAGAAAATAAGAGAAAAATGAGGAAATAAGAGAGGATAAGAAGAAAAAACACATAAGAGGAAAGAGGAGAAGAGAGAGAAAAGGAGGAAGTAGAGGGGGAAGCCAACGGTGTGGTGGTATGGTTGATGGTGGCAGGGTGGTGATGGTTATTGATGGAGAAGAGAGGTTAGGGTTTTTTCCTTTTTTTTGGTGGTGTCCTTCAGAAAGTAAAGGGTTGGTGGTGTCCATCAATAGAAGTGGTCATGTTATTTAGCAAGGGCCAAATAGAAATGTTATTGGGTGTAAATTGTTATTAAATTTTTTCAATGTGAATGGATTAAAAAAATATATAAATATAAAGCCATTTTAGTCGCTAAGGAATTTACGCATTAACCTCAGATACATATGATGGTAGTTAGTAGTTACTAGCAAGCAGTAAGGTCCACATCTATTAGAAGAGTGATGCCCATGGTGACAAGAATGGATTTTAAACTGCATCAATTCGATGTAATTCCTAAATTTCTCGATTGAGATTTAAAGGAAATAAATATATACATGATCAAACGAAATAGTTATCAGGTAAAAAGGCATGAGGACAAAGTCTAGAAATTGAAAAAAATAAATAAAAAATAATCTCTCTATGGAATCTTCTAGGCAATGATAACACTATGGGGATTTCATCATTATTTCAAGATCATGCCACGTTTAGGGGTAGGCAAACTGGTCGAGGAACTGCGGATCCAAACCAAATCGGGTCGTTTTGCTCCAAACGGTTGGGTTTTTATTTTATAAATTAATAAACGGATCGGTTCGGTTAGGAACCGTTCTGTTCGAAACCATTCTAGAACGGTTCGATTCCGATTCCTAAATTATAATTTCAAACGGTTCGGTTTTGATGGGGTAGAAAAAAAATTATTTCTAACCCTGACACCCCCAAATCCGATCCTCCACCCACGACGACTGCACGATGCACCCAGCCACCCACGCTGTCCACGATCTGATTTCTAACCCTAAGTAACCCTAACAATCTGATTTCTCTCACTTTCATCTCAGATCTTCTTCCCACAGCCACAATCCCCAACCCTCCTCACTCCTCAGAAATCTTTCAACAAACCCACACTCGGTGAGACTCGATCGATTGTGTTCTTTAGAGATTTGTTACATTGATTTTTAGCTCAAGATCTCAGTACCATCATCACATAACGAAAGGTTAGCTTCCAAAACCGAGAACTTATAGTTTCTCTTCGTCTGGATTTTGTTTTCTTTGAATGAACTTGTTGTTTATCTGGCCAAAAGCATCATTGTTTCTTCTTTTTATCTTTAATCTTAAAATGGGTTTTGTTCATTCTTTAATGGGTTAGTTTGGATTCATGTGTTGTGGTTTATGGAGGATTTTGAAGGGTTTTTGTCTTGGAGGATTGTGCAAATTTGGGTAGTTGGTATGTTGGTTTTGATTGTTATGTGTTTGTAGAAATGTCGGACTGGCATTTTGGGGTTGTTACCAATTTTCAAAAAGTACTAAATGATGTATAGATGACGATGCTATAGGCATTCCATGAATTGATCTTGATGTATACCAACACTTTACTTTAGTTGGTAGGTTGTTGTGTATGTAAAGTGCCAAATCTTTTGTCTGTATTGAGTTGTACTACAGTGCCCGGTGGGGTGCCCGGTGGGGTGCCCGGGGTTGTGCCCGGTCGCCACCAGGGACCGTCCACCTGCCTCGAGATGTGAATTATTTCACATCTCGAGGTAGGTGGACGGTCCCTAGTGGCGACCGGGCACAACCCCGAGCACCCCACCGGGCACTTTAGAATTTTCCGTCTGTAGTTGTAAAAAACTTATACACTATAGCTTAGTACACCATTACCAATATATAAAAGAATCCCTGCCCCCTTATGTCATAGAGATGTTTTGATCTAATAATTTACAAAAATTCTAAATGGTGAGGAAATGAGCGAGGAAAACAGCGAGGGGAGGGAGGTGGCGGGGTGGGGACCGTTCACCCCACTCGAGATGCGTGCACAAAAAACAATGGCATGCATCCCGAGGGGGGTGAACGGTCCCCACCCCGCCACCTCCCTCCCCTCGCTGTTTTCCTCGCTCGTTTCCTCGCCATGTAGAATCACTCAATAATTTAAGTTGCATATGTTACTCCCTAAGAGAAATATTTCAAACTTGCTAAACTCAGAATTTTAGTACATGAAATAGTGCTATGAATGTTGACTTATCTATAAGGAAATCATTTTAATGCAATCCATACCCTGTCAAGGATAGGAACTTCACAAGGCTCTTGATACAATACAATGTTCTTATTATTATTTAATGATTAGGGAGGAATCATCTCAACCCTTTTTTTTACCATTTGTAAACTACCATTGGTGATTCCAAATTCCACACAGAATTTCCCATCTGTAAGTATTTTTTTCATCTCAAAACCAATTAAAGAAGACATTTTCAATTCAAAAAATCAACATATAGGAATATGTTTTCCAACTGAGCAATGCTAGGGAGCACTGGAGTTTCGCCTGGATGGTGCCAAGCACGTGCACCCCGCGAGATGCCAGGCACGTGGGCATTAAAAGGGCAAAAATAGTTTCAAGGGCCATCCACAAAAACAGAGATATTTTAGTGAAACAAATCTCTCCAATGGATACTCCTACTCCTTCAAACACTCCATTTTCTTCTCCATCTCCTTCAAAGAGTTGGGTTAGCGATCCTCCAACACTGAGTCGGGGTCATAGTACTCTCAGAACCGAGCAGGTGAAATGGAAGCCCAGAAATGGGGAAGAAGACCTTATCTTTAGAGATTCAATCCCGCCATTCATTCAGTTGGGGTAGAGGGATTTTGCCCAACCTTGAGGTTGAGCAGTTTCCCTGATGAAGAAGAAAAGAACTCGACTTTGCCAAAAGCATTGGAAGCACCTTGGAACAACTTTCAGTTGCTTAAGGAAGTTAATGTCTCCATTTAGACCCCCAAAGCTCCAATCTTTCCATTTCACAAACGTTTCTCCTTGTTAGAGTTCTCACTCAATCCATCTTCTCTGCTTCATTTCTCATTATGGGTTTCTGAATTTTTGTGCTATTTTTTTTTTTTCCCATTTGATGCCCACGTGACTGGCATGCGCGGGGGGTGCATGTGCCTGGCACCATCCAGGCGAAACTCCAGTGCATTTTAGAATTTTCAGTTTCCAACTTGTCCTGGAATATGTTTTCTAACTTTTTGGTTTAGATCTAAACTGTGAACTATATAATAGAATGCTCTCCTTAATTTTATATGGTGTTTATTAGCCAGGACTTAGCTAAGAGTTTCACATTTTTCTGATTTTCCTTATGTACTAATTATATAGTTTCTTGATGAGACTTCCAAAACTCTTTCCATTCTGAATGCAAATTATTGTGCATATATTAATTTGTGATGCAGTTTTTAACTATGTAAGCCGGCAACACAATGTATTCCAAGTAACACAAAGCACATGCAGATCCTGTGATTCAAGTATAGGGGTAATAAAAGCGTACGACAGCGGGAACGACCATGTGACCCTAACCAAAGCGAAGACATACTGGTTTATTTGCGATGTCCCTGGGCATTGCTTGGGAGGGATGAAGTTTGGGGTTGAGGTTAAGGGAGCTGAAGTACCTGATTCTCCACCGGATGCGCCACCAGACAATAGTGGGAGTTCTGCACTAGGAAAATTTGCATGGATTGTTTTCTTGGCTCTTGGGCTTCTGACTTGAAAATTTTCAAGATGAATATATTGTTGTTCTTTTATTATTTAATTAACTTTTATTTTCCCTAAGCTACTTGTAAAACTACTTGATATAATTTTCTCCAGAAATTCTAGGGAGCCTGGGTAATCGGCCTGGTTTTCACGGTGGTCGGGTGAAATTACCCTTTTGCCCCTCCTTTATTGTGGTTATATTTAAAGAGTGTTTAAAGAGGTAGGGGCAAAAGTGTAAAAATGCCAGCCAGCATAAAATCCAGGCCGGCTACCCAGGCTCCCTAGAATTACTCAATTTTCTCATTTCAGAGTCTCTGAATGTAGTCATGCCAGAAATTTATGTAGTGAAATTTGATGCTGATTACTTCCAATCTTTGAAAAGTACTTATGATCAGGAATTCAATACACAACCATGTATCTCAAACATCTCTGGACAAGGGCGGGTCTACTAAGGGGCGAGGGGGGGCAGCTGCCCTCCCTTAACTTTTTAAAAAATATGTTATATTTAGCCTTTAAAAAAAACCAATTATATAATGCATAAATACATTATAAATATTAGTCATTCAATAATTTATATATCTCTATATTGGTGTAGTGGTTTAAAGTCTCCGAGTTCGATATTGTTCGAGTGCATGATTTCTTTATGGCTATTCACTATGCATTTTTATAGTTATTGATAATTATTATTTTCATCATTGTCACTCGCCTAATTTTTTTATTTTCAATACAATGTTATTAGTAATTGCAAACATTAAAAAAATTGTTTAGTTTAATAAAAATTTCTTTTCAATCCTCTCGGAGCGTATAATTTCTTTATGGCTATTCACAATTACAATTTTGTTGTTGTGACCTACCTCTACTTCTTTGCTTTCAACGCAAATTTATATGTAATTGCAAACAATAAAGAAATGAATTGCTGGTTCACAAGTGGTGTAAAACCTCAAACAAACAAAAAAATTAAAATTAATATCTAAAATAATAAATATAAAATTCAATAAAAATATATGCCATTAGCTAATTCATACAAAATTTGAGCCTCATATAAATTATTTTTCTATGAAATTGTATTAAGATCTTATTATTTTTTTAAATTTCAAAAAAAAATTGCTTTAATTAGATACTTATTCTAATTATTTTGTGATTTTAATTATATATTCTAGTTATTACGCTAATTTGCCTCTTGCTAAGGTTATTGATATTTTGACCTAATTTTGGCTTAAAATTTGATTACACTGGATTCAATTTGGTATATGCAATGTATTTTTATAGTTGTATTTTTCTTTTACTAGCTTGGGTAGAAAAAAAAATTTGTTTGTCATTTTGCCCCCTTGACTAAAATCCTGAGTCCGCCACGGTCTCTAGAGCAATTTTATTTTTCAACCAATGGTATCATTAATATTATTTTGAGATATATAATACATTAACTGTTTGAAATCTTAGGAATCGAACCATTGTAACAATTTGAGTTAGTTTCGATTTCAACGATCAAAATGGAGGAACTAATTCGGACCAGAACCGTTAAAATTTTAAATGGTTTGACTTAAGTTCCTCAAAATTTGGAACTGATCCAAATCGTACCCACCCTTAGCCATGTTACATCGATTGCAAAAACCTGATTTCCTAATATTTTCTTTTAAGGTTCCACCAAAGTCATTAGAATGTGATACAAAATGACTCCATTGAATCAATGTCTATCTCTCACCCCCGAAGCGATTAGCCATATTGTCAGTATTTAGAACATATTTGAGACAAATGGCTAAAGTAAGTAGATTGTTATCTAAATCTACTGCTGTTGTTACTGTATTCTCTAATATATAACTAAATCACACACTGAATTTGGCATGATGGCTAAACATATTTTATAAAATTAGCATCACGACAGAAAATAAATAACTAAACAAAAATTGTTGTGACATTATCAATGTTTTAGAAGAAAAGAGAACTCAAGGCATATCCTGAGCAATGTCTTTTTTTTTTTGGAAGCCATCAATGTCAATTGCCATTAGAAATGATTTTCTTTACTGACTGATCCAAACATATGAAGTTACCCAAACGGAGTACGAAGTTATTTGTCTTTCTTTATTAATTACATGCGAAGTGACAACTTAGATGAGCTTATTGTTCTATTTTCGTGAAATTTGAGATTTATCTCCAAATTTGTTTTAACACATTAGTGTTTATTATTAGCAAATATAACAAGTGTACCCATGCTTTGTACCTATAAGTTTTCTTAGCGAACCAATCATATTCCAAACCTTGCCGACTAAAGCAATGCACTCATATTCTATCTCAATTCTAGGCAGTCAGGCTTTATAGTCACTTTTTGATTAGGTTTTGGGCTTTTTACACTTTTACCACTTCTATAGATAATGTTTGTGGTTGTATTTTAAAAAGAATGGGTAAAAGTGTAAAAAATACAAAGCCTGACAAAAAAATGGCTTTAAAACCTGACTGCCTAGACAAACTCCATATTCTGTTTTGACCTGAAATTTGGTTCTTACACAAATCACTGATGCTTCAATCAAATGGTTGAAACTCAAAGTTTCATTATATAATCGTCAATTAGGATTGGGAGTTTCACAATTTTAGGGTGTGTTTAGTTGGATGGAATTCTATTATATGAAAATCACAATCTTAACTGACGATTATTTTGTGGTTTGATTGGAAAATCCTAATCCTAATTTCCTATTCAATGGAAATCAAAAAGCTAATAGGAAGTTCACTCACCAAACCACCATTAAATTTTGTGATCAATGTGGGAATGAAAGTCTCATGAATATGAAAATCACATGCTTTGAGGAATCAAGGAGTTCTCATGTTCATTGAGACTTTTATTCTCACCATTGATCACAAAATTCAATGGTAAATGATGAGTGCTACATCAATTTTTCTTAAATATATGGATCCCTACATAGATTCTCATATAACAAGATTTCATCCAATCAAACACATCCTTAAAATATGAAGTGGATTTTTTGTTAAAAATATACTTTTCTGGACGAGTAAACTAGATTCTAACACCTTAATGAAGCTCTTCATCGCAAGTGCCACATGCCTCGTTGATTGTGCTCACTTCAAGGTTGAAAGGTTTTACTGAATGGAAATGTAACAACCGCTATTTAATTGGAAAATCTAGTTAACACATGATTTGGTGTACATCTCACCTAGATTGATAATTACCTGACCCTTGTAGTCATGCACAAAAAAAAAAAAAAAAAAAGGTAATCAAACATAGTTTAGTTTTTTTTTTTTTTTTTTTTTTTTTTTTTTTTTTTTTGAAAGGCAAGCGCGGGGTGTAAATGGGCTCCCCAGACCACAGAAAAATAGAACCGTTACAAGGTACATTCGATAGTATGGTCACTCGTTACAGCATCCATAAGATAATAAACTTGCTTCAAATCTTCAACAAAGAACCTAATTAGTTCTAGAATCACCGGTTCCAAGTTGGGGTGTAACCCTGCAAAATGTTCTGCTACTAAGGTAGTTGCATGATAGACCTGCCATAACTTTTCTTCCTCATAAGTACCAATCAATCCTTTAATCACTCTCATGACGTGATTTATACCTAACGTAGGCCCTAGGATGTATGAGAAGGCGTCGTAAGGATACGAGCCACATCGAATCAAGATAAAAACACCATTGAATGCTAGCACTAATCTAGCATCCATACAAGGTGCTAATAAGCAGGTGCATTCTACTTGTAGGATCATCATCAGTTACCTGAATTTAGGATTTGTCTTCTTGCTTCGAGAGGACCTGCAAGGAACATATGCCGTGGGAGACTGGACAACCTCACGTTCTTCTTCACTAGTGTTTTGCCCCACCTTTGCTGCTTCCTCTTCAAGCGAAGTATGAATTTCAGCGACCAATGCATCCGTGCCTATTCTTGCAATTGCTGAATGCAGACCCTGAATGGCTTGGGGTGTTAGGCAATCCATGAGCGTTGTGGGATCTTCCCCCAGTCCTCTTATACTAGCGATTGCGCGAAGCACCTCCACTACTTGCATTGGGTTTTCCTCTGAGTTAGATATGGGGGTAGACAGACCTGGCTCTGCTGCTACTTCAGCGTCTGAATCCGCAGCCTGAATCGCCGTTTCAATCCCATTGGGTGAGTAACCTGCATCCCTACAGTCATCCCTGAAATCTTTTAAGTGTTGCTCCTTAACAACAGCATCCAAACCCTCCTGCCTGGTCAGGATGTTGTTGATGGTACCCAGTGATCGCGGGTCCTTATGTAATGCTCGGTTGGCTTGTTGCAGTGGATCGTCTCGTACCTGGTCCTTGTCATTCGTCGCCTTTGTCCCATCAGTCCGTGCAGTGTACCGTAAGGCCTCCTCCATAGGTGGTATGTCAAGCGGAGCATCAGTTAGATCCTCCGCAAGTGAATCCGTCTCTGTTATGGGGTGTGTCTGCGGGGCAGTACTCGTTAACAAGAGTTGTGGAACTGCTGCTTCCAGGCCCATAAGTTGATGTTCCTCCGCAATGGAGTTAGGATTAGTTGGTTCCTGAAGTGGATCCCCGTGAAGTTCCTAGTTCCTGCTGGCCTCTGCAACCTCCTATGGGGTTTGGTTCCCTCTGGGTTTGTAAGTGTGCTTGCCTGTTGCAAGCTGCCAGCCATCCTCCTGCAGAGCTGCATCTGGTTCCTTCTCCTTACTGGTGGTGGTTGTGGCTCTCCAATATTTGGTTGGCTTGGCCGTGGGGTTCCTGTGTTTGGGACAGTGTGCTGAGGCGTGACCAAATCCTTTGCAGTGGCTACATGTGACGGGGCGCCACGAGTATTCAACTTCTACATTGATCAGTTTCCCATCATCGATAACAACCTGGATGGAACTAGGGAACAGGCTATTGGCTTCGATTTCAACACAGATTCTTGCATAAGATAACCGAGTACGCAGTTCGGTCGCTTTGTCGAGCATTAGCGGGGTACCTAAAGCGCTTGCAATGGATTGCAATCCAGCAGGGCTCCACAGGAATAGGGGGACTTGACGTAGATTCACCCAGATCGGCACCGAGTTCAGAACCTCAATGCTTTCTTCCATATAAGGTTGCCATGGCCTGATGAGGAATAGCATGTTGGCGACGTGTACTGGCCCAATATCTAACACCTGTTCGCGATCCTCCTCATTAGGGAACTGAAAAACGAAGGCTTTGTCACCATATACTGTCATCTCAAACTCGCTTTTCAAGCCCCAGAGTTTTTTCAGTTTGTCTCTAACGAAAGTGTAGGCCAATCTTTTCCCGACAAAGTTACCAATGAGAAGGTGCTCACACTCCTTAATACGTGGTGCATGATCTGATTTCTTGATGTGAACGATCTGTTTGCCCTCTACTTCTGTGGGCTTGATATAGTGCAGTTTAGAACCGCTCTTGTGTGTTCGTTTTTCAAACAAGGAAGACCAACTCATCGTCGTTGGTGATGTTGCATGTCTCCAGGCAGCGCTAGTGTTGATGGCTGTGTTTAAAGAATGAGTTGCTTTCTAAATGACTCGACCTACCCACACGGACGGCGGCGGGCGCGAGAGTCTATCTCTCCCCTCCTCACAAAAGTGTGGTACCCCAAAGGGGTCTTTTTTTTTCTTTTTTTTTTTTTTTTTTTTGAAAGGCAAGCGTGCCGCCGGTGGGTATAGAACCCAAGACGTGGGGGTTAAACCACCACAGCCTTAACCATCCAACCAGGCTACCATTGGCAAGTACTTATCAAAAGTTGACTTGTGAACTTCCAATCTAACAAAAGATGAAAGCCATGTGACCAGGTAAATTATTTAACAAATGACGAGAGTAAGAGGGTGTTTATTTTTGCTTAAAATGTAATAAGAAGTTGATCATCTTGTTTAGAGGGTTTGTTTTTAGTTCTGATCAGAAATTCTATTTCTGATTAGAGTAAGCAGTAGGGAGGTGTGGATCTCTTAGCATTGAGTGCTGAGTAAAAAATTATTCCAATAACAACCTTAATATAATTTTGTAATGAAAATTGTTGCCCTCGTCTTCTTAAAAATAAGGACTAAATCTTGATGGCACACCTTCATTTTCTTTACCATGCATTGTGGTTATACCAACCTTCACAAGGACGCAGTAAGAAACTTAGGGTGTGTTTGGTTGCATGTAATCCTATGTCATAGGAATTCATGAGGGGGCCCATCCATTTTAGGCTAAATTGATATATCACTCCACATCCACTATTTGATTTTGTGATCAATGGTGGGAATGGAAGTCCCATGAACATGAGAATCACATGCCTTGGGGGACCAAGGAGTGGGATTCTCATGTTCATTGGACTTCCATTCCCACCATTGATCACAAAATCAAATGGTGGATGTAGAGTGATATATCAATTTAGCATAAAATGTAGGGATCCCCTCATGGATTCCCATGGCATAGGATTTCATGCAACCAAACACACCCTTATCTCTTTTCTCTCCTTCATCTTTGTTTTCTTTTTCTATATTTTCAAGTTTTCTTCATCTCTCAAACTCTTCCTCTCATGTATATTTTCAAGTTTTTAACATGTAATTTTTATGCCTTATGTGTATCAAGAGAAATCAAATAAAATAAACAATGTTTGGATAAATGATTTCATTAAATAACTAGAATTGAAATTATCATTAAAACGCCACGTATTGCTCAGATTCAACAATATTTAAGCACAACATTTATGTTATAAATTTTTCCAGCTCAATGGGCCAAATTGTCAAACAATTCTCATTCAGTACCTAAAAATAAACACTTTTTAGGTTTACAACTTCTAATTAACAGCCCATTCATAAGCAAAACAAGCGATTCATTCAGAACCTCGTTTAGAACTTCTAACTTCAGTTACAGGTTAGCTTCTAAGTACTTAAAAAAAAAACGCCCTCTAAGTCTAGGCAGCCAATTTGATAGTCATTTTAGGGTCAAGTTTTGATTTTTTTTTTACAGTTTTTACTGTCTTTAATACACAACCACAAACACCATCTATAGAAGGAGTAAAAGTGTAAAAAAATCCAAAACTTGGCCCAAAATAGCTACCAAACCTGACTATCTAGAATTGTTCTTAGGAGATTCATCATCAGAATGTGATTATTGACCCATCTTTTACTACGAATTCTTCATTGTCATTGAACAATTCGAGGCAGCTAGGTTTTGTAGCCATTTTTTTGCCAAGTTTTAATTTTTTTTTTTACACTAATATCCCTTTTATAGATGGTGTTTGTGATTATGTATTAAAGAGAATGGGTAAAAAGTGTAAAAAAAAAAAAAAAAAAAAAAAAACCAAAAAATGACTACCAAACCTAGCCACCTAGACTTACTCAACTCCTAATTAAAGCCAAACTAATTCACAAGTCATTGCGCTTTGTATGTAGGTTTACCTTAGAGGATTCAGCATATAAATTGTAATGGTATTATTAACAAAAATACTAAGAAACCAAATTTTTACAATCAGAGTGACGAGACATGATCTTGAAAGAATGATGAAATCCCCAAAGTGTATATGTATCTCGAGATTGTAAAAAACCACATCTGATAATGTCTTGATTGCAAAACTTGGTTCCCTAGCCTCACTCATTAGCGAGTTGCAAGCTGAGCAAACCAACAAGTTGTAACCTATCCATGCATACTGACATTTTGATAATACTTCACAAGATCCTTTCAGCTTTAGATCAAGGATTCAGATGCTAATGTTGTGTTTTTAGCATGAAACTAAAAGTCCTTGAGACCTGAAAGTGCTAAATGGAATACTTCAACGCATATATATTTTGGTTGACTTTCTTGCGTTTCGACTTCAATAGGGTATATAGTTGTACAAACACATGCAGCTTGTACGCAGGCAATAGAGCTTGCATATTAACAATCAGTATCCAGAGGCCATATAGGACAACAACAGAAACACACCATTGTTCATAAGTTCCTCATCACCAACGTTTCAGCTCTTAGCCATCTTAAAAGAGTAAAATCACCACTTTCTTCTCCATTCTCGTCCCTTAAACTTTTCATCCTCTATCTGTTTAAAATTCAGAGGATCTAGCAGAACTACAACTATTGCTTTTTAACAGCACGTATCAATTGCAAGCACAATGCCAAAAGTCAAGTGTTGGGTGATGAAAGGCACTCTTTTGTTGAGCGATGTAAGGCACTGGGATTTGGAAAACAAGAAAAGACCTAAATAAAAATGCCACAATCATAAAACGATACGAATGGGAGAATGGAACTGAGTTTCCAAACAACTCCAGGCAAACATAAATTATACAACTGAGCCCATCATTTTACCATGACCATAAAAGAATACAGAATAAGTAAAACGCAACAAAAGAACAAAAATTTAAAACAGCAACTGTTGCCAACTAATCTCAAAATTCAATTCATGTATATGATCTTTGTTACCATGGACAGAGATGCATGAATCTCATCCCTGAAAACAGAAGAAAACCATGTAATATAAACGAGATGGTCCTGAAAGAGTTCCTTTTCAAATTTACGACATCGTACAACACTGAACCATAAAAAGCCATTCGTCTGGACAATGAACATAAAGTTGGCTTCTTCTACAAAAGAAAAAAAAAATACGGCACAAATTAGTTTCTTTTTAGCAGTGTATTAAATTACAAAATAAACAATTATGGACTTCGACTAAAAAAGGACTGTAATTCAAAAGGTCACGCTCTAGATCCAGTGTTTAGACGTAGAGCAGTCTCATCGTATATATAAAATTTCCACTACCAAACATTATACCCCCAACATATTATTTTTGGCTCAAGGCCCACCCTAAAAAAGGACATAGAAAAATGACAATGAGTCAAGCTTCAAAGTTGACTGGAGGGTACACTGAAAATCAACCAAGCGGAGCAGAACAATGCAAACCAAATACGTAATGTATGCTGAACTAGAATGCAAATGATCGGTTGCTGGTATCATCTCTCAACTATTGGCTTAGATTTTGAATCTAAAGACATCAAGAGTGCAATTCATCAGAATATAGTCTTTGCTATGATATTTCCTAGAAGAATGTGACATAGTAATTAGAGCAATGATGTGTGCCAGTTTCACATCTAAAGCTCTTTTAGCATAATAGTCCTACTGAATTTTTTTTGTAGTTTTACCAAGATCCATCTTCTTTACCCTACTCTAATCATTGCTTTCCTCCTGATCAACATGTACCAAGTGTCTTGCATTTCTAATGTTTGGCCTCATAAAAGACTAATATGATGGTGAGTCTTAACAATCCAAACAGGCGATTGACTGAAATTTCAAGGTATCTCAGGTATGATAGAGATGGATCTTTTCATTTGAAGACCTAAAATGGGATGGACGAAACTATGGAGATTTTAGACCGATCAAAGATTTCTATGGTCAAATTACGGCATTGGGAAATCGCTACTTCCTTCGATACTTTGCCAGAGGTAATGAAGCGAAAAAGTTAATAGGCATCCTTCCAAGTTCGCAACAGTGTGTGAAGCATTCCTCAAGTCTCAAGCACTGAGCTGCTTTCGTTGAATTACCTTCAGACTAGAAGATGCATCTAAAAATACATTGTTTTTCTCAGACTTCTTTTTCCCTCTTCCTTTTTTCCCATGCGGCCATATTTTCATCAAAGAAAATAAAAGAAACACGATGGAGGGCCCCCAGCCCTACAAAAAAAAGACCTATTTCAAAGAACCTTAAGGAGATGTTCGGGAAAAACTAAGTCAAACAAACCACTGCCCACATGATGGTTCCAACCCCTCAAAATAAACAGCACATAACTACAATCATCTTCCCAGTCCCTCATCATTCAAATTCTAATTCTGCACACACAGCTACATGGCATTGAAGACATGTCCTCATGAGACCACTCCTGGTCCCTCACTTACATAGAACTAAAATATATATTGTAAACTGACTCCAAATCAAAAGCCAAATATGATGCTCATATCCCACTCTCTGTCCACATCTAACTAAAAGGTAGTGCCAATTGTGTTGAGCCCATCTGCATCCCAATAAGAGATTACCACAGCATTCAAATGCATCCAAGCACCACCTCCACACGCCCATCCTTACCCCTTGACAAGTAAGTCAAGAGAAGGTTGCCAGTTCCAAGCCATTTCCCAGAAGTAAAATGAGATCTTTACAGGAATAAATCTCATCCAAATCATCTTCAATGTGAAATCTCAAATGCTTTCAGGGGATTTCATTTACATCAATTTCCCATACTGCACTAAACATTTAATAATCTAACATAGGCTGATCATAATATCCATATACAAGCAATAAACAACAGCCTTTCTCTTCCAGAATAAGAAATACACCAAGGGGAAAAATAAATAAAGAAACTGGAAATCTACCATCAAAAGAAATAAAAATTGAAAGCAAAACATCAATTTTTTTCTCAAATTATAATTTGACATTAGATAGTGCAACTCGTAGCTATTTTGAAATCTTATATATGTAATATATAACTATAGTGGGGGGTTGGTCAGATTGTAGGAATTACTATTAAGTTATGGGTCAATAGACTCATCTATCTTTAAACAAAAGAGTCAAGTTGTTGAGGTGAAGGCATAGCATGAACCCTCCTCACCGCCTGTAGCGAAATAGTTGTTATACAATATCAATAGAAGGCATTTTGCTTAAAGCTTCTTAGCAAAATTAAATTATAATGGTATATAGTGACAACTAGGCATGTAAATCCATATGTAGTCATGCAAATACAATAAAATCTCTCTATAGTGAGACTCTATATAATAATAACATCCACTTAGACAAAAAATTGTGATCCTAATTGGGCCATTATAAATAGTAATAAACTCCATATTGTAATAAGTTATAATTTTTTTTAGGTCCCGTCTTAAAAAGTTTGCCTCTATATAGTAATAATTGTCAATAAGATTATATATATATATATCCAATATTATAATTAAAATTTCGGATTGAACAAAATATTTCTCTAAAGTTAACTAGAACAATGATTATTCTTTAGAGTTGATGTCATGTCTTGTGGCTTGCGTATACATAATAACTCGTGACAACTTGTTGAAGCCAGAATGCTTCTAGCTTTTCAAACATGTCTATAACTTTTTGAGATGAAACTTTTGGTATTTCCAAACTGTCATCCTCCGGATTATCTCTTTTCCCTTTTTGCCTAATTACAACAATGATTATTTTCCTATTAAAGCGTACACGACTTGTTACTCATTTTGATGATTGAGGAATACATCAATATCCATTGGATTAGTAGCAAAGTTATCAAATCTAATAATTTAATTCTTTAATGACTCTTCCATTATCTTGATCTACTTCATTTGTAACTACTAATGCATCAATATTTGAGGCCCTAAGTCTGTAAAAAGACTTTATTTCATCTATAGTCATATAAAGACTAAAATAATAAATAAATAAAATAAGGAAGTTAATTAACAAAACAAAGGCTCCTGACTCGAGCGTTTCCAAAGTTGCTCACCTAATCTATTTCATGATCATTCACCAAATCCCAAATCCAATGCATAAAGACCCAAGTTATTCTAATACGAGCCATTAGTATCTCAAAAATCACAACCATATATGGAGTAAACCGATGCTGAAGTAGTAAAGATCTTACTCCAAGGCCCTCAAAACAATAAAGACCCATTTACTTTGTAGTTTTCCTTTCTCACTCCTTTTACTCGGATGCCAATTTTGAATATTTCAAAGAAATTTTCATATGAATGTTAAGCACCTCTTACACCGCCTTTGAATTTCCTGTTTAATTAGGAAGAGAATCTTTTTTTTTTCTTTTAAAATGAATGATTCCTCTCATCTGCAATTGTGTCTCATCTAATTTGTCAACTTATATCTAGTTATCAGAGTAAACATGACGACTTCAAGAACATGTTTGGCTATTTCTTTGAGGGATGGCTTTTGTATTCCTAATTTATCCATTACCAATCAACTTGTTTCTTTGCACCTGGTTCTAGTAGAGGAAACGTATAAAATTATCCTTTTGTTCTAAGAATATCACTAAACGAACATAATAAATTATGACAATCGTGCCGGTGAGAAAGAGTCCACCCCTAATGGGGAAGGATCCATAAAAACACGAATGAGAATGGGAGACCTTTCTCAGTGAATGCTACGTGTATCATCACTAATCCTACAACTCACTTCAAATAAAATTGCCAATACACAATTGGTCAGCCCAATGGGCATCATCCAATTTCCTTGAATCTACTCATGGTCATCTCCCATTATACATATAACTTGTCATGCCAAAATAAGATCAAACCAGCTCTTAGCTCAACAACAAGATTGACATGTTAGCTTTTTTAGCAAAGAAAACTTTTTTCCTTGATTTGGGCTACACTTTGTGATTTAGTAATTCAAAGGATTTTTTTGGTGGTGAATAGTATAGCTTGCCATATCTCTGTATTTAACCAGTGATTAATTGGGAACTAATCTGTTCTCGCTAGTAAAGCGTTAGGATTTTGAAATTAATCTTTAGAATAATCTCTTACCGCTTGATCGATAAGAAGTGAAAAATTCTTGCCGAGTTACCGATTAGTTTCTGACCGATTAATCTAACACCACCATATCACCATTTCTGCTGAAGGACACCACCACCTTTTTTTTTAATATGTTGAAGGACACCACCATATCACCATTCCTACTCACTGTCATCTTCTCTTTTCTCCCTCTCTTCTCGTCTCTACTCCATCAACGCCACCATCTCGCCCCGCCAGCCGCAACACCTCCACCTCTCCTCCCCTTCACCACCAACACCACCTCTCCTCTCATCTTCTTCTTTTTCTTATAATCCCATCAATCACCACCACCACCTCTCCTCCCCCCCTTTTCTTATTCTCCTCCTCCCCCTCACATTTTCTCCTCTTTTCCTCTTCTTCTCCTTTCTATTCTCAGGAACAACCCCAGTTTTGTTGACGGACACCACCACCACCCCTGTCATCCTTTTTTTCTTTTGATGTGCTAAATGACACCACCATTGTTCATCTTCTTCTCCATCGTTCTCTTTCTCTTCATTTCTTTGTACATCAACAAAAAAAAAGAATAGCACCACCCTTCCCCCGGCCACTACCGACCTCTCATTTTCCCAAAATAGCCTAAGACTCACTCATTCAAAACAGGGTATTGTCCCTGACTTTCGGCCAACTTATACGCTCGATTAAGACCAATTCTGAAACTCACCAAAATACGAAAAATGCAGTACTCTGAGTTATCTAATGAACACAATTTGAATTACTTGAAAATGTTTTGAAATTAGCAAGTTATGGTCATTTTACTGAAGTCACTCAAATCTGTCTGTGATTTTTGGCCAACTTATATGCTCGACTAAGACCAATTCTCAAACATATCAAAACACGAAAAATATAATACTCTGAGTTATCTAATGAACACAATTTGAATTACTTAAAAATGTTTTGAAATGAGCAAGTTATGGTCATTTTACGACAATCACTCAAAACTGTGCAAGTTCCGATGGGAGTTTGGACATCCCACACTCACCATAGTCTGCAAATGGAAGGCTTGGGCTCGCATGAGCCGCTATGAATGGAATCCTGCGAGCCTAAGGCTTCAATTCACAGAGTATGTTGCGTGTGGGATGTCCAAACTCGCATCGGAACCTGCGAGTGGTTCTTTACTGGACAGTTTTGAGTGATTGTTGTAAAATTACCATAGTTTGCTCATTTCAAAACATTTTTAAGTGATTCAAATTGTATTCATTAGATAACTCAGAGTACTACATTTTTGTGTTTTGATATGCTTGAGAATCGGTCTTAATCAAGCGTATAAGTTGGCCGAAAGTCCGAAACAATACCATGTTTTCTTTACTGGATAGATTTGAGTGACTTTAGTAAAATGACCATAACTTGTTCATTTTAAAACATTTTTAAGTGATTCAAATTGTATTTATTAGATAACTCGGAGTACTATATTTTTAGTTTTGAGAATCAGTCTCAATCAAGCGTATAAGTTGGCCGAAAGTCAATGACAGAGTCTGGAATGGGCCAATCGTAGTGGCACATGCGTGTGGCAAACCCCAATTGCAGTGGCTCATCCGAGTATGGGAACTGCATTCACATGTGACGTTGCGTCTGGGGTTCTCCTACTCGCATTTGCCGCTGCGATTGGCCCATTTTCTGCCATTTGCAATGTTTCCTTCCTCATTTTTTTTCAGTGATTGTACATTTTCAGATTATTGGTAATCCTTCCTCATTTTTTACTATTGATTTTATTTCTAATGTGTTTTTTGTTGACGGATTTCAAATAAGTATTTCAAAAAAATCTTAATTTGTGTGTTAATTTATGACATTTCCTTGTGAAAAAAATAAGAGAAGAAAAAGATAATAAGATAAGAGAAAAAAGAAAAAACACATACGAGGGGAAAAAAAGATAAGTAGGTGGGGGCTAGGAGGGACGTCTAGCGGCGGCTGAGTGAGGTGGTGGTGCTAGATGGACACCCCCACTTCTTCTTCTCCACCGGAGCAACACCACCCTGCCCGCCCTACTACTACCTCACCCCGCCATGCTCTGCCACTGCCGGCCAACAGTGGTGGTGGTGTTTGATGGAGAGGAGAGAAGAAGTGGAAGAGAGGAGAAGAAGAAGAAGAAGTGAGAGGAGGTGGCAGGGTGGTGGTGGTGATTGATGGAGAAGAAGAAGAGGGGAGGAGATGTGGGCGGTGGTGGTGAAGTTGTAGTGGTGAAGCGGAAGAGGAGGTGCGGTGGCGGCGGCGGGGTGGTGGAAGTGGTGAAAGGGAGGAGAGGTGGAGTGGTGATTGATGGAGAAGAGAGGGAGAGAGAAGTTAGGGTTTTAGTGGCGTCCTTTAGAAAATAGGGGGTTAGTGGCGTCCTTCAGCAAAATGGTGGTTTTATTTAGTCACAGACTTGTTAAAAATATATTTTTTCTCTAACATCATCGATACTTTACCATAGAGTAATACCAAGAGTGTGAAGAGGCTATAGAGAGATAACAATATATAAAATTCTAAGAGAAAAGCGAAAAATTATAAAAGAAAAATAACAACCAAAACAAAAGAATATGGAAAACCGCATCTTTATCTAATATTGAATTTTAATGTGTTCTTATAATTATACCTATAAAATTTATGATGTTTACTATTCCAATATTCATTAATTTTCATTTTTTTTTCTTGGAGTAAACATACTACTTTAGAAGGATAGAAAACATATGTTTATAAAATACATGCCAATTAATCACTGCACCGATTAGGGTCTGCAATTTAACTACATAGCATAAAATTACCATTAAGATTTATTATTCCAAACAAATTTGAAGTTTAAATGTTGTAAGGAGTTCTAATATATATAATGGATCTATATACAACTTAAGATACAAGTTTTTGTGACAATAAGCCCATTGGACTGACCAACATTCAATTAAATTTATAGTGACTCGTAGTATTAAATATGTCGAAGACATAAAATAAAGAGAGATTAGTTAATGGATTTGTTTTTAAATGCAGAAAAAGTGGGAATAAGGCAAGGACGTTGAAGTGATAAATGTGTTGAGTGATTAGGCGCGAGGGGTCACTTTTGCCGGCTTTCCACAAAATTGGAATCCGTGACAAGGCAATTTCTAACAACAATGCGAAAAGAACACATCTCAAAAGTTTTACACTCACAAAATTAATGCAAAGACGAATTATCTTTAGAAGGAATGTGACAAACAACATGCCTAAATGAGCTAGTGTTAACATTAAAAAAATTTAACCACTTAATGGCAGGAAACGAAGATCAACTCTTTATCAACGTAAGTGTACAAGGGGAGGTATGAATTTTTGGTATAGGAAAAATAGATCTTTTATTGGGGGCACAATAGGTCCGCTTTCAACTCTCAATGAAATAGGTATATATATTCTTAAACATGTGGACATTGGACCCCTCCAAAAGACATTTTACCACAAAAAGGGTAACTTCAAATTACCACAAAAACCTGGAATAAGAACAACTTAAACCGTCACCACAACATAGAATTCATCTTTCCTATATTTGCAACTCTTTTGACTGGCAAGTTTTAGCAAATTATATTTTTAGGATTCGGGATATTTCTCGCAATTGTCAAGTAGGACCAATATTAAGATACAGGAAATTCCATCAGGTGGTTATTGTTAATGTAGAGAGATTTTATTTTCAAAATTCATTGTCAATTTATTCTAATGGTGGTTCTCCTGTTAGTTTTATCCCACTGACGAAGGACTAGCACAAGATGAACTAAATCAACACCTCCACATGCTTTTCTTCCCTAAATCTACTTCTTTGTTTTCTATTTTACGACAAATCTAGAAAAACAAATGTTATGAATGCGTATATTGTATTGAAAATCGTCAAGGCAAAATGGGAAACAAAGCAGGATTAAAATCTAAAATCGTAAGAATGGAGTAGGGATGTATAGCATAATATAAAGAAACTTATTAAACGTGCCATAAATGCTAAGAATCTATGCAACAATGTATCATTGAATGTGGAAAACGAGTGGATCGATGTTTGATTCTCCAACTACTCATTAATTTATAAGAACTATAATAACAAGTTCTTTATTAGTGTTCAGGCTTTGATTGTGTTGTTCTGAAAAAAGTTATTAATAAATTGAGTGCTCCCCAGGGTTTTGAGAAGATTTTACTCTTTGATTTGAATGATATTTCTTTTTCTTGCTTTTGGGAATCATTATTATCATTAACATCTAAAGCTTCACCCAAGCAGGACACAAATCTAAACCAAAAATAGATGCATGGATAATGTATATGCCCCCCAATCCTCATAGCAAGTGTCAGGTCTAACACAAAATGACCTTTTTAGTCCTATGAAACTTTTTTTTCTTCTCGCGGGGGGAGGTTGGGTGGCTACTTCTCATTTCTTGATTTCTTTATATTATTTTTTGTCTTCTCCCATACTTTGGTTTAGGAACTTATAGAACCATTTATAGTGAAAAAATGAGGTACATATTATAGGGTTCATCAACATAAATATGTGTTTTACAATTTAGGATTGTCACGATGTAATTTTTATTTTGTCCTACATGATCATATAGGGTGGAATTCAAGTTGGACTCCACCTCGATTTTTATGACTTCAAGAAAATGGTTAGTAGATTAAAAAAAAATCTAAAACAATTATCCTAAAATATGCATGAAGATTTTGATATGTGGTGAAAATATAATTTTTGGGTGTGTAATCATCTAGGACCATCAATTTTTTTTCCACAACTAGGGTCTATTTTGTGGGTAAGGCCAGGTTTGAGGCATCAAGGTTTGTCACTAAGAGCCTTGACGAGGCGAGGCGTTGCTGCGGCGAAGCCTTTTTTTTAAGGCTACATATTTTAGTCAGTCACCCTCACATAACTAATGTAATGTGATGCTTTAAGGCTAGGAAATGATCTTTGAAGAAAAACTGGAGTCTTTAGAGCCGCGGCGGAGCCTTTAATAGTTCTAACCCAAGATTGCCAATTGGTTTCTAAAATAACACCATACTCTCAAATAGAGTTATCTCATGCTCTCGGTTATTGTTTCTCTCAATCAAAAGAACCTTGGTGTTATTTGAGAGTTGTTGCACAAGGAAAGTAGCACATTGTATTGAAGATTAGTTGAATATCATTACGATCAAAAGATTTTGTGTGAAGATGTAAAGAGGAAGGTTTCCTAGATCATTCTACTCCTAGATGGGATAAGCTGCTGACGACTCTAGCTTGGGTACCGGTTTTCGTCTCTTTTTTTCCCCTCCTTTTTTGCTTCTTTTAAGTGTCCTTGACCTTTCTTGTTTTCCCTAAAGATTCCGTAAATGGTCAAAAAAACATTAATGTTCCGTATTGCATATTTAATGAGTTCCCTATATATGTATCAAGAAGCAATTTTCATATTCACTCATTTTCGTGCACGTGCTTTTAATCAGATTTGCAACTGGCTAACATACTATTTGTTCTCCCAGTCATTGATTCTTTCATAAGAATCTAATATGATTTGATAAAAAACCATAAACATTTGTCGATCTTGGTTCTTGTGCATGAAAAAGTGTCATCTTAGGAACATAAACCATCAACCAACTAACACAGTGAGAAATTTGACTCCTCTCGTCAAATCTTACTAATATGCACAAAATAACAACTCAAAGTTGAACACAGTGGAAATGCAAAATAACTGAATGTACAACTTTCAGTTCAAGAAGCAATACCTAAAATACTTCAATCCAAATCTTCCTGCCTGGTCTCTGATCCAAAATTAGGATTGCCCCGACTTCCCGAGTTCGATTCAGAATCATTATTACTATCCCCACTGTTGCTCGTTTCAGCAGGTGCTCCAAATCCTCTAAATGGCCATGGGAAGGAAATCCTAAACCTCCTTTCAGCAGTTCGAGGGGACGGAGAATTGTCTTGTGAACCTCTACCAGAACCTCCAGAAGGATTAACAGGGCGCGATCCTTGACCTTCCCCTTGGGCGCGATTCTCATAATCAGAGTCATCAGTAGGCAACTCATAACGACATACTGGGCAAGAATTATGCAACTCAAGCCAAGGTAGTATACAATCGGAATGATAAATGTGTTTACAAGGCATCTGCTTTGCCTCCATATCAAGCTCAAACATGTCTTTACAAACAGCACACTGAGCATAATCAGACCCCAGAAGTTGATTATTAATTTTGATAGTTGGCAGTCCTTCAACAGCTGATTTGGATGCTGGGGGCGTCCCGTATCGATTGGGATCGTTCTCAGCCAACTGCTGGATCAATTGCTCAAGGCCAGGACCAATGAAATAATCTCCAAGATTGCCAGGTAGACGGAAACCGCCCCCAGCAGCAGCAGCGAGGTCGACCGGGGTGTTTTCAACAACAAATTGGATATTAGCACCATCAGCTGTTAGGGTTTGGAGATAATTCTGCAAAAACATGAAAGGGTTGAAGACTTGTGGGGATGGTTCGTTTAAGGCACGTTGGCGGAGGAAATCGGGACCAAAGAGACCCGAGAGATCGCTAGGGTTTTGGAAATCCATGGCAGTGGCACCACTTTGGGCATGAGCAGCAGAAGAGAAGAGAAGAGGGATTCCAGCAGCGAGAGAAGAAGGGTCATCAGACAAGGTAAACAAGGGGTTGATGGGATTCGGGTTAGGGTTAGGGTTTTGATTTGGAGGCGTTTCACACTCTTCAAGAAAGCCACCGTTGCAATCGGGGCAAAGAAGCTCGTTGGAGGGAGGAGGAGGAGTCATGGAGACGGTGCGATTGCATTGGTAGCAAAAGTACATCTGGGTGGCGCCACCGCCACCACCACCTGCTGTTTCGCCTGACGACATTCTATTGATTCTCAGATAAGCGATCGATCGAATTGATTGATTGAGAGAAATAGAGAGAGAATTGGTGAAGACAGGTTTTATGCCAACCACGTACGGCACGCCAAGAAAGCAACAACAACATCAATCTAAAAAGTCTTACATGCCGCGGGATCGTATCTCGATGAAAAAAACTCCAACTCAGCCTACTTACTTTCGGAGGCTGGCTAGATTTGGCAAGTATAGATAGAGTCATCAATCCTCAACCGCACAGGCGTCTTTAAAACACTCTCAATTCTCTCTGCTAGGGCGGCAACTTGATCCGGTTAACCCAACACAAGGTTCCGGATCGATTCGATGGATGAGCACAAGTTTGAGCCGGTCATAGACAGACAAGTAATTAGAGAAATCCAAATCAAACTTGAAATTATTTGGGGAAAAGCTTGCATATATCATAGTCTTGGTCATTGTTGACTAACCCTATTGGGTGATGCTAGGCGGCGAGGAAACCAGCGAGGGAGGGGGGTTTGACCCCCATCCCCCTCGAGATTCACATGGGCGCGCATCTCACACCCCCCTCCCTCGCCCGTTTCCTCGCCATTTAGAATCACCGAACCCTATTTGACAATGATTATGTTAGAAGAAATAAATAAAACAAAATCAACATTTTTTTTTAGTTCAACTTATCCCAATTGAAAAAAAAACAAAACAAAAAAAAATAATAATAATAATAACAATAGTTAAACAACACTACGGATGTTAAGAAGAAGATAGATGGGGTAAAGAAAGAAAAACGATGGATAAAGTGTACGACAGAGTTAACTTAAATTTTCTCATATAATTCTTGCATACTCATTCCTATGGTTTCCTTTAATCTTCTACAAATGAGCTTGGCCTAAACTCAAAAATTCTTCACCTGGGAATGCATGAATAAGTTTGTTAAATGATATGTTGCATGAATAACCGAGTCTGGAAGGGTGATATAATTGGATGCAATGCCAATGTAGCTACTAGCACGAAAAGCATAATAGCCATTTTTATAGTTGTAAGGCTAAGCAAGCACCTGTACAAACTCCCATGTTCAATATCTCTCTATCACCGGTCCAACTACTTCGCAATCTAAACAGAAGAAAATTTTGTCCAAAGTTAGCGTCATGAAGAACTAATAAAATCATTTCTTCATTTATCAAGGCTTACCAAAACCAAACCCCGGTTGGCAAAAATGCTAGACAACTTACAATCATGTCCATTAGAAATACGTTGCAGATCTTCTAGCTAGAGCATGACTATTATGATAATGCTCCAACAGATACTCCTGCCTTAAGAGTTCTACACACTAAACCATATTCGTCCTTCCTTCAATACTTGTACAACATGTACGACATTACTAACTAAATCAAGACCATTTTTTTTTTCCGTTGATAATATAAAATCAAGAATTTCAAATGATATAGCAAGCAATAATGTCCATAGTTATTCCCAGCAAGCAATAATCTAATCCGAGTATCAGATATAAGTACAATTGTAATCGCTATCATCATGACATGTACCTTTAATCACAAGTTTAAATATGAATAATAGATAATCGTCAATTACTCTGTGGGCATGAATAACCCCTATTTGGTTTCACTTTCTATGAAATATCTAATAAGGGAACTTTAGATATATCCACCCGCACCCAAAAAAAATGCTTATAGGTTGTTCCCTATAGGGTGGAACATTTCCATCATATATTCTCAAGCATGGCCAGGTAAACCCCCTTTTAGATTCCAACATATATGGACCACACGCCCTTCCTTTTATGAACTTGTAGAATCGATTTGGATTGTGGATTTAAGAAGTACGCGGACTTTAGACAAAGTTGATATCTAACTCAAAATCTTTGTAAGGCCCTAAAAGCTTGGAATAGGGATGTTTTTGGTAATATTTTCAGCAAGTTGAGATGGCTGGAAGATGAGATGAAGCAATGATAAGAGATCTAGCTTTCGGGGTGGGGTGACAATCAGACCAACAAACTTAATGCCAATGCGAATTAGGATGTTAATGCGATAAGTAATTTTCACCATTGCCAGACAGAATATAAATTGGCTTTGGAACAAGAAGAGTTATGTTGGCTGCAAAAGTCTAGAGAAAAGGATGTAACTGAAGGCGGAATGTGTACTAAGTATTTCTTTGCTTCATTTAAGTCCAAGCATAAAAACACAATCATCTAGGCGGCAGGTAACTGATTATGTGGAGATTATTTAGGAAGCTAATTGCGATGCACTAATCAAAACTCCGGATTTTGAAGAAGTGAGACAAACCACTTTCAGTATTCCTAAAAACAATGCGCCTTCCTAAAAACAGTGCTCCTAGTCCAAATGGTTTTATTTTCATATTCCAATTTTGATGTGAAGTGATGGGGGGTATTTGGGAGGTAGCAAAGCTCTTTTTTCAGTGGTTTGCTCTCCCCGATGCTTTTTTTTGCCAATATTGTGGCCCTTGTACCAAAAGCAGAGAATCAAAGTTTATTTTGGATTTCAGGCCAATTAGTTTATGTAATATTTAGAATTAGCTACCTTGCTACTAGAAATTATTTTGTAGGAACAATGGGAAGGAAAATCGTGGAGAATATTGGTCTAGCATGAGAATTACTGAGAAAGATTGGTAAAAAAAACTTTTAGGAAAAATGTGATTCGTAAGATTGACTTGGCAAAAGCTTATGACTGCATTGAGTAGGGCTTCCTATTGTCAGTGCTTAGAAGATTCGAATTTGACAAACATGTATGTCATGTTATTTTTAACTATATGACTAATTGCGGGTTCTCTGTGCTTTTACAAGATGTATACAAAGGTTTTTTCAAATCCTCTCGCGGTCTACATTAGGGTGACCCTCTATTACCAATTTTGTTTGTAATTGCATCTCAGGTGCTCAATAGGGGACTGATGAGAGCTTTTTCTAGAGGAGAAATCAGATACTTTTATACGTCCAGATCCTACTCGCCGAGTACATACCTTCTTTATGTTCATGATACATTGATCTTTATCAACGCACTACAACAAAATTGGCATTTTAAGGCATTGCAATAATGCTATGAAAGAGGTACCATAATATTTAATGCAAGACATAATAGCCCATGTTATTTTTTGACATCGCACTATTAAAAATGTTATCCCAACATAGCATTGGTGATTGCTATAAAATGTCATCCCAACATAGCATTCGTGAATGTCATGACCTTTTAAAATGCCATGATATGATAATTTTATAAATAATTGAATATTATAATTAATTAACTAACAATAATATACATATATAAATAAATAATAATGTTAATAACAATAATTTTATAAATTTGAAGTGAATAATAAAATTATAATACTACCAATATACAACAATGTGAAGTATGGGATCACAATCAATATATATGAAATAAATACAACCTACAAGGCATGGGCATAAAGTTTCCTCGTCAATTCGACAACATCATTTACAAGCTTTGCCCAATTAAATAAGTCACTTCAATTGTCTGTAACTGCTTATTCACCGAGAGACGGACAACATTTCTTCGTTTGAGATATTCGAATCAAAATCTAGTTGTTTCTAGTCATTGATTTGCGAACTCTGTCAGACTCCATATGAAGTGACATGTTTTTCCTTTTCAATAACATGATGATTAACTTAAATGTCTCGTGCTGTAACAGAAACTAACCCTGCACTTACATAAGAATAGGCTCATAAGCAAATAAATCATGGCAACTATTCAAGTCATTAGATACCTTGAGTGAATGGCCTCTCTTGTTTCTACGATCTCTCCATTCTTAGTTTGGTCAGATGCATCAATATGTCCTGCATCAACTGCAGAAAAAAGATTCATAACCAATTTGCTCATCTCATAAGTTATCGCTCTGAAAACTCCGGCTAAAAATATTTACAGTTTGATAATGTCGTCGTTCTGATCAAGAATTCCATCAGTGAATATTATTGTCCTACCATTTATCCCGGTGACCACCTCCATGTCAATTTCTCAGTCAATACTTTCTCTGGCTTCTGTCAAAAGAAATCGGCTTCCTTCTTCCATTGCATCATCTTTGCATGCAAATGGGAGGATCTAGAACAAATAACTGCTAGGTTAGAAACAACTAGGGCCTCATTTGCAACAATTCCATTGTGATTTTCCTTATCAACAAGTTCCACAAATGGGATTTGAGAAGAAGAGTGCATGTTTTCTCCATTGACCTCACCATTAAAATACTGATTATCATCTGGAAGTTCTTTACAGGTGTTGTCACATAAATTTTTCTTTCAAATAAAAATGCTTGATAACAAAAGGGGTGGGTTCTAATAAGAGAATGTCAAATTCAGGGTGGAAGTTGAAGGAGGCAAGCAAACGTGAGAGTCGAGGTGAGGTGGGTCTAATGAGGACCATGTAGTGTTGCAAATCCCAGAGATTTGAGAGAATAAGTTGCAGACATCAACAACTGGGCATGCCCATTTGCTGCTCTTAGAGACACTGGCTACATATATTGCATCTCTGCTGCCTTGATCATCATCATCATCATCATCATCAAAGCCCATTCCCGAGATTTTCAGGGTCGGCTACATGGATTTTGGTTCTCCAAGCAATGCGATCTTCCCACATTTCCTCGCCTAATCCAAGCTCAATGATATCTTCATTCACCGTCTTCATCCAAGTTTTCAACGGTCGTCCCCTCCGTCGACACCCTCCATTAACTTGCCAATCTAAACATTTTCTAATTGGCGCCGTGCTTGGTCTCCTCCGCACATGACCAAACCAAGTTAAACGTCTTTCTTTAATTTTTTTCCTCTATGGGCGCTACACCTATGTATCTCCTAATTCTTTCGTTTCTAATTTTATCCTTACGAGTTTTGCCACACATCCACCTTAACATACGCATTTCTGCTACTGCCATCCTATGCGTATGTTGTCCCGTAGTAGCCCAACATTCTGAACCGTATAGCATGGCTGGTCGAACAATTGTCTTATAGCATTTCCCTTTTAGCCTTGCAGGCATCCTTCTATCGCATAATACTCCTGACGCCATTCTCCATTTCAACCAACCAGCTTTAATCCTATGGTCTACATCTTCTCCAATAGCCCCATTCTTTTGAATTATAGATCCTAGATATCGAAAAGCCTCGCACTCTGGGACCTCGACACCTTCGATCTCAATTGCATTAGTTCTCCCTCTTGGTTCACACCGAAAGTTGCACACTAGATACTCCGTCTTCGAACGGTTAATTCTAAAACCTTTACTCTCTAAAGCCTCCCGCCACTTAACTAATTTCTTACCTAAACCTGCACTAGTCTCATCCATTAAGACAATATCATTTGCAAATAACATGCACCAAGGTACATCTTCTTGCAGATGTCTCGTCAACTCATCCATGACCAAAGCAAAAAGATATGGACTTAAAGCCGACCCTTGATGTAGTCCTACTGACACTGGAAATTCACCAGACATCCCACCTACTGAGTGAACACTTGTTACAACCCCTTCATACATATCCTTAATGATATCAACATAACATTGAGACACTTTCTTTCTTTCAAGCACCCACCAAATTAACTCCCTCTGGACCCTATCATATGCTTTCTCCAGATCAATAAAAACCATATGCAAACTCTTACGTGCCTCTCGATATTTTTCTATAGTTTGCCTAAGCAGGAAGATGGCCTCCGTAGTAGACCTACCTGGCATAAATCCAAATTGATTCTCCGAAATCATGGTTAAACTCCTAAGTCTTTGTTCTATAACCCTCTCCCAAAGTTTCATCGTATGACTCATAAGTTTTATCCCTCTATAGTTCGAGCAATTCTGGATATCCCCTTTGTTCTTATAAATTGGTACCACAATGCTATGCCTCCATGAATCTGGCATTTTTCTAGTTTCCAAAATCCTATTAAAGAGCTTAGTTAGCCATTGAATCCCAACTTCTCCCAGACATTTCCATGCTTGAATTGGTATATCATCCGGTCCAACGGCCTTCCCTGTCTTCATTCTTTTTAAAGCTTCTCTCACTTCTGTGGCACTAACTCTGTGATGGAACACGCGATCTCTCCCTTCCTGTGAAGCATACCCCTCCAAGTTTAACTCCCCTACATGTGTTCCATTGAGTAGGTTCCAAAAGTAATCCTTCCATCTATCTAAAATAGTTTTATCCTGCATTAAAACTCTTCCATCCTCATGCTTAACACACTTAACATGACTCAAGTCCCTAGTTTTTCGTTCTCTAGCTTTAGCTATCTTGAAAATATCTTTCTCCCCTTCCTTCGTACCTAGCCTATTATAAAGAGCATCATACGCTCTCTTCTTAGCTTCCCCTACTGCTATACTACTCAACTTCTTAGCCTGCTTATAAAGCTCATAAGACTCTAGGCCCCTATCTTTTTGCCACACATTAAAACATCTTTTCTTTTTCGCAATGGTTTGTTGCACATCCGCGTTCCACCACCATGTCTCCTTACCATAGAAACCTCCTCTTTTGGCCTGTCCTAACTCTTCCTTCGCACATCTTCTTATTCGGTTTGCCAAATGTTCAAAAAGATCTACGCTACTAGTCCTATCCTTTGGTTCTAGATTCTCCCAACCCTCTGAAACTGACTGGCCACCCAAAATTCTCTTTCTAAATCTTTGGCACACATCTCCCTGTAAGGTCCACCACTTAATTCTCGGTCTAACCTGTTCTATAGCAATACGACTCCTACTCTTAAGACAAAAATCGAGAACTAACAGCCTATGTTGGTTTGTCAGACACTCCCCTGGTATAACCTTACAATTTTTACACCTACCTAAATCGTGTCTCTTCACAAGAAAATAATCAATTTGACGTCTATTACGCCCACTCGCAAAGGTCACCAAGTGATCTTCCCTCTTCTTATAAAAAGTATTTACAATCCCAAAATCCTGAGCTAAAGCAAAATCTAGAATAGAAATCCCCGCAGTGTTTCGATCCCCAAAGCCTTGACCTCCATGCATGTACCCTCTCATACCCAATTCTATCCTTACCGACATTGCCATTCAAATCCCCGCCTAGGAAAACCCTATCGGAAGAGGGAATTTCAAGTACTAACTCCTCTAAAGAGTCCTAAAAATCCTTCTTAGTCTCCTCGTCCAAACCCACTTGGGGTGCATACACACTAATAACATGCATTATCTCTAGTTCTAAAGCTAATTTAATACTTATGATTCTATCCCCAAACCTCCTAACGTCGACTACTGCATCCTTAAAAACTTTATCTACCACTATTCCCACCCCGTTCCTAGAGCCATCTTTACCATAATAGAAGAGTTTGAACCCTCCTCCTAAATCTTTAGCCTTGTTTCCCTTCCATTTTGTCTCTTGAAGACAAACTATGTTTACTTTCCTCCTACGCAGGGCATCCACTAATTCTATTGTCTTTCCCGTCAAGGTTCCTATGTTCCAAGATGCTAATCTAATTATTCTATCTCTAGCTCTAACTTGGACTAGCTTCTTTACTCGCCCCCATCCAGAATGGTGTGAGAACCCTTGCCTATTTAACACTACAGCCGGGCGCCGCTGCAGCGCGCCTTGCTCATTTGTCACTACACCCGAGCGTAGATGCAGTGCGTCGCTTATAGCGGGGGACGCCCTATCCTTCTGCATTAATCTTTTTGAACCAATATCCATGAAAAAGGATGTGATGGGTTTTTTACGGTTGGCTATCACAAGCCTAACACCAACCCTCCTCCTTTATCTGGGCTTGGGACCGGCCGTTGCAACGGGCGGAGTTATCTCTGCTGCCTTGATATCTTTTAAAAAAAAATGCAATCATAAAGGGCCCAAGCCCAACTTAAAAACTTTGTATGTCTTGACTTGTATTTCAAAGATATGTCAAACGATAGGAAGAAAAAAAAAGAAAAGAGTAGAGATACTGTCATGAGATCAACGTATAATGGAAGGAATTTCGGAAGTACCCTATGAACAAGTAAATCAGTGCAAAATGGCTAAACAAAATTATGGGTAGCAAAGTAAATATTTAACTTGATAATTAAGAAAGTGCATACCTGACGGTGGTCATAATTCTCCTCATCCTTGTCGCAAACCTTCCCAAGTTCCATTGCTTCTCTCTTATATTCCAATTTCAATTCCATTTCCAATTCCAATTCCAATTCCAATTCTTCAAGGGTTTGTGGATATGCAGATGATTCAAACTTCCTACCAGAGTGCATGTTGGCCCCTGTCTTTCATCCCATCCATCAATTTTATGGGAGCCAATGCTCTGGAAGGACCATCATACGGATTGAATGCATTTTTAGCGTCCTGGAGATTTTAAATAACTCGAACAACCTCTTCCACCATCATTACCATAAGCTTCATGAAATGAAGAGGATTTGCAGTTTGCTCCAGGGGAAGACCTGGAGTATATTGGCTTTGCCAGAGTGACTCAATACAAAAAAGTGTTTCTTCCTTTTCCTCCAAGAGAGTGAGGCATCATCCTGCATTTAGTTATAAATAGGAATCAGATTACACAAGTTTTGGCATAAAACTTTTAGGTATAAGTAAAACTAAGGGAGACAACGACAACGCATAATGTTGCAATCAAGTGTTAAAGAAGTAGCTTGGTGCTAATTCCATTCAAGAAATAACCCAAATTCATTCAGCCAAGTGCATTCAAGTACACTACTGACCTCATGCCAAAACCCAGAAGCACTAGTTTTGGGTTTGGACTTGCAAATCATAATCAACCAGGTGATACTTATGGAAAGCCTTTTATATAAACAATTTCATAGATGAGGCCGGAGGTATATCTCTACACACCAGCTTCACAATATGGAACACTAAAATAAGCAGCAAGCTAACCTGAGGTGATAGGCCTGCAACAAACCAATGCCGTCCACCTGGGTGTTGGTCCACCTTAACATTTTAAATTACAGGCTGCAGAACACAAAACATAAAGTTAGCATAACAGAAGGGCTACCAATCAAGGTGTAAGAAATGTTGTAAATTTTCTAGGAGTGACACACAATACCCCCTCTCTCATTTGTTCTTGCCACATAATGTGGATGCTGGAAGATATGTGCTTGTAATCAATGAAATTCATAAAAATGAGTCCACTTACCATGCAAGGGTCTCTGGCGGAGGATCATAAGATCCTGTCAAGAGTTCTCCTGTCACAAAAGGATGTTTTGAAGCCTGCAACATTTCAACCAAGAACATGGCACAACATCATATCTCACAATAGCAGAATCCAATGGATAGCAAATAAAACTTGACCATTGAGGTAGTTTTAACAACCTGGTAAGGTGACCATCGCTTTGTTACGATCAAACCCAAGAAATTGGCCATGGATGATCGCAGTAATCCTTCTGATCATAAAAAATAATGAAGGCTAATGACATCAATACTTGTTAATTTTCTAATAATCATGCATTCTCAATAATTAAGTAAACTACATGCAGAAAGATGCATTTTGATGTGTTTATGTTTAGTTGGGCAATTCTTGTACTCTATAAGATTCATATATCCTTTGGGATTGATAATAATCCTCTTTTCTCAAGGAATTGATCATATTGTGTATAACCTACTTTTGTTGCATTTCCTTCTTATTTTTGGCACATGGGTTAAAGGTGATGACTAAAACATATTATGTACAGCTTTGTAGTTCAACAAATAAGGTTGGAAAACCATGGATCATCCATCATCACTGACTCACCCATAACCATAGCAGCAAATTTGAAGGGACTAGAAATATCAAAAGTATGTCACTTTTGGTGGAGGCAATCTGTTTGGTAGGTCATTCTCGAACGAAGACCATGTCAAACCATACAAATTATGCAGGAGATTAGGCGGAACTCAAACAAATTATACTCACCTCCCATTTCCCTGTCTCATTTGTTTGACCAAAATTTTGCACTCACCATCCACTACAAAAAAAATTGACATCAGCAACGGCTAAAATCTGTTGCAAAATGACCAAAAACCGTAGCTAAAAAGAATCAGCGACGGCACCGAAACCGTCGCTATCCCGTAGCTACATTTATCGTCGCTATTTGATTCAGCGACGGCAAAATAGCCGTGGCTAATTAGCCACGGCATAAAACCGTCGCTAATGTGTAAAATAGCCGTGGCTAACTGATTTTTTTTTTAAAAAAAATAATATTTTTTATATTAGCGACGGCATTTTGCCGTGGCTAATTGATTTTTTAAAAAACATTTAACATTATTTTTATATTAGCGACGACATTGTGCCGTGGCTAAATGGTATTTTAAAAAAATACTTTAATGTTAGCGACGGCATTTTGCCGTGGCTAATTGATTTTAAAAAAAAAATTAATATTTTTTATATTAGCGACGGCATTTTGCCGTGGCTAATTGATTTTTTTTAAAAAAATTTAACATTATTTTTATATTAGCGACGGCATTTTGCCGTGGCTAAATGGTATTTTAAAAAAATACTTTAATGTTAGCGACGACATTTTGCCGTGGCTAACTGATTTTTAAAAAAAAAATTTAACATTATTTTTATATTAGCGACGGCATTTTGCCGTGGCTAAATGCTATTTAAAAAATATTTTACTATTAGCGACGGCATTTTGCCGTGGCTAATTGATTTTTTTTTTTTTAAATTTAACATTATTTTTTTATTTTAGCGACGGCGTTGTGCCGTAGCTAAATGGTTTTTAAAAAAAAAATTACATTATTTTTATATTAGCGACGGCCTTTTGCCATGGCTAAATGGTTTTTAAAAAAATAAAAAAAATATCTTCGATCTATAGAATATCGGAGATCTCTCCGAGATCAGAGATCTCAGAGATCTTCGAGATCAGAGATCTCAGAGATCAGAGATCTCAGGTCTCAGATCTCCGAGATCAGGTCTCAGATCTCCGAGAGAGAGGCGGCGGAGAAAGGGAGGGGAGAGAGAGGCGGCCGGGAGCGATGTCGAGGGAGGCGGCCGGGATCGGTGTCGAGGAAGCGGCGGACTTCTCCTCTGTGGGTTTCTTCTCTGGAGGTTGAGAGAAAAAAAAAAATTTGAGAGAAAATTTTTGTTTAAGTTGGTTTTTAGAAAAAATTGAAATTTATATAGAGAAAGGTAATTGAAGGGATTGGTTGTGTTAGTTTCACGCGGATCGATGACATGGTTTGGTTTAGTGCGTTGGATTGAGCTAAATTTTTTGGTGTTATTAACGGTTGAGATGAGATTTCACGCGGATCGGTAATATAAAAAATCAAAAACCAATTAGCCACAGCAAATTGTCGTGGCTAATCTCTTTAGTGTTAAATTTTTTTTTTTTTTAAATCAATTAGCGACCGTTTTTTTGCCGTCGCTAATATAAAAAATCAAAAAATCAATTAGCCATGGCAAATTGCCGTGGCTAATCTCTTTAGTGTTAAATTTTTTTTTTTAAATCAATTAGCGACGATTTTTTGCCGTCTATAATATAAAAAATCAAAAAATCAATTTGCCGTGGCTAATCTCTTTAGTGTTTAATTTTTTTTTTTAAATCAATTAGCGATGGTTTTTTTGCCGTCGCTAATATAAAAAATCAAAAAATCAATTAGCCACGGCAATTTGCCGTGGCTAATCTCTTTAGTGTTAAAATTTTTTTTTTTAAATCAATTAGCGACGGTTTTTTGCCGTCGCTAATATAAAAAATCAAAAAATCAATTAGTGTTAGTTTGATCTGATCTTCTTAAAAAAACCAATTAGTCTATTTAGTGTTAGTTTGCCGTGGCTAATCTCTTTAGTGTTAGTTTTTTTTTTTTTTTTAAACAAATTAGTGACAGTTTTTTGCCGTGACTAATCGCTTTAGTGTTTAATTTAAAAAAAAAAAAAAAAAAAACCAATTAGTCTATGATGTTCTTTGATCTGATCTTCTTTTATCTGGTATTCTTTGATCTTCTTTGATTTTATTTGATCTGATCTGATCTGATCTTCTTTGATCTAATCTTCTTAGATCTTCTCTGATCTGATTTTTTTTATCTTCCTTGATCTGATCTTCTTTGATCTTATTTGATCTGATATGATCTTATTTGATCTGATCTGATCTTCTTTTATCTTGTTTTATCTGATCGTAAAGAAAAAACAAGCGGCTTGGAGTATGTTTCCAGTTTATATATATATATATCTATTTGCTTTATATAAATTTTTTTTAAAAAAGAATTAGCTAAGGTAGAGAACCGTGGCTAATGGCACACTGCCGTCGCTAAGATAAAAATATTAATATAAAAAAAAGTTTCATTGGCGGGATTCAAACCCGAGTCGCTTAGGTGAAAGCTAGGTCTCATAACCGGGCTGGACGGAAATGTGTTATTGGTGATTTTATCCAGTTTATAAATATATAGCGATTTTGCTTTATATAATTTAAAAAAAAAATTCACATTTAGCTACGGTATTTTGACCGTGGCTAACAAATTTTTTTTTTTAAACATTAGCTACGGCCCTAGTGCCGACGCTATATTGTTTTCTTAAATTTTTTTTTTTTTAAAATGACATTAGCTACGGTATTTGGACCGTGGCTAACAAAAAAATTTGTAAACATTAGCTACGGCCCTATTGCTGTCGCTAATATAAAAATTTTAATATAAAAAAAAAAGTTTCATTGGCGGGATTCGAAACCGGGTCGCCTAGGTGCAAGCCAGGTCACCTAGCCGGGTTGGACAAAAATGTGTTATTGGTGATTTTATCCGGTTTATAAATATATAGCGATTTTGCTTTATATAATTTTAAAAAAAAAATTCACATTTAGCTACGGTATTTTGACCGTGGCTAACAAATTTTTTTTTTTTAACATTAGCTACGGCCCTAGTGCCGTCGCTAATATAAAAAACAAGTTTCATTAGAGGGATTCGAACCCGGGTCGCCTAGGTGAAAGCTAGGTCTGCTAACCGTGCTGGACGGAAATGTGTTATTGGTGATTTTATCCAGTTTATAAATATATAGCGATTTTGCTTTATATAATTAAAAAAAAAAATTCACATTTAGCTACGGTATTTTAACCGTGGCTAACAAATTTTTTTTTTTAAACATTAGCTACGGCCCTAGTGCCGTCGCTAATATAAAATTTTTAATATAAAAAAAAAGTTTCATTGGCGGGATTCGAACCCAGGTCGCCTAGGTGAAAGCCAGGTCACCTAGCCGGGCTAGACGAAAATGTGTTATTGGTGATTTTATCCAGTTTATAAATATATAGCGATTTTGCTTTATATAATTTAAAAAAAAAAATTCACATTTAGCGACAGTATTTTGACCGTGGCTAATAATTTTTTTTTTTTAAACATTAGCTACGGCCCTAGTGCCGTCGCTATATTGTTTTCTTAAATTTAAAAAAAAAAAATGACATTAGCTACGGTATTTGGACCGTGGCTAACAAAAAAATTTGTAAACATTAGCTACGGCCCTTTTGCCATCGCTAATATAAAATTTTTAATATAAAAAAAAAGTTTCATTGGCGGGATTCGAACCCGGTCGCCTAGGTGAAAGCCAGGTCACCTAGCCGGGCTTCACGGAAATGTGTTATTGGTGATTTTATCCAGTTTATAAATATATAGCGATTTTGCTTTATATAATTTAAATAAAAAAATTCACATTTAGCTACGGTATTTTGACCGTGGCTAACAAATTTTTTTTTTTAAACATTAGCCATATAAAAATTTTAATATAAAAAAAAAAAGTTTCATTGGCGGGATTCGAACCCAGATCGCTTAGGTGAAAGCCAAGTCTCCTAGCCGGGCTGGACGAAAATGTGTTATTGGTGATTTTATCCAGTTTATAAATATATAGCGATTGTTTTTTATATAATTAAAAAAAAAATTCACATTTAGCTACGGTATTTTGACCGTGGCTAACAAAAAATTCTAAACCTTAGCTACGGCTCTAGTGCCGTCACTAAGTTGTTTTCTTATATTTTAAAAAAAAAAAAATCACATTAGCTACGGTATTTGGGCCGTGGGTAACAAAAAAAATTTCTAAACATTAGCTACGGCCCTAGTGTCGTCGCTAAGTTGTTTGTTATATTTTTTTAAAAAAAAATCACATTAGCTACGGTATTTGGACCGTGGCTAACAAAAAAATTTCTAAACCTTAGCTACGGCCCTAGTGCCGTCACTAAGTTGTTTTCTTATAATTTTTTTTAAAAAAAAAATCACATTAGCTACGGTATTTGGACCGTGGCTAACAAAAAAATTTCTAAACCTTAGCTACGGCCCTAGTGCCGTCCCTAAGTTGTTTTCTTATAATTTAAAAAAAAAAAAATCCCATTAGCTACGGTATTTGGACCATGGCTAACAAAAAAGTTTCTAAACCTTAGCTACGGCCTTAGTGCCGTCGCTAAGTTGTTTTCTTATATTTTTTTAAAAAAAAAATCGCATTAGCTACGGTATTTGGACTGTAGCTAACAAAAAAATTTCTAAACATTAGCTACGGTCCTAGTGCCGTCGCTAAGTTGTTTTCTTATATTTTTTTTTTTAAAAAAAAATCGCCTTAGCTACGGTATTTGGACCGTAGCAAACAAAAAAATTTCTAAACATTAGCTACGGTCCTAGTGCCGTCGCTAATTCTCGTATTAGCGACAGTTTTAAGCCGTCGCAAAACGGTTAGCGACGGTTATTTTAATTTATGTACTGAAACCGTAGCAGAAACTATAGCGACGGTTTGATGCCGTCGCAAACCGTTTAAATAGCGACGGTTTTTTAATAGCGACGGTATTTTAATTTAAAACCGTCGCTAATTTCCGTAGCTAATATTGCTTTTTTTTGTAGTGCTTCACTTCCATATGTGCTATTGATTCTGTGAATTGCTGAGGAGATATAGAAGAAAACCAGTTTTTTTTAGCTCGTCAAGTCATCAGGTTCTTTACAAGCTTTCTCTTGGGTTCCATTTCTAATTATAATTATAAGCTTGTTTTTACTGCATGCATGCTCAGTCTACTCTAGTCTGTTGAAGAGCTTGTTTGTTTATCATTAATCATCATCACTATTTCTATCACTACTAATATTAGTTGTTGTCAGTTTCATGTATGATCTTGTAACTGTCCACTTATAATTTTTTTAAGGGTTGTTTCTCATTTTGTCTTCATTAGTTTATGACTATTTATATTTGGCCCTCAGTAGTTTTTCATGAATCCTACTCTTAACACCGTTTCCCTTATTGTTATGCCATCTTCACCTCTTACCAGAAGTCGAAAATGTTGTGCTCAGGGGTGAAGAAGCGAAGCCCCCCAGCACCACTACTACACAATATGTCTCGAGCAACGATATTGTTGCCAATTTAGACACCCGCCACCCCTCCGGATATGAAGTTTTTACGAACGAAGCTTAACTTTTCAAATGCTCTCAAAAAGCCTCGTCGTTTATTGAAACATATCTAATCACTTATATTCCTTACAGAATGTTGGTCACTACTCAATGTGGAACTATATTGAGCCAACATCTCCAACAGAAAAAAAAAAAAAAAAAAAAAAAAAAACCTACCATTCTCCTCACCATTTAAACCTCTTTGCTCAAGCATCATAAAACCATGTTTACAAAAGGTGACCCTCCCCAGCCCATCACCATCACCATCACCATCACCATCACTAGTCTTTGCCACCACCAACACTACTAGAACCGAGCAAATAATCAGCAAACCACTACAACCACAAGCATCATTATAACTCTTTTCTTTTACTAATCAAGAAAAGAACTCCAACAAGGCCACTGAGAATGTATACCCACAAATCAAAATTCTCTGATTGAACTACAACAATATCAATAAAAATCGGGATGGCGCCATTTCATAAGAGCAACTATTTTAACCAATAGCTTGCAGTAGTGTTTTACTAAGAACAAGAACACCAAGAAATAAAACACTGAACTTGACAGAATTCAGAAAAACAAACTATAGATGAAGCAAACATAATAAAAAATGATTACATTTTATATTATGGGTTCCCAAATTCAATCAAACAACACATTATTGTATTTTAAAGAATTAACAAGCGCTCAACAAACTCAAGAAAAGCAATAATTAATTTCAGCTCACTTACTAGTTCACTGCCCATCTCAACTCCGTTTTCTCCAATGGAAATCATGCCTTAAACTAGGGCCGGCAATTTAGCACCAACCCAAAACCCATCAGGTAATATAAGCAGGCTCAGTTTGAGGCTTTACGGGTGTTGGGCTTGTCAGCCCAGTTTTGGATTGAGCCTGTATAACTCGTTTAGACTAGGGAATAAAATGGTATGGATAGAATCTTAGATCCAAACTATATTCGATTAGGCGGATATGGTCTTGTAGATTATCCAAATAAGAGAATGGGTTTGTGAAAGTTGATCCGACTCGGATACGGATACGGAAACGGATATGTAAAAATCCGTTCAAATCCAATAAATGCAGATTTTTTTTCAATAATATGTACCGAATTTTGCAAGAGAATATGAAGATAATGGTAATTACAAACACAAAAAAAATGCTTAACGTTTTGAAGGTGTTAAAGTTGTACTTGTATGTATGGCAAATGCATCAGAGGTTTCAATAATAATTGTTGGATGAAAGCAATTGAGATAGTGAATGCCAAAAAGGAGGCCGAAGAACGGGACTTGGCTTGCCAAAAACAAAAAGACCGACCAGGGAACAGTACAGTAATAATTTTCTAAAGTACAAGAAATAATTTTTTTGCAGGAATAATTAATAATAAGAGAATGCCTTATTTCCAAAATATTGCTAGTCCTCCTTAAAGCCCCACTGTTGGTACTGTAGCTATATGTTTGAAACCCAGTCGAGTAGGTGATTCATTTTGGCAAATGAAGCTTTAGCTCTGTGATTCTTTCTTGGAGCGTAGTGAAGAAGAGGTGAGCCGTGGTACTGCTGTATCACTCATAACCCCATGAGCATCAGGGTACGGAATGGAGTGCAACAGTGTTAAAAATGGGGTTGGCTCAATTTAGTCCCACATCAATTAAGAGACCAAGTAGAGTTAAGTATATATGAAGTTGGATATGTCTTAATAGCGACGAGGCCTTTTGGGGGTATTTTGCTTTATATAATTATAGCGAAGTATATATGAAATTGCTTTATAGCGATTTTGCTTTATATAATTTTAAAAAAAAAATTCACATTTAGCTACGGTATTTTGACCGTGGCTAACAATTTTTTTTTTTTAAACATTAGCTACGGCCCTAGTGTCGTCGCTATATTGTTTTATTAATTTTTTTAAAAAAAAATGACATTAGCTACGGTATTTGGACCGTGGCTAACAAAAAAATTTGTAAACGTTAGCTACGGCCATAGTGCCGTCGCTAATATAAAAATTTTAATATAAAAAACAAGTTTCATTAGCGGAAAAGCTAGGTCTCCTAACCGGGCTGGACGAAAATGTGTTATTGGTGATTTTATCCAGTTTATAAATATATAGCGATTTTGCTTAATATAATTTTAAAAAAAAAAATTCACATTTAGCTACGGTATTTTAACCGTGGCTAACAATTTTTTTTTTTTTAAACATTAGCTAAGGCCTTAGTGCCGTCGCTAATATAAAATTTTTAATATAAAAAAAAAAGTTTCATTGGCTGGATTCGAACCCGGGTCGCCTAGGTGAAAGCCAGGTCACCTAGCCGGGCTAGACGAAAATGTGTTATTAGTGATTTTATCCAGTTTATAAATATATAGCGATTTTGCTTTTTATAATTTAAAAAAAAAATTCACATTTAGCGACGGTATTTTGACCATGGCTAACAATTTTTTTTTTTTAAACATTAGCTACGGCCCTAGTGCCGTCGCTATATTGTTTTCTTAAAATTTTTTTTTTTAAAATGACATTAGCTACGGTATTTGGACCGTGGCTAGCAAAAAAATTTGTAAACATTAGCTACGACCCTTTTGCCGTCGCTAATATAAAATTTTTAATATAAAAAAAAAGTTTCATTGGCGGGATTCGAACCCGGTCGCCTAGGTGAAAGCCAAGTCACCTAGCCGGGCTTCACGAAAATGTGTTATTGGTGATTTTATCCAGTTTATAAATATATAGCGATTTTGCTTTATATAATTTTTAAAAAAAAATTCACATTTAGCTACGGTATTTTGACCGTGGCTAACAATTTTTTTTTTTTAAACATTAGCTACGGCTCTAGTGCCGTCGCTAATATAAAAATTTTAATATAAAAAAAAAAGTTTCATTGGCGGGATTCGAACCCGGATCACCTAGGTGAATGCCAAGTCTCCTAGCCGGGCTAGACGGAAATGTGTAATTGATGATTCTATCCAGTTTATAAATATATAGCGATTTGTTTTTATATAATTTTTTTAAAAAAATTCACATTTAGCTACGGTATTTTGACCGTAGCTAAAAAAAAAATTTCTAAACATTAGCTACGGTCCTAGTGCCGTCGCTAAGTTGTTTTCTTATATTTTTTTAAAAAAAAATCGCATTAGCTACGGTATTTGGACCGTAGCTAACAAAAAAATTTCTAAACATTAGCTACGGTCCTAGTGCCGTCGCTAAGTTGTTTTCTTATATATTTTTTTTTAAAAAATCGCCTTAGCTACGGTATTTGGACCGTAGCAAACAAAAAAATTTCTAAACATTAGCTACGGTCCTAGTACCGTCGCTAATTCTCGTATTGGCGACAGTTTTAAGCCGTCGCAAAACGGTTCGCGACGGTTATTTTAATTTATGTACTGAAACCGTAGCAGAAACTATAGCGACGGTTTAATGCCGTCGCAAACCGTTTAAATAGCGACGGTTTAAACCGTCGCTAATTTTCGTAGCTAATATTGCTTTTTTTTGTAGTGATCAAACCTAGAACATTTTTTTTCCATCCAAGTTTCATAATTGCCCTAGGCTTGCATTGCTCACTATGCTTACTGAAAATGTATGCGATCTGCTTTTTTTTATCAAAGTCGGCAATAGTTCCTTCAGGCTTTACTTAATTTAATAGTACAATAAATCTCTTCATTATATTTAACGAGTGAATAAATCTCACAGATCAGATTAAAACCTATTCCCAAGATAGCTTGCGGATTCATCAAAAGCGACAAACAAGTATGCAACTTCCAATCAGATCAATCCACACTTTCGAGACAACTCAGCTTAAATTCCAAACTTCAATTAAAAAAAAAACGAAACTTGGACGAACCAATCGACATAAGTTAGCTTCTCTAGACCAAAGCAAAATGAAGTAAAATTGAAAAGTTGAAGAAGGTAACTTTGAAGAAAGGTGAGGTTGAGCTATTAAATAGGGATCACAACAGCCGTACGCCAGGAGCGAAGGGAGAAGACCAAGCGTGGTGATTGAGGGCGATGTATCTAGATCCGAAGGGAACACCAACAAGAATTTACTGAACGAGGCGGTAGACATCAATGACAGCAACGACGTTGCAGAGCTTGACACGGGCGACCAAAATGAAGACCAGAGCAAGGACTGAGTGCATCGATTCGAGCACCTCTCCTGCTCGGCCCTTTTCCCCACCGTTGAATAGCATAGCCTCAATTCTAGGCAGCTAGGCTTTATAGCCACTTTTTAGTCAGATTTTGGGCTTTATACATTTCTACACATTCTATGGATAATGTTTGCGATTGTATTTTATAGAGAATGGGTGAAAGTGTAAAAAAGCCCAAGCCTGACAAAAAATGGCTTTTAAAGTTTGGCTGCCTAGACAAACTCGAGTAGAGAGCGGCAAAAGAAGAAGAAGAAGATGGAAGGTCTAGGGTTTGGGGGTTCTGATCTGGTTTTCACTTGTTAATGAGTGTGCATGATCTGGCGCTAGGGTCTAGCTCTCTAGAATTTTTTATCATAGATATCTTTCTAATCAATATCATTGTAATAGATAATTTTATATAATCACACCTCTCCTCTCTGCTTCCAGTCCCACACTCCCTTTATAAAACCTACAAAACTCAATTCTTGCGTCACAGTCAAAAGATTAAAAACCAAGCCAATAGAGAACCAAAAGTTCTAGAGAGTCAGGCCCCTAGCACCAGATCAGCGTCAGGGGGCTCTCTGTGCGTGTGTTTGTGTTCGATTGGTGGATTATGAGGATCTCTAGGATGATGAAGGGTATTGAGACTCCCTGACGCATGCCTGGCTCTCTAGACGGACAACTCTATGATAGCATTTTTTGTGCGTTGATAGCATTTTTATATGAAATGCTATGTACAACCAACTATATGATAGCATTTGTTGTGCGTTGATAGCATTTTTATATGGAATGCTATGTACAACTAACAATATGATAGCATTCACTTAGAGGGCATTTTTTTTTTTTTTTTAAAGTTCTGAACGAGCTTCTGAATGAACTGTTTGGTTTGCTTATGAATGGGCTGCTGATTAGAAGTTGTAAAATTAAAAGATGTTTGTTTTTAGGTGTTGAATGGGAACTGTTTGACAATTTTTCCCCACTGAGCTGAAAAATTTATGACACAATATTGTGCTTAAAATCATACCCAATAATTATTCAAATCCTAGAGACTTTTACCACAATGCTTGGCAAAGAGAATGAAGGCGTGCCGTCAAAATTTTTCCATACTTATTTTTAAGAAGATGAGGCAGCAATTGTCATTACAAAATTATTTTAAGGTTATTATCGAAATAATTTTTGACTTAGCACTCAGTGCTAAGTGATCAACACCTCTTTGTTGCTTACTCCAATCAGAAGTAGAACTTCTGATCAGAACAAAAAACAAACACTTTAAACAAGGTGGTCCACTTCTTTAAGACTTCTGCTCCATTCAAAGGAAAAACAAACTTGTTATTATATACTATTTTTGTCGTAATGATGATAGGAAAGCGTCGATACACGATTGCATCAAGTTTTTGAATAAAGACTGTAAAGCTTCAGGTCAGAAAATCAATGCAGGCAAGAATTCTTGTATGGTGGATGAGAAGCCTTCAGACGAAAGAGTTGTGGCTATCAAATCTTATATGGGATTGCAATTTAAGGCATCTACTATGAAATATCGGGGGTTCCGATTTGCCAGGGCCATTGCAAAATTATTTTCTTTGAAGAATTGGTAAATGGGTTGATAGTGTGCAGTTTGCGTGTTGAAGAAGGTGATTGCCAGAATCCAAAATTTTTTAGCCGATTTCATTTGGGGTGATTGTGAATGAAAGTTTAAGAAAAAATGGGTAGCATGGTCGAAGATCAGTCTACCTTCTACTGAAAGTGGTTTGGGTGTTCAAAATCTTTTCCATGTCATCCAAGCTTTACGAATTAAAGCCATGTGGAACTTGTGTAACACTAACTCGCTCTGGGCAGTATATACCCATAGAAAATATTGAAAAATGGGAGTCTCACTACTGAAGCAGTTTGAGAAGAGAGGCTCCTCACCTTTGTGAAAGAATTGATGGAACTTAGACCAATTTTATTTGCCAATTCAATTTGGAGAATTGGGAGAGGAAACACTAGTTTTTTTTAACAAATATTGGAACCCACAAGTGATCTTTAAAATATTGGCAGCAATGGAGGAACATGGTAGATGGCCTACTATCCAAGAGGTCAAAGGGGACAGTTTGAGTTGATTAATATGCAGTACCGTGCAGCTGCCATTGAATTGTATAAATCGAGACTTAAGTCTAACAGAGATGAAACTGATTCCCGAGTGTGGATCCTAGCTACTTACAATCATTTCTTATCTCGTTCACCTTACAAACTCTTTAGAGATCATGATGAACTGTATAAGAAAATCTGACACCCCCTCTTGCCTACGAAGATATCCACCTTAATCTAAAAAATAGTGCGGATAGCAAGGATGCACGGACACAAACACAGATACGCACGTCGTGTCAGACACAAACACAACAATTTTTGAAAAATTAGGACTCGGCGACATTTCATATTTTTTTAATCAAATCATACGAAGATAAAACAAGAATTCAATGAAGAAAGAGTTTAAATGGAAAATGACATGAAATGATGATAATGAAAATGAACCACAAACAATTCATTCATATATCCATTGCAAGTAGAAAAAACATGAAGAAAAAACAGTAAAGAAAAAAAGAAGTATAAAAGTGGAGAAGAAGATGACATTATGTCGCAAGAAAAAAAAGAAGCAAAGTAGAGTAAAAAAAATAGAGGAGAGAATAAGCAAAGGAGATAAATAAGCAAAGGTTAAGAAGAAACATAGACCACCTCTATGCTTCAGAGGCTTTTCACCACCCTCTCCATCTTGACTCTTAAATCACAATTAAAAGTTTCTCAATTCAGATGGACTAACAACCTTCAAATTAGGTGGTTACTTGAGCCCACCTAAAAATAAATAAATAAAGTTAGTTGTCGAGTCTTGACTTGTCCTAATCCTAACTGAGTTTTGAGTGTGTCAGAGGCGTGTCCAACTGTCGACCACACTAACCATGGTCTGACACATGTTGAAGGCGTGTTGAGTGAGTGTCGGTGTTGGATACGGGTAGGACAGGTTTTCAGAAGAGCCTATGCATCCTTGGCGGAGAGGCATCCCGGTCGATGGTGAATTTTTCAAGTGTGGTTTCAGTTTAGCATCACGGTGTCAATGTTGTTCAAAAACCTGATGTCGGGATGTTGAAACATATGTTCATAAAAGGGAATTTAGCAGCCAAAGTCTGGGATCATTTCAAATTGATCTTTGACATACATATTCGGTAACCAGCTGAAGCTCCCAATTTGCTCAAAGTTTGGTTCCGCCGAGCTACTCGTGCAACGCAGGGAGTGCTATATAATTTGATCCCAATTTTTGTAATATACAAAATTTGGAAGCAAAGGAACATAGTTTTTGTTCGAAAGCATGGCCTGGAGCGATGTCTATGTAATTGTCAAGGTAAGGAGGTGTTACAATTGGTAAGCTTTGTTTTGCTCCCCAAACAGGGGAACTCAGACAAAACGCTACTTCTGAGACTGGGAGTGATAGTTGCAAAGGCGGACGGCCTGCCGTCCTGAATCATTTTCTGACAGTTTCCACAGGCCGGCAGGCTATGCCGTCTTGAACATGGACAGATCTATTGTTGAGAATAAGGTTGTCGATGGCGTAGTTATATGTATTGATATCAATAATTGGCTCGGAGCTAAGCAAGTTTATTTTAGTGAAAGGTCGAATAACAAGGTGAAAACATGGGCATTTTTAGAGGGCATGCATTTGTGCAAGCAAATGGGAATTTCAAAGTGCATCATTTAGAAGGATTCTATTTTGGTTAAAAATTGGTAAGAAGGCGAATATAAAATCCTATGGTTTCATGGCAATTCTTGGAATGAGATTCACGGTTTACTTAACGATGTGGTGGTGACATTTATGTTTGTGTTTCTATCAATGAATGCGGTGGCGTATTCATTGGCAGGGCTAGCGCAAGGGGTTGGAGAGACAATCCTGGACTTATGAAAGTTCAAATCTTCCTAGAAGACCATCAACGCTATTGGTAAAAATCATAATGCTTATATTCGCGAGTAATCTTGTTTGTGTTTTGGTCTTATTAATGGTTAAAGTCGTGATGTACCCCTAATGTAAGTTTATTGACAAATTCATAAAGGTCCGACATTTCATAGGTGCCCTCCCTTCCAGAGGGATTTTTTTTTTTTAAAAAAATTCAAATGATGCAAGAAAAAACTTATCTTCTAAATTCTATTTGGGTTTACAAATAAAGTCATAAAGTATATAGGTAAGAAGGATGAAATAAATTTCAAATAAGCACTTCTTAAAAAAAAAATATTGTCATAGGCATATCTAAGTCCAACTAGTCTTGTGTAAAATGTATTGACATTATGGTATACCTTTTCTCACTTAATGAGCCAATAACCACGACATATTTTCTTATTACTAAATCAGAAGATAACAACTATTTTATCTTAGAGAACATGAGGATCACAACAATCACAAGACATGAGATAATTTAGACCATAATTTTTTTGTCCTTTTGTAATATGTCAAGTCGATAAAGCATACCACACTGATAAATGATAAAACACAGAGAAAGAAGTATCTCAAATGCCGTAGAAGTAACTCCTGAATGTCGAAGATGGACTTACTCATAGTTCCACGTTGCACTCTTATGCCACCTAGGTTTTTAATGCACTTATTCCAGTCTTCCCAATCGTCCACAACCTTATTCCAGTTGAATCTAGAAGGATTGAACAGAGAAGGTGCAAACAACCAGGTTATTGACATGAACCAGATGGAAACGACAATTCAAAAGGTGAGTGTTTGTCAATCCGTCATCTTTTGAATTCCCAAATTGCCCTAGCAAATACTGTCCTCTCCCCTCTCATTTTTTGAATTTCAAAATTGCCCCCGCCCATATTACGGAACCCCACCATATCCTTGTCATCTTCCTCTCTCTCTTCTTATTATTCTCCTCCCTTTTTCTCGATGACACCATTTGTCCCCTCCTCACCTCGATGCTACCTCCCCTCCTCAATCTTTCACCATAGTTGGGTTGGGCCATTTGTTGATTCATTTATCCAATAAAGGCCTATGAAGCAGTTGGGTTGACCAGATAGTCCATATCAATTTCATGAATTGTTGACCACTTTCATGTAAATTTAATTTTGAACCAATTTTTTTGGAGTTTAATGATACTCAATTTAATGAGGGTTATCTCTTAACTGTTTTTGTTATCCTAATTTTATAGTCAGAGAACAATTTAGATTTTATTGTGGATTGGAAATAACAGTAGATGGTTCATAATTTGTTTTCATATTTGGTAATTTAGTTACCTATTTAGAGAATGTTGAAGGCATGACCCAAGGACCAGAGTTGCATGCCAAAGACATGACACTGTATCCATGCCAACGACACGGTTGATACACTAGTGTGATTAACACATACGTCATGCTTGTCTGGTAAGACTGTCTAAGCAAATCATAGACAATTAGAAGGAGAATCAACTCAAATCCTTTTAGATAGTGACTGCGTGAATATAATCTATAGTTCTTAGTGAAGCTTGTATGAAACACCACAACTTTGCAGCTGGGTGGTATGTATTTGGCAACCCCCATGAAGAATTGTTTGGCTATAGTATAGTGTGATTTTGTTCCAAGGGAAAATGTGAAGAAAACAATAGCTATCTGCAGCTGTATGAGAAATAAATCCCTGACAGCTGCAAATAATCCTTTCTGCGACCATTAAGAGTCCCAACTGTATGAAAGGGAAACAAGAGTCGTCTCGAATTATTCTATGTTTTGCATTTTAGCCTCGCGGATGAGTGTTTTTTCCATTCCATTAAGGGTCTGTTTGGTTGCATGAAAAATATAATAGAAATTGAAACCATTTCTTTCAATGAATTCGATTTTGAGGCGTCCCACTCGGACTTAGATTCCATGAGTAGTGGGAAAACAGTCTTATAAATGATCGATTTTCTGTCAGTAAATAGATAACCAAACAGCAAAAATCTGCATAACAAAATAAATGAAATCCATTTCCCAAGGAAACTAGCTAACCAAACATACCCTAAGAACCAAATATAGTTGACGTAGAGGAAAACATAAATTCCAAGTATTGATAATTGCAGATATTGGGGGTTACACAAAATAATGAGTAAATAAAGAAAATCAATAATATCATGAAAAGAAATGAGACTATTTACAAATGAGATACTTTTAATGTGAAAGGATTAGGTCAAATTTACTATCATTATGTTTCATAATTACACATGCGATTGAATCATACTCATGTATAGAATTTAAATCATATGTGCAAGAAGCCATTTCGTCCAGGATGGATTGAACTCGTACGGAGTTTGGTTCTCTTCCTAGAAACTCTTCAAATGTAATAAGGTGAAAATTATTTAGGTGCATTTACAAAAATTCCATTACATTTGTAAGAGTTTCCCAAGAGAAAAATATATTAAGTCTACTAAAGTAAATCCAACAGTAGTGAAATAGAAAGATAACATCCGGAAAAATGTCAAACCGATTGCCAAACCGGTATACACATCACGACTTAAAGTTTGTTTACTATTTCCATTGGCTGCTTTGGCTTTAAACTTTGAGATTTGATTCAGATCTATATCTCGACCCTTGCCAACTTGCATGTACTCATGGTAGCTAACATCCCTTGCCCCTCCTCGTAATATGGAATTGAATCCTACACTCAACCACATAACCTGTCAGAGTAAATCATATTAACTAATACTAGTTGTGAGTGCTCGCAAAACGTGCATATAATTATTTTTTTAATATTATTTATTTTCAGGATTATGTAAATGTGAAATTTATCTATCCTTCAACGATTTAGCATTGAATGTATATGCATCAAGCAAATTGTTGATCTATTTGCATCGAGCAAATTTTGTGTATTGCCTATTGGTCTAACAAAAATATTTTGAATTTAATTTTGTGTGTGTTACTCATGCTATTGACATGCCCTATATTAAATTCTTTACAACATTATAAAAAAAATAAATACTAAAACCTTTGATTGGATGTAATTATTATGATTAAATGGTTTAAATCAATATTTTAAGTTTTAAGTTTCTTCAAAATACCATAAAGATAAGAAAATTAAATTCATGAAATAATATAGAAAAAAATAACTTAATCTTATTTTTCTATTGGGCATGAGACAAAAGCCCATCTTACCCCATATTACATTTTCTTCACATACACCAAAAACTACAAAAAAAAAAAAAAAATCCTTGGAGTTGCCGCATGACCCAAAGTAATGTATCATATGACCCCTTGTAGCAGTGGATATTATAGTAGTGTTCCACCAATAAGGCATGAAAAAAATTAAATACACCCTTGTTCATTTTTGCCATCCAAAACCTTTGTTTTACTACTTTAACCAACTAATTTTGATTGTAAATATGATGAATTCTTAGGGCAAAATGGGGAATCTAAGAATCATGTTGAAGACATACACTTTATTGTTCATTTGAGGTTGCATGCATTATATATGTAGAGATATTGGTAGAAATTAGAAAACTGAAGCTAGTATGACCAACGCAAATATCATCACTAAAGTTTAATGGTTTTTTATGCTCTCTACTTATTCCACCTCTTGTGAAATGAAATATTATCAAATAAATTTGGATGATCCAAGTGGAATCACACCCTAGGTAACAAAACACAAAACAAAAATTAATAAAATATAACTTCTGGATAAATATAGTGCAACCTAACTTGGCGATCTTGAGTCTACAGGGGCTCTGAGCGAACTCTAAAAATGGGGCCCTTTTTAGAAAAAAAAATTTAATGCCTTATTTTACTTAAATATGACTCTTCTAGCATTTTGAGATGCAAAATCACTAATTATATTGTTGTAATCAACTTTTTCCGCCAAGTCACTCTCAATAGACATCATAGCTAACCCATTTAATCTTTCTTGTGACATGGTGGACAGAAGATATGATTTTATCAATTTCAATTTTGAAGAACTTCTTTCAGTGGAGACTACTGTCACTGAAATAGTCAACAATATTCTATATGCGATCCAGACATTTAGTTTCTCTATGACAATCTTAATATCCATATCTTCAGCTTGAAGTGTTTTACTAACGATATTAACATCACATAATGAATTGTGCCATATTATAAAGAAAACCAAGAACTCAAAACTTTCAATTTCATTGGTTGCTATGGATTGAGCTTCACTCTTAGTCTTTGGATCTTCATTAGTATTAACCAAGTCAAGTAAAACATCCCTAATTTTTGGAGTTCGGTAGCGTATTGTTTTAACACTCTCAACACGACTTTCCCAACGTGTTTTTGAAAATGGCTTAAGTGTAAGGTTTCCAACATAATGCATCAAAACAACCCAACGTTTTGTAGATGATGCAAACAATGAATATATGCGTTGTACAACTCCAAAGAAAGATATTGTTTTTTTGCAGGAACTGCCCATGTCACAAAGTAAAAAATTAAGGCTCTGACAACCATAAGGTGTGTAAAATGCTCTAGGATTCTCCTTAAGCAACCTATTTTGAACACCTTTGTGTCTCCCTTTCATATTTGATCCATTGTCATATCCCTGCCCTCTTATATCACCAACCTCAAGATCAAGTGTTTGCAAAATATTTATGAGCCCATTAAAAAGCCTTAGCCCTGATGTATCGTCCACCTTTAAAAGTTGTATAAAATATTCCTCAACTTTTATTGGTTTGACCGAAACATCAACACATTGCAATATAAGAGACATTTGTTCTTCATGACTAATGTTAGGGGTACAATCAAGTATAACATAAAAAAATATTTTGCCGACTTTATTCTTCCTATAATTGTACTTCTAATCTCATTTGCTAAGAGTAATATCAACTCATTTTGTATTTTTGGACTAAGATAATGATAATAAATTGATTTATTTTTGGCTCGTTGAATGTGTTCTTGCATGATTGGATCAAACTCAGCAATCATTTCAATAAAGCCTAAAATTTTTCCATTCCTCTCTTCATGAAGCCTCTCCCTATGACCACAGGATGCTATATTATTTCTTGCAATCTCTCTATCTATTTGTTCTTGCACACTCTTATCAATTGTTTCGAGTTTAATCAACCTCATTTGCAATTCCATCCACTTGGTAATGCAAACTAGGTGTTCATTAATAGTTTCATGAGCTTTAAGCTGTTCACTAAGATGTTTCCAACCATTATATCCATCCGTTGTCAATGGGGACCTTTTTTGGTCTTGCTTGAATAACTTACAACAAAAATAAACTTTATCTTTAACAATAGAATATACAAGCCATTTCCTATCTTGTTTCTTTCTATTCAATAACACTCGTTCATAATAAATAGTGGAAAAGTGTCTACCAAAGTCATTAACAATAAAATCTACATCATGAATTCTAATTGGACCTTTTTCTACTAGTAGGTCTCTAAAATTTTGATTAATTCTATCCCAATTTCCTGGATCATAAATGTTTATTGGCCCAAATTCGTTATCTCCAATTGATTAATTTGTTTATTCATTTCCTTGTTTTTTTTTTGTTTATCCTATTTGTTCATTTGTTTCTACATTTTTTAGTTCATTTTCAATTATATCACTAATCACTGATGGTAGATTTATTTCTTCTTCAACATTTGATGTTGAGCCCCCTCTTTTACTATGCATAAATTTATCAAGAGATCATGTTAAAGACCTAACAAGTTCTTCTTATTTTTTCTTTTAATTTCTTTTATCAAAACCTGACTTATATTTTCTAGACATCATTGTGACCAACAACAACAAACAAATCAAACAAATAGAAATTACAGCAAGAAAGAAACACAAATTGGAGCAACAAAGAGTTTATGTATTAGAACAAAATCCCCTGATAAGCGACCCTAATTTCACAAATCAATTTTGGACTCACTATATTGGATACCACAAGTTTTGCCCGCTGCAAACATCCAAACAAATCAATACATATAAATATAATTAATGTCTATTAAAAAACCACTAATACTATGTAATCTCTGTTAAAAAAAACTATTAAAATTTTATTATATAATATCTATAACTTACCCTTTCTCTTTCTTTAGTCAGTGGCCTTTTCTTTCTTTTCATGTCAACTCTATTCTAATCCACAAAGACAAATGACTTTCTTTACGGATCATAGAATAGAAGATGAAGTTGGATTTATCGAATCAGAGCAAGGTTTAGTCGTTTAGAATTAGAGAGAATAAAGAAGAGTCGTTTAGAATTAGAGAGAATAAAAAAGAGGAGAAACAGATGGCATGGAAAAAAAGAAGAGTCACAATAATTAGTTGTTTACTTAAAATGACCCAAATCCACACCCAATTTATAGGCCTTTAGATCTAAATCTATTTAACGGTCGAGATTATGTAGTGAGTTGACTTGAGATATTTTCCTACAAGATTGCTAAGATTTAATTCCTATTTTAGTTGGGAACCCATATCTAGCTTTGAATCAATCTATTTAGGAAAATATCTCATGTCAACTCACTACGTATTTTAGTGGAAGATGTATCTAAATTTGAAAATTTGAATCAATCTATTTAAGAAAATATCTCAAGCAAAGTTATTACAAATTTTCAACCATTAGATAGATTTAGATCTAAAGGCCTATAAATTGGGTGTGAATTTGGGTAATGAATCCGTGTCTCCAAATCCCAACTCATAATTAATTTTGAAGGAATATATATATAAAAAATTTAAAATATGGCCCCCCTGGGAAATGGGGGCCTTGGGTAGCCGCCCATGTCTCCCATGCTCAGGGACGCCCCTGCAACCCAACATTGCGTGCAAAAGCTTCACGATGAAAAACATAAATGAATAAACCTGAAGGCCTGTGCAATTGTAATCACTAGGACTACCCTAGAAGGCAAAAGTGTAGGGTGTAGCAAATACCATAAGTTGACATTGGTACCATCTTAACACAATTTCGAAACTTTTAAAGTTGAAAATCTTACTCGAAAGGATTTGCTAAATGCCTTTGCCCAATGGTGACAAAGTTGTTATCTTGAAACACTGTCATTAAAAAAAACCTATGTGATAGACCAGTTTCCGTCCTCCTTAACCTTGACCTGCACAAGGAACAAACGTGAACTAAAGACCACCGTTGTGACGGCCGATAGCACTCTGATGCTAAAGTCAGACAAGGCACAGAAAAAGGGTGTATTACTTGAGATTAGGTTTATGTAGCGTACCTCAGTTCATCAACCTTGTGTCCTATTTATCATGCGAGAGTCCTTGTTCGGCTATGCCTTTGGTGGTGTGGTTTAAAAAAAGATATCTGTTAGAAATCCTTTCCTTGTTGAGAGTTGTCCATGCATGAGAGTTTCCATGTACAACTTATACTCTAATGTTTGTTTCCTAGTAGGAGTCAACGTCATACTGGCCTGTCCGACTTAAGTCAAACTGTTTGAACTAAGAACCAATAAGGCAAATATCTAGGAGTTTGACTTAAACTCCTAGATACTTGCCTTATTGGGTCTTACAGGTTCTAAGTCTGGGTAGTTTGCCTTCGCTTTCACAAAGGTTTTGCAGGCGTAGTATACTGGTCTATGTATTCTCTTATCGTTTCGGACTAAGGCTGAACTGACAACATGCTTTGAAACAAATAGGTACATGTAAAATATTTCTTCTGCTATCGGTTTCAAAAGTAACTCCGTACTTCCCATATACGCTTTCAAGTTTTGAAAGGCTTGTTCGCACTCTTCATCCCATTTGAACCCTTTGTCCCTTCTCAGAATTTGAAAAAGGGGAGGCATTTGTCGGATGACTTGGACATGAACCTATTGAGTACTGCCATCCTCCCAGTCAGGTTATGAACTTCCTTAATGGTGGCCAGAGACTTCATGTTGAGAAGAGCCTGAATATGCTTTAGATCGGCTTTTATCCCTCTTTGGTTTACTATGTAACCCATGAACTTTCATGACTCAACCCCAAAGATGCATTTTTGTGGATTGAGCTTCATTTGATACTTGCAGAGTTGACTAAACACTTCGACAAAGTCAGCGATGTGATTTGGACCGCGGAGACTTTTGGCCAGCATGTCGTCTATATAGACCTCTATGGTTCTGCCAATTTGCTATTTGAACATCTGGTTTACCAGTCGTTGATACGTTGTTTTCGTGTTCTTTAGATCGAACAACATCGCCAATAGCAATATATCCCTCTTTCAGTTATGAAGGAGGTATTTTCTTGGTCTGGGCGTGCATTTGTATCTGGTTATATCTGGAATAAGCGTTTATGAAGCTTAGAAGGCTATGTTTGGATGTGGCGTCCATGATCTGATCCATGCGAGGAAGTGAAAGCTATCTTTCGGACAAGCCTTGTTCAGGTCTGTGTAATTCACACAGACTTTCCACTCCCCATTCTTCTTTTTCACCAAGACGGTATTCATCAGCCAGTCTGGGCATTGTGCCTCCTTAATCATGTCAGGGTTAAGTAACCTTTGTACCTCTTTATCGATGATCTGATTTTGTTCGGGGGCCATAGGTCTCTTCTTCTACTTGATTGGTTTTCGCTTAGGGTCAACTTTCAACCGATGGGTGATCACGGAGGAGTCAATCCTCACCTAGTCCAGCATCGTTCAGGCGAAGATGTCTTGATTCTCCCTCAACCGCTTTATAAGCCGTTCCGCCAATGCTTTGCTTACGCGGAAACCTATTTGGATGGCTCTGTTGTTATTAGAGCTATCAAGGTATACCATGACTGACTTCTCTTCTAGCTGGCCGACATTCGATTTTCCCCTCGGACTGACCAGAGTCTCATTGTCAGAGAAGGGACTTTTCTTTCGTAGTCAAGCCTGGGCTCAAAGATGTCTGATCCACGGGCTCAGACTATGATTGTTAGTTGTCCAGTTGATTTAATGCTACGTAGTGGCAGTCTTTAGTCGATGGCTGGTCTCCTCAAATGGTCCCTACCTTATGATTGGTGGGGTACATGATGCACTGATGCAAAGTGGAAACTACTACCTCCATCTGAAGAAGCCAAGGCCTTCCCAAGATGATACTGTAGTTGGATGGGGCATTGACCATCATGAACTCCTAGAACATGACTTTAATCAATTGTGGCTCATTACCGTCAGCCTAATCTTTCCGATAGGGAAGCATTTCTTCGCGCTGAACCCAATCATGGGGTAACTGGTAGGCATTGAGTTCTCCTATTTCAGCTACATGCTGTGGAATGCATTGAGGAATATGACGTTAAGGGAGCTCCCTTTGTCTACCAAATACCTCTTCACTTCCCATTTCGCTATTAGAACTGAGATAACTAGAACGTCATTATGAAGAAAGTGGATGCCCTGGATGTCTTTATTCGTAAATGTCAGCGATGGGCTCGAACTCTGAACATGAGTGTATTGCACTTGTCAGTCTTCATAGGTGGACTGAGTTTGCATCTCGCGAAGCATCCTCTTTTGGGACCTGTTGAATTACTCACCTTCTGAACACACCCCGTGCATAACGTATATAATGTTGGCCGCCTTTTTTCTTTTTCTTTTACAACCTATTCTCTTTCCTTCCTCCGGTCTTGCCTCTTATTCGAGCTCAAGAATTCTCTGAGTTTTTCCTTTTTATTCCAGTATTCGATCTCGTATTTGAGATGCTTGCAGTCTTCAGTATCGTGGCTGCTATCTTTGTGAAAGGAACATTACTTGCCATTGTCACATCAGTACAGATCTCCTCGGAGCTTGGCATGCCACTTCATGTCTCCCTAGTTTCTAATGGTAGCGAGGATGTCAGAAAGGCTGGCGTTGATGGGGTGGGGGAGGCTTTTTCTTACCATGTTTGGTCGAAGTCTGGCTTGTTATTACTCTACTTCCTCTTTCTCTTGTTGTCCTCCTCTGGCTTCCCCACTTCTTTCTTATCTTAGGTGCTCAGGAATACTTCTTGTCACTCTTGCTCCCTTTCTTCGCGTTCCACATCTCCTTAAGGGTGATGTACTTCTGAGCAATTTTTAGCAAGTCTGCCATGTCCATCAGAGGTTCCAGGGTGAGAAAGTTGTAGAATTGGCCTCCTCTCAGACCTTAGGTGGAAGTTGTGATGGAGGTGTCGTCATTACAGTTGTTGATTAGAGTTTACGTGTTGTTGAAGCGGGTGGCGTACTCCCTCAGTGTTTCGTTTGGCTTTTGCTTGGGGTTGAGAAAGTAATACGGTCTCTTCCTGATCTGCTGGCTGCCCAAAAAGCGAGTAATAAATGTTTGGCCAACATCTGAAACAAGTCGATCAATGTTGAAGGGAAACTGTGAAATGAGATCATAGCTGCTTTTTTCAAGCTGATGGGAAATGTTCGCCACATTATTGCTTCAGATCTTTCTTTCAGCGCCATCACATGGTGGTAATGGCGTAGGTGGTCGAACGAATCCGTTGTCCCGTCATAGAATTCTAGCTTTGGGTGGTTGAACGTCTTAGGTAGTGGCGCATGCATGATCTGATCCGTGAATTGGGGGATGGTGAGGTTGTACAACACATCCGGATTGGTAGCCCCAAGTCGGATGAGATTTTGTGTATTAGGCTTGTCAGCCATAGATGTTCGGTCTCCATAAACCGCTCCGGAGCTTGGTCCACTGAGAACAAGAACGCACATTGTGGCTCTCCTGAATGCACTATTTATTCTTCTGCAGAGACATAGTCCTTTCCTCTTCCTTGTCACCACCTGTAGAGACGATTTGGTGTATCATCACTATCTAAGATTCTTGAATGTAAACGATATAATTTGTGCTCAAATAACTATTCTCAAGCTTAATGGTGGAAAATATCATATATGATCCAATGCTCTGTGTGTTTTCTTGTGTGCAAAAATGGTGTTGAAATATACTTACAAACAACCCTGAACAGATGGTGAAAAATAAACAAAGATCTGATGAATTGAAACCCAACAATCAAGACTTGGTAGCAGAAGAAATGAAGTCATTTGCTTTTGTGAATGCCATGTATTTGATTGTTGCATGGTTCTAAGGAATATTCTCTAAGAAATGTATGTGTTGACAATGTTGTACAATCACAACAGTGTGTTTTGACAAAAATCCTGACATGTATTTCATTGGGATGAACACAGAGAATATTAGAAAATATGGAGCACGGCACAATGAAGATTTTTATGGAAAATGAAAAGATCAAGATAACTTTAAAGGCAACAATGACTATTTGACAACAAAAATTTCTCTCACCCACACCATCCATCTAAAATTTTCTTTTCTACACCATTCACTTTTTGTCCCACACCACAGTTCTCTTGCACACCACCCATTTAAACACTATTTCTCTCTTTTTTCTCACCCTCTATTCTCATCACCACCCTTTTTTTTCCAACATTTTTTCCTCTGATCTTGTTTTTCTTTGCATCTTCTTTTCTTCACTTCTCTCTTCCTTATCTGGGGGCACCTCCAAAGCACCCCTCGCATACCCTCTCCATTCCTTCAAATCAAAATTGAAGATGAAGTAGAAGAAGAAAAAGAAGAAGAAGAATAAGAAGAAAAAGAAGAAATGGAGCCTTTACAGGGTCTCAACCTCAATTCTATGTCGCCCTCTCCTTCTTATTCATTTCCTTCCCCTTGCACTTATTTTTTTTTCTTGCCCTCGCGACGGCCACGACTGATTATTTTCTACTCCCATGTATTTCAGCGAGGGTAAATTTTTTTGCCCTCGCAGCAGCCTCTGCGAGTGGGGAGCCCATCCTTGCATAGACCGCCTTGAGGATGAGAAAAAACTGAAAGTGTGAAGAGAAGGAGAAGAATGAGAGGGAAAAGGGGTGATGGCTTGTGCGAGAATAAGATAGGGGAACTGAGAGAGAGTGAGAGAAAAAGAAATAGTATAAGAACTGGGAGAAGGGAAGGAGAAGACGAAGATAGAGAAGGGGTGACAATGGCTGCTGTGGTTGTGGCTCAATCTCTTCTATCTCTCGACATTGCCAATTGTCTTTCACCGTATGAAGTGATAGGAAAGCGACTCTGCAAACTTCAACCTCATTACATACCTTGATCCATTATTATAGGATAATGTTCCTCTACCACAAACCAAAAAAAAATGTTTATCACCTCTTTATTGCTAGAGTTGGTACTTTCCCCACTGAAATATCGCGAGAAGGTCCATTATTGGCAAGTATCACACAGACTAAACATAAATTATGCAAACGATGATGAATTTCAATATCAAGGACCTAGAAGAATATATCTCTTTTGGTTCAATGCAAAGATTGTCAATCTTTTTGCTCTCTCACACTTTTTTGCTTCCCCTCATCTTTTTCCTTTTTGATCGTACATTTTATAATAACATTGTTAATTGATGAAAAGTTTGGGATGAGAGGAAGGACCATATCTTCAACAAAAGATTTATGAATAGTGCGCACTTGGTTACTTTTAAGCCACCTTTGGCATATAACTTCGGAAAATATGTCAATGAGAGTAAGTACTTTTTTTAAAAAAAATTTCCCTCTTTATGAAAATTGGGAATATGTTTGATGAATATAGGAGTATTAGTAGTATTTTAATTCTATTGCTATTTTCATTGAGTAATGAGCTTGGACCAAACATTGTTAAATAGAGTTTTTTTTCTTTTGCAATTAGAATTAGGAATCTAGTTTCTTAATTGGCAAGTTTAAGTAAATTATAAATCAAGGCCATTAGCAATTTTGATAGGTAGATTAGGTTGAATTAAAGTGAATAAAGATGTAATTTCTTTGATTTTCTTATTGTCTAACTAGGGTATTGCTATGAACCCTAGGGGTTGGGAGAGACTCATGTTTTAGTTGTTTACTCCGCTGCAATTCCCATCAATCTTTTAAGGCCAACTTTTTTATGGTGGGTTTTCTTGTTGTATTAGCTTCCCCCTTCAATAATAATAACAGAAAATGACTTTTAAGGCCAACTTTTTTTTTTTTTTTTATTTTTTTTATTTATAAATTAGACCATTTAGATACCGTAGTTGATGTAATGGCTAATTTGTGTATGTTTTTATACTTTTATGACCAAAAAGACTTTTTTATTAAACCAGGTTAGCCCATAAGTTATAAGTCATTTTACCATCCCTAAACAAATAGAAAATCTATTTTTATACTTTTATGACTAGCAAAAACTTTTTTTTATTAATTATTCTAATTGTTGGTTGGGTTAGGCTATATAAGCCGATGATTTTTTACCTATTATTTCTACAATCACTCTCCAAAACATATCTAATTGGGCCAGAAGTATCACATTGTTCCACTACAAGAAAAATGGTCATTAATAACGTTTCAAAAACGCTATGGTAGGATACCATAGCGTTTCAGCAAACGCTGTGTCTGCCGGAGCTATAATAGACACAGACCTATTTATAGCGTTTTCGAAACGCTATTGTAAGTAGACCATTTATAGCGTTTCTGAAACGCTATGGTATACTATAAATAGCGTTTCTGAAATGCTATGGTATACTTTACAATAGCGTTTCTTCTATTGTACAGTTACTACAGCGTTTCAGAATCGCTATTGTCTTCTCTCACGTAGCATTTAACAAATGCTATTGTATTAGTTTCTATAGCGTTTCTCAATGCCTTTTTTTTTTTTTCTATAGCACTCATCAAGTGCTATCAAATGACTTTTTATAACATCTTATAAGTTTTATTTCTAGAAAATAAAAATCTAAATGTGCCAAACTTAAACATTTCCATGAATGGAGGCAAAGTAATGTAATTAATAAGATAATGTATTACATTGAGTCACAAAATCTATCAAATAATAAAGATAATGTAATTAATAAGATAATGTATTACACTTAAACATTTTTTAACTCTCTTACAGTACGCATCTCCCGTATTTCTGCTTGCAACTTGGCAATAGTCTCAGCTGCATCTTGATTACCTAGTCTATGACAAACAACGTCTTTCTGTAGTACCTCCAGAACCCGATTTTCTTATTCTCCAAGCTGCTCCTGGAGGTGCTCAAGTTTACGGATTTCATGCATAAGTGCGAATGGAGCAGTTGATGATTGCCTCATTGATTGTCTCATAGTCTGCCTCCCCATTGTACTCCTTGTTTTATCAGTGTGAGTAGGTTCCTTGCTGTATTGTTTTGGTGATGATGCGCCAGAAAATGAGAGACATTTCTTCACTGTAAGAGGGGATTCAAATGGCTTCATATTCTGAATGACCATCAATTAAAAGAAAGAAATGAGTAAATAGAAGAAGGATAGTGTAGGATATAAGCAAGTGACTTTAGTAAGCTAATATGTGTTAATAAAACACTAATTTTGGTATAATGTGGGTAGAATATGAGAAGTAATTGGCAATGAGGCACACCTGTAATCATCTTAACGCTTACTCCAAGATCCAGAGCTCTTCTAATTGCTTCCGCACTATCATGGCGAGGAGGATCAAAGGGAGAAGGCCAACAAATTCTCAGGGGCCACCAGGACTCTTTCTTACCAGCAGGCGCTTCCTATAAAAAAGGGAATACCCGCTTGAAAAAAATTGAATATGATAATAATATTCTGAAGGAGCTAATTAACTAGTAGCTAGTCACTACAACACAAAGTCTAACAAGACATTTTATACCGTCTTGATTGAGTAAATTGTCTGTTCCACAACTGCTACTGCTTCCGAGTAAGCAGCTTCCCCACGAGTTGCTAACTTGTTTATGATCACAGACATGAATGCCCTAGAAATCACAAGAAAATGAACAATAGCTACCATAACAAGGGTAAGAAGCCAACCCCGAATAAATGCTATCACAAAACCACATACAAATGTCGATAACAGTTGAATAGACTTACCAACCTGTTGATTAATATGATTGGAAGTCATTAGAGCATAAAACAGAAAAAGAATCCAAATTTAGACAACACCTAAATGTTTTCATCAAGAGAAAGTACCAAGGTTACAGTATAGATAAAGGAGAATGGAATGATGATAGTACTTTCTCATCCATGACATCTTGAATGTCGACCAATCAGCATATGAAAAAACACAGAACAACATCCATATCCCTCCACACAACAAGCTAAAAACAGGGCAGAGCAGAGCACCCTGTCCAGCTCGCTGCGAAGACAACAAAACGCTCCATTTTTCAGCAGGAGCTCGACCAATCAGCAACTTGAACACAACCTCTCTTGCCAGCCTCGCTCAAAATATTTCCAGCAAGCAACCTATCCACCAACAAGATATTAAAAGCGCCAGAGCAGCAGCGAAAAAGATACAACGAAACGAAAGCAGTCATATGCAGCACTCTGTCCAGCACATTTCAAGGTCCGAAACCAGCACACTATCCAAGCTCGCAGCAGAACGACCCTGGAAATAAAAAATTCTGCTGCTACGCTACTATGGCACTACAAATCAAAGACAAAACCTTGCATATTATCACCAATGCATTCGTGCAGCTGCACAATACAATTAACTCTCATGTTTCATGACTGATGAAATTAGTTTTTAAGAATTCTCATTCATCACAAACTCATGTAAAAGTATTTGATTGTAAGGTTTCAGCTAAGGTATGCTCAGGCACTACATGATGCAAAATCACGTAGAGAAGAAATCAAGATAGCTGAAGTGAACCTGAACTACCACATAGTTGCCCAGATGTATCATAAAATCAAATACCAAATTACCAACTATACATGTATAAGAAATCCAGCAAATTACATATGGTAACATAATGAATCATTTTGATTACCTTCTTTCTTGAAGGAAGGTCCTGATCTGGCAGTTTTTGCATATCTTCCAGGCTCCTAAGGGTGCCCCTCAATGGATAAAAAGTTTTACCGGCGCTTTATAACAGAAACGCCGTTATTGCATAAGGTTTTACCGGTGCTTTATAACATAAGCACTGTTATTGCATAAGGTCTTAACCGGCGTTTTATAACAGAAACGCCGGTTTTGTTTGCTCTTAACCGACGCTTTATAACAGAAACGCCGTTATTGCATAAGGTTTTACCGGCGTTCACTGATAATGCCGTTATAATGTTTAATTAAGCAGCGTTTTGGTTATAAGCACCGGTAATGTTATGAATCGGCGGCGCTTTTCTTAAAACGCCACCTTGAAAGTGCCGTTTTAGACTTCGTTTTTTGTAGTGATTAGACCATTAACCAAAGAAGTCTTAGAGGAACAACATTTATAATTACTAAAAACAATTGAACTGTGAGATCTATTATAAACTGCAATGGGACACTCTAAGCTAGCCTTAAAATCAATAACAAATTATATATGTATTATTTTATATATGTATTATTTATGTATCAATAACAAATTATATATGTATTATTTTCATACAAACAATCAAGAGACTGAACTTGCTATCTTGCATTCATGATTAGTTAGGTTCGTACGTATCTGGGATAAGGTGAACCTTTAATGGGCTTTTGACCATACTTTCTCCACGCCCAAAGATCAGAAGGAACAACTTCTCCACTAGGCCTACTATTTGTTGCTGATGGTGCAGGGATGCATACCACATTCTTTGCTTGACTCTTCCTGGACAACCAAACATATCACAATTTCATTTTCACAACGACACTTCAACAATGCCTTAAAATATAGTTCAGGTCAAGAATCTAATAATTTTGTTTATGATTTCCTTTTTGTCCATCAAGATAAAAGAAAACGAATTTAATGTGTTGGGTTGTTATCATAAAAAAGGAGGCCGGTGAAAGTGAGACATGATTGATGTTTATAACAATGAAAAGAGAAGACTGGGTATGGCACCGAAACTATACAAAAGCTAAGTTTGTGCTTACTGTAAACTATACACATGAATTGGAATTTCCTTTTTCATGCATGTTTAAGCCAAAGTAACAAGGAAGATAAGCTTTCATTTTAATCAAAAAGTTCACTCCTCTACTACTACTACTACTATTACTACTAATCATGATCAAAACCCTAGCTTACTACAAAACTAGACTTGATAGAAAAAGAAACCGATAGATAGAAGAATATAGCAAGTAATAATAATACTAAGTAGCAAATAATATTGTCCATGGAAAGCCAAAGCCAAAACCAAAATCAAAACCAAAACCAAAACCAAAACCAAAACCAAAACCAAAACCAAAACCAAAACCAAAACCAAAACCAAAACCAAAACCAAAACCAAAATCAAAACCAAAACCAATGTTAATTGTTTTCTTGTTTACATGTAGCGTAGATCAATGTAAGATGATTAAGATACAAGTGTGAATGTATTGGGATTCCAAATTAGTTTTGAAAACGAGTTATATAATGTTATCACCAACTTTGATGAAGGCGTTACTTGTGCTTGATACCCAGATTCCGTGGGGACGAGATCTGAGGCATGGAGCTATGATCACCTTGCTGCTAGTTCATCATTTCATGATGATTAGCTGAAGAAACTAATGGAAAAATGTTTTTCAATTTGAGTAGAGGAGAAGGAGCACCACTACCACTACCGCTGCCTTTCATAGTTGTCATTGGTGGTGGTGAGATCTGAAGCATCCTGGTGAAGATATTTGAATTGTTGGGTGGTCGGCAACTCGATTGCATCTCCTCATTGAAAAGAGTAGCACCATTAAGATGCAGGGTAGCACTACTGCTGCAGCTACTAGTATTATTAGTGTGTTGTTGTTGTTGTTGTTGTGGATCTTCTAACACAACGGCCGCCATGTAATCTGCAGCAGGATGAGAAGATGAAGAACAAGAAGCTGTGTTGACGAAGAAGCTTGAATCTGTTAAGTCAAGGTCAAGATCATGCAGTAGAGGATCTTGAATGCTTGAAAATGGATTTCCAAAATTGTTTGTTGATGCAAAATGCATCTTCTTCATCAGAGTGCTTCTTGTTTTCAGTCTAGAGTGGCTTCCTTGATACGGAAGGGGGACTCGCCTGCAATAAATATATGCATGCCCAACCATTAATGAAGTCCTAGTTTTTCAATTTATAAGAACATAATAGGTTGATATCTTGATTTTAAAAGCTTATGAAATAAGTTCATAAAAGACACTCACTACAGTACTAACTATTCATTAGTCTAAATAACATCCACAAGCTTTTCAAAGGAAATTCCAGGATGCCAAGATTAAGAGAATTGAGCATGAAGGAAACAATCAACCAAATCAGACTTGCAAAGCACGCCAGCAGTTAGGCTATGTTGTCTTAATAATAACATTTCCAATCTAAAGAATAAGCAAAAGCTTTCGGGGATTCCAACATGTATGCTATGTAATGCTACAACATATATTGAGAAACCATCTTTTTTTCAAATATTAAACAACAAAAAGACTCAAGTTAACAAAGGCTGCAAATAGCTAGGCAGTATGTAACATGATAGCATATCTGACCAAGAAAGTGATAAAATAGTTCAGTTACCTGGGACCTCTTTGCAATAGTGGGTGGTGGGGAAGCATTTGTCTTATTCACGTCACCAGGAGTAGTTTCAAACTCAGTAGGTCGAGTTCCAGAGGAAGCATGCTTTTCGGTAGCCAAAGCAAATGGCTGTGGAACAGTATAATTTGATCGACCATTTCCAACAGCAGATTTTGATAAGGTTTCACGGAGGTGCTCAAGTTCTTATCATTGTTTTGTTTTGATACTTCAGGCTTCACTTTCTTCTCCTCGGGTATTGCAGCATCAACGTTTGTGCTTTTAACACAAAGTAGATCATGTTTCTCCTTGTGACCATTCTCAACTTGATATGGTGCAGTCACTTCAATTGAATATTCGGTGGTGCATTCCTTCACTTCACACTCCTTTAACTCATTGTTTTAGATTTCTTACTGGCATGTTTGCAAACAAAACAACATGTTTTAGATTTCTTATTGGCATGTTTTAGATTTCTTACTGTCAATAAACAAAACAGCATGCTTGCAAACAACATGTTTGCAATAAACAAAACAACATGTTTTAGCAATAAACAAAACAACATGTTTTAGATTTGTTACTGGCAGCATGTTATCATAGATTTCTTACTGGCAATAAACAAAACAGCATGTTTGCAATAAACAAAACATCATGTTTTAGATTTCTTACTGACAGCATGTTATCATGTATTTAGCAATAAACAAAACAACATGTTCTTAATTCTAGATTTCCTGCTGGCAGTAGGACATGTTTGCAATATGAACAAAATAGCATGTATTTAACAAATAAACAAAATAGCATGTATTTAACAATAAACAAAACAACATAAGCATGTTATTATGTATTTAACAATGAACAAAACAACATGTATTAGATTTCCTGCTGGCAGCAGGACATGTATGAACAAAATAGCATGTATTAGGAGTTACAGCATGTATTATGAAGAAAACATGTTTGCAATATGAACAACACAACATGTATTATGAACAAAACATCATGCTTTACCATGTCAGATGCTATACCCTCCTCCAAATCATCACCTATATACCCATCCTCACCACACATCATCCTTATCACGACCTGAAACTATAAACTCTAATCTAAGTTTTCCTGCAACAGAATGCAAATGGTTCGAAAAATAAAGGCACGGATATGGATACCAGTGTACACAGTGATACTACAAATCTTAGAAAGCTACTACACAAGTAAAGCATGGATACTGTACGTGTTTGTTCCATTCAAAGGGGTAAATAGGACCATAATCGTTTTCGCTTGGATATCCAAGAATCCTTGGTGAAGATATGATATAGCTGGAAGATCATATTTTGTAGGAAAGGCCCTATCAAATTACTTAATGTGTATAGAACAACTTAGTTGGAGCTTAGAGGTGCTCTATTGACTGATGCTTTATATGATGATCTTGATATGCAATGTTAAAAGTTCTTTACCATAATACAAAGAGCAATACTTCCTTGCAATTCTCAGTGAAATTCATTTTTTTTCAGAAGGATTTGTCTTGGGGCCTGGGGGTAACACTTAATTGACCTGGCTAAGAGTCCCCAATATACCAAAACAAATTTAGCACAAGGTTCAATGATACATGACAATGCCATTATTTTCATTTTGATTCATACAAACAGATGCAGATAAATGTCGATCAATAATAGTCTTGATTTGGATATACACTACGATTACATAAATTTCATTTAAAATTGTAGTACATCTAAGAAAATGCTCAGGCTGAATGTGTAAGAATGATCTTACCAATAATGTCTTCATGATTAAGATTACGACTCTTCCTTATTTGAATTTTTGTGGCACCAAAGCATCAACACCTCATATCTGAGCGTACCATGATAATAGCTCTCAAACTGCAACCTGTAATTGCCACATGAATCAGTTCTCCACTATACACTACATGTCTATTAATATTCTCCTTGTATAAAAAGAAAGGAATTGAATCCAGAGTGATTGGTATGTTCAAGAATAGATGTTAAGTGCTTAGAGCGAAAAGTTATTGCTTTAAGAGTTCAATTGTGTGCAACCAAACTTATCCTCTTAATGATAAACTAAACTCAATTTACCCATCAAACTTCTAAAATGAACCCTGATCACATAATCATCCATTTATCCATGTTTTTATCATATATCTAGCTAAACTACACAAACATATCACAACCTTCTCACAAAAACTCAAACTTTCCTTTACTAAATGACTTCAAACATCTATCTCTCAGGAGCATCCGGTGCTATAAAATATTGCCTAAGTGATTAATAAAGGATCACTCTAGGGTTTTTCCAAGAACCCTAATTTCACAATTCCTAGAAAAATAAGTGATACTAATATTAAATACCTCCATCACACCATTACGACCCATTATTCAATGATATAACCGTAAAACAACTAAAATTGAAGTGAGAAATTGTCCAGCCTCTCATATGTTGTTTGTATGAATTAATTATTAGCCAGCGACAGTGTAGCATGCAACATGGCACTAAGGTCTCCACAATAAACATTTGATGAAAATGAAGAGATGAATGTGGATGCAACAAAGGACAAACCAGGGTTAACAACACCAGAAGCCCCAAGATTACTACCATCCAGTGCATTACCTACATGCTACATACAAACCCTGCAAGAACCCATTTACTACCACATTAGATAAGTATAAAAGGCGAATATCCAATTATCAAGAAACTAATTGCTACAAGAAAAACTTCCAGGCACCTGTTGTCTGGCTCGCTCAAGCTCTTGCTCAATTTGAGTGAGCTTCAAACGACTTGACTCCAATTGTTGAACATAGGCCTGTCAAGTAACAACGATCAGATCATTTTGCAATTGAAACAAGCAAATACTTTTCTTGAGTATATATATATAACTTCCTTGCTTCATTTCTATTCCTACCTTTTTCCTTAAACGGCTTTTGCGGGCGGCTTCACGATTTTGAGCAAGTCGCCTCAATACCTGTAAATATTTTTTTGCATTAGTTGCAATTGATATTGATGGAAACCAACTTAATGATTATCTAGTCTTGCCTCATTTTGGCTAAGTTAGGGGAAGATAATGCAATTACCACATCAATTTTTAATGTATCAACACATTAACATGTTGATACACGAACTTGGAAAAATGGAGATGGTTGAACTTATGATGAAGACCAGGTAAGCTCAGATGTAAGTTGCCCTTCTACAACACACAATGTTCTCAAAGACGATACTGCTAAGAGAGTTATGAAATTGGTAAATTTTGAATTGTGCGGAAATTATTTCATTACCTTTATAGTTCCCATTTGTGAAACCATGACAATTGGGAAACATTGAAGTTTCTCAGAATAAGAAAGAACATACAAAAGAGGCTCAGATAGTGAATGAAATCGGATTTTTACTTCAATTTCAAAAACCCTAGAGCTTCAAACAGAGAATGAAATCCATTAAAAAAACATAAATTTCTTCTTAATCCAACAGAAAGAACCCAAAAAGAAGAAGAAGTAAACCCCATCTATCAGAAGAAGAAGCTAACCTTAATGTTGTTGAAGAGATGGAGGTATTGAGCCATGGTTTGCTGCGAAGAAGAGGAGAAAGGAAAAGGGGCATTGGCAAGTTGGTTTCTCCTGGATCTCTCTCTAGAACCACCCTCTTCCTCGAAATGAGAGGGATCAGAACGTGAAGAAGAATGTAGAGAAGATGTGAAGAAGAAAAACTAGAGAAGATCTAAAGATAAGAAGAAGAAGTGAAGAAGATATGGAGATGTGAAGAAGAAAAAGATCTGAAGAAGAAGTGAAGAAGAGAGATTTGGGGGAGTCTCACGTTTTAAGTTGAGTGAAATTTGGGGCAGAAGATTGATAAAATCGGGTGAAATTTTTTTTTGAACGACGCCAAAAACCCCGCCCAAATTAGATAGCGTTTTCATTTTTAAAACCATTAAATTTTGATTTTTCATAGCAAGATTTAAAAAATGCTATTGACAAATGCTATGAATGAGAGTGTGTGATGTAATCATAGCACTTTGGACAAAAATGCTATAAACATGTGCTATAAAAGAGAACTTTTTTTGTAGTGTTCTTATTTATTTATTTGTTTGTTTATTTATTTATATTATTATTATTATTATTATTATTATTATTATTATTATTATTATTATTATTATTATTATTATTATTATTATTATTATTATTAGGTGTCGAGCATTGTCCTGTACATCGGCCTCGGAAGTCCAGAAGGTCTCGCCAAGGACAGACGGAACAAGGCGAGAAGCATAAGGAGCAACATGAGATCCCGAAGTTTTGACCACAACAGAAGAAACAGTAAGCTTGTGATCTCGAGAACGAGCAACAACTTAATCTTTTGCTGACGGATCATAATCAAAATCATCCAAAGTCTTAGTACCCGTTGGATTATTCGACAGCCAAACACCTAGCTGGAACATTTTATTCTTGATGATGCGCGAATCATCAATTGATAAGCCGGCAGAATCGGGCAAGCCATAAGAAACAACAAGCTTTTTCTCATGGTCATCCAGAGGGCGGGAAACCTGTTTCTTACTTACCTCGAGAACCCGATTTACCTTTTCATCCTCATGTGCAGAGGAATCATCACCCGAACCATGACCCCCGTTCTGAAGAGAGGTAAGACGAAAAGGGGTCCTGGCAGATTCAAGGACAGAAGAAGCAAACTTCTTCCTCTTTGAGACGCGGACAGAACTGACGACCAATATCTTGGAAAACTAGGAGGCCTAGAAACTTTCCTTTTCTTAACAATTGGACCAGTGATCCTAGGACCTTGAGGAGCAGAGAGACTCCTATATCACCGACATGCATGACAATAACCTCATAATCAACGCCTGCCCTACCTGGTGAAAGCAGACCACCACAGACAACAGCGTCTGAAGTAAGGAAATCTTCTACCGATAGCCGAAGAAGATCACAAAACCGACAATGGAAATCCTAATCTTCCAAAGACAGTGACATCTCAACCCTCTTAGGCCCTCGGAACGATAGCAGAATCTGATTCCTGCGAAACCTAAAATGGTCTGAAGAAAGAAAGGTATAAAACCAGAACTTCAACCAACCCACATACTCCTCTCGCAAGTCCTCGAAGCAGGGAGGAGAACGCAAGCGACAAGTGTAACTAGGGTCCATGCTAAACCCTACCAGGGGATGCAAAACCCTTACATTCATATTGATGCAAGTAGCAACAACCCTCGCCAAGGTCAAAGTCAGTATCTTCAAACCGTTAGGAACAAGTTGAGCTGGAGCAATTCCAACCAAATCCAAGTACTCTCAGACGATAGAAGGAGCCACAGTCTGAAACCAGAATGGAACATACTTGGATACAAAGCAATGTATCGAGACCGAGGACGACGAGGACTGTCGTCATTTATGGGGAAAACAATCTCCAAATCATTGGGCAACAAGTAGTCGTGTCGGATGTTGTCCATAGTGATGCATGTCGCCCTCTTGGGCATGAAGAAAGCTTCGCAAACGGTAAGAACATCGCCACCCAAAACTCTAGAGTTAGACATGACTACAGGACAAAGGCAAGAGCAAAATATTAACAACCAAAAAGCGAGAAGATCATAAGGATGAAGAACATACACAAAGCTTCTCCTTTTTATAGGAATGGGAAACAAAAGGACCTCCCTTGAATAACGTGCAAGGTGTGAATATCGCACGAAATCCCAGAAATTGCGCCAAAACGATTAGGCGGATGGGACAACGGAGAGAAAACAACAATGACAGATAGCAAGTGCACTAACCATGTTGTAATCAGAAAGCAAAACCGCCACACAGTTAGTGGATACTTGAACTAACTAAGGGGGTAGTAGCTGATGATACATAAAAAAGACCAATCATCACAGCTGTACACGTTGGGCCAGCTCATAAAGTCCAGAAGGATTGAGGTCAATTATAAGCTCAGACTAGACCCACTTCTAAGGAGGTGTAAGCAGGATCCAAATCAAGGCCTAGACGAATCAAAGCCCAAATCCAAGCCCGTTACACGTTCTCTCATAAAGAACAAGAACGTTGCACCAAGAAAGACCCGTGGAGGGACCTACGCCTCCATGAACGCATCTCCATTAAGGTGGAGACTGTTATAGAAACATCTCCTTCCGTTGCGCCTCACATGCTTAAGTCACACAGAGAGTTAACTGTGACCATTATAAAAGGTAAAGAGAACATTTGATAAAGGTATGCAACTTTAACTGAGTTTTGTTCAGATTTACTTCATTCTTCAAACTGAGTTGTTGACTTAAGCATCAGAGTGCCTTCGACCACCAAAAAGGTGGTCCTTGGCAGTCTAACAACAGTTTTGCAGGTCAAACTCACAAGAGGATTTTTTGGACTTTTCAATAATAATTAATAAAAGAGTCTTTATTGGTTATAAAAGTATAAAAATAGATTTTCTATTTGTTTAGGAAGGGTAAATATATCTTATAACTTTGTGGATTAACCTAGGTTAATAAAAGAGTCATTATTGGTCATAAAAGTATAAAAGTAGGCACAAATTAGCCATTACATCAACTACGATATCTAAATGATCTATTTTGTGAACAAGTAGACCTTAAATGTGATTTTCCGTAATAATAAACTAAATAAAAGAACCCTCTTATTCAATCCTTAGTTTTCATTCCCTTTATATATCTCTTTTTTCCTCATTCCTGTCTTTCTCCCCTTCTTTTAGTTACACAGATGGTATTATGTGAAAGTGGTACTAACCCATAAAACGTTTAGGTAGCTAACTACAGAAAAATGAAGCGACCTTATTACTACCATTAAGGGATGTAAGAGGGCCCCTGATCCAAATCAATGTATTTGGTGACAGGACCCCAATATTCATGCTACTTATTTATTTACTTGAAAAACAAGAAAAGTAACGAACTAAAATAATAACTTGAACTACACCCTCCACTGTTTTTTCTCTCTCAACTTCCAAAACTTCCCTCTTTCCTCTACGCGCTTTCCATTTCCATCTAGAAACGGAACAGCTGGAACTGATCTCTGAACAGATGGGAAGAAGGAGGAACGAGGAACTAAGGCAGGGCACCGGGTAGGTTGCGTTGCCGGTGCAGCAAGCCACCATCACCTGATCCTCAGCAGCTAAGGCGGTAATTAATCACTAGGAAGACTTTGAAAGACTTAGCCATTAGGATTACCATGTCAGTTTAATCGTCCAATTCAAGCAACATAGATATTTTGTTCCACATTTACATAATGCACAGTAGAATTACAAATATGTGTATGTACGGGTTTTGAAATATTGAAAAGCCGCTTTGTGATGCAAATAGTAGTGTGCAGTGCATTCTAATTGCTTTCCTATGTTCTAGTATTAATATATAGTGTACCAACTGTGTCGATGGTTCGACCATACACTTTTCACAACGTGTCAGCATGACACTCTGGTCCTTAGTTTACTAGTTGTGCCATAAACTTTCCATAGATTATACACGGGTATAGCATACATCATGCCTTTGACATGCCACCCTAGTCCTTAGGTCATGCCATCGACACTCCCCCAATAGGTCAAAGAGTAATTATTTCCACGAATACTCAACAAAACAAACAACCAAGAGAAATTACAAAACAGGAAAACGAACCACTTTTCTCTCTTAATAATGAAGTCTAAACAAAACCTAGACATTCAATAAAATGACCATTTGTTTTCATTTTATTTCCCTATTTGTTTTCTCGTTAAACAAAAGGTGGCAACAACCTTGTACACATTTATATAGCAAATAGGAACAACAAAGCTACTTTTCCCATTCTTCTCCTGTTTTTCTCTTTATTGATTTTTTATTGTTATTTCTATTACTTTAACTTATTTTTAGTGATTTTTCTTGCCAAAATAATATCTTATATGCCATAATGGACTTAAATTTCTGGTTCTAATTGTGCCCATATATGCCATTACATATTTAAATCAGTGCCTGCTGCTTTTGTATCCTTTCACACGTGGCATTTGTAGCTGAGAACCACCACCATACAAATTATTATAGAAATGTACAGGCGCATTTTCAAAAAAAATTTGACCCGACAGATAAAGGCAGACGCTTCAGAACCCAATTTTCATTACAAAAGAGATAATTTTATTATATATATACGAGGCAAGTTCCTTAGCACACTCATTCTACACATGTTTCCGCGACCCATGTTGAATAGCATTACAAGTTCATAATTTGCGCTTCACAGCATAACTGCACACTTCAACATTTCTAGCACCATCAAACAATTGATACCAAAATTGAAGCGTGTACTCGTTCCAGATGTCAATTTTATACAAACTTCAACTGCGCATTTGATAATTGACATCTGTAAAGTTTTAGACTGAAGTGAATTTTGGAGGATGATGTTGGAAATCATTTTCTACTAGTCGAAAAATCTACTCCATATGGCCTAAATAGCCATAAACTAACCTGTAACATCATAAGAGTAAAGCAAACTATATCAAGCATGATATCTCCATATAAACAAATACACAGATACAATATCAAACATAGTATCTTCATATAAACAAATACAAAGATACAATGTTCGGTAATTCCATGTCCATGAACACTTTTTTTTTTCATTCGCCTCTTTCTTGTCATTCTTTAGGGCCTGATGCTGGAGAGGTTATGAGGGAAGTAGGAAGCCTTTTTTTGGTTTTTGTTTTTCCTTAAATCAATAAAATGGGGATTGTCTGAGTTGGCCCATTAATCGAGAATTAAATCAATCCAACTAAACTTGTGACAATTAATGGCTGGGGCTAATCACCTTAGGTTAACTAGAATATAGTCGAAGATCAATCCAATTTGATAGCACGACTTACTGCACTCTTTGACTCGTTCAATACCACGCGTCTCTCTCATTGTCGTTTGTAACTGTTAGAGTTTTCACTCCTACGAATTTTTTTTTATGATTGATAGCCTTATAAATGATACATTTTAAGCTCCTAATTCTATATTTGTTATGTTCTATTATCTAATAAAATACTCTCATTGCATGTATTTTGTGTATAATGCAGAAATTCAAGTATTAATCATCAAATATGCATAAAATGACACAATAAGGCTAAGTTCATCAACAAAGTCTATTGAAAGATAACGCATGCATTACCAATGATTTTCAAGCCCAAGGTCCATAAAGTCAAGCCCACAAAGCACCATCATCTATGGATCTCGAGAAAATTATTTGAAGATTTGGACATCCACATGACAACTTCATCCTAGCCAAAAGGAATCTCTACATATTCCACCATGCATTCTCCAACACATTCCCTTATCTTTCCTTATTCCACCATCCATTTTCCAACATATTCTCTTATATTTTTCTTATTTTATTTCACCATATTTTATCCTCATTTTATTCCACCATCCATGTTGCCATCTCACATTTTTACCTATAAATACCCCATGCTTGGAGTATACTTGGAAGAAAGGAAGAAAACCAAAGAGTTGTATTGAGGGTAGTTGTAGTAAAGCTTAGAAAGAAATAAGTGAAGGGAAGGCCTAGAGCTTACCATATTTGGCTAACATCCCACCTTAGGGTGTGGGTGAGCCCATGGGAGGATAGCTCCAATATGATTCTCTTTTAGTTTAGTTTATGTATGAGAAGCAAGTAGTTAGATTGATCTTGTAACATGATTATGTCATGAATCAATGAGGTAAGTTAGATGTTTTGTGTTTCATCATATGAATTCAATTCATGTTTTCTTTTTTTACTTCTTAAGTTCAAGATTAGATAAGTTTTCTATCATTACAATTTCTCTAACAAACTCCTACTTATAATGATTACATATTATTACTAAGTTTAATTTTGATTTATTAGATATTTGGTGTTTCATTTAAGTATGAATTCCTTGTATGCTTTTAAATCCACACTTGATTATTAGATTACTAATATAATTAAAACTTAAATTAATTTGCTCATAAAGCCATATTCTCCATCCTAAGGTCAGATGAGAATCTATCTTAGGATGTGTTAATGAATTTGGAATGATTAATCTAAGAGTGGCCTAATGGTGTCAGTTAATCATGATGGTAAATCCAAAGCCCTAACTCTCACATTTAGGTTTTATTTTACAATTTTATTTTAAACACTTCACCAATCACCTCTTTTCTAACTAGGTTAAGTTTCAAAAGATATTTGAAGATTAGTTTTCCTAACTTTATAGGTCTCCTTGTGGGATTCGACCCGTATTTGCCATTATCTAACTCAATAGATAACCGTGCGCTTGCAGTATGATTTGAGATCGATCAAGTTTTTGACGCCGTTGCCGGGGAGAGTAAAGGAAAATTAGTTTTAAAATCAATTTTGAATGCTTATCACTAGTTTAGTTTTTGTTCATTTTCATAGTTTAGGTACATTTGCATTGTTTTGATAACATTTGAATTTACATGATCTAAACTTTCACAAACATCTTTCCATTTGTTCATTGGATCAAAGGTTAGTAAGAAATGAATTTTTGAAGTTGGACAACTTGTGCTGGAATTTGACTGCTGCAGATGACCGATGTTTGGACTCATATTTCTACTGATTGATAATCCTGTTTTGAGCATTTCCAAATTCTATCATGTTCTACATCTTGTCTAGTTTCTATATCATCTTTTAGATTTCAATTTGGATAACCGGTTGAAACAAAATATGAATTCTCGCAACATCTACACAATCTAGACAATATATTGTTTTTTTTGAGTTCACTTCTACTTTCAGTAACTTTATAGCTTCCAAATGAATTTCTAGAATTTTTTTAAGAAAACTTTGGTTTGTAGTTAATCAATGAAAATTTTAAAATCTGAATTTCATCAAGTATTGAACTCTGTACGATTTTTCAAAGTCGATCTATTAGTTCTGAAATTTCCAGCAATACACTATTTTGCCAAACTTGAATGATTTTCAAAACTTTGGTTCTATACTTTGTTTTTGAAGCCATTGATCATTCTCCTATAGTGTAATTTTTAGGGTTTGTGCAAAAAGGATACTTGGAGAAGAGCTTTGGTGAACTTAGTGAACAATGGAGGATACTTTGATCATAATTATGACATTTTTTTGTTTTCTTTGAGTGATTGTGAGGATTTAAATTTGTACTATTAAGTTGTAATAACTAAAATAGGGTCTAAGATACAACCGGAAGCAAAGTGAGGTACCTCTCTCAACCCACTTCGAATCTCCTGCAAGAAGTGTTTCTGAAATGTTTTTGAGTGTTTAAATTTTTGCAAGTTATCCAACTGTACTAAACTACATAAAAGCGAACCTGGCTATTTGCAAATGAGTGGGATTTGATCACCTACCTCATCACTCCAATACGTTCAAACTTGGCCAAATTTAATAAAATAAACTCAGATAACTAGAGCCAATTAGAATTGTATTCATAAAACCTCAGAAAATGAATAGACTGTGATTGAACTCTTTCAATGTAAGGATGCTCTAGTGCCAATTGGTATGCGCCGGTAAAGACCAATGTGACTGCACCACCATTTCTTACCTTTTCGCCTAGAAAGTGGTGCTTCGACAGAGTTTTTCATAAGTCTAATCTTATTTTGATTAGGAACACAGGGGTTCTTGAAAGTTCTTAAGTGACAACTAAATATCGACAGAAATCCTTGGATCTTAAAGACACCCTTCAAAGGCTTCGTCAGTTCTAGCATACTAAACAAGGTAAAACCTAGCTAGAACGCATCTCTGCCTAGTGTGGTGGTCTAGGGAATTTTTACATAATAACCTACCTGTTACTTACAAGACATATGGGAAAATCTAACTGGGGTGATAATTGATTTTGAGATGCTCAAAATCATTCTCCATTTCAATTAGATTGGATTTTAAAAATCTATCATCCCTTGCACTTAATTGAAGATAATCAACTTGTTTCTTACTAGATGGATAGATAGGAATTGATTGAGCCTTGTTTGTGTCATGATTAGTGCCCCCCTTTAGGTACATTTGCATATTGCATTTAGTTTAGGTCATATCATCTAAGGTTGCATAAGATTTTAGTCATTTACAAAAAAAAAAGTTAAAAGTAAAAAAAAATTCAAAAAATATTTAAAAAAAAGAAATCCAATCAAGATTGATTCAAGTTCAGTGTCAAGGAGGTTCTCTTGTGTTAGGAGCCATACAATTATGGATTTTCATTGGGAAGATGATGACAACGCTGAGGTAAATTACTTTGCCTCGGTAAACCAAGGTCAATCCTTAGAATCAAGTTTTGATTATACCAATCATTTTTCACAAAATGGATGAAAATTAACCACCTTGGAACCAACACCAACCCAATTGGGGTTATGAACCTTTTAGGTCCATACTATCCTTTGAGCTCTAATATGTGCATAACAATAAGCCTTACCTTAGTTGTCCTATAATGCATTCGGTAGAAACCAATCCATACCATGTTATGCAAAATATGCAATCCACATCATCTTCGTATTCAGGGAAAAACTAACATTTCTCCTTCATTCCAAGAGAGTCTAGATCAATATATGCAATCCTTAAGTCATTCCATACGAGCGATAAAACAAAATCAGCAGGCCACTGACCAACTTTTGTTTGAAATTTGGGTTTAAGGCTTCAAAGTGATGCATTGATGAATGGGAAAAAAAAGTGTATTAGAAGAGAGTTAGAGATTTGATGAATTGTGCCACATTGATATACCTATATCAACCCCTCAAACTCCTCAGGTAGAACAAGATGAGTGAATAAAACATGTGATTGCGTGTGAATCATGAGTGTTCTGTTCAAGATGAAATAAGTCATGGTGATTTTATACCTAACCTTGTGCTTATTGATGTAAATCCTATGTACACACAAGATGTTGACATAAGTGATTATTCAATTGAATTGCCATGTGACTCTTGTGATCTTTTGACCATTGTTGGAACAACAATGTTTAATACAAAGGTGAACCTGAGAAATTTGTTAACATTCTCCCCAGTATTAGAAAGTTCCCCGTGTTTAGACTTGAATTGCATGTTTCAAAAATCTTGGAGGATTATTTTTTGAAATGTAAAACAAATTGTGAAGAACCTGAAGAAGACGATGACATATCCACGCCTGACCGATGGCCTCTCCTAGAACACCAATTGATTTTACTTTTTTTGACAAATTGAACCTGTATCATTCTTTTGAGGAAACATTTTCTAAGCTATAGATAAAATTTAATCTTGAGAAGTTTCCTTGGATTCACTTGTGGGGCATGTCAAATCAATTGCATCTAATTGTCTCCATTACAAGAAAAAAGCCTATTAATAGCGTTTTAAAAACGCTATGTCTGCCGGAGCTATAATAGACCCAGGTCTATTATAGCGTTTTAAAAATGCTATAGTAAGTAGCCTTTTATATCATTTAAAAAACGCTATGGTAGAGCCTTTTATAGCATTTCTGAAACGCTATGATAGAGTCTACCATAGCATTTCAAAAACGCTATGGTAGAGTATACATAGCAATTTTTTTTTTTTTTTTTTTGCTATCAAATGACTTTTTATTACATCTTATAGGTACATATAATTCAGCACGTGCATCAATTCTTGCATCAGGTAAGTAAAATTTAATATGACTTTTTATTAAATTTAAAAATAGCATTTACAACCTCTGATCAACAAATTCCAGCAATTACTTTCAAGCAATTCATTACAGCAGCAACATTTACAATTCATTACAGCAGAAATTTAGATCATTCACAATTCATTACAGCACGTGCATCAATTCATTACAACAGAAACAACAGTATTTACAATTCAACACGTGCATCAATTCAGATCATTCACAACCTCTGATCAGCAAATTCCAGCAATTGCTTTCAAGCAATTCATTACAGCAGCAACATTTACAACCTCTGATCAGCAAATTACAGCAACCTCTGATCAATCTCTGAGCAGCAGCCACAGTAATATCAGCAAGGTTCCTTCACCTTGTTCGAAACTTGTAACACCTTTGCAGCTTAGGAGCATTTGGCACCTTTTGTCCTATATGACATGCTAAGACACAAACAAGGAATTTTGGAATACTGACCTTTTGAGCTCTGAATGACTTTTCAGCTTTAGGTACAGGTCTGCCTCCCTCAGTCTTCTGCAAGGGCATAGCTGATGTTACTCTACTCAAGGATGGAAGGCACCCACCAGGGAAAATGTATTCCTTCAGAAAATCAGAGCTTCGCCTGTGCTCTTCATAGCGTTCATCAGGCATTGATATACACTATAGAATTGCACAAAAGCAACATTCAACAAACAGTATGACCTATACAACAGAAAATTATTTATGAAAGAAAATATATATTGGCAGATTTAAATTACAAAAATTTATTCACAATGATTTTCAGTAGTAGTCATGCAAGCCATAATACTCAATATTTCATCTGATAGAGAACAATTAATTACCTGTACAACAAAAAGACCATTTTCAGCCAACACCGAATCACAGCAGCTGAAAAATTCCTCCATGTATTCATGACCAATTGCTTCCATCATCTCACTATAAAAAAATGCCCACTCGTCAATGGCAGCGTGTTAAAAACTTATAGAGACTTGATAGCATCCAACACTTATCAAGAAATAATTCTGTCAAACTTGTGAGACCTGGCCAATTGCCGATAATCACACAAGAGAAATCTTATGCGATCCTGAAAGTAGAGGTGATTCCAATTATCCATGAATAAATTCATTTGCAATGCAAAGACTTATAAAATACAAGTTCAGATGGACTTTTCATGAAGCATTGATACCAATGCAAGCATCCTATCTGAAATGAATAACACTTTATGATAATTGACTATTGGATTCCCTCTTCAATGATTCACGCAACTCGATACTAAAAATATAAGATAGACATTGAAAAATACCTGATGACCAGCTTCTTTCACTCTATTTTCTACATATTTAAGTTGCTCTTCTGAAAGGGTGATGCCAGTGTACTTTCATCCAATTTGTTTGACAACTTCTATAGCTAGGCTTCCCCAGCCACTACTAATCTCAAGAATCTCATGGTGGCTCTTAATTCTAGCCTAGAAGCACTCACAAAAAAATTTAAACATGTAAGAAAAATATCATGAAAGGCTAGTAAGAATATTTGATTATGTTCAAGGCAGGTCTTTACCTTTTCAATTAGAAGAGAAATTTTCCTCAACTGCGCAGTCTTCGTCCTCTGTTTATCACATGATTTGAATAGAAAAGTCAGATTTGTCAACTAACATATATTAGGAAAATCCGTGAAATGTAAAGTATCACTTGTTCACATAGAGTTTTCACAGGAACGTTAGACCAACCTTAAAAATTGCAGAAGAATAAGTCATTGTATCATCCAAGAATAGCTCGAATAGATCATTACTCTGGAAAAGCAGTGATTCTTGGTAACAGAAATAGTGATCCTAAGAAGAACTCATTCCAAAAAACTTGCCCAGTTCATTACTTGTTAAGATTGTCATAAGATCATCAATAGACTTAATTTACCTACAACCACGACTAAATAATTCACCTGGCAGCTGCAAACATCAAATGGTGCATCTTCTTCCAAAGCTTTATCCAAGCGAACATGTGACAATGTCATAAAATTAATTCTGCTTATAATGTTACTTTGAAAGCATAAAGTAAATAATCACAATGTCAACACAGTCCAAAAGTTTCATTCCTCAGCTTTCCAATTGGAATATAGCTCAAGAATAAATCAAACTAGTGTCTTGTGTACAACTGTTCTCTAACAACCCCAATCTATCACCTACATTTTGATTGCTTGCTTATTCCTTCTGGTGAATGTAATTCTTGTAAACCAAAGATAAATTCTTCATCACTGAAAACCCTTGAACCAGAAGCTTCATGCCATGGGAAATGCAGCGTCTGCTGCTGAACACCAGGGATATGCATCGCATGTGATTGAATTACAGAGCTTGTACTCCCAAATGGAGGCCTAACCTCACGAGTATGACTATATGGAATAAAGGGAGCAGGTTCCTGTTCTTCAATCTGAAACCTACACAAGAAGAAAAGGAAAACACTTAGATTACAAACTACAATGACATCAAGCCCTAGCAGAAATGTATCAGATTGGTCGAATAAATGCCAGGAGGTTGTCTGGAAGTTGTGCAAGTACAACTAACATGAATCCATCAGACATCAATAACAAACCCTAGTATAGAAACATAGGCAAACACACCCTTGTGCACAAACACTGTTAAGACAAGGCCTGTAGCCCAATTCACAAGCATTACACACACCTGTATTTTCACCAAAACATGCTCACTCTAACACATAATATCTTGGTAACATCATCAGTATCTACCAAAGTTGAACAGGATCTACAATGCAGACAAGGTGTACCATACCCTTAAGACATGCCATGGACACATAAATGTGAAAGGCTTATACTGCAACATATACAAGGTCATAAACCCTATTATTCTAAGCCAGCCAAAGATCTGAAACAGAATTTGATTTACAATTAGTTTCCCAAAACTTTAGTATTCATGCAAATTCCATGATTCAAATTACCATCTATATTCATCATCAAACATGCCTAGACTAAAACAAATCCAAACCCCATCGAAACCAAACTGAAAAGCCCACCTTTCTCCGCAATTCTTAAAGCCTCTCATCACATGATTGAGAAAGGCAAACATAGAAACATTCATTTCCACACCAATCTTGACCAAAAGAAGTCGTCGAGGCTGAAAACCAAACAAGCCATGATACACGAACTCGAGTTCCAATATCAATGCATTAAATTCAGAAATTTGTCACTGAATTCTCGCTGAAAATTTGGTACCACCACAATCAAAAACTCCACATGACTAAAGTACAGAGTAATAACCCACTTAGGAACTTGACAAACAACAAAAGATGAAAACTTATGCAAATATGAATTTTCAGCATTCAATCCCTCAACCACTCAATATAAAAAAAGAACTCCAATTACCTCAATTGAGAACAAATTCCAAAGCTTTTCAGTTCAAAACACATTTAAAACCGACGATTACAATCCATTTTAATGAAATTACACATGCAGACTCCAAATTACCATCGACATTCATCATCAAACATGCCTAGACTGAAAATCCAAAACCCATCAAACTAAACTAAAAGGCCAAATAGACTGAAAAGGCAACCTACAAAAACAAATTCAAATTCTAAGTCTTACCAAATAGATCCCATTGTTACATTTAATGATGAAATGTGCACTTCCACTTATTATCTTACATATTAGGAGATATACCATCCCATTGGTGCATCGGCCATTAGTTGAAATTGATAGGATAAAGAACACCAGAAGGGTGAAATGAAGGAATCAAAGAATCTTAAGTTATCCCATCTTACCTACCTAGGATGTGCTACAAACAAAACATGACAAACATGATGTTGCAAATCGCTTAATCTTTGTAAGCATTTTGTCTCAGTCTTGTTACCAATGAAAATGCAAAAATATTATGTTCTTCAAAAATCTGAACTGTTATATAACTTTCCAGTGGAAATTTGGATTATAAGCAAGTCCAAATAGTTATTTTAAACAACAATTGGTAAATGAGTACATGAGCAATCATTCAAATTAGATGATTCCGTTTTGGATATCTACAATCAATCGCAAAATTAAAATGTAAAATAACAGTCTGGACTTTCTTGAAAGAAATATTGTTGTATGATTACCTTAGATGTCAAAACATGTAAATTTGGAAAGACAAGAAGATAGAAGCCTAAATGTTTATAACACTTTCTATTAATTAAAGGAGTTCAAATTTAGACCGTTAGATCATGAAGCAACACTAATACTTAACACATACTTGGTGGAAAGTGATATGCTAATAAAGGCACTGCTGAAATCCCTTTTCTCAACTTGATTTCATTATCTTTAAAATTTACAAATAATATTGAAGCTAATTTTCAATACATGCCACTGGATGCTGATTCTTGCTTTAACAAATTGAGCTTCAAGTTCAATTTCCCTCTCAGTTGCTTCAGAAGTGACCTGCTCTTTTTTTGTACATCTTGTAGTTGAACCATATGCTCCTAACAAAATCAACAATTAACAATTAGACACTAAATAAAATGTAAATATAACAGTTAGACATATAGAAGACATAACTTCTACATCTGCAGTGCCCGGAGAAAAATGAAAGCATGCATATCCTTACCTGTGATGGAATATGTGAGCAACAAATGCAAGATTCAAATTTGATGACCCCTCAATGATATCTTTTGGAGATATGTATCTTTTGCAGCTCATTCTTTCTGCATGCTGAAGTATCAGTTTTACCCTTTGAGTAGGATCCTTAGTATCTAAAGTAGCTAGGCTGCAATGTTCTGGTGCTAGAACATTAAGCAGGTAAGCATATGCTTCTCCATCCTGAAAGTGAATATTTAATTGTCAAAAGGCATCAAAATGATTATTTATTCGAAGCCTATGAGAGTGTTTTTTTTTTTTTTTTGAAAAGCAAGCGCGGGGTGTATATGGGCTCCCCAGACCACAAAAAAGAGTTATATGTTATATGCATACTATGAGAGTGTTTTCCATGTGAAACTCACCTTTAAGGTTTTCTTGAAAGATTATCAACATCACCTAGTTACAAAGTTTCATACAAATTTATCTTATAGTACTAAGAAAGATATGTTAAGCTCCTCATAGGGATTTTATAAGTGATAACTACTGGAATTTCTTAAAGCAGTGATGCTCATAAATGTTTAGAGAAATCAGCAAAGTAGTATAAGATTAACAATGTTTTTAAATACAATATATCCATACATTTCCAGAAATGCTTTGAACCAGAGATATGGACTGTTGCACAGTATAACGAGTATTGCCAAAATATTAATTGAAATTGTAGATAAGACTGTTGCACGGTATAGTGATTTTGCCAAAATATGAAAGAAATGGAATATTTCCACTTAGATTCTTCTTTAAAAAAAGTACAGTTAATAATATGATAAATTTCCATTTGGGTTTGTCAACTCCAATAACTATGATACACAAAAGAGACTGATCACCGTATAATGAGAACATAATACTCTTTTTTTTTCTAAGTTCATACTACACACCTTTGAGAGGTTGGTGGTGTTTGCCTGTTTGCAACATCAAGTAAAACGCTCCTAATTATCAAAAAAATTCACCTCGAATTTTGATCTGAACTCAAAGCAACAAAATCTCATAACGAACTAGTGTGAAATGCAGGACAAAAAACAACTAATATATCAAAAGATCATGAACTCTAATAACCAAACAAACTGAAGTAAAATCAAAACTAATTCCGAAAATTCAAGAACTAAGAACCCTAGAACACAGAAACCGAGCAAAATGAAGGCGAGGCATGCCATATCTGAGACTTACCAGCAAATGTAATCCTTCAAAGTTCTAAATCTACCATTCCTTAACTACAAAAGGTGATACAAATTCAATCAAACAAACAAAAGAAAAATGATCAGAGATCCAAAACACAGATTCAGCAAAACAAACTGAAAAGTGAAGAAAAATCAATCAAGAATTGTAAGTTGAGTTACCTTGAATGAACATGAGAGTTGAATACGAGAGAGAGGGGTCCAATCGTCACAGAATGGTGCCCTGATTTCGGCTTCAAGAGTGAAGAGCAACCAAAAGAATCCATTTAAGAGCCTTCGAAGTTGGCATCTTCGGTAACTTAGGATCCACTACTTCCTCAGCTTTCCTATTTCCAACCATTGTCTTCAACCAATCAACCAAATTCACCTACAAACAAAATTTTAAGTTTAGATCAAACAAAAAGGAGAAAGGTTACAAATTTAAAGTCTTTTAAAGTTTCAGCATCTGGCCTTTGCTGCTGCTGCTGCTTCTGCTGATGATGAGTTGAAGAAATTTCTTGGATCTTTTTCGACACATTTGGTGATGGGTCTCTCACCGACACCCTCTTCTTCTTCGAGCATATCGATTCATTCAAAGAGGACCTTTTGCATAGAGATGTGATGCAGAAGAAGAGTGTGAACAAAACCAGCACTATAAACGCTCCCACACAAACCCTAATTACTGCCCACAATGGTAAACCGAAGATCGAAGTTTTGATCACAAAGAAATCGTCCCAAACACTTGAAGTTGAAGAGGAGTAAACGATTTGGTCTAAGACTCTCTCAAAATCGATCTCTTTCGATGTTAAACTCTCTCAAAATCGATCTCTTCCTTGATTAAACTCTTCCATTCTTGTACGGAAAACCAGAGATTTGAGCGACCACAGGGAGGAGGAGAATTGTAGGAAAGGGAGAGAGGAGAAGGATTGGCGCAATTTTAGGTTTGGGGGAGAGAAGAAGAATCACGCTGGTCAAATATTTTTTGGGTGAGCGCTCTTGCCTTTTAAAATCCCGCCAAATATTTTATAGCGTTTTTCATTGCAAAAGTGTAAAAAACGCTATTGTCAATTTTAAAGTTCAGTACAAAGTGATTTTTCATAGCGTAATTGTGAAAAATGCTATTAAAAAGCATTTGTGTTGTAGTGCTCGTATAACCATGTTTGGTATGACCCACAAATTTTTAGGTTGTTATTGTATGATTTAGTGTTAGACTAAGATTTTAGTGTATATATTAGGTCACTTGAATTTAAAAAAAATAAAAAAGGAAAATCACTTGACTATGATTTGATTGGAGCCTACTTTTGGATCTTAACAAAAGTCATTTGAGCTCTCATGTCGTTTAATGGTATACTTTTTCCATTTCTATTTATTATTGTTTCTCTTTTGTTCATGGTCAACCCACGGTGTCTTATTTTAGAACATTGAGGACAATACATGATTTAGGTTTTTTTTTTTTTTTTTTTTTGGGGGGGGGGGGGAGATATTTCAAAACTTATATCTCATTTGAAAATGGGTTGTCCAATTATTGAGTCAATAAGTTTTTTTTTCATCTTTGTAACCCGAGTACTTATCCATGATGAGATTAACTTCCATAAATCTAGTTGCAAAGGCATCTGAGTGTAAGGTTTGAAACTTTGAAAGTTAGTAGTTTGTCAATATTAGACAATAGTTTGTACTACTTATAAGCTAGGCGTTTTCTAAGAGTTTGCATTAAGAGTTGTGTTTTAGCTTCGATGTTCTTGTTTAAAGTTGAAAAATGGATTAGTTAACTGGTGAACATGAGAATAATAGTGGAGACTTGAACCTTGTGAGATTTCTAGCCTTTCTCGTTTCTGAGGGTTATAAGCTAATTCTGAATGTCTTGAGTCCTACATTATCTTGTTGCATGATCTCTATAATATTTTGTTTCTGTCAAAAACTGAGAATAAAATATCAAAGTTGAATCATACCACTACAGTACATTTTGAAATTCATCTGAGGCATAGAAACCATGTTATTATTGGAAAATGAAGAAAAATCATTATTTGCTTAGATTGAGCCTTTTAACCTTTCCATGTATTGTTTAACCTTGGAGCCAGTTTGAAGCCTGTCATATCAACAATTTTGTTGTTAACCCACTATTTGATAACTCCAAAAAAACCCAATTATATTTTTCCTGACCCTTGTACTTTTGAGAAAGGTTGGAGATGAATGATTAACAAAGAAAATTTTATCGCCATCAATAGAAAGGTACACACTTCTTAGTGCCAAAATGAGGAGAAAGAGCTTCACATTCCATTACCATTCTGTACAAGCTTCCAAAAAAAAAAGTTGCCCTTGTTTTCCACATCCATGAAGATGTAAAGTTCTTTAATAGAAAAAAGGAGTTAAGCCAATCCATGAAATTCAGCACTTATAGAAGACCTCTAACCTTATCAAAAGTACTTTGTTTGTCATTAACCTTCAATGTTACCCTTTCCTAAGCTCAGTTACAACCTAGTCAATCTTTTAATCCTTAGGAAAGTATGGCCAAAGTGTGGAGGGTGAATTAAGAAATACTGTGGTGAATGAATCAACATTCTCAGCGGATGATATTCTTTCTTCAGATTATATTTATTATATTCTCGAATTTCGATCTTTTGTCTTGTATGTGAATAATCTCTTATTCATTGTTTCATCTTATTCACATACATTTGAAAGAAAATAGCCAAATCTCTGAGTGATTTCATTCTGAGTGATTATATACCTTGTGAGATTTGAAGTTGAAGCGAATTTTATAGAATGTGATCCAGATATAAGTCATTTTTAAACTAAAATTTGAATCAAAGAAGATGATCAAACTTTTAATATAAACTTGAATGAATAATTCCTATGTCGTTTGAATAGTGCTTACTAAAGTCACTTATTGACTTAATACTGATCAAGAAGTTACAGAAATACATCTCTTGAGCCTTACACATTCAATTAGGAACTCTTTGAGGTTAAATAAGGAAAAAGTTATATTTTACTAAATTTTTTAATTTGAGGAAGGTGTAATGTTGCAAACAGGGATTTTGTAGCGTACCTTAGCTTACCAACCTCATGTCTTATTTATAATGCAAGAGTCTTGGTTTGACCAGGTCATCGATGGCGTAGTTTAGGGAAGAGGATATTTGTGGAAATCCTTATCTAATTAGGAGTCGTGCTGTGGAGGAGAGTTTTCCTGTTAGTCGTGTGCTCCTAGATTAGTGTATAAGTAGAAGTTTCCATATGTGTTATATACTCTGGAATTTGCTTCCTAGTTGGAAGTAAAAAGTCGTTGTAATTTCCCTTCCAAAGTTGATCCTCGAGATACTTTCCTTAACAAGGCTTACGAGTATTGAGGATAGCTGTGAGACACGTGGGCCTAGCAAACTGTAAGAATTCAAGTTCGTTTGGCGGACTGCATTAGGTGGGCTTAGAACCGCTTGGGCCGTATCAGTGTTGGGCTGACGCTAGGGCCTATTTTTCCTCGAGATCATCATGATACGTGTACGACATAGATTTGGGGCCATTTTGGTGTATCGTCAGCTACTCCCCTGAGTGAGTGGGGCATTTAGTCGGTTCATTGACTCTTGAAAAAGCAATTGTACCATCATGATGATTGAGCCTGAAGCGTTGTCTCGAGCAGTGAACAACATTAATGGGTACGCGACTGCTCAAGGAGGACAAATACGATCCCTCTTCTCTATAAATATCCGCCATTTCAAGGAGGTTTTCTCCAATCCTTATCTGAGTAATTTCTTCAAGCAATCGTGTTGCTATAAAGTCTCAGACAATGTTGAGCTTTCTTCTAATGATATGTTGTCCTTTACTTGCCTCAAACTCTTTGAGGACAGCCTGGTTGATGGAGCCAAATTAATCAGGTTTCGAAGCTTGTATCGTATTCCAGGGGATCTGGAAATCGTCCCCGCGTTTGGAGATTTGGCTCCAACTACACCCCTTAGGGGTATATAAGCTTGCACCGGGGCATGTTCCAGTCAGGGATCCGATTCCTAGTACCGAATGACATCTGGCGTTTCTTTCTCACCATTCGTATGCTTCCCGCCCAAATGGTTTTGAGCGGGTTCAAAGTTCTGATTGCGATTTTCCTGAAGGCGCATGATGCTGGCCTTCGTTTGACTCCGGTGGTAATCCATCATATGACCACCGCTCGGCTGGATGCTAGGGGCCTTTGCATTCTTAATTGCTCTGCTTGTTTGCGTTTAGTAGTGGATGACATTGAGCCTTTGGAGAGGTACTGGTTCCTAGTTTCAGTGAACTCTTCGTACTTCAAGTTTGGGAGTCGTAGAATCCCAAGATACTTCCACTTCGACCTTCGTAAGTTTCTTAGTTGTTGGCTTATTTTTCCGATCCTAGATGCGATGCTAGTTTGATGTCATTTTCTTTTTTCACGGAAGTTTGCAGTTCACACTTTTACTGAGGAGGAGAGACGGACAAAAAGGGAGTTCATCAACCTCCCATTGACATCCGTCAAGGAGTTATTAATGTCGGGCAATGTTGTGCGTAGCGGGTTGCTACGGTGTTCTCATGACGTTCTCGCTGCACCGAGTTCACCAGCTAGAGGGGTTATTAGTCATCGTTCGAGGAAGATAAGTCTGGCTATCCCTAGCCCAACCAGGGTAGCAGAATTGGAGGCCAGTATGCCTCCTGTTGTTGTTCCAAGAAGGAGCTAGTCCTCTTATCGTGTGGCCTCTGCCTTTGGGCTGTCGCGTTCTGCTCTGGCGTCAATTTCAGAGGGTTGTCGTCTTCTGCTAGATACTGCTACTCCCCCTGTTGACTTAGAGGGAGAGAACATTTGTCCTCGTATTAACGTTTCACTTCGTCATGAGTTCGAGGTAGACGTTCGTGTCCTGGAATCGCATAGTCCTATTACGCTGCATCCCGAAGCTCCCAGACGAGTCCTTGCATTGGAAAAGGCCTTCGCGGACCTGCGGATGTCGTATTCAAATGCTCTTTACCGAGTGGATTCCTTGACTGGTCAGCTGCAGAATGCCGGTGCTGCTGCAAACTTGGGGGCCATAGAGGCCGCGGTTTCCGCTTCTGATGCGGAGTTTGCTAGCATAAGATCTCAACTGAGGTTGGCGAAATCGAATTTGGTGTCAACCTGTGCTGAACTGGGATGGACTCGAGCTGAGTTGGAACGCCTGGATGCGGCTGTGGACAAGTGGTTGTCCAATCTGCAGGCCCAAGATGTTGAAAGGAGGCGGGCGGAAACAGAATAGGCCATCGAACGACGACAGCTGGAGTCCGAGGTCGATGAGGGGCTTCACCGTGTTCGCTAGGCAGAGCACTTACTATCGGAGAAGCGTTCACACTATGCTGCCTTGGTGGGTGCGGTGGATTTTGACATGTCGGGTCGGAAGCCATTGATCTCATCAGAGGTTATTCGGAGCAAATTACAGCTCATGGAACTTATCAGAGAAGAACACCCCGGTGTCGAGCTTGATTTCACCCGTTATAGAAGGGTTGCTTTGCTTTCAAACCCATCTCTCGAGGGGAAGGTTCTGGCTCTGTAGGACAAGCTGCTGAAGAGGTTGTTTTTCCTTAAATTAGTTGTAACGTCCTTCCCAGGACAGAAAACACTTTTTTTAATGAAAGTATTGTTTTGTCCTTTACTGTTGAATTTTCTTTAGATTCTTTGTAGATTGTAGAATTTGCATTACTGGGCAGAATGCTTGTTTATGTCAGTCAAGTTGTATAGAAACTGACCATTTTTTTGTTTATTGGTGATCCATTCTGGTTCGCGTATTGATCACTTGGCCGGTCATGGTTGTCGTGCGTAAGAATGTCGAGGACACACCGATTTCATCGATCGTCGCCATCCACGCGCGGTGGACTAGGTGTTGAGCACCTGAAGTTGTCATCATCAGTTGTAGACTGATTGAGTTTACCTGGTAAGCTCGAAGATCATTGTCTATTGGAGAGCAATGATCCCTTGTCAAGTCGTCATCATCAGGTGTGTGAGCACTGACTAACTCCCACTTCCTCAGTCGTCGTTGCCCGCGCGCAGCTAACTAGGCGTTGGGCACCGAAAGTCATTGTCATCATTCGCGAACTAACTAGACTTACCTGGTAAGTTTGGCGATCATTGTTTGTTGGAGAGCAATGATCCCTTGGTGAGTCATCGTCATCAGGCATGTGAGTGCTGACTAGACTCCCACTTCCTCGTCCATCGTGATCTGCGCGCAGCAGACTAGACGTTGGACACCAGAAGCCGTCATCATCAATCGCGATATGACTAGGCTTACCTGGTAAGTTCGACAATGATTTTCTGTTGGAGAGCAATGATCCCTAGACGAGTCATCGTCATCAGGCATGTGAGCGCTGACTAGACTCCCACTTCCTCGGCCGTCGTGGTTCGCGCGCAGTGGACTAGGCGTTGGGCACCAGAAGCCGTTGTCATCAGTTGCGAACTTACTAGTAAGTTTGGCGATCATTGTCTGTTGGAGAGAAATTATCCCTTAGCGAGTCGTCGTTATCAGGCGTGTGTACGCTGACTAGACTCCCACTTCCTCGACAGTCATTGCTCGCGCGTAGCGGACTAGGCGTTGGGGCTAAAATTCGATTCTGGTCATAGCGGCGATGATCGGGGGTCATAAAGGACAACAGTGGAAGTTCTAGTAAAATCAAATATTTTTTGAAATACTCTACATTCCATGGTCATTTAATCTCGTCTACGTTTTCCAGCCTGTACGTTCCCGTCCTGTTGACCTTAGTTACTCTGTGGTCTTTCCCAGTTCGGGTTTACCTTTCCCGCGCTAGCTTTTTTGGTGTTTTGTTGGAATTTCCTGAGTACCCAATCTCCCACCTTGAATTTGTGTGGCTTGACCTTCTTGTTGTAGTATTGCGCCATTCGTTGCTGGTAAGTGGCTATCTTGGCAGAGGCTAAATCCTATTTTTTATCGAGGAGGTCTAGCCCAACGAGCAAGGCTTCATCATTACCGTCCAGTCTAAATTCTTCCATTCGGAAGGTTGACACTGATAAACACCCAAAACATCAATTTTTACACTCATAAATATACAATTGTTAAGTCCAATTATCCAATAAAAATATCTCATTACATGTATTTTGTGCATTTTCTAGGAATTCAAACACAAATCTCAAATCATGCATAAAGTGGCACAATAAGGCTAAATTCAACAATTAGAAGGCCCAATGGGAGTTCAAATGCATTTATAAGGACTAAAGAATTCCAATCCCAAGACGCATGAAGTCAAACCGACAAAGCATCAACAACTACGGATCTCAAGGAAATCAACATAAAGATTTGGACGTCCACATGGTCAACTTTATCATAAAAAAAAATCTCCACAAGACATGTTTCCTTGTTTCACTCAACCATGTTTCATTGTTTCACTCAAACCATGAGTCATTGTTTCACTCAACCATGTTTCCTTATTTCGCTCAAACCTTTTTTACCTATAAAAATCCCATACATGGAGTTAATAAATAATAGTTTTTCTTAGAGAGTTTTTTTTGTTGTAGTTATTGGCTTTAGATTTTTGCTTGGTGGAGAAGTGCATGTACTACTTTCCAACATTTTAATTTTTTCAATTAAGAAATAAGTTCTATCTTTGTTTCTCTTTCTCCTTTAACTTTTAGTTTATTTTCACTATTCATGGAGAGCTAATCTCCCCTCTTAAGGGGAAGAGATAGAGCCCCATGAAAATATAATGATAGTTAGATTGTTTTTCCTTTAGGAAGTAAAGTAGAACAGTAAATTGTAAGAAGTACTTCGAAAGAAGGTTTCATTTGTTAAATGCATAATGATTTTGATTCGAAAGAATAAATTATTTTCAATTTTTTTCAATTTTTTTAGGATTTGATGAAAAACATCAGCAAAATCCAATGATGTTTTAGAAATAAAACATTGGTTAAAATTTGAGGAAAATGAAAAGACTTTTACTTCTTTAATCCCACAACTCAAGTCATGTAGGTTGAGAAACCATGTGATTTGAGCATTTTTGGAGAAACTGAAATCACATACTACAATCATTATGTTGGAATGGGGTGATTCTCATACCCTTGAAAATTTTTCTATATTCATTTTTGTTACAAGTTATTATTTTGTTTTGGAATCATATCATCTCTCAACATCTCACCATAATTATTTTGCTCTTTTCTTTATTCTTTAAATTGAAATTCAAATATTATTGTTTTATCTGAAGTAGTCGATAACCCCTACTTCCAATGTATTATTGAAGTGTATTGTAGGTTGAAGGAAAAAAATCAAACAAAAAGATAAGTATTTCTTTGATTGATGTCGAAAATCATGCAACGACAATAATGTCGATTTTTGGCATCAATCAAATGGCACCGTTGCACATCATTTGGTGAAAGAAGACATTCTTTAAGATACAACTTTGGAGACAATATAAAAGATTTTTAATTCCTTTAATTTGTTCCCTTTTTCTTTGATTTTTTTTATCATCTTTATGCGTTTTTTGGTAATTTTCAGCATATAATGGAAACAACACAGTAGCAAATTTGTTTAAAGTGAAAATTTTACAGTGTCCGTTTAAAGTGAAAAATTTACAGCAAATTCCATGACACTCCCCTGAAATTTTATAATGTTTTCAGATTTTTTTTTAGGTCGGTTGCCTGTTGAACAAATTTGTTTGGAAAAGTGGGTGATAAAGCTATTGAATTGCTTAAGACTTGTTTGAAGATTTATTTTTATTTTTTTATTTGTAGTTTCTAGTGAGGAAGAGAGTTTATTCTTTAATAAATTTTTTTAATATGTCTCGAATGGTCGAGTGCAACTTATAATAGTTAGGCATTATTTTAGCAATAGGTTGATTGTTAGTTTTAGGTTAGAATTAATTCAATTTCAAAAAAAAAAATTATGATGTCTTGACCAAGACCATTAAACATCTTTGCATCTGTAATTGCTAGATTGTGTGTTTATTTGTTTAGATAACAATCAAAGTCAGAATTAAAATTAAAAAAAAATTGTTCTTTGGAAAGGGCTAACTTTTTTTTTGTAGTGGACAACCAGTGGTGTTGTGGGGGAGAGAGCAATTGCTTGAACCTCGAAGGAGTAGCTCTCAAATAACATTTTTCTCTACTCCCATGGTGGATACCTTATGTCCGAGATCACAAGTTAGTATCTTTTTCAAACACATTGTTTTAGTGGCTTGGGTGCTGAGTGAAAATCGATTGGACATTGCTTGGTGTTAGTTTATGTTTCTGCATCTTAACGAGCTGCGTGGTTGCTTATGTTAATAAACTACCATAAACATAGCAGGTAGACCTAGCCCTATTTTTGAAACTGGTGGGATTTCTTCACCCACCTCATCACTTCAGCTGTGTGAAGCCAAGGCACATAATAAAATCAACTAAAATTAGAGCCAATTAGAACGATGTTCATCGGACAACTAAGACCCAGGTTAATCTGCTGAATTTTTGTGTTGACAAAAGTTAAACGCGACGTTGGGTTTAATCATTCAATGAACTCCAGGAGGTCGCTACAACATGGGTAACTCACTCAGTACACCGAGTCACTAGTAAGCTGCGAACCGTAGAAGGACGAGGTGCAACTAACAGTTTTGGCTAGGAACACACACCCTAAGTACGTAATTGACATGCATAATTCTCATATCAATCGGTCTACAAAGCGGTAGCACAGGTGCAATTCTTAATTAGACCATGTGATTTCCTATCACTTGTGCAATAATTCAGCTTCTTGTAAGCGTAACTCTGACCTCCTGATTTTGAACTTTGTACTGTTGGATACAAGCTTTTAGGATCATCCGTTAGCACCCTATCTAATCAGGAAATAATAGATAACAACGTGATGCTCGCTGGTTTCAATCAATCTTGTCCCTCACAGATTAACAAGATAAAATCCCATTAAAACGTTGTTTGTTTAAATTTGGCGTTTGTGTTGTTCAGAAGTAATTGTTGCTTTTCTATCTCTTCATAGCAATCGTCTAGGGATACTCGATCTTGTGTTTTGTCACTATCATTTTAACATCTCATTTTTTTCCTTTTATGAACGTTTGGGAATGACCCAACAAACGCTTGGTTCGTACCCAAAATTTTTCTAGCCACCCTATTCCACTATTTGCCTCTTCACTACACTCATCTCCACCTACCTCCCCTCACTCTCAAATCAACATTGAAATGGCAGAACGTCCAATTTGGGAATATAATGTTCCCCTTGCTGCTAATGTGCACAAATGCATTGAGCTGCCCCCTATCACGAAAGCTCAATTTGAGATCTGACAAGCTATTATTAATATATTACCAAAGTTTCATGGGCTTGATCGAGAAAGCCCGTATGTCCATCTTGGAAAGTTTCTTGAAGTTTGTAGTACTTTTAAGAACCAATACATAGATGAGGAAAATGTTAGACTTCGCTTGTTTCCTTTCTCTCTTGAGGGTTGGGCCACCTCATGGCTAAATTCCTTCCCTGCCAATTCCATCAAAATATGAGAGGATTTAGTTAGAAAGTTTCTAGCAAAGTATTTCCCCATGAGAAAGACCCTAGAAATTAGAAGATAAATTGAGGAGTTTACTCAAACACATGATGAACTTTTTTTATAAAGTATGGGTCCGCTTTCAAGATTTACTCATCAAGTGCCCCCATCATGGCTTTGAAAAATGAGTGCTAGTGCAAAGTTTCTATAATGAATTGATTGTCGAATCTAGAAATATGATCAAATCCATGCATCAAGGGAAATTCATGCGTAAAACTGAGATTGATACTTATACCTTTCTAAGTGAACTTGATGATGATTCTCAATAATGGACTGCCCGTAGAGACTTGAAACCTAGTTCTTCTAGAAAATCACGTCTATTTGTACCAAAGGAAGATCCTGAACCAGACATCAAGACCTTCTTCAAGAACTTTACTAAGGAAATTAAATCTATTGTGACGAAGTTCGCCTCTGAAGCTAAAGAGCGAACTTATAAGCCTTGTACCTTTTTCCTCAGAGGAGATCATATAGATTCTGATTGTCTTTTAACTTCAGGTGACAAAAAACCTCTAGAGGAGGTGTGTGTATTTAACAGTGAACGTAAATCAAACACATTCGGTCAAACATACACATCTGCAAATCGACATCACTCTAACCTTTCCTATGGTGGTGACTTTTATGAACAACCACCCAAAAGATCAAGGAATCCTCTTAGGTTTCAACGCTCTAGGCAACCTAGTGGACAAGCCCACAACTCACGCATTTATCCCAGACAGATTCAATATGGACACCAGTCTAACCAGTGGCAACAAAATCAATATCTACCATAGGGAGGACCTCTTTCATACCAGCAAAATCAGCCTGTGAAACATTTTATGGTACTTTTCCCTCATAATTCCTATGGTCAACCTCAACTTAGCAACTCCCGGGACTTAGTACCTCAAACTCAATATGTTGCTCTTTTATCACCTCTAATACCATCATTGGAGGATACGATGCACCAATTAATGGCAACCAATGCTGCTAATTCCCAAGCCATCCACCAGCTTCAACAACAGTTGCAACATTTGACTGTGGGAAGGGAAAAAATGAACATCCCCAGTCAACCCATCCCTAATCCAATAAGTGCTCCCCAAGCTCATGTCAATGAAATTGAAAGTAGTGTTGATTCACATAGAGAAGTTAAAGTTGTCACCACCCTTTGTTTTGGCTGAGCAATTGATAATGACATAGAACAACCCAAGATAAATGATGTGATTTCCAAGGAAAGCGTTCCTAAACCAATTGAGAACGCTAAAGGTTCTTCTCAAACCGGTTTAAACTCACCTCTCAACATCTCGTAGAGCCAAAAAAATATATACCTAAGGCACCTTTTCCCAAAGCCCTTTTAGGTAACAAAAAAGAGAAGCAATTTCAAGAAATACTAGAGATTTTTTAAAGGAGTACACATCAACATCCCTTTTTTGTCTGCTATCAAGCAAGTACCGATCTATGCATAATTTTCAAGGAAATGTGTACTAAAAATAAAAAAATGGAAGTACCTGAAAGTGCATGTCTTGCAAGCGATGCCACATCGCTTATTCAACAAACTGGAGTAGTTAAGTACATGGATCAAGGAACCCCTACTGTACCATTTTTCATTGGGAAAGACTTTGAAAGTCGAGTCTTGATTGACTTAGAAGCGAGTGTGAATTTCTTACCTTATCATATATATTTAGAACTTGGGTTGAAGGAGACAACCAACAAAGGTAGTTCTTAAGCTAGCAAATGAGTCAAATGATACTCTAGAGGAATAGTTTCGGATGTGATTGTCCAAGTTGCAGATTTCTATTATCCAGTTGATTTCATTATCCTAGACACAAGCTTGAGCCCAAATAATCAAATTCCTGTCATCTTAGGGCGACCCTTCTTAGCAACTGCGAAAGCCAACATCAACTGTAGAAGCGGTAGCATGTCTGTTTCCTTTGAGAACCTTAAAGCTGAATTGAATATTTTTAAGGCCTTGCAAATGAAAGATGATCTCGATGTGATTGAGGAAGAAGAATAAGAAGTGTGCATGATTCGATCTTTGGAGTCTATGGCTCAACCGTCACCAGATGACGTATTGCTTCATTGTTTCTCACACTTTGGTATGAACCTAGATATGGACGAGGCTATTGAAGAGGTCAATAGTATGTTGGATAATGTGCCCATAATGCATATATCTGAATCTGAGCCATTATCACTTTATCAATATGAGGAAGAGTTGTTTCCTCATCTTCCTTTATAGAACAATCACAAGAGAGTGACTCATCTACAAGCACCCAGAAATCACTAGAAAACATAGTGATTATTGCCTCAGATTTCACCAAGAAACATAGTGACAAGTTGTTGGAAGTCCTTAAAGCTCACAAGATAGCCATTGCTTAGAATATTCATGACATTAAGGGTGTTGACCCTATTATCTGTGAGCATCATATTTATTTGGAAGTTGAAATCAAAACCTCCAAAGAGCCACAGCGACGTCTAAATCCCATTTTGAAATATGTCGTAAAAGAAGAAGTGTTGAAACTCCTGGATGCAAACATCATCTATGCTATCTCTAATAGCCAATGGGTTAGCCCAGTCCATGTGGCTCCTAAAAAGTCAAAAATTACAGTCGTCGAAAATGAGAACAACGAACTTGTGCCAAAAAGAGTGAAAAAGGGATGGAGAGTATGCGTTAATTATCGTAAGTTGAACTCTAATACTCGAAAGGATCACTTTCCCCTTCCCTTTATTGATCAGATGCTTGAGAGGCTAGCAGGTCATCCTTACTATTGTTTCTTGGATGGATATTCTGTATACAATAAAATCCCTATTGCATAGGAAGATCAAGAGAAAACCACATTCACTTGTCCTTTCGGTACCTACGCTTATCGCCGCATGCCTTTTGGGCTATGCAATGCACCCGCGACATTTCAAAGATGCATGTCTAGCATATTTAATGATATGGTGGAAAATTTTCTTGAGATCTTTATGGATGATTTTTCAGTATTCAACTCATCTTTTAACCAAGGCCTACATCACCTCTCACTTGTCCTAGAATGCTGTGAAGAAAAATGTCTTGTTCTAAATTGGGGAAAAATGTCACTTCATGGTGAAGCAAGGCATTGTTCTTGGGCACGTTGTCTTGCCAAAAGGCATTGAAGTGGACAAAGCTAAGATTGATGTCATTTTATCTTTTTCGATTCCAAAATGTATTAAAAAGTGTGATCTTTTTTAGGGCAAGCTGGATTTTATTGCCACTTCATTAAAGATTTCTTGAAGATTGCACGCCTTTTAAGCAGTTTCTTAGCCTAGGATGTTCCCTTTCTTTTTTACGTCAAGTGCATATCTGCGTTTCTGCATCTTAAATTTGAACTAGTCTCAGCTCCTACCATTCGAGCTCCTGATTGGACACTACCTTTTAAGATTATGTGTGATGCCTCTGACTACGCTGAAGGTGCAGTTTTCGGTCAGAAAATTAACAAACTTCCTCGTATCATCTACTATGCTAGCAAAATTATGAATGAAGCTCAACTCAATTACTCGACCACGGAGAAAGAGATGTTAGCCATTGTTTATGCAATAGATAAATTTCGTTCCTATATAATTGGAGCTAAATTCATTGTGTACACTAACCATGAACCCATAGATACATTCTCAATAAGAAGAACACCAAACCTCGTCTGATCTGATGGGTCCTTTTGCTTCAATAATTTGATCTTGAAGTACGAGATAAGTCAAGTATAGAAAATGAGGTCGCCGATTCAAGAGGACTTCCTATACTTGCCCATAGACCACTTGTCTAGGCTAACATCACAGTCATCTATTAGTATCTTGTCCATTCAAGAGGACTTCCTAGATGAACAACTTTTCTTGTTAGAGCAAGAACTTCTTTGGTATGTTGACATTGTCAATTTTTTAACAACTGAGGAATTCCCTTCACACTGAACTAAGTCAGATCGTTACAAGTTTTTGTCTAGGGTCAAGTATTATTCTTGGGATGAGCCATATTTGTACAAATAATGCCCTGACCAACTTATCAGAAGATGTGTTCCAGAAGTTGAACAGTTGAGAATTCTCTCCTTTTGCCATGATCAAGCTTGTGGTGGGCATTTCAGTTCTAAGAAAATCGCGGAGAAGGTTCTCCAATCAAGGTTTTATTGGCCTACCCTTTTTCGAGATGCCCATGAGTATTGTAAAGCCTGTCACCAATGTCAACAACTTGGGTGAATAGCTCATCGTCACATGATGCCTCTGAATCCTATTCTTGTGGTTGAAGTTTTTTATGTTTGGGGCATCGATTTTATAAGAACGTTTTCATCCTCCCATGAGTATCAATACATCCTTCTTGTAGTGGATTACGTGTCTAAATGGATAGTGGCCATTGCCACTAAGACCAATGATCACAAAATTGTTGTTTCATTCATAAGAGAGTTTATCTTTAGTAGATTTGGCACCCCAAGGGTATCATTAGTGATAAGGGTAAGCATTTCTGTAACCGTGTCTTTAAGCATCTTGTTAAAAAGTATGGGGCTACTCACAAAGTTGCTTTTTTCTACCATCCTCAAACAAGTAGTCAAGTTGAAGTCTTAAATTATCAAATCCAGAACATCCTCGAAAAGATTATCAATCCGAATAAAAAAGATTGGTCTTTACGCCTTTTAGATGCCTTATGGGCATACCAAAATGCATTCAAAACCCCTTTAGGGATGTCTCTCGGTAGATTAGTCATTGGTAAACTTTGTCACCTTACTGTCGAACTTCAACATAGAGCTTATTGGGCTACAAAAAGTCTAAAATTTGATCTTGATGGTTGGTCAATAATGGAAGCTTCAGCTTGATGAGCTAGAAGAATTGAGGTTTGATGCTTATGAATTTTCCAAGAATTACAAAGATAAAATGAAGTGGATACATGACAAAAGCATCGTGACAAAAGAGTTTCATCTTGGACAAAAAGTCCTACTCTACAACTCTCGTCTTCACGTCTTTCCAGGTAAGTTAAAAACTCGTTGGTCTGGTCCATTCATTGTTCGTGATGTTAAAAACTACGGTGCCATCACCGTAGAAAACCTTACAAATGGTAGTCTCTTTCAATTAAATGGAAACGACTGAAGCCATACCATGAACTTCTCACAAGGTCAATGGAAACCATTCAGTTGATTGATCCTAACTATGAGGATTAGTCATGCCCACAAATTCCTACTCCACTAAGCCTGTTTGGCGGTGGTATCCACCACCCCCATTACGTTCGACCAATGACTTTAAACTTAGCGCTACTGGGAGGCAGCCCAGTCCGTTTATGCATTCATTCATTCATAAAAAATAAAAATAAAAAATTAATAATACCGCCAATGCCTGTTTGGGGTGATGTATTTTTTATAATACATTACCCCCACCAACTCACTCTTTTTCATTGCAGGGACGATACAGATGTTCAACAAATCATCTGAGGTAATAAATTCTAATTTTTATTTCTCACTTTTCATTTCATTTGTTTAACATTGAGGACGGTGTTCTATTTGTTTCTGGGTGGGCAGATTTATCAAAAGTCATACTTATTTTGAAAATATTTTTCTAAAAAATAAAATAAAAGGTGTGATATCCTAGATATGATGAGATTGGATTACTTGACTCATTACATTTAGACAAAGAGGCATTGGGAGTTTATTACTAGAGTAAACATTGTATTTGAGCATTCAGGAACAAATAAATTTTTGCACAATGACCACATATGTAGTTTGGAATATAGAAGTAAGTAATTTCCTGAGAATCTAGAGGAATAATACTGGAGACTTTAACCTTGTGAGCTATCAGACCTTTCATTTTATTCAGAGAGTTTTTACACAACTCTGAATCATATGATGACTTAAAATTTTATTGGACATTAACTTGTTATGAAGTCTCACTATTCTTCTTTTTGGTTGATCACTGAGGATGACATCTTTTTCGAGTTAAGAGAAACACAAGTCTTGTAGTCTATCTGAGACCTATAACCATTACCAAACCTTAAAAGGTAAATTAAGCATCTCTTGTCCATTTGAACCTTCTCAAAACCATCTTGCTAGACATTCCATCCAATACCAATGTGAGCATTTGTTTGAGGTTATTATATATATATAAACCCATTTTCCCATTTATGTTTTTAAAAAATGTTAGGAAGTTTTATGAAAGAAAAGGGGAGTGCAAAGTAAATCCAAAATCCAAGGTATTTCAGAGAAAAAAAAGGAAAAAAAAATAGAGGTTCTGAATAAGGAAACAAACCAAAAAAGGGGGTTGTGAAGAAAGGAAAATAAAAGGAAGTGTTGATGAGTTCACTATTAAGTTATTTGAAGACCCTACATTTTCAGAAACATCTCTTTACTTACCATCTACCCCACTCTTTCTCATAAAAAAAATCAAGCCAAATTCATTTTTATTTTAGAGAAGTCCTAATTAACCCGATGGTAAGGTATGGTAAGAAGTGGAGAATAAATGAAAAGGCGCTAAGGTGGGTAACTCGACATTCTTGGAAGTGATCAACTTTCCTTCCACGAGACTATTATTTCTTTCATGTCCGTTTATTCTTATGAGTATGTGAGAAGTTTGAATTTTTGCATTTACTCTTTTCCTCACATGCAAGAGAGAAAATATTTTACCCAAACTCAGAGTGATAATTTCAGAGAGATTAACTGGTGAATTTTGAAGTCAAAATGGCTCTTCTAAAGGTGGATTAGGATGTACGTTACTTTGACACTAAAAGTTGCATTTGTTAGTTATTCACACACACACACACACACCTTGTTCCAAAGTTGCTCACGTGTAATGTGCATTTTGGTAACTAATTACATATGTCTCTTGTCTTCTATGTGGTTGAAAAACAAGGATATTCTCTGAGAAAAATAGGGCACACATCAATTTGGTTTCAAATAAAAAAAAATGTTTGTGGGTGTCATCCTGGAAAACACTCAAAAGGCTAAAACTCCTCCTTTAGTGTCATGCTAGAGGTTCAAGGCGTTGTTGCATATTGTAAATGCAATCGAGTCATACAAGCGAAAATGGCATTAATTTCTTTGTGAAGTTTAGGACGAATAAAAATATTTTGTTTTGTGTTCTTATCTTTCTTTTCGTTGTTCTTTGCTAGAGGACTAGCAAAAGGTTGTTTGGGGTGGTGTGATAAGCACCCAAAACATCGATTTTTACACCCCCTAAATATACTACTGTAAAGTCCAATTATCCAATAAAAATATCTCATTACATGTATTTTGTGCATTTTGTAGGAATTCAAGCACAAATCTCAAATCATGCATAAAGTAGCACAATAAGGCTAAATTCAACAACTAGAAGGCCCAATGGGAGTTCAAATGCATTCATAAGGACTAAAAAATTTCAATCCCAAGACCCATGAAGTCAAGCCCACAAAGCATCAACAACTACGGATCTCAAGGAAATCAACATGAAGATTTGGACGTCCACATGACCAACTTTATCATAAAAAATCTCTACAAGACATGTTTCCTTGTTTCACTCAAACCCTTTTTACCTATAAAAGCCCCATACATGGAGTTCATAAATGATAGTTTTTCTTAGAGAGTTTTTTTGTTGTATTGGCTTTAGATTTTTGCATGGTAGACAAGTGCATGTACTGCTTCCAACATTTTACTTTTTCCATTGAAGAAGTAAGTTCTATCTTTGTTTCTCTTTTTCAATTGTTTCTCTTTCTTCTTTAACTTTTAGCTTATTCTCACTATTCATGGAGATCTAATCTCCACTCTCAATGGGAAGAGATTGAGCCCCATGAAGATATAATGATAGTCAGATTGTGTTTCCTTTAGAAAGTAAAATAGAATAATGAATTGTAAGAAGTACTTTGAAAGAAGGCTTCATTTGTTACATGGATAATGATTTTGATTCGAAAGAATAAATTGTTTTAATTTTTTTTAGGACTTTTCTGATGAAAAACATAATCAAAATCCAAGGATGTTTTAGAAATAAAACAATGAATTTGGTTAAAGTTCGAGGAAAATGAAAAGACTTTTACTTATTTAATCCCACAACTCAAGTCATGTAGGTTGAAAAATCATGTGACTTGAGTATTTTGGGAGAAACTGAAATTACATACTGCAATCATTATGTTGGAATGGGGTGATTCTCATACCTTTGAAATTTCTCTATATTTACTTTTAGTTACAAGTTATTATTTTCTTTTAGAATCATATCATCTCTCAACATCTCACCATAATTATTCTGCTCTTTTCTTTATTCTTTAAATTGAAATTTAAAATATTATTTTCTAATCCAAGTAAAGTAGTCGATAAACCTTACTTCCAATAAGCATTATTGAAATGTATGGTAGGTTGAAGGAAAAAAATAAGCAAAAAGATAAATATTTCTTTAATTGATGTCGAAAATCATGCAACGACATTAATGTCAGTTTTTTGCATCAATCAGGCACCTCGAGTTCTATCGGAACCATAGCTTCTGACCCATATGTCAGGGCAAAAGGTGTCTCTCCAGTTGGGATTCTTTTAGTTGTCTGATATGCCAAGAGTATTCCTGGTAGCTCTGGAATCCATTTTCCTTTGGCCACATCAAGCTTCCTTTTAATTCCCTCCAGAATTGTTTAGTTGGTAATCTCCACTTGGTCGTTGGCTTGGGGGTGCCTTGGCGAGGAGAAGTAGTGATTAATATTCAAACTTTTGCATAGTTTTTTAACCTTGATACCTTTGAACTAAGTTCCGTTGTCACTGACCAATACTCTGGGGATGCCAAATCTGCAGACGATGATGGCCCATTGGAATTTTTCTTTCTAGACCTGTCCTATTTTGGATAAGGACTCGACTTCGACCCACTTGGTGAAATAGTCGACAGCCTCAAGAAGGAATCTTTTGCCGGCTGATGCTGGGATCGGTCCGACGATGTCCATTCCCCATTGTGTGAATGGCCACGGACTAGTCATCGGCGTTAACAGCTGGGCAGACATATGTGTGTACAGCGCGAACCTCTGACACTTGTCGCACTTGCGGACAATATCTTTGGCATCTCGCTGGATGGTCGGCCTAGTATCCTAGAGTTAAAACTTTGTGGGCGAGGGTTCTCCTACCCGGATGATTTTTGCATATACCATTATGGATCATTCCCAAGACCCGATTTACCTATGAATGTGACAGACATCGGAATAGAGGCCCTGTCACAGATCTCTTGTAAAACTTGTCGTTTAGGAGAGTGTACCTAGCTGCTATGTTTTTAAGTCTTCTAGCTTCGACCTTCTTGGTTGGTAGGGCTCCGGTTGAGTATCGGGGTCATCTAATTTGGTTGCGTGTCTACAGTGCAAACATCTCTAAGCTCTTCTTCGGCGAGCTTGATTGCTCTTGGTATTCAATGATGCCGCTTGAGACTTCATTAGAGGCTAATGCCTCTCTGGCTAGCGCGTCGGCTCTTTTGTTGTCGTATCGAGGGCACTATATGAGCTCGCACCTCTTGAACCCGTCCATTACGCCGAGTACCTTATCACGGTAGGCTTCCATGCGGGGGTCCTTGCTGTTGAAATCTCCTTTGAGTTGGTTGACTACCAGTCTTGAGTCGTTGTATGCCATTAGGTAATCTATCCCGACCCCCAAGGCTAGCTTTAGGCAGGACATGAAGGCTTCGTATTTGGCCTCGTTGTTTGAAGCGGGGAAGCCGAATCTAACGACTTTTTGGAGGGTGAAGCCGCTGGGGGAGCGGAGTGTGATCCCGACTTCGCTTGCTTTCCCCGTCAATGATCTGTCGTAGCGCAAGACCCATTCTTGGGTGCTTGAGTCAGGTTCGGTGGTCAACCTTAGCTCTTCCCCACCGGTGAACTCGGCGATGAAGTCTGCTAGCGTCTGGGCTTTGATGGCGTTTCTTGGAGCATAGTTTATGTCAAACTATCCGAGCTCTACCAACCATTTCACCATTCTGCCGGATAACTCTGGTCTATGCAGTACCGAGCAAAGCGGATACTTGGTCATAATCGTTATAGAGTGGGCTTGAAAATAGGGCATCAGTTTCCTAGAAGATACGACCAGTGCGAGAGCTAACTTTTTAGGTCTGGGTAGTGTGCCTCTGCTTCCATGAAGGTTTTTCTGGCGTAATACATTGGTCTTTGGGTCCCCCGGTTGTCTCGTACGAGGGCTGAGCTGACAGGGTGCTTGGAAACAGATAAGTGCAAGTAGAGTGTTTCCCCGATCGCTGGTTTTGAGAGTAGCTCCAGACTTCCCATGTATGTTTTTAGGCTTTGAAAGACTTGTTCGCACTCCTCGTTCCACAAGAACCCTTTGCTTCCCCTTAGGATCTTAAAGAAAAGAAGGCACTTGTCAGATGATTTAGATATAAACCTGTTGAGTGCTACTACCCTCCCAATCAGGCTATGAACTTCTTTGATGCTGGCAGGGGCTTTTATGTTGAGAAGGGCCTGAATCTGATTGCCTCGATCCCTCTCCTGTTTACTATATACATACTAGTGTACCAGTCGTGCCGTTGGCACGAGTACCATGTCATGTCCTTGGGTCGTGCCTTCAACACAACCATACACTTTCCACATACCATGTACCCATACCGACATTAAGAGGGGTTTGTTTTCTTGTAGTGTGCCCACATTAAGAGGGTTTTTTTTCTTTCTTTAACCAAGATCGTCTACATGTGTTAGTGCTTACGCATGTTGGCACCAATCGCCCAAATTTGGTTTGAAATAGTTACAAAAATTATATTTTTATGAAAATCAATAATTACATAACTATAAGGTCTTGACTTTATAAGGTATACAAAATCAGTAGCCTTCTAATTTCCTTGAAATTTGAGTTTATCTAATCACCAAAACAAACAACATGAAAGCAATCTAAACTTTTTCAACATGAATTATAAGAAATAATTTTACCAGCTCTCACCTAGCTAGTGGGGTAATTATCCCACTTTAATATAGAAAAATATAAAAAATTCAAATCTATAGGTTATAAAAAAATAAAGTTAGTCAATGGGCCTCCACTATTTTAGGAAATTACAAAGTAACTATAAGATGAGACGAAGGCTTTATTGAATTGAGGGACAGTTTTGGCATTGCAAAAATTGGCAATGACACACACAACAATTAGTTAGTGTGAGAGAATCCAAGCAAAAGTAGCTTTAAATGTTTTGTTTGGACATGTGTCTGTAGTGCTAGTGAATTGTTGATGTTTTGGAAGGTGATTTAGAGATTTCATTCGAGATTTGGAGGGCAGTTTTGAGATTCCAAAGATAATAAGTAAATAATTATAAAGGTAAAATATAATAAGTAAATATTGATAAAGGCAGGGGCAAAATGGGTAGTTCGGTGGTATGACACATTTGTGTACACTGACCAACTCAATTCGCGTTACAGTACTATATATATATAGTTAATAACTAGATTAATCCGACTAACTAGAGTTCATAACTAAAATTTCAACATCTAAAATAATGAACAAGAAAATTAATATACTAACAATATGCCTTCCAAAGCGAGATATATGTATACACCGTTAGTATTTTAATTTTCTTTTTCATTATTTTAGATGTTGAAAATTTAGTTATGAACTCTAGTTAGTTTATATATGCATTTACATCTACACCTGAAATTCAAAACTTTATTGATTTAAGATTTATTCAAAGTATAGGAAGTTGTTAACTGTTAAGGCAGCAAAATTGTAGGGGCAGGAGGGGACAAACTCAATTTGCAAGGGGACAAACACTTGGAGACCTAAGGGGCCCTGGAGATGACCTGCATATAAGTTAGTGGAAGACAGTTTTTTTGGTTTATTGATATTCTCATTTTGTGTTGTCTGATGGAATGTTAACTTAGACTTGTGTTATGTCAGACTTATGTTGGTATGGTACACTAAATGATACACTTGTGTTGGTTGCAAGTTCTGTTAAATGGATTCCATTTCAGGTTGGTATGGTATGGTAATGAATGCTTGTTGGTATGATACACTTTAGATTGTTAGGTACTGAATGATATTTAATGCTTGTAAATTCAGGTTGGTTTTGTGCAAGGATGTCAGACTTATTGATACTTGTAAATTCAGGTTTTTGCAAGGATGATGTGTTAGGTTGTAAATTCAAGTTGTTTATTGATGCTTGAAAGTGACATTGCTATGTCAGGTTTTGAATTGCAAGGATGTTGTTTCATTTTAATTGCATTGTGTTATATCAGGTTTTTGCAAAGATTTTGAGACATTTGATTGCAATATGATATTCACATCCAATGAATATCAAATGAATTTACATTGTTGCAAGAACATCAAACTTTGTTACAAGAACATCCAATGAACATCAGATGAATTTACATTGTGCTTTAACATCCAATGTACATGTGCTCCTTCAAAATCTTGCCTACTTCAAACCTCATATTCACTTGTTTGATTGTGTTTGTGACACAATGGGATTTGCAAGAAAATCAATTAAGTGTTGTTAATTGCCACATATAATAAATTACTGACAGTAACCTAACCCCTTAAAATAAATTTGAATTTAATTTTGCCCCTTGCAACAAAACAAACCTAACATATGATGAAGATGATCTGCAACTCAAGCTTACCATCAAAACTTGACAAACTTTTCGTCTTATTGATGCTTGAATATTTAATCTACAGTAAAATAATATGTAGATGTAGTAGTAGAAACAGAGGCGAGTGTTATTGGTGGTGAAGTGGAGACTGTGGTGGTGAAGGAGGAGTAGGCGGATTATCCCAACGTTGAAGGAGAAGTTTGAATCTCAGCCCTTGATTTTAATTGCATCAACTTTGAATCTTAACTTTCAGATCATTAAAGGGTATTTTGGGCAGTAAAATATGACATTTTTGAGACTAGCACGTGTCTTGACAGTCAAAGCACGTTGACAACTAGTCTTAGGGGGAAAGTGTAATATGAATGATAATTGGATGCAAAGCTGAATAAGACATATATTATAAGGAAAAATTGTAAATAACCCAATTTAGAAATATGTCCCTGTTCCAAGGAATTATAGTCTTCAAGAATATCTAGTTGGAAACCATATCACAAAAATCAAGTTAGTTGGATGATTTTATCAAGAAAAACTTGCTCATGCAAACCAGGTTTGTAAGTGGGTTTGACTTTGACTTGGATTGAGCTGGAGCTTAGCATAGAGCTCACCTTTATCACCAGCCATATCTAGAAAAGTTTGCATCTTTAAGGCCTCCCTACAATACATCATTCCTCTAAATGTTCATTGTCATAGAAAATGAAAGCTCTACGTTGAATTACAGATGGCTGCAAAAGTTTTACATTCTTAATATAGTCCTCGTTATAACAGCTAAAAACTTGTATACATATTTTATTTACCTGTCCGGCATAGTGTTTGACCACGGAAAGAATCCCAGTTTCTAAGGTCCTCATCCTTTCCTTTAATTTTTATTTCTTACAGATTTTCACATTCCATGCGCTCCAAGAAGTTTTTCCACTCATCTAAAGCTAAAAAAAGGCAAGGATCCATAAAGAAAGAGTTAAATCCAATTGGATGGATAGATCGAAAGTTAGTATTTTAGCAAATCAATAGAAGAAGTTTACCAATACTAACCTGGATATAACTTTTGCATATAGAAGATTATGGATACCCCTTCTTGATTTGAATGCAGTTTCCACAATGTGAAGTTAAACTTATTCATTGTAGTGTGGAGTTAAAACACTGAGTTTGAAGCTAAGTGACCTTACAGATGACTCTTTTATCAAGCCACAAAAATGAAATATAAATAAACCAATAATAAGAGTGCTACCTAAAACTGATTTTTTCCAGCTTGGGAAACACAAAGTTAAATTGATTATTAAGTTGTCATGGCCAATCACATTAGCATATCCATCCAAATCCTGGCAGGTATGAACTGTTACAAATGAGTGAATCGTGAAGTTGGTCCACAATTTGTAAGGTAATAATGAATCAAGAAACAGGAAGAATGGTGAAGCGGTAAAACCAAAAAATGTACTGATGTAGTCGATTTATGCTCTCGTTCCTCGCTACTTACCTAGACCTGTACAGGCAGCAAATGTGAGCCAAGGACCACCGTGTGGTGACCGATGACACTCTGATGCTTATGTTAGATAAGGCTTAGGAGAGGCTTAAAACTGTAAATTGGGTTGTATTGCATACCGCTAGTTCATCGACCTTATTTCCCTTTTATAGTGAAGGAGACATCGTTCAGCTAAGTCTTTGGTGACATAGTTTAGGGAAAATGATCTTGTTATGAGGATCCTTTCTTGATTGGGAGCTGTCCATAAGGGAAAGTGATTGGGAGTTATCAATGTGGGATAGTTTGCCTACACGACTCGTGCTCCTAGATCTGCGAGAGAGGTTTCCCTTTCTGAGTATTGTCCATACAAGGAAGTTTCCTTGCCCAACCTATACTGTAATATACGTTTCCTAGTCGAATCCAATGTGTTTCTGGTCTGGCAGTCTTGGGTAGATTTCTCAGATACTTGCCTTAGATGTCTTATGAGTATTGGGCCTGAATGCATGACGTCTTGGCTTACTGGCTCATTGCAACTTGGATCCTACTGTTTTGATTCTGCCAATGATGGGCTTGCTGCTATTTGGGCCTCCATGGATTGAGCATGCAATCGGGCATGTTTCGTTCTCTTGACGAGATTATCATGACACGTGTACGGTGTTGATCAGAGAACAATTTGGTGTATCATTAGCTGTTCCCCTTGAGTTAGTGGGTCATCTTATCTGTCCACTAAATTTTTTCGATAGACTCTGTACAGTTGTGATGATTGAGCTCGAAACGTCATCTCAAGCGACGCACATCATTAAATAAGTTCATGACCGTTCAGTAAGGAGAGGGGGAGTGAGTGCCTGGTGTTTATATAAGCCACCACTTTTGTGAGAGGTAGTCTTTTCACCTTGCATCTCTTCTTCGTCCTCTCATTTCGTTGTGCTCTTGGTCACAAATCTCTCTTTGCTTTTCCAAAAGTAAAAAAAAATTCTTCATGCCGGACAACGTTGAATTCACTCCTGGTCAGAACAAGCTCAATGTTTTCCATATTTTTTACCGAGAACAAAAAGGGCCCGATCTGGATAAGCTTCGTGAGGACTATGGGGTTTTTGAAGATTTACAGCATGTCCCATTGAGTGCTACTCACAATCTGTTGACGCCTCTGCAAAGGTTCATTGCGTTGCACAAAGGCATGTTCCAAGTAGGGCTTCACTTTCCTGTTCCGGAGGATATTTGGCGCTTTCTTGGACACCGTCGTATTCCTCACGTTCAAATGGCGTCTGACAGGTTCAAGGTTTTGATTGTTGTCCTTGTCAAGGCCAAGCTTGCTGGCCATCTGCTGACTCCGCGGATACTGAATTTGCTCAATTCTCCACGTCTTAATGCCCATGGAGTCGGTTGGTTGAGTACTCCGAAGTATTTGGGCTCCTTGTCTGTTGACTTTGAGTCTTGGCAAAAGAACTGTTTTTTGGCTTCTTCTAATTCCTTCTACTTTAAGGTGGACGGGCGACCTCTTGTCAGCCACTTCAAATTCAATATTGATAAGTGCAGTGCTTCTCTTTATGTTATTTTCCATGTGCTTTTTGTAGAAACTGACATGTTGTCTCGCTGTTTTGTGCAGGTAAATTTGTGGCTCCAATTCCTACTGAGGAGGAAGAATTTGTAAGGAGAGTGTTTAATGAGCTTCCCTTGGTTGTTGTGGATTGTTCAGGCACTTCCATGCAGGCCTTGTTGTGCCTTGGTTGTCCCTGAAGGAGATTGGTAGTGGTCGTTCCAGAAAGAGGAGGTTCACAATACCGAGCCCTTCGAAGTAGGTTGAGTTGGAGGTGACCATGCCGCTTATCGATCGTCTCAAGAGAAGGCAGGCTGGCGATAAGGTTGATTCTTCCTCTAAGCCAATCTTGTTGGAGCAGGAAGTGGCAGCTGGAGAGCAGTCTGATGAGCCTGCTACCTTGATAAACAAATCTTTTCTCCTGCCCCAAGAGCCTAATGCCGAGCGTCGGGTCAATATTCCTTCTGAGAAGTTTGTTGAACTGGTGTCTCCCAAAGGTTCATTGTCGTCATTTGCTAAGAGTGATTTGCATCCTAACGCTCGTAGCACAGTTCATGCTGCAGATGGACCTTTTGTAGAGCTTTGCAAATCGTACTCGAAAGCACTCTATAGGTTGGGTCATTTAAGTGAGTAGCTCAAGGGGTTGGTGGGCAAGGCGCAGTTTCATGAGTTTGAGTTGGCTGCTTTGCACTTAGAGTTTAAATTTGATTTGGCCGGTGGGCGACGTCAAGTTTAGGAGGCTAAGGCTCGGGCCACGGATGCTCCGACGGAGCTAAACTTACTGAATGAGCGACTTGTGGAGGAGGAGTCTCATACAACTACGCTTTCTCACAGACTATCGACAGTGGAGGCAAGTTTAACGGGGCCCAAGCCCATCATGAAACTTCAGGATCTTCTAATATAGCCCGTGGTAGGTTGGAACTACTTGAACTAATTGAGAATGAGAATCCTTATTTGGAGCTCGATTTGAATCGATACCGGGAGACTGTTTTTTGGAAGATTGACGATGCAGAAGTTTCCAATCTTGCTTCCCCTTCTAGCAACTCAAGACTGGCTTTAGATAATGCTCTTTTACTTCACGCAGTTCCTTCCGATGTAAGTGGCTCTTCGGCCTCTGGAGCAAGTTCTCCAAAATAATTGTAGCTTCTACCGTCCACCTCTTCTAACCAAATATCCTTTAGTGGAATTTTGGCAGAAACAACTATCCTTTATTGGTAATACTTTTTAAGGTGTTCTACATTCCATGGCCACATAAGGCTTCTATTGTCCACCTCTTCTAACCAATACTTCGATGGCTTGTTAGTCACTTTATATGGCCCTTCCCAATTCGGGTTCAGTTTTCTTGCTTCCGGTTCCTTAGTGCTTTGCTGAATTTTCATAAGTACTCAGTCTCCCACTATGAATTATTGTGGCTTGACTTTATTGTTGTAGTACTGAGCCATCTTTTGTTGGTAGGCGGCTATTCTAGCAGTGATATGATTTCTCCTTTCCTTTAGAAGATCTAAACGAACGCGCAGAGTTTCGTCATTGTTTTTCGATCGAAATTCCTCTGCCTAAAAAGTTGGTATTCTAAGATTTACCGGGACCATCACTTTTGTCCCGTATGCTAGGGAGAAGGGTGTTTTTGGTGGGTGTTCTTTTTGTGGTCCGATACACCCAGAGTATTCCTGGTAGGGTTGAGGCCAATTTCCCTTTTGCCGCATCGAACTTCTTTTTTAGTGCCTCCAAGATGGTTTTATTGGTGACTTCCGCCTGGCCATTAGCTTGTCGATGCCCTGCCAAGGAGAAATGGTGGCTGATGCCGAGGTCTTTGCATAATTTTTCGACCTTGATGCCTTCAAATTGGGTTTCGTTATCACTTACTAGTGTCCTAGGAATACCGAATCTGTAGACGATGTACGTCCAGATGAAATTTTCAATTTGGTCTTGCCTTATCTTGGTCAGAGGCTCAACTTCGACCCATTTAGTGAAGTAATCAACTGCTACTAGGAGAAACTTCTTATTGGTTGAAGCTGGGAGTGGTCCAACGATGTCCATTCCCCACTGTGCAAATGGCCATGGGCTGGTCATTGGAGTCAAGGGATGAGCGAGCATGTGAGTATACGGCGCGAACCTTTGGCACTTATGCACTTGCAGACGATGTGTTTCGCATTCTGATGCATTTGCGGCAAATAGTATCCCAAAGTCATGGCCTTATGGGCCAGGGTCCTACCACCCTGGTGATTCCCGCAAATGCTATCATGGATCTCTCAAAGGACTTGGTTTGCTTCTGAAGAGGCTAAGCATCTTAGCAGGGGACCCGTGGCTGATCTTTTGTAGAGTTTGTTGTTCAGGAAGGTGTACCACGCTGCCCTATTTTTCACCTTTCCGGCCTTTAATTTTTCGGCCAGGAGAGCCCCATCTTTGATCTACTCAAAGATGGGATTCATCCAGCTTGAATTTGCTTCGACTGCGTAAATCTCATTGACTTTTTCTTATTCCAGACTTGATTGTTCTTGGAATTCAATAAGTCTATTGAAAGTTTCTGCAGTAGCTGAGGCCAGCCTGGCCAGTGCGTCGCCTCTCTGGTTGTCCTCTCGCGGACATTGCAGAAGTTTGAATTTTCTGAATTTGCCTGCTACATGCCAATTGGAGATCCATTCCTGATTGGGAGCTTTTCATGCGAGATAGTTTCCATACACGACTCGTGCTCCTAGATCTGCATAAGAGGTTTCCCTTTCTGAGTATTGTCCATGCAATGAAGTTTCCTTACCCGACTTGTACTCTAATATATGTTTCCTAGTCGGATCCAATGTGTTGTTGGCCTGCCTGTCTTGGATAGATCTCTCAGATACTTGCCTTAGAAGTCTTACGAGTATTGGGTCTGACCTCGTGACGCGTGGGCTTACTATCTCATTGCAACTCGGATCCTGCTATCAAGATTATGCCAATGATGGGCTTGTTGTTGTTTGGGCCTCACGGGATTGAGCATGCAATCGGGCCTGCTTTGTTTGTTGACGAGATTATCATGGCACGTGTATGGTGTTGATCAAAGGATAGTTTAGTGTATCATCATGTACCGTGAGAAGAAAAAAAAACAACGAGACAAGGCTTGGAAATTTTAATGGACTATCTTCACAGGTCCTCTTGTCTACTTTTTCTAGTTGTTTGTGCCGCATTTGTTCATAATAGTTCATACTATATGCTATTGCTTAATCCACAGTTATGTACCATAGTAACTTAAATTTGCCCATGATATGAAAGAATAATAAACATAGTAGCCAGTTCACAATGAGCACATATATAACAGATGAAAACAAGTAGTTTAATATGGTTTCATTATGAACCTTCATTTTTTTCTAAGTAAAAATTTTGTTGCATCGCTTTAGAATGATACAAGTTTTGCTCAAGGCAAGCTGCAGTTGGAGGGACCCCAATTTATAGCCTTGAAAGCATTGAGATCCCAATTTTAGAAAATTCCAATTGGCATAAAAAGACTCAAAATGTAATCCTCTAAACGAAGGGCGATGAGACATCTTCAAATTGTAATCAACATCTCCTCGTCAAAGCTCCCAACCATTACTTTAGTGCAAAAAGGTTTTGATGCAGTTGATTTTCGTCCCTACTTTGACCTTGACTTGTAAACATGCTAACCTACACAAGGAACGCACGTGAGCCACGGACCACCATTTTAGTGGCCACTGGCACTCCGATGCTAAAGTCAGACAGGGATCTGAGGAAGGCGTAATGCTGTAAACAGGGAATTTGTATCGTACCTTAGCTTACCAACTTCATGTCTTATTTATAGTGTTGGAGTCCTGGTTCGACCAGGCCATCAGTGGCGTAGTTTAGGAAGAAGATCTTCGTGGAGATCCTTCTTTAATTAGGAGTTGTGCTATGAATAGGGGTTTCTTTGTTAGCCTTGTGCTCCTAGATACACAGTAGATAGTTCCCAATCCGAGAGTAGTCCATAGATAGAAGTCTCCATGTGTGACATATGTTCTGATATTTGCTTCCTAGTTGGAAGCAAAATATTGTTGTCTTGCCTGTCCAAAGCTAATTCCCGAGATACTTGCCTTAGCAAGGCTTACGGGTATTGAGGATAGTTGTGAGACACGTGGGCTTAGCAGGCTGTAATGGCTTTGGGTCTGTCTGGCGGACTGCATTGTGCGAGCTTGGAACCGCTTGGGCCAGATCAATGTCGGGCTAACTCTTGGGCCTACTATTTCTCGAGATCATCATGAAACGTGTACGGTTTAGAGGAGAGACCATTTCGGTGTATCATCAGTTATTCCCTCCGAGTTAGTGAGCCATCACGTCAGTCTACTAAGTCACTTCTTGAAAAGATACGTCGCTTATGATGATCGAGTCTAAATCGTTGCTTGAGCCACGCGCTTCATTAATTAAGTATGCGTCAGTTCAGTGGAGAAGAGGTAGAAAACCAATCCCTATTTAGATCCTCCTTCTTGCGGAGATTGACTCTTCCATTTTCTTGCTTTTAGAGATTCTACTATGTTCATCTTTTGATTGAAAGCTTGTTCATCTTTATTATGGCTCACCAACACCATCTTGATGATGAAACTTTGGCCATGGGCCTCGAGTTTTTGAAGATAAGTCGATTTCTGAGTCGGGTCTTGGTGAAATTCGGAAGACATTCGGGGTCCCCGAGGACTTTCCATGGTATGCTCTAAAGGATGATCAGACGCCGGTATTCCCTCTAGAAGGGTTCATTTGTTTGCACCGCTGAATACTTCAGACTGGAGTCCATTTTCTTGTTCTTGATGAGATTTGGGGTTTCTTGGATTTCCTCGAAATCCCTCATGCCCAGTTGGTATCCAATGGGTACATGATTATCCTTCTCATTCTGATCAGAGTGAAGGAGCTGGCATTCGCGTGGCTCTGCAGGTGATCCAGTTGCTAGCTTCTCCCTAGTTGAATGACCATGCCGTTTGTATGATGATGTCACCGGCTTGTTTTGGGAAGTTGCTAGATGCTTCAAGTTCTTGTTGAAATATTGTTTTTTGGTTCCTTCGGACTCGAAGTACTTCAAGTTCAAGGGTCATCCGCTCTAGCAAAAATTCAGGCCATTCTATAAGTATAGCTTCATTCTTTACTTCATTGTGCTGATTGTGTGTTGATCATTGCATATGTTTCTTTGCGGGGAGGTTCCTAACTACTCATCTTTCCCAGAGGAGCAAGATGTTATGAAGACATTCTGTGACTTGCCAAAAAGGAGTGTGGAGGAAGTCATATGTTTTGCTAACTTCAACCGTAATGGTTTGTGGGCCAACTGGCATGTGGCCGCCACTCTGTATCGAACACTGAAGGTTTAGTCCGAAGGTGGGGCCTTTTCCTGAAAGAGGAAGGCTTCCAAAGTTAAGGCTCCTACTTCGTCTAACGTGGATGAGCTTTTTGAGACACTCGCCTCCTTTATAAGTTCGAAGAGGTCACACACTAGGGTTGAGCCGGCTCCCAAACGATCTGCTCAAGTAAAGGAGGAGCGTGAACCTAGTCAGCCTGCCAGGTGGAGGCTGTAGTATCCGACTAGGAGAGGAACCATCTGCGATTAGCAGAGGTTGAAGATGCATCGAATCTGGGTATCGATCAAGCTGAAGCTTTGAGTGAGAAGCTGATGTTGGCTGCTGTGGCGGCTTCACTGGAGCTGACCATTCCAGGACTGTTCCATTGGAGGTTTCTGATGAAGATTCGCCTGAGTTCGGACTCCGCTGAGCCATCTTGCAATAAAGGGTCAGCCGCTGGTGACAAAGGAAAAGCTATGGAGGAAGACCTGGGTGTAGTGATGACTACGAAGGGTGGTGCCAGCATAATTCCTCATCCGAAAGAGCTCCATCCGGATGCGCGGATAAGTTTGTTTGCTCTGGACGTAGTGAAGATGAGCAACCAGGCTTGGCACGAAGAAGTTGACGTGGACTATTGCTTCAAGGAAGCATATTAGCAGGAGCCACTACTAGTAATGGACCACGCTCCTAAGCCCGAGGAGGATACACTGGAAGGACGTATGGATAAGGGTTTGAAACACCTTATGTTGGGGATGTCTCATTTGAGCCAGGTGGCCGTTGCTGGGATGGAGGTTGAGGCGGTTCGTGAGAGGGTTTACACCATGGAACGTATCCCAAATATGCAAAAGCTGTATTCTGATATGCGTTTTGAAATTGAGCTACTAAGGAAATAGATTGGGGAGAGGAGGCTGGAACAGTCAACCATTGTTGCTGAGACTCAGAGGGTTCATCTGGATGCCCTTGAGTTAGATTTGGCAGAGGCGGTGTGTGCAAGGGATAGATTCAAGTGAGAGTTGGATTTGATCCACCACGATCTAGAGTTGTGCAGGAAGCTGCGACTAAGATGCATTCTGAGTTGCGGTCGTTTGTTGAGGAGAGAGCCATAAAGGAGATTGGCTGGGCTACCCAGAGGCAGAAGTTAAAAGCCAACGTGGAATTCAATGCTTGAGTAGCGAGGAAGGCTAAAGAGCAGCTTCAACTGGAGCAACATGATCTCAGTGTTGTTAAGAGTAGTCTGGCTACGGAGCACTCTCAGGTTGATGCGCTGAGTTGCAAGCTGGAGCTGTTGGACCTTGAACTTGTCGAAGTGAAGGCGCGAGAGGAAGAACTTTTCAAGGTGCAGGGCAAGTGTGAATTCCGCTGGGTTGTGCATGGGAGATTAGAGTTGCTGGCGCTGATGAAGGAAGAACATTAGGAATGGGACCTTGCGTATTATAAGAAGATGTCCTACGGAGACTTAGCAATGGTATCTGCATCATCATAAGAAGATGGCGATTCGGATGATGCGCGTGCGAACGCAACTCCTGTTCCTTCCTCTGTTAAGCTTAATTCTTTTGTTTCTGTACCTCCTCTTGATGAGGAGTAGACTTTGTGCACTTGTACTTTTTTATTTCAACTGTTAATGAAAACATATTTATTTTTAGTACACTTTATGCCCGTATTGTGTTCGGTCTCCCTGTCTCATGCTTTCCATTTTGCCTTGTCGTTTTACTTTAACACAGGCCTGATTGGGTTGGCTGGAAGCTAAATGATTTGTTTGCTGTTGAGAGTTTGACCATTTATGTCGTGGATGATTCTAACCTGTTCTTTCGTGAGGTCTCAGAGTCACTATCGCTTAGTTACACCTAGTAGTGGGTGTTCCTCAGATGGTTTAACAGTGGGCTATGCATCCCAAGCTATAACTCATCCTTAAGGCAAGCCATTGAGGACTTAATTTACGTATCTGACTGTCAGTTTCAATTGCTGGCATGAGTGAATTGTGGTAGTCAAGCACATGCGTTGTCTCAGAGCTAGAACGCTTGTCCCGAGTCAGGTTTCTTGAGCTCGGGCTGACATTCCATGTAAAGTTTGTTTTGCGTATCAGTGGGTTGATTTTTAGGTCGGCGTGAGTGGCCATTGCTGATAATATAATGTCAGCCTGTGTGAGCGTGAAGATGATGCCTGAGTTGTGATTTATTTCGATGAACACTATATTGAGAGGGAGCGGTGGTTGCGTGACCAGCTGTTGACATCAATCGGGGCTGGTTGGGCTCCCACTTTCCGAGCCATCTATATCCGTTAGGAGCAGATTACAGGTTTGGGATGTGAGAATTCGGTGATCATGGTCTGTTAAATAGCGATGATCCTGTGGCGATCCATCGACATTAGTTCGGGACTGACTAGGCTCCCACCTTCCAAACCATCTACACCTACGCGGAGCAAGCTACAAGTTTGGGTCGAGAGGATTCAGCGACCATGGTCTATAGAAAAGCAGTAGTCCCGTAGCAAGCCGTCGAAATCAGTTCGGGACTGAATAGGCTCCCACATTCCAAATCATCTACACCCATGCGCATCAAGCTACAAATTTGAGGGTTTTTCAGCGACCACAGTCTGTAGAAGAGTAGTGTCCCATGTCAAGCCATTGGAATCAGTTCGTGACTGACTAGGCTCCCACCTTCTAAACCATTTACACCCGCGCGGAGCGAGCTACAAGTCTGCGGTTGGTAATTTGGCGACCATGGTTTGTAAAAATGCAGTGGTCCCATGGCAAACCATCAACATTAGTCAGAACTGACTGGGCTCCTACCTTCCAAACCATCTACACCCGCGCAGTGGGGGCTACAGGTCGGGGCTTTGATCAGAAGTTGTCGTTGTCAGTCATCACTGGCTAGGCTTACCTGATCGAGTTTGGCTACAGTTGTCCGCGAAGGGGGCAACGGTCACTGGCAAGTCGTCGTCACCAGGCGTAATAGCGCTGATTAGACTCCCACTTCCTAAACCATCGACATCCGCACTGGGCAGACTAGGCATCAGGATGAACCAAAAGCCTTCATCATTAGCCAAACTTGACTAAGCTTGCCCGATTGGGTCGGGGCTCCACCTGTTACGGGCTTGCGAGCTTATATCCACCAGCGGAGTGCATCGTGCGAACGAGTTTTGAAGAGAAAATAATACCTTAAATTAGCAGGTGTGATCCGTGTGTCAAAAGTGACTAGGGTTTCTAATGCTCGTATCAGGCTCGTGATAGAATACTGCTTGAATAGTGGGCTGAGCCCATGGGCCCATAGAGGAAGAGCTAGGGTTTGTTGTAGGATCAAGACGTTACATGTACAACATAGATTGCATGGTAACACACGTATGGCATGGATCGCGAGACAGTTGAGTATCAGTTACTCCCCCCAATTAATGGGGTTGTGTGAAGCCTCTTTTATTGAAAGAACGTGGTCTTTTACAGTTTCCTTGGGAGTCGTCATCTCCTCGTTTCCCATACGATATTCAATGTTGATAGTTAATGCTAAAGCGCCTATTTGGTGAACCACTATGTCTATACAATGGTGTTTCTTCATCGTTGTAGGCATTATCTTCTACAGAGTGCACCTCCTAAACTGATCTTACTTGAAGAACATGCTTTCGATTTTCCAAAGGCTGAAGGGAGATCTCCAACGTTGGAGTCTTCGAATGTTCTGACATTTGCGCCGATGAGTCGTGTTAAGACTTGCTATTATGCGTGGTCACCTGCTTTGGGTGAGCAACCAATTGGTTCGTTGAGACCTTGTAATTTCTTCTCGTATTGCGAAGAAGAATTACAGACTTCCTACCAAGGGATGAGTTTGTCGTTTATGTGTGGTGCCCCGTCGAGGCTCCAAAGCGCCTAGTTTCTGAGATAATACCAGCAGCCAACTTTGGAGCAATTGCCTCCATCACTTCTTGATTAGCTCCGTCATGTCACATTGCGCTGGAATTCGGGATCGCGGGTTGGGGTGGAGTTGGACATGGCCTACCGGAGTGGGTCATTGACTCCTGGAGTCCCCTTTCATCCTTTCAACAGGAGGGTGCACTTGATCTGTTTCACTTGATACTTGTCCCAAGTTCGCCTGGTTGAGCAGATCGAGCATGTGAATTGGCCGTAGCTTCGGCTAGCATTTCGCGGGGCCCCGGTTGCCGATTTTGTACAACCTCAGACCATATTTGAGGGGTGTGTCCGTAGAGGCATTGAATTGGACACTATTTCATCATGTTATTGCTCATGCCAATCATTCATCCTACTTTTGCTCATGAATGATGTTCATTGGAGTGTTTGCAAAGTCTACTTTTGGTACTTTTGCTGTCTTTTTTTGGAGTCGGACTACTTAAGCGAGTCGTTACTGTATGTTGCATCAAATTCAAATGCTTGTAGTTTGTATTATTTTGTATCCACCTTAAGGCGATTGTTGCTACATCTTTCCAGTAATCAATAGAGTGTGTTTGCGTAATTCTCTTTTATTTCTTAAATGATTGCAAATCACATAGCTTCTAAGAACTAAAACTCTACATTGACTATGGAAAGGAAAATAAACAACTGAAATAGACTAACTATTGGCGGAGACAGGTCGATCTAACCCTGGAGTGAATCCGAATTGCCCTACTTGGATTTTTGGTACCTTCAGTGAACCGCCATGCTTCACTGATGTCATTGTGGCTACTGAAAAGTAAATCTTGCGTGGGAGTTTATTTCCGCATGACTGATTGTTGAGGGGGTTACACTCCCGTCTGCATTGACCTATTCGCATTGCTGGGTTGAAAAGCGGATTGTTTCCATGATGTTTGAATGTCCCCCGTTTCTAAGTTGAGCCACCGCTGTTGGTGTTTCTTCTCAATGTGAATGGAGTGACTCGTCCACAGTCTCTTGATTTGGCTTCATTTCAAATTGTCTTGTGGGCTCCAGTTGGATCTGGGAACATTCTATCTTCTTCAGCGCAGAATAATGGCAGCCTCGTGTAGTTGGTTGGTCCCCACATACTGTTTCTTCTGAGTGGTTAGCGGTGTACTTAACACATTGGTGAAGGGTGGAGACTATTGCTTCCATCTGGTGAAGCCATGGTCTTCCCAGGATAAGGTTGTAGGTAGACAATGCGTATACCACCATGAAGTCCAAGAACATGACTTTTTTCAGTTGTGGCTCTCCTGCCACCACTATTAACCTTATCTTCCCGACCGAGAAGCATTTCTCTTCGCTGAATCCAATTAGCGGGTAATCTAAGGATGTCAGGTTTTCCTCATTGAGGTCCATACTTCAGAACACGTTGTAGAATAAGACATTGATGGAGCTTTCCATATCCACCAGGGCCCTCTTTACTTCCCACCTTGCAATAGAGACCGAAATGACGAAAGCGTCATTGTGCAGTGTGTGAACGCCTTCGAGGTCTTTGTCCGTAAAAGTTAAGGTGGGGATGGGGTTTTTCACCCTCAAGTAGTATACACGTCTATCCTTGTCTGCGGGTTGCGTCCTCATTTGTAGTAGAATCTGTTTGTGAGATCTGTTTGACTAGTCTTCATCCTCTTACTCCATGAATGGCATAGATTATGCCTGGAGTTTCCTTCTCAATCTCCTTGACTGTCTCTCCTCTCTATCTGGGTCATTCTGGTCTCTTCTCAGAACCCATAAATTCTTTTAGATTGCCCATGCGGATCCAATATTCGATCTCGTATCTTAGACTCTTGCAATCGTTGGTATCACGACCACCCTCATTTTGGTACGAGCAGTACTTGTTGTTGTCACGTTTGGAGGGATCCCCGCGTTGTTTTGGGGGCCACTTCAGATCTTCCCAGCTTTTCATGGAATTCAGGATGTATGATAAGCTAGAATTGAGGGGGGTCATGGATCTGGAACCAACGTAGTTGGAAGCTTTTTCTTGTCTGGTCTAGCTAGGGTCTGGCCTGTTGTCGTTGCACTTGTTTGCTCCTTTCTTCGTCCTCTCATTTTCTCCCTCTTTCCTGTCCCTAGGGACGGAAGGCTTCTTCTCAACTTTTGTTTCCCTCTTCACAATTCTCATCTTTTCTAAAGTGATGTACCTCTGGGCGCCTTTCCGAAATTCCGCCATATACAAAAAGGGTTCCAAAGTGAGGAAGTCATAAAGCTTTCCCTTTTTAGGCCCGTGGTAAAAGCCGTCACGGCCGTGTCGTCGTTACAGTCGTCAATGAGCGTCAGCTTGTCGTTGAAGCACATGACATACTCTCTTAGTGTCTCATTCGATCTCTGGTTTAGATAGAGTATGTAGGGTGGGCCTTTCCGCAGACACTGACTTTTGCCAAAGCGCGTCAGGAATTCCTTCGCCAGCGTCTTGAATGAGTCGATCGACTTTGGCGAGAGGTTGTGGAACCATGTTAGTGCTACGTCGTTAGGCTAGTAGGGAAATTTCTGCACATCACTGACTCAGATCCTTTTTTGAGTGCCATTACATGCTGGTAATGGCGCAAATGATCGAATGGGTCGGTGGTCCCGTCATAGAAGTCGAGCTTTAGAGGTGTGAACTTCTTTGGAAGAGCCTTGTTCATGATATGATCCACGAACGGTGGAACAGAGAGGCGATATAGCACATCTGGGTTGTGTGCCCCACTACGAAGGGGGTTCTGTGGGGCGAGCATGTCTGCTCTGAAACTTGATTCTGTGTTAGTTGCGCCGCCTTCTCTAGTCCAATGAGAACTAACAGGGGCTTGACTCTTCTGTGCTTGCTCTATGTTCTCTTTTGGAGATGGGGGCATGTGCTGCTCCTGATCTCCATTAGCAGGTGGAGGGTTCTGTTGTATGAAAGTTTCTACTGCTTTGATGATTTGTTGTATTTGAGATGACAACAAATATATCTTGGATCTGTCATTGTTGTTGTTGGTACATGGGTGTGAGTCTGCTTACCATGCGTCACCGGCATCGCAGAGAGCGACGGTATAGCGCCAGTCTAAGCGTTTGATGTGTCCCCTTATTCTCCATTGTTGTGTGATCTGGTGGTCACCATCTTCTCGTATGAAAATAGGTGATGTTAGTGAAAGGTTAGGAGCTTTGTAGTCACCACGGATGATGCCAAACTAATGCTGTCGATTTTCGCTCCCTGCTTTGACCTTGACTTGCAAACCTGCTGACCTGCACAAATAACGCACATGAGCCACAAACCACCATTATGGTGGCCGATGCTAAAGTCATACAAGGATCTAAGGAAGGTGTAATGTTGTCAACAGGGAATTGTAGAGTACCTTGGCTTACCAACCTCATGTCTTATTTATAGTGTTGGATTCCTGGTTCGACCAGGCCATTGGTGGCGTAGTTTATGGAAGAAGATCTTCGTGGAGATCCTTCTCTAATTAGGAGTTGTGTTGTGAATGGAGCTCCTAGATATGTGGAGATAATTCCTAATCCGAGAGCAGTCCATAGATAGAGATCTCCATGTGTGACATATACTTTGATATTGCTTCCTAGTTGGAAGCAAAATGTTGTTGTCTTGCCTGTCGAAAGCTGATCCTCGAGATACTTGCCTTAGCAGGGTTACGGGTATTGAGGATAGTTGTGAGATGCATGGGCTCAGCAGGCTGTAATGGATTCAGGCCCGGCTGACAAACTGCAGTGTGCGGGCTTGGAACCACTTGGGCCGGATCAGTGTCGGGCTGACGCTTGGGCCTACTATTTCTCAATATCATCATGACACGTGTTCACTGTAAAAGAGATACCATTTTGGTGTATCATCAAGTTTATTAGTAGTTCACTATGTTATTTCCTTATGTACCAACAAAAGGCGAGGAACATTCTCCCAATCATGCTTTTATTAGTTAGTCCCTAGTCTAGCAGCTTATTTACAACCTAGTAAGTGGTCGTGTATACCCCTACTCTGATTTTACAAAGCAGATCCTTGCTCTCAATTTTTAATAGTCCCTTGGACCATTTAGTTTATGTACACCCCAAAAATCGTGAGAACACTCATCCAGTGAAAAAAAAATTGTGAGTGACCCATATTGTTCCCTAGATCCATACTCCTACTATCCCACCTATCCATACCACTATTGCCCTAGTCCAAGCCCAAATCAGTACCCATGTCCAATAGTGTCCTATGCTAATTAAACGTATGTTTGCTATCTACACCACAATACACCTATATCCCGTCTTACCCCTAACCTGAACTTGTTTCTCCTACACCCCCCAATGACCAATGACATAAACCCCACTCTCACCTCCATTGTGTAGCTGCTTAAGGCAGCTAAGGATAACATTTGGAGAGAAGTCAAAGACTGACTAACTACCTAGAGAGAGCAAGAAAATGCAAAGGCGGAGGAGCGTCACCAATAGAAGAGAGTGATATTATGCGACAAAAACACGACATTGTCTACACCTCATCCACCCGCTTTCAACATCTCATTTGATCCCACTCTCATATACTTACTTCCGAAAAGGGAGCCAGTCGACTTGTGAGATTGTTTGCCTATTTTTGGTGAAGTGAATGATGAGGTTCCCATAGAGGCAAACACAATATGTAAAACGATGACTATGTTGATCCATATTGGGAAAATTGTGTGGCACAAACTTATACGCGTGATTTCGCTTAACAGGTCTGTTCCAGATTATAGTTCTTAAAGTCAATTTGCTCCATCTCTAAGTTGGTTCAGTTGTGTCTAGCAACTGTGCATCGTGGCAAATGTCAAGATTGTCGATTTTGTGTGCATTTCACCTTGTGTTCTCGAGGTGGATGCTTGTATTCATCGGACTTCTTCGACTTCAAGCTCGAGGACGAGCTTCTTCAACCCAGGGAGGTTGATGTAAATGAGTTATGTTAGTAGTACTAGTTATTAATATTGTAACTAAGCCTATTAAGTGAAGCCCATAATAGTTAGGGTATTATTAGCCAGTGAGGGTTAGGTTAGTTAGTTTTGATAAAATTAATAAAATAAAAATAGTTAGTTTTCTAGAAAAGTGAGGGAGATTATAAATAAGCAAAGTGTTGACTACTATTCTTTGGTTGATTGAATGAAAGACTGTTGATTTCTTATTTATCTTTGATTTAAGGTTTATAGATTTAGTTTAGCTCTAGTTTAGTTGTAGTGTAGATCCATCAAAATGAATACCCCTAAGCCAAATCCACTTCCCTACTCTTGAAAGTTTATTGAGATTATGCATGTATTGTTTCCTCAATGGGCTGACACATTATATTCATTAAAAGAAAAAGGAAGCTATTCAGCTCTAGCAACTTGCAACTAATTAAAAATAATCCAGTACGTCTCCACACTTTCATCACACAAAAAAATGATTTCGAGCTTGGATCCCCCTGTTCTTCAAATTATCAACCGAGAATCTTTCCCTAGATAACAATCCAGAGTAAGAAATTCAGTCTAGGTAGGCAGTGTTTTATCCATATTTTATATATGTTCTCTGTAATGAAAGAACTCCCGTGAATTGTTGACGATCCCTCACTTCGAATATCAAACATTATACTCCTCTGAAGTCGTCTCCTTTGCCTTCTCAAGGTAATTCATCATCATCATCTAGTTACCTTGTTTTGAATGGTAGACAAGTTGCCCCTATATTCAATTTCCCACTTGAAGTTGTGCATTTTTTAATATAATATTTTGCACCTTGCTTATTTTTTGACTTTCTTCAACAAATCTTCAAAATTAAAAAATGGGCCCCCTCCTCAGAACAGAAGGTTCAAACAAGACTAAGAGTTTTCTTTTTTTCTTCTTTATGTAAGATTTGAGATATTGCGACTATGTATCTATCTGATGATGTTTTCCTAGGGTGGCGACGTAGGAGTCCTCTTGAACATGCCTTCATGCGCCCTCTTGGGTCTAGGATCAACCCGAATTTTGACCAGTCTCGGATCACTGTTGTCGATCTCGAGTGAGCCTTTCTACCACCCTTGTTGGGTGATATAGGTTGAGCAGAATCTGGCTCATGTTGAGGTGAGCCTCAACCACCTCAGTGGCTGGACCGTGCAATTGTTTGGCATCCCGACCTGATTGATTCGGCCTTGTGGTTAGGATTCCCCGGCTAGAGCGTTGTCCGGCTTGACGTCATTGTTGAGTGTTTGAGATCTGGTGCTGGTGAACATGTCTCGATGCTCTGGTTAGCTAGAAAGAACTTTATGTGTTCATTTCCCCACGGACGTCGCCAAATTGATTTTTCCAAATCTGCCCTTTCTAATCTCGAGCCTGCAAAAATGAGTAGTAGTTAGTCAGGGACCTCCATTGTGGTGGCTGAAGGCACTCTGATGCTTAAGTCAGATATCGATGCAAGAAAGAGTGAAAACCAGATGTAAATTGCAAAGTGTCTGCGTACATTTCTTCTTTTCTTCATCAACTTTTATAGCGAGTGTTCCCTCCTCAACTGTCTCTATGATCAAAGGCGCGATGGAAGGAGAAAATCTCGCACAAGATCTTACATGTGCATGACTGAGTATCTTCGACACTTGGCTATGTTTAGGACCCAATGTTTGATTGGGCTAAGAGTTGATTCATGCAAGAGGATCTCGGGCCAATGACAACTCTGAGATCCATGTCTGGGCTTTATTGTCCTGGGCCAAGCCCCAAGGCATGTGCTTCTTGGGCTGGCGTGACTTGGGCTTGGGCACTTGAGTTAAGAGTTGAACAACAGTTTGTGTATGGAACCACGCTGAAGCCTTTCTCGTGCTAGGGTTAGCCCATGCCACATGTACGATTGTGCTCGTATGGCTGATTGATGTCTCATCAACAACAACAAGGATGACGAAACAATACGCCAATGAGGTACTAGCTTAGTTGGTAGGCTTGTGGCAGATGTCATTACAAGTCCAGGTTTCGAACCTTGTCGAAGGCTTTGGGGTGAGAGGGGCTAAGGGAATAGAAAAAAAAATGACAAAACAATACTGATGCATCCAAATCTCGTCCTCCTGAGAGTTTGACCTGCAAAACAGATGTTAGACTGCCAAATGCCACCTTTTTGGTGGCTGAGGGCACTTCGATGCTTAAGTCAACGACTCTGTTTGAAGAAGGAAATAAATTTGGACAAAACTCAGTTAAAGTTGCATACCTTGGTAGAATGTTCCCTTTACCTTTTATAATGGTCGCGATTAATTCTCCGTGTGACTTAAGCATGTGAGGCGCAACAGAAGGAGATGTTTCTCGTAACAGTTTCCTTCTTTATGGAGATGCGCCCGTGGAGGCGTAACTCCCTCCACGACTCCTTTTTGTGCAACGTTCCTCTTCTTTATGAGAGAACTCGTATCAGGCCTGGATTTTGGCTTTGATTTAGATTTCGATCACGTCTTCCTTTTAATGGGCCCTGTTTGGGCCTTTATGATTGCTTTTTCCATCTTGGGTTTTACGAACTGTCCCAGTAGATGGGACGCCAGATCCTCATGATGGACGATCTTTGCCACACGTATGGCTGCGATGTCGGCCTATTTTGATGTATTATCAGCTACTCCCCCTTAGTTAGTGGGTATGTTCATGTATCCACTAACTGTGTGGCAACTGGGTTTTCGTTTTCAACATTATGGTGCATTTAGTGTTTGTACTATCTGGTGTTGTTGTTGTCTCTCTGATGTTCCGTATGCCTGATCATTTCAACGTGATTTCTGGGATTTCATGCGACTGTCATGTCTTGCATGTTCTCCCAAGAGCAGGCATTTTGTTGTTCGTCCTTCTAAAATGAGGAGTTGAGTTTGGGGTTTTTCCCTTTTACACCTTTTCGATTTTCAGTTGTTGATTTTTTTATTCCTTGCTTTTTTTCTGCAATCATGCCTAGCTTCAGGGTTTTGAGTGGCGATGTTTTTTATGCTTGTGAAGCTTTCTTTTCACCTAAGTGGGCGACGCAGATCTATAATTCATTCTCCCCGAAGAAGGTGACAGTCCATGTCATCAAAAGCATGGGTATATCGCCTTGTACCTTGGTTTGTTCCATTTTGGCTTTAGGCTTCCGGCTACTGAGATCATCTGGAAGTACTTAGATTTTGTGGTAATCACCCCCGCCCAACTGGTTTCCAACGGTTGGAAGGCGTTGATTGCAACCTTAGCAAGGGCTATCACATCTGGTATCCCTATGAATGTCAGGGTCTTGCATTCCTTGGTAGGGTTTAGTGAGAATGCTAATCTCACTTGATGTCTTCATCTCCATCTTGTTTCAAGGGTTTCTGAGAGGAGTACGGGGGTTGGTCGAGGTCCTGGTTTTATACGTCCCTTGCCTCTAATTATTTCAGGTTGCGCGGAAATCAAATTCTACGGTCATTCCAATAACCTAAGGTTGAGTTGTCACTATCGTTGGAGGAGCAGAACTTTTGTAGTCGGTTTGGCAAGCTTCCCCAAGTCTTTGTGGAAGATTCCCTACTACATATGCCATATCCGTAGTGGCTTGTATTCGTCGGGTGAGGCGGGTCATGTAGAGCCTTTTGTAGGTCGTGCTTTGGAGGTGACTGTTGTACATGCTGGTGATGTGGATGTCGGCTACAGAAATAGTTCTGTTGACGAACCTGTAAGAAGAATTACTTATGTCGCTGTCAGAGGTTTTGGGAGTATCGGCTTGATTGCTAGGAAGATGAAAGTTCCCAAGCCTCCCAACTCTTCTAAGATGTTGGCAATTAGTTATGGCCGTGTCTCAAAGAAGAAAAGCTCGCCACATTGGTTCGTGATGCCATTAGGGCTCCCTCCCCTCCTGCCTTTCCTCAAAAAGGGGGTCGTGGTTCAAAGGATGACTCTTCTGCCCGAGAGGATGAGGAAGTAAATTGAGTTCTTAAAAGGAGTAAGAAGGAGGTTTCCCGTCCTTTAGATGACCATGAGAAGAGTCTTGTTACCTCATACGGTTTGTCTGTTTCTGTTGACCTGATGACTGATGACTCTCGCATCATTGAAAATAAAATGCTTCAGCTTGGTCTTTGGCAGTCTGAGAATCCGAGAAGAACTAAAACCTTGGATGACTTCGAGTACAACCCGACACTGGAAGATCGAGTTGTTACTCAAAATCGAGGCTTCAAACTCCCTATTTCTCCTACTGTTTTTGAGACCTCGGGATTGCCTAATACTCCCTCCCCCTCTCGTCCTATCTCGATTGCGCTTGAGAAGTTATACTGGCTTTCTGAAATTGATGTGCAGGACAAAGCTCGCAACCTCATTGGCAATTGTCATGAGCAGTTGGCTAATAAGGCTCTTATGCCCATACATCCCCCACGTTGTCATATTGTTGAAGTCCTCCAGCACCTTATGGAAGGGATGACTCATCTTACTTATACGGCCATGATGGGGTCGGATTGTAAGGTTGCCCGTGATCAAGTGGCGCTCATTGAGCAGAAGCTGGCAGGACATGTCCTGGTCCTTTCTCATGTTTTCTGCCAACTTGACTCATTGAAAATGCAGTGAATAGAGCATGCCAAGGCTGCAAATACTGCACAGACTTCGTTGAGGAATCTCAAAGCCATTCGGGACACGTTTGCCTCTGATCTTGAAACTTTTGAAGTCGAGTTGGGTAGGTTGCGGTCCTGTCTGGATGCTATTGTGAAGGAACTGTCGACCGAAGGGCTGAGCATGATAAGGCCATTCATTCTGTTGAAGAATGTTCTATCAATCTCAAGGCTTTTGTGACTTGAATGGCCAGCTGAATTCCGAGTTTATTACAGCCAAGTTTGCGATTTTCGCTAGACTTACAGTCGTTGATAATGAGTTGGCATCGACCCAAGACGAGCTATCATCTATTACCGAAAGGCTAAAGACTGCAGAGGCAGTGGAAAAGAATGGTCAATGATCATCATGACTTATTGGATTTCCTAGAGACGCAAGGCTTAAATATGTCCGAATATTGTTGCTTTGTAGAGCAAGAATTTGATGATGTCAAGGAAGTCATTCTGGATTCGCTGAGTGATCCAGTTGTCGAAGACCCTTCTCAGCACTTATCTGAGCCTACACCACCTAGTGATGATGTTGTTAATACCAATGTTCCTCATGAATTGTCTCTTTTGATTCCTTTGTAATCTCTTTTTTAGAAGATCAATGGAAATTTTATATTTTGCATTTGTTGTGTCCAGTATGTCTAGCTTATCAGCTTTTTACTTACAACATTCCTGGCAGATTTCTGACTCGTTCGTCTGGATTTTTATGAATGGCTTCAATGTTTGACATACTAGTCGTGTAGAAGCTTTTTTCTACGAAATCCAATTCTATATCTGGATTACGATGTCGTACATTATAGTCGACGATAAAAAGTCAGGCTCTTATGTCCTGGTATTTTATTACTTCGGTATATATATATATATATATTGCTCGATACTTTAGCCATGCTGAGTATTTTCACGAGTGAGAGTGAGCTTTTTTCTGAATTTTTTTCGTTTTGAACTTGAGATGGAAGATTGAGCGAATAAGTTTATTAATGATATCTTTTTAAGTGCTCTGCATTCCATGGTCGTGGTAGTTTTTCAACTTCCTTGTCTTCCAACCAGTATGTTCCTGGTCTATTGATCTTTATTACTTTGTATGGTCCTTCCCAATTTGGGTTTAGCTTGCTTGCGCTTGGTTCCTTTGTGTTGAGTTGGACTTTTCGGAGTACCCAATTGTCGATGTCAAAAGTGTGGATTCTTACCTTCTTGTTGTAATATCCGACCATATGTTGTTGGTAGGTCGTTGTTTTGATAGAGGCCGCTTCTCACTTTTCCTCAAGGAGGTCTAGTCCAACTCTTAGTGCCTCGATGTTATCTTCAGCGCAAAATTCTTCGGTTCTGAATGTCGACATATTGATCTCCAAGGGTATCATTGCTTCAGATCCATACGTAAGGGCGAAAGGGGTTTCCTCTATCGGAGACTGCTTTGTTGTTCTGTATGCCCAAAGGACGCAAGGCAACTTGGATGTCCTTTCGCTGCCTCGAGCCTTCTTTTGATTGCTTCCAAGATTGTCCTGTTGGTGATCTCGACTTGCCCGTTTGCTTGTGGATGGGCGGGTGCCAAGAAGTGCTACTGGATATTCAGGTTTCACATAGCTCATTGATCTTCTTGCCTTCGAATTATTTCCCATTGTCCATGACAATTACTCTTGGGATCCCGAATCTGCATATTATGTCTTTCCAAAGAAACTTTTCGACTTGAGTTTTTCCTATCTTTGCTAGGGGCTCTACTTCTACGCACTTAGTGAAATAGTCTACTGCTACGAGGATAAACTTCTTTTTTACGTCATTCCCTGTTGCGCAAATGGCCAAGGGTTACTCATCGGAATCGGGTTCTGTCCCGGCATGTGAGTATACGGGGCAAATCTTTGGTACTTGTCGGATGTGTGAGTGAGTTTTTTAGCATCTACTTGCATCGTTGGCCAGTAGTATCCTAGCATAAATGCTTCATGGGCCAACGTTTGCGTTCTTCCCCTGGGTGATTTCCGCATTAACCGTAGTGGATTTCTTAAAGGACATATTCAACATCTTCTGGTAAAAGGCACCTTAGTAACGGACTCGTGGCAGACCTTTTGTACAATTTGTTATTAATCATTGTGTATTGTGCCGCCTAATTTCGTAGTTTTCGAGCTTCCATCTTATTTGTTGGGAGTTCTCATTTTGATATATATGCCAGGATTGGAGTTGTCCATTTGTTCTCTTGATTCGTGGCGCATGCTTCTTCCACTTGGTTTTCAAGTATGGAGTTTCCTTGCATCCTGACGGGTGGATTATCATTATCTTTAATTGTTGATGCTTCCTTTGCTAGTTCATCGGCTTTTTTGTTCTCCATCCTTGCACACCGTTGAATGATCGCAGTCTGGAAGCCTTTTATAAGCTCAGTGTTCTTTTGGCGGTAGGCCTTCATTCGAGTGTCTTTGACTTGAAATTCGCCGTTTAGTTGATTGACCACCAGTTTAGAATCAGTAAAGACACTGATATCTTTTATTCCCAAGTGTTTTGCTTACTGTAGCTCGATTATCACGGCTTCGTACTCGGATTCATTGTTTGAGACTTTAAAATTGAATTTTATTGCTTTCTCCAACACGACACCTTCTGAGTTATACAAGACTAATCCAATTCCGCTTCCCACCTCATTGGATACTCTGTCACAGCGAAGGATCCATCTGTTGGTGATTGGGTATTTTTGTTCTTCTTCGTTCCAGATTTCTGTCTGTTGATTGTTGCTTCCTGTGAATTCGGCGATGAAATCCGCCAATGCCTTGGCTTTGTTAGTGGTTCTGGGGGCATAGCTAATATCGAACTGCCCAAGCTCTATTGCCCATTTCACCATCCTTCCTGATAGATCTGGTTTGTTCAATATCGACCGAAGTGGTTGTTCGGTCATAACCGTGATTGGATGCACATAAGTATGGTCGTAGTTTTCTTGAAGACACGATCAAGGCGAGCGCCAATTTTTCTAGAGTAGAACAATTGATCTTTGCATCCGCAAGTGTTTTACTGATGTAGTATACTGGTTTTTCCATGCCTTTTTCCTCCCATACTAGCGCTGAGCTTACCCCATGGTTGGACACAGATAAATATAGATACAGTGCGTCCCTCGTGTTTGGTTTCGTTAGTAGCTTTGTGCTCCCCATGTATGCTATTAGGTTTTGAAAAGCTTTCTCACACTCCGCATTCCATTCAAATGTCCTGTTTTCTTTCAAAATTTTGAAGAAAGGTAGACATTTGTCCAAGGAATCGGTGATGAATCTGTTTAGGGCTGCTATTATTCCATTAAGGCTTTGTAAACCTTTTATGTTTTTTGGCGACAGATTATACCCAGAGTATGCATCCATAAAGCTCAGCAGTTCATGTTCGACAGTTGCATACACTATCTGGTCTATTCGTGGAAGTGGGAAACTGTCTTTTAGGCAGACCTTATTCAGATCGGTGTAGTCCACGCATATCCTCCATTTGCCATTTTTTTTCTTTACAAACACTGCGTTGGCTAACCAGTTTTGGTAGTGAGCTTTTCTTATCATCCCTAGATTAAGTAGGTAGTGCACTTCCTCGTTTATCGTCTGATTACATTTTGGAGCCACTGACCTTTTTTTTGTCGAACCGACTTCTTGTCTGGGTTCACTTGTAATTTGTGAGAAATGACAAACGGGTCTATTCCTACCATGTCCTTCATCATCCATGCAAAAACATCTTGATTATCTTTCAGCAGTTGGATTAGTTCTTCAGTGAGCCCGGGATGAATTTTTGTGCCAATACGGACTGTTTTCTTCGCTTCATTGTCTAGGTAGACTACAATTATTTCTTTTTCCGGCTGTCCTATGTAAGGTCGATCATGTGGGCTGGTTGGAGCCATATTATCGTCCGAGAGGCCGGGATTCATCTGACCAGGTTGTTGTGAAAGCTCCTCCAGTCGTTGTAGTAATTGCTATTTGTAGGGAGCTTTTATCGTTGCGAAATGACACTCACGAGTCACTGGTTGATCTCTTTTTATTCTCCCGATACCATTGTCGGTAAGGAAGTCTGTCAATAACACTCATTGTTTTCCTGGTTCCCCTACTTCAACTGGTAGTTGAATCATCAACAATGGACGACAATGTTCCCTGTTGAAACCCACTATTGGTTGATCGCTAGGTGAGAGCATTTCATTAGTAAAATGCATCATTCAGAACGCCATTAGGTACATGAGGTTGGCTGAGCTACCCGTGTCGACCAACACTCTCTTGATTTCCCACCTAGCTATCATGACCGAGATCACTAAGGCATCATTGTGCGGGAAATTAACCCCGTCTGTGTCTTTGTTGGAAAAGGTTAGAGTCTCCTGCATCGATCTTTGCTCGTAGGTCTCTGACTACTCACTTTTAGGATCAGTTGGACTATTTTTTTCTCTCCGGCTGCACTATGCAAGACGTATATTAGCTCCTTTGATTGTTCTCTCAACGTGATTATTTCGCCTTCAAACTCTCTCAACTTAACGAATTTTTCCAAGGCGTTCGATCTTGTCCTTCAAGCTGCGACAATCTTCGGTATCGTGTCCATAATCGTTGTGGAAGGAACTGTGTTTGCTTTTGTTCCGTCATTTTGGACTTCTTCTCATTTTTGGTGGCCATTTGACGCCTTCCCTTCCCGCTATAGCTTTAAGGACTTCGCCTCAACTTGCTATTAAGGTCGTGAACGATTTCTCTGTTGATTCACATTTGGCTTCTTTGGTTGTAGTCTTCCAGACTTTCGTTGGTGAATTTGAAATTGTTATTGGTCCGATGTCTTTTAAGTTTGGTGCTTTCTTCTCGAGGTTTGTTGCCCTTCATGTTTTGGGTGAGTCTACCCACCATTTTGATCATGTGATTCATCTAAGTCATGAGCATCTCTACACGGGGGTCCAAGGGGATTCCCCAAGATGTGAAAGACATCTAAATCTTTATATGTTGAGGCAAGAAAACTTTCTTGCATGGACAACATTCAAAAAGGGAAACCTCTCCCACAGATCTAGGAGCACGAGTCGTGTAGGGAAACTATCCCACATGGACGTTCCCAATTAGGAAAGGATCTCCACAGCAAGATCACTTTCCCTACACTACACCAAAGGCCTAGCCAAATAATGACTCATTCACTATAAAAGGGAGATAAGGTTGATGATTTAGTGGTACGCAATACAACCCGGTTTACAGTTTTAAGCCTCTCCTAAGCCTTATCTAACTTAAGCATCGAAATGTCATCGGCCACCACACGGTGGTCCTTGTCTCACGTTTGCTACCTGTGCAGGTCTATGTAAGTATCAAGGAAGGGGTGCATGAATCGACTACATCAGTTTGGTGTCGTCCATGGAGAATGACAAAGTTCCTCAGAGAAAACTGTAGCTCCACCTTTTCCAGCAATATGGTGACAACAAGGTCTCGCAACAATCGAGATGCTGCTGAACGCTCAAACCAGCAGAGCGCCACTCGTTCCACTACCGCCACGGGAAGAACCTCCTTAGACGCTTGTGCCAGTGGCGGCCGCAGCAGACCCAAAGGTGGACCTACTCTCAACACAGATGCAACAAATCGCAGAGACATTGGAGGCTCTCAAACAACGGAATCCTCCACCTACATAGGGAGATCATGAGCAGCAAAGAGCACGTTCCCCAGAAAGTTCCAAATAGCATGTGCAGGAGAGTCGCGCTGCCCCAGCAACTCCTCAATGGACAAGAGGTGGAGGCGTGACCAATAGAAACCCAGTGCCCATAGCCGACAGACACGTCTTGCACAACCCCATCCGCAACGAGCCTAAAAACCAAACGTGTTGTTTAATCTCAGGGTCCCTCCATTCATGGACCATATCATGGATGAACCACTGCCCAAGAAATACACCCCACCGAAGTTGGAGTTTTACGATGGGACAGGAGACCCGTCCGATCACTTGCGCCACTTCCAACACGTTATGGCGCTCAAGAAAGGGTATGATGCAATAATGTGTCGATCATTCCCCACAAACCTAAAGATCATCATTGACGTGGTTCCACAGCCTTTCTCCGAAATCTATCAATTCATTCGGACGTTGGCATTGCGTTCCTTACACGCTTCGTGGGCAGCCAACGGCTCAGGAAAGGCCCGCATTATCTGCTAACCCTAAAGCAAAAAAATAGAACGAAGCGTTGAGGGAGTACATCACTCGTTTTAATGATGAGTTGACCCTCATTGACGCCTGTAGTGATGACACCGCTGTCACAACTTTCACTTTGGGTCTGAAGAGGCAAGCTCTATGACTTCTTCACCTTGGACCCCCAACCAATATGATAGACTTAGTTAGAGGTGTCCAGAGATATATCACTCTGGGTGAAGTATTGGCCACCAAAAGAGAGGCGGAGTTAGAAAAGAAACCATCTGTTTCAAAGGATAGGAAAGAGGGGAAGAAGAAAGAGAACGATGACAGTAACAAGAGGAAGCGCATAGATAGCAAGACCAGCTCGGGCCGCCCCAGACATGACAAGGCCTGGAATTATGTCGGGTCTAGGTCTGTCACCCCTCTCAATACCAGTTTGTTTGACATCCTAGATTCCATCAAGGATTGGGAAGAGCTGAAGTGGCCGCCTAAGCAGCGAGGACAACCTGCTCAGTGCGACAACAACAAATACTATGCCTACCACAAAGAAGACGGACATGATACTGAGGATTGCAAAAACCTCAAAGGAGAAGTTGAGTACTGGATCAGGAAAGGCAAACTCAAGGAGTTCCTAGGCTCAGCATGGGCCGAGCAAAGGAAAGAGCGAATGCTGTCAAGGAGATTGAAACATTCTCACAATGAGACCCCGGTCATCTCCGTTCTTATCACTAAATGGGAGGTAAGGAGAGTCTTGGACACTGGAAGCTCACTAAATGTCATTTTCCTCAGCGCATTCGAAAATATGCAGTTACAGAAGAAATACCTAAAGCTCGCCAACAACCCTATGGTTGGATTCAGCGGAAAGAAATGCTTCCCTATAGGGAAGATCAATCTAATGGTGGTAGCAGGAGAGCCACAGCTATGGAAGTACCTTGTCCAAGAGTTCATGGTAATCAATGCCCCATCCACCTACAACATCATTATGGGAAGGTCGTCACTTCATCATATGGAAACAGTGGTATCCACCATGCACCAATGCATAAAATATAAAGCCAACCACGCCCAATGGACTATCTGAGGAGATCAACCAGCAGCAAGTGACTGGCATCTATGCAGCCCTGAAACAACTGAATTGTTGCATGTTACAGCTCAGGCCCACATAACCAAGGCGCAACTATGCGGAGGTCCAAGATTAAAAGCAGGCAATGTGATCCAGACTAATAAAGAACTAAGTAAAGATACTTCAGGAAACGGGCACCAACTCCAAGAGTTGTTAATCAGCAAGGAACTGCTCATCAACACGAAGTCCACTATTAAGTAACTTTTTTAGCTTTAAAAAAACTTTGCTAGTGAGACCACGCAATCCAACCCAGGGTTATTTGCGCCTCCTTTAGGGTCGAACTATCTCAGTCCCCGCTCGAACTTAAATTTTTTGTTACTTTGGTGTCGTTTCTTTTTTTCGGTTTTCCATTTCAATTTTGGGGAGTTGTTCATACAAGACACATTCCAGAAATAAAACAAACTTTATTGATTGCAATGAGAGTTATTACATAGCTTGCCGACCAACTAGTACATCAGTTTATACATTACAAATATTTAAGTCCGATGCAAGCATCTATCCGCGGAAACAAGGGTAGAGACTCTGATCTGCAAATCCATCTCCAAAAGAGAAGGTGGTTAGAGTAAAGCGTCCGGAGCAAAAAGCGAAGGAACGTACTCAATTCATTGTTTCGTGAAATCACCTCGCGGAGATGATCCAAATGAGGCAACATGATCATTGAAACAAAACACATACGTTTTCAACCCGCTGGACTACCCTACGGAAAGGAACGAAAACTGGAGCAGGATGAGCCAAGAGGAGGATGACCCTCCAGACGAAATTGTCTGAAATGCGGCTGAGCTAAAGTTACTAGAAAGAACGTTGCATTCATCAAAGCTCCGCCACGCCAACCTGCCTTCTGGTTGGAACGTCACGCATCAAACCTAGAGCGAATGAACGCCACAAACTAGTTGCTAATATTATTACCCAATATAGTTTGCGAATGGGAACTCGGGAGCCACAAAAGATGGAAGACAAACTTGTCTCCTGAGGAACAGTCCACACTTCTTCTACGAAATATAAGAAGATATTACAAGATCTCATGGGATCAACCAGATCAGGCGGCACCACATAATATCAAGTCTTATCAAGACTCATCGGCCCAAGTTTCAGAACATTCGAAGACTCTAGTGAGAGAGATCTTCCTTCAGCCTTTGGAAAATCCAAAGCAAACTCTTTGGTAATAAGCATTTGATTAACATGCTCCACTATTTTCATTGCAGTGCTTGAACGTAGAATAGCCAGCCATATATAGGCGAAATGGTTTACAAAGAGGTGTCAACAAGCAGTTACTTCAGCATTAAATGCCATACGAGACATCGGGAAAATGACGGTTCCAATTGCAACTGCACAAGTCCACATCCTTTGAATTAATGACCCTGCAAGCAGCCCCATTAACTGGGAAGGAGTAATCGATATTGAACCGCCTCGCAGAATGCGTCATCTCGTAGCACACTGATCTATAAAGATTTTTTTCTGGATGAGCCCCTCAACTAATGGGCCCCAGTTTATGCCCTGCCAGATCCGACCCAGCTCACGCAAAGGAACAAATAGAAAAGGCCTTGAGCGCCCACAGAATAAGGAGCGCGCCTACAAAGTGTTATCATTAAACCTAAGGCATCAACTCCACTATTATTTTGTTGTTGTTCATTAAAGCTAGTCAATCTATTAAAAGTCTGATCAATTGACCTGACGCTTGAGTTAGACCGCTAGGGGAGTTAAGTAAGTCAAGACACCCAAATCAGACTTACAACGCCCAAAATTCTATATGCGAGCTAAGTAAGTCAAGACACCCAAGTCAGGCTTACACGCCTAGAATCTTACATGTGAGCTAAGTCAGGACACCAAAGTCAGACTTACACGCCCAGAATCTTATATTCGAGCTAAGTAAGTCAGGACACCCAAATCAGACTTACATGCCCAAAATCTTATATGTGAGCCCAATATGTCAAGACACCAAAGTTAGACTTACACACATAGAATCTTATTCTGACCAAAGCTTAGTCAGCTCTGACTGATTATAATAGCTTCTGGTTCACTCTAATACCTAGCCCGCCAGAAGCAGATGAAGATGGGTTAGAAAGTGAGAGCTTAGTTAGTGTTTGTAATACCTGACTGCAATGGCTTGCCAGGGACCATTGTCCAACTATAGATAATGGTCACCGAACCTAGCCAAAGCTTAGTTGGTTTCAACCTATGACAATAGCTTCTCGTACGCTATAACGCCCAATCCGTTAAATTAAACGGGTTTCAACGATTTAGAGAGTGGCAGCTTAGTCAACGCTCTGATGCCTGATCGAGACGGCTTGCCAAGGATCATTGTCCATACATGGGCAATAAACACCAAACCCAACCACAGCTTAGTCGCTGACGATCGACGATGATGGTTTCTAGTCTGCTCGAAGCCTAGTCTGCAAATAACGAATTCTGACGGCCTAGAAAATGGGAGTCTTGTCAGCGCTCTCAGTGCCTAAGATGGATTCCTAGGGCTCACTACTTGGACGCAGACAGTGATCGCTGAACCCTGACCAAATCTTAGTCAGTGGTCGTTGACGATGATGGTTTTGGTCTGCTCGAAGCCTAGAAAGTGGGAGCGTAGTCAGTGCTCATATAGCCTAGTGAAAATGGAATGCCAGGGATCATTGGCCAACTACAGACAATGATCGTCGTACCCCAACCAAAAGTTTAGTCAGAACGACTGACGATGATAATTTTTGGCTCGCTCTAATTCCTAGTCTGCCACGAACAGATCAAGATGGGTTTGAAAGTGGAAGCTTAGTCAGTGTTCATGTAGCCTGGTAAAGACGACTTGCCAGGGACCACCATGGTTGCCGAAACCCCGGTTTAGTTAGTCATAACTGACGATAACAACCCCCGGTCCAATTAAGCATATTCTACGAGTTAGTCAAACAAAAACGAGTTAAAAGTCTGGTCAGAGTCCTAAAAATTCAACCTAAACGACTCGCAATGACTACTGTATGATCATCTACATGGGTGCTAGCGCTAGGACCACAGTCTGACTAATACGCTTATAACAGCAACAACAATTGTTGTTCCAACAAACAGCCAAGCCACCAGACAGAGGGTGTACTACATTCCCCAATCTCTAAGTAATGATGAGTGATATTTTTTTTCTTATATTAATTTAAATTCACAACCTCGTCATGTACCAATATAGTAGCAGCTATAGTAATATGTGATTACGATTTTTGTTTTCTTGAAGAACTGATCGAAATTTGATATTGTCATCAACGAAATAAGTAAACATGATTGAATAGAGCATAAGTTTTTTTTTCTTAAACTTTTGACATGCAGATGAAGATCACATTAGCAAATTAAACTTAGCTTCAACCATTAGGAATTGATTATCATGGGATTATGAACATGGGTGTATACTATGATTCTTTCAGAGTAGTTGTTGAAATCCTACCCAGAAATACATTATCTCAAAACATATCAACAATCACCCTAAGCTCGTCTCGTCCCAAAACCGTTTGGGATAGGACGAGGTCGAGATAAGGTCTATCCCGTCTCGATCTTTCATAGTGTCATAAGGTTTACCTTGAAGAGGAGTTAAGCAAGTGCATGAGTTGTATGGGTCTGGACGACCAAACTTTCACAATGATTTCCATCCCCATGTAGGAATTAGTGAGCTTGAGTGGTCTGGACTTCCGTTGTATATGAACTCTAATCTTGAACAGGAGTTAGGCTATGAAAAAGTCATTTTCGTCTGAATGACTAGACCTCTACAATATACGAGCTCAACCCTGATAGGAGTTGAGCTTGGATATGTCATATCTGCCCAAGGGCTAGATTTCCATAATATACGTGCTCAACCCGAAGAGGAGTTGAGTTGTAGGGAAGTCGTCTCTTTTCAAAGGCAAGACTTCCATAATGAATCCTAATCCTGAACAGGAGTTAGGCTGTGAAAAAGTCATATTCGTCTTAATGGACTGGACTTCCATAATATACGGTCTCAATCCTGATGAGGAGTTGAGTTGAAGAGAAGTCATCTTTGTCCAAGCGGACCATACTTCTATAGTATACGAACTTAATCCTGAAGAGGAGTTGAGCAATAGGGAAGTCGTATCTGCCCGAGGGCTAGACTTCCATAATGAATCTTAATCCTAAACAACAGTTAAGCTGCAGAGAAATCGTCTTCGTCCGAATGGAATGGACCTCTATTAAGCGGACTAGGTCACTTGTGCAGCGAGCTGTCGACATCCTAAATAGGACTAGGCTCAGCCATTGTGCGCCATCTTGGTCCGTTACTTATGGTGAGTCGTCATAGTTCTGGACTCGGCCTGTTTTGCATTACCATGGTTCCTTGGGCGAACTAGGTCACTTGGACGCGGCGAGTTGTTAACATCCTCAATAAGACTAGACACAGCCGTTGTGGGTCATCATAGTCCCCTTGGTCGAACTAGGTTATTCATACATGATGATTCGTCGTGAGATTGGGCTCGATCCGCTTTATGGTGTCGTGGTTCCTTAGGCGGACTAAGTAACTTAGTTGTCGACATCCTTACTAAGACTAGACTCAGCCACTCTGCGCCATCATTGTCCTCTTGGTCGAACCAGGTTTGTTCCTTTAAACGAAGTTGAGTGTGAAATGACATCGTCTTCAAAGAAAGTACCTTTATTGATAATTCTTATTTAAATGTTCTACATGATATTCTCTCCACTCAAGGTCTCTGACTGTGGGCTCTCGGCCCATTAGTCCTTCTCCAAGGGGCTTTTTAGGGCGAAGTGACTATTTACGTGTTTGTGTCATCGCCACGTAGTGGCACTCTCTTGCGGTGGACTGATCTCCCTTGATAGTCCCTATCTTATTATCGGTGAGGTACTTGAGGCAATAGTGTCGAATAGAGACCACCGATCCCATCTGGTGAGCCATGCAGAGGGGGCGTCTACAACGATGAATTTCGTCATTAGAATCCTTATTAGGTCCAGCTCTCTAGCTACTATGGGTAGTCTGATGCTTTCGATTTGGTAGCTATGCACGCCACTGAAGCCGATCATGGCATGGTTGTGTGGCTTTAGCTCTTCTTCCCATATCCACATCCTGCAGAATGTTTCCAAGAATAGAACGTTGGCAAAGATCCCCATATCCACCAATGACCTCTTCACACCCCACTTGGCGATTCTGATCGTGATGACCAGGGCGTCATTGTGCAGGAAATGGACCCCTTGCATGTCTTTCTTTGTGAATGCCAGATCCGGGGTCAGATTCTCTATGCGGGCATGTTGGATAGGGCAGTCTACATGGTGAAGCATGTCCGCAGTTCTAATATTCACTTTGCAGGACGTTGATAATATCCACAGTTATCTCCTCTGCTTTTGGTACAGACTCTTCATTTTCTTTTCCTTAGGGTTGTTTTTTGTTAAGATTCGCGAATTCCTGGAGCTTCCCTTTTTGTACACAATACTTAATCTTGTTCTCGAGTCTTTGGCAGTCTTGGATAACGTGACCATGGTCCTTGTGATAAGAGCAATATTTATTCTCGTCGCGCCTTGACGGGTCATTCTTGAGCTTCGAGGGCCACTTTAGGTCCTCCCAACTCTTCATGGCGGAGAAGACTTTGGACAGATTGGCGTTGAGCAAGGATGTAACACCCGTAAAATTTCCTATGGCTAAATTATTTATTCTCAGATTTTCGGATTAATTACAATAGAGTTAAATTTATTTGAATTTAAATTTCACTTTTTACGACTTTATTTTCATGAGTTTATTGGGTGAGTGCCCTCAGAATTTTAGTGGCGGTGAATAGCCGCCCACATTATATAAAGAAAAATTATCTTCCTTTCTTCTTTTTTCTCCTTCCCTCGTGCGCCTCTTCCTCTTCTTCTCCGGCGACAAGCACGGTTGTGACTGAGCGTAGTAACAGCTCCACGACCAACTTTTTTTTTTCATTTCTCCTTCCTCTCAGCCACTCCGCTCTTAGTTGAAGACATTTTCCATGAAGAAACATGGCCCGGTCTCTGCCTCTATGAGACTTCACTCTTTCATCTGTTGGAGAAGATCAATGATGACTGTGTTGTAAAAATCAATGAAACTGAAACAAAACTCAAATACAAGCTAGGGGCGAAAATAGGTTGGAGAAATCTTGTTCGTGAGTGCGGACTCAGCAGATCGATTGGGTATTTTTTTTAGCCATTGATTGTGTTTGGGTTGTTTGGAAAGAAACCTATTCATAAAAGGTTTAAAGGTTGGAAAGAATTTATTTGAGTTTGTTACGGCAAACGCAAACCCTAAGCAGAGAAAATGGAGTTCAACATCATCAATCCGACCATTGGTTGACAGAGGAAGCTCGAAATCGATGGCGATTACGAACAGTGAGTTTTCTTTCTTTATTTATTTCGTTGATTCATTCTATCTATTTTATACGATCGAATCATGCCCTTCACGACTATAGGTTTTTTTCATTGATTCTTAGTGTTTGCGATGAGACTTACAGATTTGGGTTCATCTTGAATCGTCGTTAAACTTCATCTTGATGCTCAACTTGTTCGATATCAATTTGTGAGATTCATTTTTTTCTAATTGTTTGGTTGGGGAGGAACTCTTCCCATCATCTGATCCATTTCTCTAATGTCTTTATACCCATAACCATTGATTTGTTTTTCTCTCATCTTCTTCCTCTTCTATATATTGTAACTCTCTCATTTGTTTAACTAATCACATGGTGCACTGCAACAATCTAGGGTTTGTTCCCCCTTTCTTTTGCTTTTCGTTTCCTGTTGAATTAATTGATTATAAAAAAAATGGGTTTTCATCAGATCATAAAAGGGTTGGTTACGATTTTTACAGAGATTGTTTAGACGTATGTTTTGCTGAATATTGACAGTGGAAACTATGAAAGTAGACATGGGCAAATGTTTTTCTTTCAGACACAAAATGGGGTTTCTCTATTTGTCATGCAAGTCACTTTGGTGTGCATGGGATAGGGATGTGATTTTTCATACAATTTCTATTTTTGTCCATTTCAGTTTTAGTTGAGTTCTCACTCATACCATTTTATGGGCTTAATTCGAGCATCTTAGTCAAGTTCTTTTTCTAAACAAAAAGATTTTTATTGCTATCAATCATCTTTTTTTTCTTTCTCAACTTGAATACCCATTGATGGGGCTGTTATGTTGAACTTGCGAGAGGATGTGCGATATGTTATTTTAGTATTATATCTAAGTTTAGGCGTCACTAATGTTGTGGTTCATCTCTTCATTATTGATGTACAAAATCTAGAAATACATTCATCAACTCTAGAGTACTATAAAAAAAAGTTACCAATAGAAATTCACAGTTGTATGACATTTCTAGAAATCATCACCTTTATGGGTTTTGTTTCTAGTCTCTTGTAAAGGAATGTTGGTACAATATTAAGCAATCAGAGGTGGACTGGGGCAAGAGAAAAGCCAAGCGAGAACATGGTTCCTTATTTGTATTCTTACATAGTGAAATTCGAGTCTAGTGTTGATGCATTAATCTCTTGTGATTTTGTGCTTGTCCATTATCTTTAAATTGAGTATCTATTAATCATTGCAATATGATCAGATGCATGCATTTGGAATTACAGAGCTGTGTGGGATTGCAAGTTTTGGCTTTTGACAATTGTTTGTGAAGGATATTTTCCCCCTTCTTAGTTAGATCTAACATAGTTTGAAATGTTTGACGACCATGCTAGCCCATTGTTTCGGGTTCAACCTGGGCATTGTTTGGGTACTTTGAGGACAAGATTTAGTAGAACAGGAGGCAATTGGATTGGTGGGTTTGAAACTGTGAAAAGTTATTAGTGAGTTTAGTTATGGTTTTTGTTTTGGGTTTGATTAGTGGCAAAATTGGGTGCTATGACACATGTTTAAGACAAACTAATATTGCGTATAGTAACTATGGTATCTATATTGAGGTGGATAAGTGAATGTTTTGCTTGGTGTCGTTTGGGGACTTCATTTGACTAGTAATATAGTACAGAATGGAGGTTACCTAGTTAGGTGTGAGTATTCCTCACTTTTTATACTACTTTTATTCTAAATAGTAATTATGATGAAATTAGGTGAATATTATGTGAGAATTTTATGTAGATAGTATTGAATACATTTTTTCTGAAATTTGATGTATACATGATGAATTGTGATGATATTTGCAATATAGATTATTTTTCCGTGTTCACCTTTGATGATAAAGTAATTATTAGTCACAATGGAAATAAATTTGTGATTCATATTTTGATGAGATAAATTGAGGTATTTGTATTATCATGCGAATTGCCTTTCTAAGGAGTATGAATCCTTATATTGAGTGACTTTGATCGCCGCTTGGTTATAAAAAATTGTTTCTGAAAATGCTAGTTTCTCCAAAAGAATAGGTGGATATTGTGTGGATTTATAAATGAAAAAGTGTCATTGTGAGAGAATCTTGAGATATCACAATAAGCGATACAAATAATCATGAGTTCATAAGCTTTAATTTCATTGAATTGTATCACTTAGAACTACCGTATCTCTTCTTGTTTATGATTTTCCATATCCTATAGAGAAACTAGGTAACCTTCGGGTTGGGTCTTGTGGAAAGGGGGTGGTTTTTTAAATGCCTAAAATAGGCTTGGTTATTTATCTGTAAAAAATGTGACATGACTTATGCGCATATTTAAGCAAGGAGTGACTTTTATTGTACTCATATAGTTAGGAGTATCCGGTGATGCATGTCCATATGTGATGTGTCCACACTTAGACATGGATGACAAAGAAGTTCTCCTTTATATGAGAGAGCAGTGTTCTAAAAATCGCTAGGCGCTGGGCGGGCGGCGAGCAGGTACCTAGCGCCCAGGGGCCTAGGCGACACCTAGGCAGTCTTAGGTTTTGTATTATTACTTTAATAATTTACAAAAGTTAAGCATAATATCTTATCAATTACATCCAATTTAATGCCAATATACATATGCAAAATTTAAAAACATAAAAAATTAACAATCGTGAACAAAATTTATTAAAACTCAAATGACTGAAGTTGGTCATGATGGGTACTTTATATAAATTTGAATTTGTGTACTCTTTTATTTTTCTTCAAATTGCATGAATAACCTCAGTTATGTTAGATAAAATCTACATTAGTAAAATTGGTACCGGCAGATCCTTTGAGAATTCCATTAAGTAATCATCATTTGATACATTTAGACATATACTGAATAAAAAAAAATTAAATAGTTTATTTCTAAAAAATAGGAAAGAAAATAAAATAAGAACACAATCAGCCTTATAAAAAAATTAAAAAAAATTAAAAATATTGCCCAGACCGCCTAGACCCCGCCTAGATCCCGCCCAGACCCGCCCAGACTGCCCAGAACCGCCCAGACTGCCCGTCCAGCCATTAATCTGGGCGGTTTTCCACCTTCTAGGGCCTAGGCGGCCGCCTAGGCCGATTTTTAGAACACTGTGAGAGAGACATACGGGCATGTATGTTCGGCACGGAGGTGTATGAATGTGGTATAGTCTAAGTGATCAATTCAATAAAAATGAATAATATGTTTAAGTCAAATAATGTATGAATACATCTGTATTAATTTATGAATACCGATTGTTTAGAAAATTATATACATGTGTTTCTAACCATTCCTTGAAGGATGGCAAGTCCACTAATATTTATGTAGGTGTAACTTGCCATAGTCAACCTCTACTGTGTAAGAATAAGTAAATAAATACTTACCTATTAGGATGACACATTTGCCTCTTTGAGAAACTACATATCTTGGAAGTGTCATTTTATTGTGTATGTAATTTTTATTTTACAACATGTACTTATTTTATTTACTAAAGGTGGAGATTACTCATACCAGCTACGTCACCCACCCAAGTAAGTTTATGCTTCTTAAATACGTTCTTATTGGAACGTGGCCAATTAGCCTTTCAAGTTAAAAGAGTTTGTAGACAACTAGTTTTCTGTATTTTGGGAAAACGATAATCCTACGTGGATATGCGGATTTTCATTTTATCAAAATCGGGGCGTGACAATGTAGTTGGGGTACCTTGTGTTGACGTAATTGAGGACCTTGTCAGTTTTCACTTTGCCAGACCCAACCCTGATGTCGTTTTAGCTCCTTTTAGGTTTGTTCTCCTCGGTCCAGGGTCTATGCATAGTGTAGTTGGGATACCTTGTATGCATGTCCGTATGTGATGTTGTCTTTTCTTCTCCCTGGTCCCAAGTCTTGAGGGGTTGCTTGGCCTCATTCTCACTTCCTCTCTTGGCCGCCAACATCTCTTTAAGGGTGATGTACTTTTGTGCACTCTTCAGTAAGTTCGCCATATCCTTCAGAGGCTCTAGGGTGAGGAAGTTGTAAAACTGACATACCCGGAAGCTAGAGGTGAAGGCGGTAATGGACGTTTCATTGCTACAACCATCGATCAGAGTCAGCTCGTCGTTAAAGTGAGTGACGTACTCTCTAAAGGCCAGGCCATGCTTCTGCTTGAGGCTAAGCAGATAGTGAGGTCACTTCCTGATTCTCTAGCTCCCTACAAACGGGGTGATGAATCCCTTTGCCAAGACCTGAAGTGAATCGATCAATCTTGGCTAAAGGTTGTGGAACCAAGTCAGTGCAGTCTTCTTCAGACTGGTAGGGAAAGTCCTGCACAGAATGACATCATAAATATTGACATAGTATCTTCATAAAATTGACGACCAAAAAAACACACAAGTTGGGGATGGAGAATGTGAAGACATAAATGGTAGATGGAAAATAGGGTTGTTAGACTATGAGTTAGAGGAGAGAGAGCGAGATGAAACGTAGGGCTCAAAATGTCTACCTTGCTTATTGGGTCAACAATGAGATGTCTAAATGAATTCAGTCTAAATGTTAGACCAAGGCCCATGTAGCATGTGTAACTGGAGTTTTAACATTGATGATGCTCTCACTTATTTATTATTACAAAGCTTACCATACAATCAAAACAATTTTTGTGCTTCTTCCTAAAGAAATTCCTGAAGTTCTAAATGTGATATAGGTTTGGTGTGGTTCTATGCACACCAGTATGTCATGATCTTTGCGTAATCATAAAATATAGCTTGGTAGCATTATAATGCAACTTTTTTTATTTATGTTGTAGATTATGCAATTTGGTTTAACAGAAAAAACCCTTAGATTATTGTAAGTAGTGTCGACAAAAATGTCAAAAATGTGAAAATATTGTAGTGGATAAAGTTTGCTTCTGACAGTTCTGGTATTTTTATCATGTCTTTGTGCCTTTTCCATTAGTTAAATTAGTTTTAGTATGTTGTTTGACTACCAAACATCATTGAAGTCCATAGACTTCTTTTGGTATAGGAGTCAGCAAGGACATTTTAGTTGGGTCGTGTAGGAGTCAACAAAGACATCCCAGTTGTGTTTGTCTCTCTGAAATGTAAAAGGGGATTATTTAGTTTTGAGGGTCATTCTTATGTGCTCAATTTGTTAGTTGCAACGTGTTGTTTGCATTGTCCGAGAAGAAACATGGTTGAGTGGCTAAGGCAGGTTAACGGCTCCTTGCAGTGGGACTTTCATTTCTAGAAGAATGATCTCTCACTTTGGTGAGGTGGAGGATCTTGCAATTTTGTTGGGGATTTTAGTGAGAGTTATTTTTGGGTCAAGATAGATGGTTGTGGAAGGACAATAGGGAGAGGGGTTTCTCAATTGGTGCATATTTTTCACAAAAATGGAGATCACCTATTCTTGGCTGTATGATTTTCAACATTTACACCCCAAAGAAATCAATGCAGATCTACTTATGTATTTACACCCCAAAGAAATTAAGGCAGATCCACCTATGTATTTTATATATTACAAAAATTAACCCATATTTGTTGTGCTATGTTCTTTTCTTGGGGAGGAGAGTTAAATCTAGAAGAGATTTAAATCTCTATACTTGGGTGTAGACGATTTGGACACTTCTCAAAATTGGTGTGGATAACTTGCATGTTGGTACATTTCAAAAATTTCCAACTTAGTTGTTATGGAAAACATGATTACCTTTTAGGGTACCTTTTTTCATGTAGACGCTTGCATGAAACAAGCTACCATCAATGGTTGAGCTGGCTAACAGGGGTATGGACATTGAAGTGGGATTTGACTTTTGAGGTTGAGTCAGAGAGTTCAATTCATCTTCTTATGTATTGCAGGTGAGTTTATAAAGTGTTGATGCATTTCTGCGGTATGTTTTAGTGTTAGTTAGGTGATGTCTGAAACCATGGAGATGTTACTAAGAAGTTGGAAGACGATGAGGCCATTTGTCTTTGAAAGGGAAATAGATTTGGAGGTTACTTTCATATGTAGTGTCATGGAAGGAATGTATAGCAACATATTTTGTGACAAGATGAGTGTCCTATTTGTCGTCTTTCAAGGGTGATTGTTAATTGGGTTACTTTAGTCTTGGGGGTTCACACCTTAAGGTTACCATATCGTAGTACCATGAGTATTGCTCAATAAATTTTTAATATTTCAAAAACAAATATTGTTAATTACATCTCAAAAAAAAAGAAAAATATATATCGTTAATTACATTATAGGGTGCACGGGTGCACCTCCAAATTTGAACTTCTATTTGTTCCATAATGCAGATATTATTTATTTTGATTAATAGAAATGTCGCTAGTCAAATGATTGTGTATTTGTTTGTTGTCATTTATATCAAGGCATGTTGTGTTTCCAAACTTCATATTCTTTTCTTGACAAATTTGTTCTTATGCAGCCTCGGTTGTATGTTGGACGCGGAATGCAAGAAACCACAGTTTCCCTTTTGACATACCTTCCTTAGAAATTATTTTTTATTTTATTTATTGTAATTTTAATTTTATTTTGACCATATACTGATGTTCCCTGTCTTCTTTTAAGTATTCAGTCATTTGGGTGATTCTATTACTTGGAAAATGATCCTTCAGCTACCATTTTGAGGTGAGCACTAGGACTTCTTATATGCATACCTCACAAATCGAAAATAAATTGAAGTAAAAGCGGCATAAATGGGAATACAATTGATATTATACTAGATCAATCTTGCGGCAGTGGCTTATAATCAACTATCTCACAACCGTGAAATGATACTTGTAGTTACTAATTGGACAATTAACAAATCGTGTTAATTTGTCTTGTCGTGTTTTGGTTTGACCCGAAGTTCGCTTGTAGTGCAAAGTTGGAGCCTTTTTTTTTATGAGCTTTTCTGAAATATGAAACAATTGGTGGCATTTGCGACGTTTCGAAATTATGAAAATTATCTAATTATTGATCATGTACCCATCCTAATTTTCTCATCTTGTTGCCTAATTCATATTTGAATAACACTGGAAAAATTATAAATATCCTCATTAAGAAAATCTTAACAGAAGCAAAAATAAATGATCATAAAAGTCAATGGTCAAGAGTCCTTTTTCGAAACCTGGGATTTTCAAAGTCAAAACTTAGAAGACAAGGGAGAGACAACAATATCCCCAATCCAAACCTTATTAATCATCCTACAAAACCTTCACCCATTTATATATACTTTGGAAAGGCTCCCCACAGAGGAACAAAAAGCTTGCCGAGAAGGGAGCCTAAGAGGAAGAAGAATCATGGGGACCATATCCCATGTCTTGTATGACCTTACTATCACTCCATTCTCAGAGGAGATCAAGAGTGCCCCTCTTCTGAAGAAGTTCGTCCCACCGAAGCTCGAGTTCTACGATGGAACATTAAATACATCAGATCATCTACGCCATTACCACCACTTGATGGCACTTAAGGAAAGTTCGAAAGCCATCACGTGCATAACTTTTCCCACCAGCCTGAAGAAAGTTGCGTTGACCTGGTTCCACAGCCTCCACCCGAGATATATCGGTTCATTTCAGGTCCTAGCAAAGGCATTGATCACCAGATTCATCCAGAGCCAATAGATCCGAAAAGGGTCGCACTATTTATTGAGCCTCAAGCAGAAGCATGACGAGACCTTCAAGGAGTACGTCACTCTTTCAATGACGAGCTGACATTGATCGACGGTTACAATGATGATATATCTATCACCGCTTTCACCTCCGACCTCCAAGGAGGTTAGTTTTACAACTCCCCCTTGGAACCCCCAGCGGATATGTCAGGTCTACTAAGGAGCGTCCAAAAATACATCACCCTGGAAGAAATATTAGTAGCCAGTAAGGAGGAAAGCAAGCCAAAGCACTCCTCCAGAGCCAAGGTCAGGGATGAAAGGGAGATAGTTCCAAGCGAAAATGGGTCGAGGACTAGTGCTGGCTCGGCCAAGCAAAGTTGTACAATGCCAGCGGTTCTAGGTACCCATATTACACTTTGCTCAACTCCAGTCTACCTGACGTTTTATCCGCCATGGAAAATGGGAAGACATTAAGTGGCCATCGAAACTCAAAAGAGATCCTTCAAAGCATGATAAGGATAAACATTGTTCTTATGACAAGGAAATAAGCCACAACACCAAAAACTGCAAGAGCCTCAAGGATGAGATCCAAAGAGGACTACTGAAGGAATTCATCGGCTTCGGGGACATGCAACCCAGAAATGAAGGAACGACACAAGAAATAGGAGACATGACTCCTAACACGGTATGCGTCCTTTATGGGGCAAACGAGGAGAGACAACACTCGAATCATTTACTAAATAAATTGTTACGAGAATTGCGAGTTAGATCGCACTACCAAGATCATCTCGTACAACACGTACAAGAAGAAAGAAAAGTCCCAAGCTTAATGTTCACAGAGCGGACATGAAGGGAGTCTGCTTCCCCCATAACGATGCCCTAGTCATCTTAGTCGAGATAGTAAACTGAGAAGTGAAAAGGTCGTTGGTGGACATAGGCATCTCCATCAATGTATTGTTCCTAGACGCATTCCAAAAAATGCAACTAAAAAAATGAGAGTTGACACCTTCAAATCAAGCCATGTTCGGCTTCAATTGAGAAAGCTACTACCTGGTCGAAACAATCACACTGTCAAAGTTTGCTGGCCAGCCAAACCTACAAAGGATCATGATGACAAAGGTCTCGGTCATATACGCCCACTCCGAATACAACGTAATCTAGGGCCGACCTTGGTTACACCATATGGAGGCAATAGTCTTCCACCCAGCACCAATGCCTCAAATACCCCTCTGACGGTGAAGTAGAGATGATCATAAGAAACCAAACTATTGTTTTGGAATGCCTCAATGTTGCGCCAAGCAACCGAAAATGAAGCAAAGACACCCGAGCAAAAGGATCGGGATGAGAAAACCCCGAATCTAGATAGAGATAACCTGCCTCCACCTGGGTTTCAGTCTCATAACACGTTATTAGCTCAGCTCTTACTCGGAAGGATAAAGGGAAATGGAAACCCATCTAATACATCAGCAAAACGTTTGATGGGGCGGAGGTTAACTACCATAATCTGGAAAAACTAGTTTTAGCACTAGCGACTTCCCCAAAAAACTATGACCTTATTTCCAAACTCACTCAATAACAGTCCTGACCGAGTACCCATTCCAATTAGCATTGCATAACCAGAGCTATCAGGAAGAATGGTAAAATAGTCAGTGGACCTGGGACAGTTTGACATCCACTACTCTCCGAGAACGCCATCAAGGCACAAGCACTGGCAAACTTCACCTCCGAGTTCACTGGGATAGAAGAATTGGGGTCGAAAGACCAGCGATGAGACGAGAACCCCGAACTGCCCCCACTTGGATGGATCTTGCGATGTGAAGGGTCATCCAGCGTGGAGGGTTGTGGAACGGGGATCGTCATTTATACCCCAAAATGGGCCATCCTCAAGAAGGCTATCAAATTCGGCTTTCGTGCTTCAAACAATGAAGCGAAGTATGAGGCCTTCCTACTCGGGCCAAAACTAGCCAAAGGAATCGGAGTAGAATAAATCATGGTATTTAGCTACTCCAACTGGTGATCAATTAGGTGAACGGTGAATTCGATGTTAAAGAACCTCGAATGATGACCTATTGTGGTAAAATAATCGATGCCAAAAAAGAGTTAAGAAAATACTACTACGCCGCTGCTTCAAGGCGGACAACCAAGAAATTGATAATCTGGCAAAAAATTCATCGTCTGCATGGGACGACTCTGACGCACTCATAGAGTTCTAGTAGAAGTTGGCTCTAGAAGAAGATAGACTCCATGAAACTTTATCCATAAGTGAGGAGACCAGCTGGATGAGCCCCCTAATTAGCTACAAAAAATGGTGTCCTCCCATCAGATAAGCTAAAGGCTTGCAAGTTGAAAAATAAAGCGGTACAGTACACGCTTCATAACGACAAGTTGTACAGGAAATCAATGATTGGTCATCTGCTTAGATGCCTGACCCCCAAAGAGGCAGACTATGTTTTCTAAGAGATCCATGAAGGAATCTGCGAGATCCACTTTGGAGGAAAGACACTAGCTCATGAAGCCCTGACACTAGGGTACTATTGGCCAAGAATGCAACAAAAAGCCAAAGATCCGGTCTGCAAGTACGAGAAGTGTCAGAGGTACGCCCTATACACACATATGGCTGCACAGAACCCGATCAAAATGACTACCCTGTGACCCTACACCCAATATGGGATGGACATCGTAGGTTCATTCCCCATCTCCAAGAGGAAGGAGTTCCTCATCATGGTTGTCAGCTAGTTTACCAAATGGGTGAAGTAGAACCTCTCTCCAATATAGGAGAAAATTAATTAAAAACTTCCTCTGGAAGTCCATCGTCTGCAGATTCGGGATACCGAAAATCCTGGTCAGCAATAACGGACCACAATTTGAAAGCAAGAAAGTCGCCCCTAGGCCAATAGACAAACATAAGTCACCAACTAAATTATCATGGAAGCGATCAAGAGGAAACTCGAAGCAGCTAAGGGGTTTTGGGTCTCTGAGCTTTCGGGCATCCTTTGAGCATATCATAACATAAAGAGGACTTCGACTGGAGATACACTATTTGCCTTGGCCTAAGGGTCGATGGTTCCAGTAGAATTGGGAATGCCTATGTTCAAAACGAAGGAGTTCAAGATGGAGGACAATGATGAAGCTTTGAGAGTCGGGCTTGACTTACTCAAAAAGCGAAGAGACAGAGCTTTCCTCAAATAGAAGCCGATCATCAAAAGATGGTCGAACACTACAATAAGAGGGTCAAGCCTTGAGAATTCAAAGTCGGTGATTGGGTACTGAGAAAAACCTAGCCGAACACAAAAGACCAAAAATAAGGTAAACTAAAGCCGAATTGGGAAGGTCCCTACAAGGTAATAACAATCAAAAAGCCAGGAACCTACTGGCTAGAAAACCTGAGTGGAGAGCGTCTAAAGAGACCATGGAATGTAGAGTACTTATCAATAAAGGTATTTTCTTTAAAGAATCTCATTTCATATATCTCAATGCACATGGATGACCCCGATGGCCTACACGCGAGCTGAATCCTGTTTACATACAGTTCACCACAAGCTGGCGAATCCAGTCCACGGACGACTCACTGCTCCTAAACAGCCTAGTCCGACCACATGACCACGATGGCCCACACGCGGACTAAACCCAGTCCATGGACAATTTAGTACAAGCATGCAAATCCAGTCCATGGACAACCCGCCGCTCCTAAACAGCCTAGTCCAACTATAGGACCACGAAGGCAACACAAGTGTGGACCAAACCTAGTCCACGGACAGTTCACTGCAAGTGGGCGAGTCCAATCCATGGACGACTCATTGCTCCAAAGATAACTTAGTCCGACTATGGTAACCATAATAGTGGCCGAGCCTAGTCCTATTCAAGATATTCATGGTTTGCCGCATAAGTGACCTAATCCGCCTCAAGAGCCAAGGCAACACAAGTGCGGACCAAACATAGTCCACTGATAATTCATTGCAAGTGGGCGAGTTTAGTCCATGGACAGTTGACTGCTCCAACGATAACTTGGTCTGACTACGGGGACCATAATGGCGCACAATCGACTGAGCCTAGTCTTATTCAGGATGTCGATAGCTTGCCGCATAAGTGACCTAATCCTCCTTAGGAGCCGAGGCAACACAAGTGCAGTCTGAACCTAGTCCATAGATAGTTCATCACAAGCAGGCAAGTCCAGTCCATGGACGACTCACCGCTCCAAAGATAACTTGGTCTGACCACAAGACTGCGATGGCACATATGCGAACTGAACTCAGTCCTCGGACAATTCATCACAAGTGGACGAGTCCAGTCCACGGACCACTCACCGTATCTAATCGTTCCAGTCCATACGGACCAAGGCAACACACTGACCACAAAGGCTCAAGTAAATAATGAGTCAGAGTGTGGTACAAAATCTAGTCCTAAGAAAACCAAGTTATTTCTCTATCACTTCAGGTCTACCCAGAATTAAGTGGGAGTACTTTGACAGACCAACGCTTACTTAGAAAGTAGCCAGCCCACGAGGCTCAACACGCTCACACAAAGATCAGTCTTCAGTGATTTCATCATCATTGACGAATCAAGTTATTTCGTTAAGGGAACTATGTAGGTGGAGTCAGGAGTGCATGCGTCCCCTTCCGGACTGAGCCAGCCCAACCCCCTGCTCAGAGGTGAATTGTCTTACCCTTTTTTGACAGTCCAAGATTTGTCTGCACAGGCCAACATGACTCACATTCATTCAAAACGCACATAAAAGGGGAAACGAATTCAGAAAAGCATATTTTATTGATTTTTAAAAAGTTATTACAAAGCTTGACCAACTGGTCAATTCAAAGCTCTACGCACTATATGAATCTGAGCTAGGTGCGAGCGAAGATATGTTAGGACACATACTAGGTGTCCGCTCCACCAATCTGCTTTCCAAAAGAGGTTTTACGAACAAATCTAAGGATGTAGCAGTGAGAGCATCAACCCAAAGTTGGCTGCTAGTGTAATCCCCCAATGGAGGGATGCCTGAGGTGATGCAGAATCAGCTCCTCAGGGCAGCAGGACTTGTTACTAGAACTATCCCTGAATAGAAACAAAAGTAGCAACAAGCGCACCCCCAGATGTGTAACATACTCGGAACCAAAGAAGAAGGTTGCACTTCTTCTTCAGGATGTAAAAAACAAATTTGGTGGTTCCATGGAACATCTAGAAGCACATTCAAACCGGGTAGCTTCCTCCAATAACATGTCTTGTTGAGATTCATCACTGCAAATGTTAGAACATTCGGAGACTCTGCCGATGGGGGCTCCCCTTTGTCCTATGAAGAAACCAAAAACAGAAGTACACTCCCCAAAAGGGTGCATCTGAGGAACATGTTCTGTGAATCAAATGGTACGCTTGACCCTATAAGAACTAGCTTATATATAGGCATAACGTTCACAACAGGAGGTCACCCAACAATTGCATCGGCATTAAATGCTACAGGGGCGACGGTTTCAAGTACAACTGTGCCAGTTCCCATTCATTGAATTAATGGAACTACGCGCAACCCCATTAATTGTGGAAAGTAACTGATGAGACATCAACCATTCATACGAGCACAACCGTACATGTGGCATGGGTTCATGTACGAGCAAGGCTTTAGCACGGTCCCAAGCGAACCGATACACAAACTATTGTTCAGCTCGTAATTCAGGTACCCCAGCCCAAGAGGCACGAACCTTGGGGGTTGGCCCAGAACAATAAGGCCCGAACATGGATCTCAGAACTGTCATAAGTCCGAGTTCCACTCGCATGAATCAACTCTTAGCCCAATCAAGCATTGGGTCCTAGATGAAGCCAAATGTCGAAAAGACTCAGTCATGCACAGGTAAGATCTTGTGTGAGATCTTTTCCTTCCATCACACCCTCGATCACGGGGACAGTTGTAGAGGGAACACTTGCTATAAAATGTGATGAAAGGGAAGAAGAAGGTATACATACACTTTGCAATTTACATTTAGTATTCACTCTTCCTTGCATCAATGTCTGACTTAAGCATCAGAGTGCATTCGGCCATCATAACGGTAGTCTCTGGCTAACTGTTGCTCATTTTTGCAGGCTTGAGATTAGCAAGGACAGATTTGAACACATAAGTTGTTGTTGTTGTTGTTGTTGTTCTTATTATTATTATTATTATTATTTAGCTTTTATGTATTTAAATATGCGTGTATGGTTTTACAAGTATCTTACAAATTATACATCTTTTTTTTTTGTTAATCTCCGTGATGTTAAAGTAGAATACTTAACGTTTGGTCCATTTTCTTGGACAAGACGGTTATAACTTAGAAAATGGAAGAAATCATATTGAATTGTAGTCTACTGATTCTATGTAATGCATTTCAAGGTTGAACAAAATATAGCTTAAGAGATCAAAAATAAAAATTAGAATATAACAGAATTAGAAACAACAGAATTTTAGTCATCTTTATATATCGTAAATCTTTATCTAGTCCACATCATGTGTCAATAGATCTAAACCTTCCAACTTGAACACTTATTCAACGATAATGATTCATTTCTACAAAAAATGTTTTAATTCTTCCAATATTAGATAGATAATCCACAAGATATGGTTACGGAAGCATGTTAGAGTGGCACTGCATACAATACAATCATTCACTTTCTAATTTGTTCAGATGTTTTTCAGTTCTCTTTGTTCTGTCGGATGAGACTTTTTTTTTACTCATCATGTAATTTATCTTTTATTAAAAAGATATAAACTCATATTATTTAATGTTTTTATTAAACTCGTTATTTCATTAACTTAGGTTATTATTTTTTTATTTTGCATGTCGTGTGGTATTTGGAAAATAGATGTTGGAGATGGTTGACCGGAGAGGTTGCAATGCCCGAGAAACAACCAGTTTCATTGCTCGAGTGAATTTCAAAATTTTTGATATTTTATAAATAAAAAAAAGGCAGATGTTAGCTGACTAATGATTTTTGCTTTAAGAAGTTGACATTTGTGTAGCTTAGTTAAGACTAATATTATATAGCATGTCGTGATGACCGAGAAACAACTGAAATTTATTTATATATGATAAATGAATATTTTCTATTAGGGTGTATTTTATTATTTTACACTTTATTCGAGTCTTAAAACATATATAGTGTGTCAGTTACAAAGACTTCCAAACTGGCTTTTACACAATTATTTAATATAGACATATCTCCAAAGCATATATTAAAACATGTTCCCACTAGCCTTCCTATCATGAATATTTAATTTAACATCATGAGCAACACAGATCTAGTTTTAGCTCTTCTGCTACAATCTAATATACAATCATGCGGCTCATGTCAAATATCATTAGGCACACTATTATATAATATCTCAAAAGTATTAATATAAATTAACATGTTATAATTATAACTATAAACACATTCTAGCCCTACATAATGAACTTTAGTGTCATAATAAAACATAATTAATTGATATCACATGTTTTAGCATATGCATAATATGAATTTACTTTCTATTGTCAATAGTAACCACATAATACAAATTGACAATATCTAATAAGTGATGGTTACATGAGGTTCTGACGCTCGCTCTTAAACAATTTTCCAAGAGGAGATTCATATGTAATGAATTGCATTGTTTCTGCACTTTGCCCTTTCTGCCTCAAAGGCAAGATTTGTGCACAAGTCTGAGTTTCGATCCCCGCCATGTATAATTTTATTGGACAATTTAATTGCTCAAAACCCAACATCTCTGCAGGGGTTGTTGAATGGGGAAAATATTCGCTGTTCAAGAACGAGTCGTTAAACTTAAAACTGTGATCTTTTTAATTTTTTGTAGTAATGTCTCTCATATTTCAAATGATTTGATATTGTAATGGCATTTAAGATTTGAAAAATTATTCTGTTAAATTTTCTATATATGAATTTTTTTTCTCTGTTAAACTTATTATCTCGTAATGATTCTTGCATAAATACATTCAAAAGTAATTTATTAATTTAAAATTTTGTAGTAGATAAGAGTGCATAAGAAAACTAAAAGCAAAAATATTTTTTTTTTATGTTCTTATAAGGTAATAGTTTAACTAATTATTTAAGTAAAACTCATGTTGTAAGTGACGATATTTTGATTGAAGTTGAATAATTATGTTGGAATTTCATATAAAAAAATCATTTTTTAAAAGGATATTCAAGATTTATCCCGTATATATATGTATATATAATTGTTGGAGCACATTCACTCACGACTTATCATGATGCCAAACAAGAGATCGGATAGACTTGAATGGTTGGACGGCAGAAGCTCCCGAATATCTGGACCACTAAAATAAGATTGTTGGTTACCTACAAAAAACACTGACGATTAAGTTAATGTAATGCTTAAAATGATGCAAGTAAAAATCGACTACTTACCTTGAGGGTTTAGATGCCATGTATTTATAGGGCAGTCTTGTAATCCCAATGCAAGTGGGATTATTTTCATCAAATATATATTGTAACTCTGGTATAAATAGAACTCCTGAATTAATGTGAAATTGATTCATTGTGTTATGAACCTTGATCTTTTGATTAGACATCAACCACCGATAAATCCTTTGATTGGGGATTAGCCACCAAAAACTAAGTTTTTTTTTTTAATCTTTTCTTATTCTTCAACCATTACAATGACATACTTTTATAAAGAAAAGAATAAACATACACCTAGTGAAATACTTCTAGACAATGACTCATAATTCATTAATACTATCTAAACAAAATAGGCTTCTAAACAAGCTAGATTCTACTTGTAAAGGAAAGTTTCCTAACATCCTTCGCCCCTTCGAAATTGGCTTGTCCTCAAGCCCAAATTAAATGAACTGCTAATCATGACAATCCCTTCCCCATCCTGTGCCTTTTTCCAAAAAGAAAAGTTGTGATTTTGGGCAATTGTGACAAGTTTTCGTCCCGACTAAAGCACAATCCTTTGTCACTTTTTTCCTTTTGTTCAGCCCATGTGAAACACTTCATGCCAGGTGCCAATGGAGGAATAGGAATGCTAGGCTTCAACGAAGATGGTACGGCTAGAGATGTATTGTATGTAGTAGTTGCATGGATGGAATCTTCTTGACAAAGTACCAATTCAAAAGCTTCAATTAAACTCATTAGACGCAACAAGCGAACCCCAGCCCTTATATCAACTCAAAACTGAAAACAAAATACTTGCCTGATGAGATTCAAGCATATCTGGAACCAAATTAATAAATTTCTCAAACTCTATTATGGACTCTCGAACAGTGCCCATTTGTGTTAGTTTGGACCAGTGTTCTAAAAATCGCTAGGCGCTGGGCGGGCGGCGAGCAGGTGCCTAGCGCCCAGGGGCCTAGGCGGGCGCCTAGGTGGGTGCTTAGGCGGTCTTAGGTTTTGTATTATAACTTTAATAATTTACAAAAGTTAAGCATAATACCTTATCAATTACATCCAATTTAATGTCAATATACATATGCAAAATTTAAAAACATGAAAAATTAACAATCGTGAACAAAATTTATTAAAACTCAAATGAATGAAGTTGGTCATGATGGGTACTTTATATAAATTTGAATTTGTGTAATCTTTTATTTTTCTTCAAATTGCATGAATAACCTCAGTTATGTTTGATAAAATCTACATTAGTAAAATTGGTACCGGCAGATCCTTTGAGAATTCCATTAAGTAATCATCCTTCGCTACATTTAGACATATCATCATCATCATCATCAAAGCTCATTCCCGAGATTTTCTAAAAAAACAATTAAATAGTTTATTTCTAAAAAATAGGAAAGAAAAATAAAATAAGAACACAATCAACCTTATTAAAAAATAAAAAAATAAAAAAATAAAAAAATAAAAAAATAAAAAAAATAAAAAAATAAAAAATAAAAATATATAAAAATATAAAAATAAAAAATAAAAATATAAAAATATAAAAATATAAAAATATAAAAATATAAAAAAAAATCTCCCAGATCGCCTAGACCCCGCCTAGAGTCCGCCTAGACCCCGCCTAGGCCGCCTAGACCGCCTAGCCCGCCTAGGCCGCCTAGACCCCGCCCAGACCCGCCTAGACCCGCCCAGACTGCCCGCCCAGGCATTAATCTGGGCAGTTTTCCACCTTCTAGCGCCTAGGCGCCGCCTAGACCGATTTTTAGAACAACACTGGTTTGGACAATGAACTACATGGATCAATGTGTTTGCGATACCCAAAACGAGCACAATATACTTTTGAAAATTGTGGCCATGTTAACAATCTAAGAGATTGCTTAAACAAAACGATACCATGAAATAGCATCACCTTGAAGGTGTACAACAACCAAGGAAACCATCTATGCATCGGTAACCCCATTAAGTACTTGACATTGCTTGGCTTGGAGCAACCATCCCTCGGGTCATCACCATTGAATTTGGGAAAATCAATGCAAAGGATCTTACCTTGAATAATCGACCCTCTGTTACCATCAACGTGTTGAAGAGATGGTGGTATTGTTGCTAAGGTTGCTGGTTCTGAACAACGAAACCTTGAGGTTGTTGGGGAGGTGGATGTTGAGGTTGTTGAGGAGTTTGAGGTTGCTATTGCACTAATTGTTGAACACATGTTGCCAAATTTGCAATTTGTGTAGTAAGATTAACAACAGTTAAACAATTAAATCGATTTTCTCAACCAGTAAATCGGTTATTCAAGCCATTGAATCAATTGTCCAATTCAATAAATCGATCTTCCAAACCAACAAATTCGACTTCCAATTACTTGAACGTCACGGTGAAGAAGAAAACACAATGAAGAGGAGTGGGACGAAAAAAATTGGCGCAAAAACCTGCTCTGATACCAGATGTTATAAACCTTGATCTTTTGATTGGAGATCAACCACCGATAAATCCTTTGATAGGAGATTACCAACCAAAAACTAAGTTTTTATTAATCTTTTCTTATTTTTCAACTATTACAATGACATAATTTTACAAGGAAAAGAATAAACATACGCCTAGTGGAATACTTCTTAAACAAAAGACTTAAATCAATAATACTACCTAAACAAAATAGACTTCTAAATAAGCTAGACTCCTAGTTGCAAAGGAATAGTTTCCTAACACAATGCCACATGTGAAAAATATATCTCAATTTTTTGTCATTTATTCCGAATTTCATCGGGTATTATGGAAGATTCCCAAATCGATGGATATTTTTGGGTTTCCTATAATTTATATTCTTTTGGGCATCTCTCTGTCCATAGCCCATTAAATAATCAATCAATAGCTAGATCGAGTTGCACAATGAAGTTCTTCATCTTTTTCAGGGAAGTTCTTTTTAAATTCAAATGAGTTCTCATCCAAAGATCAAATAATAAGAAATAAAGAGAAAAAGAGAGAATCTTGATAAGATAGATATTTAAAGACTATGAAGACATTACCTTTTTAACTTCACGAGAACAATAATTTCTAACAAGATTGTTTGATCTTCAACTATCCAAGAGATTATGTGGATTTTCATTATATTTCAACAATGAATGAAATGGAAAGTTTATCTTGACAAGTGAAGAAAAAAGTTTACACATTCTCATTCAAAATAAAAGTTCCCTGTATCCAAAATGGATGGTAGTAATGCATTGATTAAATTCTTGATGTTTTATTTCATTTACACGACATTAAAAAAAAAACTTATCATTTATACTATGACTGCCAAGTTGTCTTTGCAATGATCGAGGCTTAACATTTCAATTACAATGATTAAATAAAAGAAATACAAGAATCTTTTCTGACATACCATATTTATAATATACTCTTTTAAGAAGAAAAATGTGTTTCTTTAATTATAATAAATGTTTCATCTTCCTTAAGTCTTCATCATTTATTGCATTGAAACAAGATATCACAATATCTTGAAGTTGTGTTGCTTTTATATAGAAGAATGAACCTGGGCTATTTCCAATCTACATGCACAATTAATATCACATAACACTATTAATGTCAGTTTGGCTCTACTCGGTTTCAATGTTGCTCAATTATAAATGAACCAAATATATCGGCTTCTTTATAACAAAAATTGAGCTGAAAATTTTGCAAGTTAATCGAATTTTTGTTCAAACTTACTTCTAGCTTTTATTGCCCCACTCAAGGTGTTATAATCCACCCATACCCACTTTCGTACCAATAATATTGTTCTCACTTAAACACCCCCCGTAGAGGTATGGAGTTTTAGGTGGTGTTTTTCTTTAAGTGGTTATAAACTAACTTTCAACTGAAGTTAGAAGTTCGAAATGAGCTTCTGAATGAACTGTTGATTATAAATTGTAAAATTACATAGTGTTTGTTTTTAGGTACTGATTGAAATTTTTTTGCATGATTGCCCACCACTACAACTCCCACCGCCCCCCACCACAAACCACCAACAATAACTCCCTTGTCCACTTGTTTCCTCACCTCCAAATACCATTAAGATCACTTTCCACTACTACTAGAAGTCACCATGTATCCCTCTCCATTCCTCATACAATCTTCAATAGAGAGGAAAAGAAAGAGAAAGGGGAAGAGGTGGAGGAGGAGGAGGAGGAGGGGAGGCCAAGGAGGGTGGTGGCGACGGTGGCAACATTGTTTGATGATAAAAATGAGGTAGAGAAAAGAGAGTTTGATTGGTAAAAGAGAGGGATAGTAGCAATCATTAAAATTTATTGTGAGATTATTATTGGAATGAATTTTCATTAAGCACTCAGTGCTAAGTGATCAACACCTCAATGGTGCTTACTCCAATCATAACTTCAACTTCTCACCAGAACTAAAAACAAACACTATTTTTAAATTGTCCCACTTTTTATTAAGACTTCTAAGTCTATTCAGAACAAAAAAACAAACATCCTTCTAGTCTCAATTAAATCGTTCGATGAATTGGACTGAGAAAAAGCGAATTCAAAATAAAGTGGTCATTATGTTAAAGCCTTTTACATATTTTGGGCCCCTGGCCAATGGCATGACAGCTCAACGGTTGGAGCTTGGCGGATGGTACCACTTGGTCATGGGTTTGAACCCAGCTTGCGATATCTTTATCAGTTTATGGTGTGTTGACTAGTTTTGGTCTTTAATGGGTTATGAGATCCTATAAAAACCCTGCTCGCCTTCAAAAAAAATAAAAATTTTGGGCCCCTGATAAAAAGAAAATAAAACATACAAATTGATTAATGCATTTGGCAAAGTTTGAACCTTAGACCAATGAAAACTCAACTAAAGACTTACCAAGTAAGCTACCAACAACAATTGTCTTAATAAAAGGATGAGAAAAATAAAGAAAATAACTCAAATTTTGGGGCCCAAAAAATCGACAAATTTTTAGGGCTCCAAAGTGATGCTTCTCTAGATTGCCTCATGGTTGGCCTTATGAATCCCCTGACCTGTGATACCTCACAAATCTTGTGTTGAGTCGATAAGGCCTCCGTTTTAGAAGAGTACAAATTGTTACTTATGAATCTCTAATTGGCCGGTTGTTTATGCGTAAGGGGCAACTTGGTGCAACCATCACTCATCGTAGGGTTAGGCACCTTTTCAGCAGGGTGTCACAATCCCACCACCTTAGAACAATGGAGTCGTTGCCGACTCTGATACCAACTATGACGACTTGATCCACATGGTATGATATTTTCGCTTTGGGCCTATCCCCGATTCTGATATGGTATTGTTTGTTTTGGGCCTAACCATCACATGAAGGGAATGTAAGCTCTCACATATATATCTCATCAACAGATGTTGTGGTGGTGATAATACATATATAGTTCATCTCCTTTCCTCTACCCAGACATTGTAGGACCATACCACCCAAGTAATACGCCAACTTTCACCACCATGCTCAAGCTATTACAAAAATAACTTTGCACTCTTAGAAGGGTTGCAGCGATGCAAAACTTGCAAAAAATCAGTAAACCTTCTTTAAAAATATATATCTACTAGGTGAGTTTTAAGTTTACTTTTGTTAAACACCCTTTAGTAGGCCTCTCGATAACCCTAAAATTCACCTATTGGAGATGCTCCGAGTCCAAATAGCTTAGAGTTTCACATATACTCCATTGTCTATTCCAATAAAACTTACACATCTTTTGTTTTGTTTTTGTTTTTTTTTTTTGGCGAAATAAAGTAAATGATGTGGTTGTACTTAGCCGATTATTTCATAAGCTCTCCCGGACGACACGTCTCTTCTCCATGTCCTCACTCTCTCTATAGCATTTTGTAGCTGCTGTTTGTGGATCTGCAAGTCTCTCTTCCTTGTCTGAGGAGTCGGAGTCGGAGTCGATCTGCTCCATCACCCTTCGCCTTGCAGTCGTTCCTTTTCACGTAAATCTTATATCTGCTACTTAGGGTTTACATTTCTTTCTTTCTTTCCTTTCGAAGAAATCCAAATATTTCAATCCACAACAACAACAACTTTAGGGTTTTATATCGTTTATTTTGCAAATACAATTAGTCATTCCCTTTCACCTCACTCTAATTCTTTGTAGTTCACATTTTTAACTGATAAATTGGTACTAATATTTAGAAGGAATTCCACTTGAAAACTTTGTGTTTTTGATAAATTGGTCTGATCGGTCACATAGATCCACTTGAAAAAAACTTTAGCTTGGGGGTTTGCAATTTTCAGTAAAGTTTTAATTAATAACCACCATGAATCCTTTAGTCATGGCATGGGATGGGAGTGTGTTTGCTTTTGTCTCTTAACCTAATAGTTTGAATTTTGTGAAATGTGTTTAATAGGAATAAACACTTGTTGATGTAGATGTCATTATTTGTTCCCAACTGTATATCAGAAATTCTTTGTTTACCCAACGGGAGAAACCTTTTTTTTTTGTTTCATGGTCTTCTTCGGGAAGCAAAAAGAATAAAGGTCTTTTTTTTTTTTTTTTTTTACTGCTGTGCCAACACGGTGCAATTGCTTTATTGTGTATCTGTTTTTTATTTATTTTTAAATATTATCGAGAGCAAGAGTTTGTGTTTCTTAGGCTTGTTTCGTGATGTATTCAGCTTTCTACTCATGGCTGGGTCTGGGAGCTCCATGCTGTACTCATTTCTTTTGTTCACTGTTATTCTCTCTCTTCAAGAAATGTATAGAGTGCAACTAGCTTCTTCAGAATTGTATACTATACTTGGAGGCTTCATTAGCTCATTACTCTTTCTTGCCTTGCTCACGGTGAGTTTTTTTAATATTGTTTACTTCAGAGTGTATGGTTTTGTTTATTTCATAATTATTATTTGTTTGTGATTGTGTGTGTGTATCTGGAGCATTATAATAAAAATGGATATGGTTTGATGTTTCCATTATTTTCTTGAACATGCCCAAGAAGCTCTGTGAATTTGCTTATCCATTGCCTGAATGTGTGATAACAATTAACAACCAAGTTCATAAGTTTGATGACCATCTAAGAGTAACTTAAATAGAACAAGCGTGTTCAGAAAGATCACAAACAAACAACCAATGTATCCCTTATGACACACAAAATTTTCTAAAGCAGGAATCAAAATAACACGTGTTGACGACTGGTATGACTCAACAGACATGTCCTGTGTGCTCATTTTCAGAACTTAAAATGAAATGAACAGAGGCTCCCAAGAACTATAGGCATTAAAGGGTAAGACATACAGGCCATTCACTCATATCCCCTTTCAAAAGTTATCTTCGGAAGTAGGCATTGATAAAGAAAGGATCAATAATCACGTGATTTGGTCAGATGACTAACAACTTACAGGTTTCAGGAAAATTTAGAAATGCACATCGTATAAGAAAAAGGTAAATGAACATTTATGTGTACTCAAAATGGAATCAGTGTGTCAAAACTCAGAACCATCATCAAGATGAATTGTTGAGCTAGTAGCATGGATGAGAGATATATCTAGTGTAAAAACCCGTCCGTTTCTTTTGCAAGATTATATGGGATTATGACCCCACCCTTTAGTAGGAGGAAGAAGAAGAAGAAGAGACGGGGCTGGGCTACCCTGAAAAGAACCACCTTATTTCCTAAAATTAGGGAAAAAAACCTATTCATTTCCCTAAAAACATGTCTGATCATTTCCACACCACATCTCTTAGGACTTTATCACACCATGCAAGTAGGGTTCAATATATCATATTTTCCAATTCTGAAAAAATTATGTGTCGCGGATAATTTGATATTTAATCTTATTTTGCAATGTATACAAATATGTTCGAAGTATTTGATATTAGACTGTCAGTATATTACACCTAGAAAGAGAGATATATCCAAATATGGGCAGCCCCTACATGCTGACGGTGTAGTAGTTTTCGTTGTGTTGGTCATCTGAGGTAGTAGAGGATGGTAAAAGCAATGGTGACAGTTGTAGTGATGGTGGCAGCGATGTTCTGCTAACAACTTTGAGTTTTTAGTTTACGTAAAATAAGTGAATCACCTTTTACTCTCAAAAGAGAGCACACTCCTTGTATGTTTTTCACCATGGAAAATTGTGGGTGTGGTGTGGCCGACTACACATGACTATTACAAAAAATATATTATAATATAAATAAATAAATAAATAATGCAGCTAAGCATGTTGAAAGGGAGGAGAGGCTATACCCATCAAGCTGGCGTCTCTATTGTCATCAATTTATATGCTTGGGAGGATGTAAATTAATTTGGACGAAGCATATGACCAAGTTTGTTTATAGTTCCTTATATGTCAAGGTTGGAGTTTGTAACATAGTCGTGCCGGTTTACTTATCAGTTTCAATCAATTAGGCTCCTTTGGGAACTTTTGTTACAGGGAAGGGGGAAAAACACTTTCCAAGATGGCCATCAGTTGATTCACTTCGTTTCAGTCGGTGATGAATTACTTTTGTTTTGTTTTAGATATATAGCAATTAGAAAGGATATGATTGTCCTGGTTATAAATTCTATCTGGTATAATGTAGGTTGTTCGTTACTTAGGCCCTTACTGCTAATTATTGAAAATCCTTATTTTCTCTGCTTATTATTTTTTCATTTTCTGGATAGTTGTTGCTTCTTATGTGTTGTTCGCGTATCAGATTGGATTCCTTTAATTGGGTTGGTGTTCCTTTGGTGAATAATTAATCAGGGTCTTGGTTTTGATAGGTGATATTAAGCTCCACTTGGTTCGGTTTATAATGTTCAATGCATTTTATTGCAAGTGTGTTTTGATATCTTGCATTTAAGTTCCGTTGCTTGGTGAGTTATTCGAGGAAAACAGCTTGACAAAAACTATTCCTCTACTCAACTACCTTGGCTTTAGAGATGATATTAGACGATATATATATATATATATCTGTGTGTGTGTGTGTAAAATGGCATAATTACCAAAAAATATCTTGAACAAAAAACACATGGAGATTGGGAATATTAAATTCTATCCAATGACTTATGTGAAAAATGCTCAGTAAGTCGATGAAGCATAGTTAACACCTTTTTTTTTTTTTTTTGTCTTCTTCTTTCTGGTGTACACTGCCGGAATCTGTGCTAACTAGACGATTTCCTGCTGCCGGAATTGGTTACCAACCGTAATTCCATTGTTAGATAGTTAGGCCAACATTTTTGGTTTGGCTATGAATCACTATGGGGCTGAACTGGCGCGTTAGCTTGGCCTATAAATACACATCTATTTTCCCATTCCTATCATCAACTTTGAAACTATTCACTTACACGGACCCATGAACGGAATGAGTGTTGTCTCGATTGGTGTATAGTTATTCTAAAAGTGACTTTGTACTATTGAAAGAGAAAGAAAAGATTCAGCCCTTACATATGAACTTGTCGACTTTATGGTAAAAGAAAATAATAGCTTTTGTACGGGATTTCAAAGTTTTGGGAAAGGGCGGGATGGGATTACTATTAAGCTTTACAGTAAAAGAAAATAATAGCTTTTGTATGGGATTTCAAAGGTTTTCAAAGGGCGGGATGGGATTACTATTAAGCCCTTTTGGGCTGAAGCTAACCATACATCACTACGGAAACTATGTGGTGTATTTGAAGGTGGCTAGAGAAAAAGATAGGTTGTTCAGCCCGCTCGACTTGTACGACCAAATATTGGATTCTTGGAATATGAAACTAAACTACTCCTAGTGATGGGAGTGACTGTTTCAGATAACTTTGATTAGGATAAAGTTAGGTCTTAGCTTGTATAGTGGCGGGAGTGTCCCCCTTTGTAAAAGAGGGATTCCCAAGACAGACACATTGATTGATGCCCCCTATTATATTAGGTGATTTGCAAGAACTGAAGGCGGGGGGGGGGCTTAAACAAAGAAAAAAGCGGCATGAATCGTTCGACAGATTCATACCCATATCCTTGTGCAACACCTCTCCGAGAGATATGAGGAGCTTATGGAGATCCAATTGACAAGACTAGCATGGTGATCCCTAGAGTCCTCCTTTTTAACAAAATGGTTGCAGGTCTTGATTTTCTGCTCTATGGCTTTCTTGATCTAATTCATGGGTGGAAGAAGTGAATTTGTTGTTTTCCCCAAGTAATTCATAGAGAAAAAGAACATCATTTTAGGGAGATAAAGATTTGAAGAAGCTATTGCAGAGGTAGATCAAGAGGATGATTTGACAAAGCTTTACTTCATAACTTATTTTATCAGCAAAACAGAGGAAATAGTATTAATTATCAAGGAAAAATAAACAAAGTGATTGAGCAAGTCAGATCACAAAGGAGAACAATATCCAAACAAAAAATACTTTCTCAATCATAGATACAAACATGAAAAAGGATGGTCTTTGATTTTCTCCCAGAAAATATCATGACCAAATGGGGAGATTGCGAAGCCTTTCATGACTGTTGCACTCTGAAAACACGCCTGATTTGTCCTTCCATCTCCAATTATCATCTTCATCATCAAGAAAAACTCCTTGAAGGGCTTCAAGAAACTGAAGAAGAACAAGTAGTTTTGAATCCTTGGTTGCTCTTGTAAGTCTGAAATTCTAATTAATTGAGTCACCTAGAACTCCATTAGAGGCTTGGCAATTGCCATTGATTTATGGAGGGAGAGATTGTAAATTGCAATGAATCTCTGGTTGAAAGAAACATCTCCCCACCACACATCTTCCCCAAAAGCCACTCCATTACCTCTACCTGCATCAAAAGAAATGTTCTTTTAAAAGTTGGGTTTGCAATTTATAATTACTCTCCACCAAACACACTCATATGGCAAGACAACCGACCTAGAATATCAATCTCTATCTTGGATTCCCTACTTTTTCACAATAATTGCTCCCCAAAGGTCTCCCACTTCCTTCCCGAATCTGCAAATCCATTTAGCCATAAGACCTAGTGTTATCCAAAGGGCTCCATCTTTATACTTTACTTCATACTGTTATGAGCTTGCAAATCTCGGATAGCTTTGAAATGGAAATATAAACTGTTATACAAACTCGTAAATCATGATAGAAGTTTAGACCGGCTGTTTTCTTGTAACCATTGTTTACTTTGACCATCGTTTAGACTTGGTGTTTTCTTAAATCTTGATGGAAGTAGATTGGTACAAGGACTTGGCTCTCTCTCTCTCCTTGACTCTTATCCTTCAACAGCAAGCTCATGTCTTTCATCTAGATGTAGGAAGTCCCTCCTAAAGCCACCTTTCTTATGTGGACTATTTTTCATTGGATGACTCTCACTGCTGACAATATTAATAGAAGAGGCGTGCACCTCCCTAATCACTATGTGATGTGTGAAGACCTTGAAGAATCTATTGACCACTTGTTTCTCTCTTGCCCAGTACAGAGGCAGCTCTGGGAAATGGCCTTATCTGACTTCCATGTTCTAGGTTCTGGCACAGTTTCTTTCCTTGATTGGGCGGAGTTGTGGCACTCTAATACTCACAACCCGTTCCAATCTCTCTCTATTTAGGAAATAGGAAATGGGTTTGGGTTATGCTCCTTCGTGCATTCATTTGGGTGGTTTGGAGGGAGAGAAATAACAGAATATTTAACGAGATCAAAAGGAAGTTGTCACTCTCTGGATAGAAGTCAGTCACTCTCTGGATAGAAGTCAGTCACTCTTTGGTTGTGCTCCTTCGTGCATTCATTTGTATGTTTGATTGGGATTGTGTAGTGTTGATACACATGATAATGTATAGTTTTGGCATTGGTTAGTGTACTAACTATCCTTTTTAATATATCAATTCAACACCTTATTTTTTTGATAAAAAAATAGTTTACGTTGAGGAGAGAAGAAGACCAAAGTACATGTAATCAAGACTTCAACTCCAGCATTGTAATTCAATTGAGATTGTTTGTCGTATTACAGCCATTGTAACACAACTGTGTGCCCCAAATGCCCAATTATGAAGAAACATTCAACCAAGCACCTCAAAATTGGTTAAATCTCAAAAGTAAATGCAAAATTTTTAAATGAATTTACTCTTCAATTAGCTGGTTTACTAGTTTCTCCCTCTTATTATGGCTTTTGCCAGGTAAATTATGGGAGCAAGTGTTTTGGTTATCTATTATTTGCATGTATGCATGGGAGCAATAGACCAATACCATGAACCATAATATGACATCAGCATTACAAGTAAATGGATCTTATAATATTTTTGATATAAAGGTTGATAAATTTTGGGTTTTTGAGTTTAGTTTGTCAATTTTCTTGCAGTTCATTGGGAATTTTCAGGAAACCTGGGGTATCAGAACGGGATGGGGTGCTGGTAAGTGGAATGTGACCCACATTATTTGTTTTATTTATTATGTATTTATTTTTTTGTAACGTTGTCTGTAAAAGGAAGAAAACATTAAAAAGTAATGTTGCCCTGTTTTGCAGTTCTATTAGCAGAAGTTGTTGCTGTTATTGCTGCAGGCACTGTGCATCGAGTTTGTATCTCAACATGGTATGCTTCCACCATATATGATACCATCTCAACCCGATTAGCTAATGTTATTGCAACGCTATTATGCTTTTATCTTACTTTCATTATGACTATTATTGGTAGTTTGTTGTTCCTAAGTCGTCAATAAATAACTTTGGAGAACAAACATCCCATATGCAAGAAAAAAGCTGGCTTATCATGAGATTGAGCGAGCCAGGGTTTGAGGACTTTGTGGTTGCCGAAGATGGTCAAGGAAAATTTGGAAAAAAAAAAAAAAAGGCCTTTGCTGTGAGGAAAAGTTTGGAAAGTGAGGTAAAACAAAACATAGTCAGTGTGTGCCATGGTTGGGAATATTTTCTATTCTCCGAAAGAAGAAATGAGCATGTTGGAGGTTTGAGAAAAGATGTTGTGGAGAGCGTTCCAAGTCTGCCTCATTCCATCTTGTGGAGTGTGGAGAAATAATTTGAATAGAAGCTTTGTTTTATTTCCTTAGATTTCACAAACCCCGCCCTTTACCTTGTACCCTTTCATTTCAGACCCACCGAAAACCATGGGCAGCAAAACCAATTTTCTGCAAAAATTGAAAATGAAAGACAAGAAAATTTCAATTAAAAAATATTTCTTGACAATTACTTTTCAAAGGAAATTGGATTTGAGTACAGATTTTTATGAATTTTACAAGAACAAGATTCCTTTTGTTTGTTTGTGTGAAGAACAATATGAAATTTATTTGTCGAATTTATTTGTCGTTTGTTGTTTCTTACTATTTTGTGGTGGCAATGGTGATTGTGGTTGCTATTGTCACTGGACGGCAAATTAGTGGTTGTTGTAGTGTGGTAGTGTTTCTGGTGTCGTCTATTGATGGTAGTCGTTGCCAAAGGTGTTGGTGGTTGTGTAGTAGTGGATCACAATTGTGGTCTGGTAGTGTTGCTAGTGATAGTGGTGGTTGTGTAGGGTTGGCAATGAGGCGAATTTTCACAGATATCGCCTTGAATGGGGCGGATTTGGATTTGGGGAATGAGGGTCTCATTTGTTTTTCCCTTCCCCACTCAACTCCAACTCCACCAAGGGATAGATTGAGAAACCACTTTTTTTTTACAAACACACCAATTGATTGATTAGAATTAAGAAATCAAAATCAGATCCAGACCTTCTCATATCTGCCCTTCATCTCCTTTGTACAACAAAACTAACAGCGAAAGAAGAAAAACAATCTTTCATTCAATTTGATTTCTAAGTCCAAAACATCACTAAGAGAGACAAACAGAGAGTGATTGGCGGGAAAGATCTCAGTAGCCATTCTCCTCTTGTGCATCTCAAACAACTCTTCAAAGAAACCCAATTACAACAACCGTCATCTCAAGCTCCGCTCCTCTTTCCTCTTAAGCTCAACTGACAAACACCACAGCCATGTTGCCTTCGACCCTTTGGTGGTTGTTGTTCTCAGATCTTTTTTACTGAGATTTGAGATTTAATTTGGGTAAAAAACATAGCAAGAGCGGACGGGTCAGGTCAGATATTCGCTACCCGTTTAACCTTCCACGATTAATCGGGCGGGGTAAATATCCACCAATCCGTGCGAGCGGGGATGGGTTTTTCTTAAACGGTCATTCAAGCGGATTCAAAGATACGCGATCTCTGGCTGAGCGGGGACGGATTTGCCCAAATCCGCCCTGTTGCTATCCCTAGTTGTGTTGAGAATCGTGTGGGTGGTAAAGTCGCGCTGGTGCTGGTGGTCAAACATTGCATTTGTGAATTTTGAAAGAAAACGCCAATTTGGCAGTTCTAGGAAATTCTTTAAACTCGGTTCATATACTTTTCAAGATATTTTACAAGTACACTACTCTCCTATATCCTAGAGGTCGTAATCTTCTAATATGCTCCATAATGCTACAGAATCTCCTTAAATTAATATCTCCCATCCCAATGGTTGTCAGGCTATTAGATGTTCCTTGGAGATTTCTAGCTTCTCCTTTGCAATGAGTGGGGAATGAGGGTCTCATTTATTTTTCCCTGCACATTAAGGTTTAGTTTAGTTAGTTCTTATTGAAGTGTAATCCTCATTACAAACTCAAAACTGAAATTACAATTTTATATTTGCGTTCTTTTGTTCTCTCTCTCATTCCTCCAAAATCTCCTTGGAGGTTTCTTTTTTTTTTAGGCAAACACACCGAGATATTGATGAAAAAAGGTGAGTGAGATGCTAACATTACAGAAAAGGGGTTTCCTTCATTACTCGAATAAACCATAATAGATTACTCAAATAAACTATAATAGATCTAATTAGAGATAAAGTCGCTCCTTTATAATCTTGTGTGTTTGATGTGTTCTTGTTCTTGTCTGAAGATGCAAGTCTACGTGTGGAATAAAACCCAGAACCTGTAAAAGAATGTAAAGGAGTTCTTTCTTTAAAATGTTATCTAGCAATAACGTAGTTGTCTTTGCTAGTAGTTCTGGAATACTGTTGTGTTTCTCATATTTTTTCAACTGTATAATTGATTGTATAAATTTATTAAAATAGAGCAAACCAATATAGGATACTCTCATCAAACTGTATATTCCATGTTACTAAACAGCTATTTTCAAAGTTTGAATGCTTCCTCTTTAAGTTATTTTTGACATTTGTACTTGAATTTTTCTTTGCAACTCCTATGTGTGGTTTTCGTAATCATTTATCCTTGTCCTCCTTTGCAGCTTTCTCTTTTCAGCAGCGCTGCTATATGAAACGAATAAACTCTCAGGGATGATGCTTGCCAAGAACGAGTCTAAAACAAAAAGGCATTGAACATTTGAGTGACGAGGGAATATCTTATAGTCTTCGAGGGAACAAGTTTTATAATGTTGACTGTTTGAAGAAGAGATCATTGAAATTGTAAACTTTTTCACTTCATAAAATTTATTGCCTGCATGCTGGAGGCGTAGGATAATTTAAAGGGTTTGTTGATTAGTATGCTACCTTTTGAACTATTTGGAAAGGGTTACCGAAGCTTTTAGTTACTAATTGATAGTATCATAATGGAGTGATTTTCACCTTATGTCAGCAAGTCTTCTCAATGACAATTGAGATCCTGTCAAGCTGAATATGATAAAATAGAGAAAATTTTGGAAGTCATTGACTTTTAACTTGCTCCTGAGTTTCGAGTTTCTGAAAAGTGGCAGGAATGAGAATGAGCTGCATTCCTTGCAGCGCGTGTAGAGGTCATTGTGACAAGTAGGGATGGCAACGGGGCGGATTTGGACAAATCCATCCCCGCCCCGCTGGAGATCACGGATATCCAAATCTGCCCCGAATATTCGTTTACCATATTTTGTAAAAACCATCCCCGAACCAGACGGATTGGTGGATATCCGCCCCGCCCAAAATACCCGGAGAAAAAAAAAAAAAAAACAGATTCTCATATAATCAAAAAAAAAAAAAAATTATAATATATCGAATCACACCACCATTGCGCAAAAAAACAGATTATAACAGATTTTGTGAGATCATACAAAAATTTCAGAAATTACAAACCATACAAAAATTAACAAAAAAATAAAAAAATTACAACAAATTCAAAAAAAAATTTACAACAAATTCAAAAAATTTGATCTCTGAAATCAGATCTTGATCATATTCGATCTCGGTCTCAGATCTGATCTTGATCTAGATCCAGATCTCTGATGGGGGAGAGGAAGATCCAGATCTCTAATGGGGGAGAGGAAGAAACGCTTGTCTTTCGATCTCCAAGACTCCAAGCTTCAAATAGAGATCTCTCTGCGAGGGAGGTAGATCTCTCACGGTGTGAGGGAGCAGGGAGGCAGATCGCGGCGTGAGGGGAGAAGGGAGGATCTCGCGGTGCGAGGGAGCAGGGAGAGGGATCGCGGCGTAAGGGAGGGCGAGGTGGTGTGCGGTGTGAGGGAGGGCGACTGGGCGAGGTGGTGTGCGGTGTGAGGGAGGGAGGGAGATCGCTCTGTGAGAGGGAGTGCTCGGTGAGGGACTGAGGGAGCGATTGGTGTGGAGTGATTGTAATTGTGAAAAAACGAGTTAATCCCTTTATATAGATGAAGGGTACTTTTGTAAATTTGTTGGTTAAACGGATATCCGCAGGGCTTGCAGGGCGGATATGGCTAAAACCGTATCCGCCCCGAATAGTAAACGGATATTTTTTGGATACCCAAAACCACCCGAAAACTCATTCAGCCATATCCAAATCCGCCCCATACGGATTGGGTGAGGCGGATATCCGTAAAAATCCGCCCCACTGCCAACCCTAGTGACAAGGAGCCCCATATTTGGTGAGTTCTCTACCCACATTATGCAAAAAAGTTAAAGCTTTTACCTTTCTTTTAAAAACATTGTTATATTTATTATGAGTTTGTCAGTCAGCTAGGCTTTAAAGCCATTTTTTTGCTAGGCTTAGGCCTTTTTTTATACTTTTACTCATTCTCTTTAAAACACGAGCACAAACATTATCTATTGAAGGAGTAGAAATGTAAAAAGTCCAAAACTAGCCAAAAAGTGACCATAAAACCTGACTGCCTAGAATTGGGGATTTATTACCCTTACTTCTATTACTATTGATTTTGCCAATAACAATTAACATATCAAATTTCTTCTCAATAATACAAAATTAGGTGTATTCCCTCTAATTGGGTTAAGATGCCAACTTGAGATTGTAACGCACTTTGTGCGTAAAAATGAACAACCATTATTTCAGTCCTAATAAATAAATTGGCACCCCTTTTGAGGAACATGCATCTTGAGGCAAGATTTGTGGGAAAACTTGTCTAAAAAGTCCACCCTTTCAACCCAACACCGCCTTTTTTATGTCAAAAACGAGCCCTTCTAGGGAGCAAGGGAACGCGCGAGGGAAATCCCCCTCGAGATGAGCAATGGTTCACATTTCGAGGGGGATGGGTGGTTGCACCCATCCCTCACTCCCTTTCCCTCGCGCGTTCCCTCGCCCCCTAGAATTAACCGTCAAAAACTTCACCCTATCAACTCCCTTCGCATCTCGAGGGGGATGGGCGGTTACATCCATCCCTCGCGCGTTCCCTCGCCCCCTAGAATTAACCGTAAAAAACTTCACCCTATCAACTCCCCTCCAACCTCTCTGAACCACCCCTACCAAATTACCACCCTCGCCTCGTATTGCCTACATTTCTAATTCAATTAACTGTCAAGTGTCATACTATTGAAATTGTAGAATTCGTAAAAGGGATAGATAGTTCAATAGCTTTGTGAAAAGGATAGTCAAAATAAATTTCTGATTGGAGCACAATGTTAACAAGAAAGCCTAGAAAGGGGAAAGACCACACCATGTACAACAAGAAGTTTTGTTAATTGCTCATCATATAGTTGCTTATCTAGAATACAAACAACTCAATGTTTAGCAAGATTTGACTCTGTTAAAAGTAGAGGCACCAAAGGCACAACATAATAATTTGCAGTCATCATGATCTGACCTCCCATTAATATTATTGCTCGAGTCTAATTGTAGTTAGGGTTGGGCATCCCATCTCGTGATTTCGATCTCATCTTGTTCTGTCCCGATTTTTTCGAGTTCTATTGGAATTGATCAATCCCATCCCGATTTAGAGCGGGATGGGATTGAGATGGAGATTTTCAATCCCGCCCATCCCGTCCCGTCCCAAACTATTTTTTTTAATATTTAATATGAAATATGTAGTATGAAACTATTTGTTGATATGATTTTTATTTGTTGTTTTATTTATTGACATAGTTATTTTATTCTCACAAGCTTCCATGTGACTCACCTAAATAATGAATCTAACTGAAATCCTCTCCCTTCTTTTTTTCCTCTTCCTAACTCTTGACAACAACAATATGTGCTCATCGTAGTTTTTAAATAACAAATCCATTGATCATTTTCGTTACCAATGTACCAAAAAAATGACTATCTTCAATAGTGGTTTTTTAAAAAACGGAATAAAAGCTAATGAAATGGGAAAATAATAATCAATGACTTAAAGTTATATAGATGTTCTTAGAATTGTATGTTTGATAAATCCAAAATTTTCAATCTTGCATGTTAAATTTTCAATTCAAAATTTAGTACATGCACGGGACATGGTCGGGATGAGGTCTATTCCGTCTCGTCCCGTCCCGATCCCGAACAAACGGGATGAGATAGGGATGAAGTCCATCTCGTCTCATCCCGTCCCATGCCCACCCCTAATGGCAGTCATCATGGATCCTAATGGAGGCCTTAATCACCTAAAAGAAAGCGAGGCAATTAGACGAGCCCGTCTAATTCACATTATTGGAAGATGGGGATATGAAATTGCATTAGAGATAAAAGAGGGGAGAGTGGCCTTTTCACCTTGTTAGTCATACTTATCGTTTACCGATAAATGAAATGCAACGACTACTCCACACCACCAAAAGTGCTTTCTCACACCATTTTACTCTCTCACACCACCTACTTTCTTTCCCACACCACCTATATAACAAAAAACCAACATTTCCCCCTCCTCATTCAAATCGAAATGCGATTCCTCCCTCCCCTATTTGAATCTCTTCTCTCTCACACATTCAAATCTCATGCAAATCTCTCCCCACATTCAAATCTCTTGCAAATTTCTTCCCTCTCCCTAAAAAATTCTTCCCTCTCCGTCAAAATCGAAACCCTTAAAAATCAAACACCAAATTGCAACTTCCCCAAAAAATTTCAGAAAAACAAAGTAATCTCATGAAAACTTCAGAAAAAATTTCAATCTCAAAAACAAAGTAAACTTCAGAAAAAATTTCAGAAATCACAAAAAAAACTATTGTTCACCTGAGATAGTGCAAGGTTTTTGCAAAACCTCGCATTGATCTGGGCCAACAGTAAAAACATTTGTTGAAATTATTTGTTCGCCCAGAACAATGGGAGTTTTTGTAAAAACCGAGCATTGATCTGGGCGAACAGTAAAAAATTTCACCTGGCAAAAACTCACATTGTTCTTGGCGAACAGGAAATTTCAGCATATTTTTTCGGACAGATTTGCCGGACTTTAGTAAAATGACCATAACTTGCTCATTTCAAAGCAATTTCAAGTTATTCAAGTTGTGTTTATTAAATAACTCAGAGTACTACAACTTTTATGTTTTTATCAACTAGGGAGTCGATCGCGATCGAGCACATAAGTTGGCCGAAAATCAGGGATACAATCCCGTTTTCATTGCAAGATAGATTTGTGCGACTTCAGTAAAATGATCATAACTTGCTCATTTCAAATATTTTCAAGTGATTCAAGTTGTGTTTATTAGATAACTTAGAGTACTACAATTTTTGTGTTTGATCAACTTGAGAATCGGTATCAATTGAGCACATAAGTTGGCCAAAAGTCAGGGACACTGTCCCGTTTTCATTGTAAGACAAATTTGTGCGACTTTAGTAAAATGACCATAACTTGCTCATTTCGAAACATTTTCAAGTGATTCAAGTTATGTTTATTAGATAACTCGGAGCACTACAATTTTCGTTTTGATGAGCTTGAGAATCAATCTTGATTAAACATATAAGTTGGCCAAAAGTCAGGGACACTATCCCGTTTTCATAGCGAGATAGATTTGCGCGACTTTAGTAAAATGACCAAAACTTGCTCATTTCAAAACATTTTCAAGTAATTCAAGTTGTGTTTATTAGATAACTCAGAGTACTACAATTTTTGTGTTTTGATGAGCTTGAGAATCGGTTTCAATTGAGGGTTTAAATTGGTCGAAAGTTACCCTATTTTGCATTTTTTTTTTCATTTTGAGTTTGGGTTTCTCTGTTTGGATATGCATATTTATTGGTGGTGTGAGTACGTAAGGAAAAAAAAAACTCAATGGTGGTGTGAGAAAGCACTTTTGGTTGTGTAAAGTAGTCGTTGCCTAAATGAAATTGGTATTTAAACCAAAGATGTGCATTTGGCTTGAAATAGATGTAGTATAATTGGTTCGCGTAAATGAAATTGGTATTTAAACCAAAGATGTGCATTTGGCTTGAAATAGATGTAGTATAATTGGTTCAATGAATATTTTGGTAGCAATAAGCTTATGTTCTATGTATTATTATAAAGAAATATTGACTTTATTGTAGGTGTAAGCTACATACCTTCTAGGTTCTCCAAGATACTTGAAAATACTACTATTTGAGAAAAAAAAATTTGTCTTGTTATGTAGATTGAGCAAAGTACGTGACCACATATACAACATTTTATTTGAGTCTACCAAGATAAAATTTTGCACCCACTCATAGACACTAGAAAAGAGTCACACATTTCAAGATTTTCAAGATTTATGCGTTTGCTTTATTCATGTAATTAGCTATGCAAATTTAGGTTATTTTTCAGACCTCATAAGGGTCATTCGTAGACAAATGATATATTTATGGATTGCAATGCAACTATTTCTTGGTGACTACCTCCTCAAATCATTGCATTGGACGAAACAGACCGAGTGTGTTTGGCACAAATCATTATTCAAACATATAGAAACATTTGTCAATTAGCTTTAGTTGCTAATTAACTCAACTAGCTAAAATGAAGACTTGCTCAAGGCTTTATCTAACGAGAAGATGAGTTGAGAATATAGTCACTTCCAAATGTTATACCAGTTAATGTAATACTATCAGTTGCTAATATATGTTTAAATATTCTGCGAGTGTTGGGTTATTATTTTCGATTTGGTTTTCAAAAATCCACTTAGAAGAATAAAAAAGCCAAAGGACACGTGTCATGGGCTCATGGCATAGAAAATTGATGAACACTAAGCACAAGTGATCAAATTTGATTTTAGAAACACTTCGAGTCCTTGACCCATGACAATTATGGTTTAGGTTAGATTGGCTTCGGGTTAGAAAATGAGAATTAGAATGCTAAACTTGAGAACTTCTAACTACATCCACACTTTCTTCTTCTCACCACCACTTCCACTACCACAACCAAATTGTACATTTTTCCTCACCACCACAGCTTACTTGGAAGAACTATTTTGAAACGGTGAGAGAAGAGTTTCCATCTACATCTTGCTCCTCGGCATATCCCTCTTATCTTCTCTAACCTAACTCCCTCTGCGCCTTCAAGTCTTCATCCATCCAAACCCTCATATTCAAGTTCAGGTTTCACTCAAGAGATTCGCAACGATGTCTTCAAGTTCAAGTTTTTCACTCAAGAGATTCACAACTACTTCGTCTTCAAGTTTGGTTACCTTCGATTCAATTGATAATCACATAATTATAATATTATTACCTCTTATTATATTTTTGTTAATCCTCATTTTTATCTTATTTTAGATTAATTATTTAATTTTTGTGTTTTTGTAGAATGTGGAGCTTAACGAAGAAATAAGAGAAAAATGCAATGTACAATCCCAGATGGTGACTTCAGAGAAAGTGGAGGTGAAAATAGCCTAAGCCTATAACCTAAACTCAAAACCAAACCCAAAATCAAACCCAAAACCTAACCCATAAACCCAAACCCAATGCCAAGCCCAATCCAACCCAAAGAATATTCTCCCCATTATCCCATTTCTAGATTTGATTCACTCCTTGAATCATCCATTTATCTCATCTCTATTCATTTTGTTCATTCTCTATAAATACAAGATAAATGGATAAGAAAATGGAGGAGGAGAAGGGAATCAAGCCTCAATAGCCAAAATCAAACCGTCTTCCTTCACAAAGTGATTTTCATCGCACCCATCTCATCATCATCCATCTCTCACTCCCTCTCTGTCCAGATCACTCCGCCATCACCGCCACCAGAGCCACCACCGTCACCCGAGCACCACCACCACCACGAAACAGGGTTGTCACGCCCCTGTTTCACGTCAAATCTTCACCTCGCCACCGAGCACCACCTTCATCCACCATCCGTCCCTCCGCCACCGTCCCTGTTAACGCCATAACCACCTCCGAAAAGCACGCAGCAGCCAGCATCGAGCAGCAGCCAGCACCGAGCTCTCTCTCGGTCTATCTTCGTATACCGGCCGCCACCCAACGCCGGTCAGCTCCGGACGCACACCCGCACGCCCAAGCAGGCCCTGAACATCACCGGATCCTCCGGTGTCTCTCCTGCAACAACGCTCCTGCGCGCTTCCCGCCTCTCCCTGTTCAAATCGAAAGAGAAAGATTGGGGTGCTATTTGCACCCCATCTTTTAACTGTGTACCACCACTGTTTAAAGAATATGAGCATTATTGGCACCCCCAATTTCTCTCTGAGCAGCCACAGTACACTTGCAACAATTTCTTGGGATTCGCGTCCGTACAGAGATGAATTCCACCTCCATTGATGCTGTTGGAACCTGCTGATCTGCTGAGTACCACCACACCGAGGCGGCGACAAACCAAAAGGGTTTTATAATTTATTTTAATTTATTTTACTAACTTAAATGTTTAATTGATAAACAATTTATTTATGAAAATTGATAATTTGCTTTCACCTTTCATGTTCGATTAAAAATTGATATGTTTGGTAGTTAGATTCACATTTTATCAATATTCAAAGCATGTGCTAAAAATTATTAAGCTTGAACTTTGATTAAGTGTGCCCTAAAAAGTCACTTAATGCTTGGTAAGAGTTTATTTGCTTGAAATAAATTGTTAATGTTTGACAGAAACTTGATATGATTGGAATTGGATTTTAATGATCACATCTTTGGTGTAAACAAGGGATCCTCATCCCTAAAGCTTCTCGTTTATAATTTCAGTAATTTAGATTTAAATATATTTGCTAATTCATTGGAGAGTCTAAACCTCACAAAACCCATCTCATCCATCATTTCCTTTTATTTTATTTTTCTTATTTTTAGTTTAGTTTTAAAAATACTGTAACCCCATTTCCTCCAAATTAGTTTAATTAAATTATTAAATTCAATTTAATCCACCTCGTGGGATCGACCCGTACTTGCCGTTGTCTACCAGTTAGACACAATGCACTTGCGGTTATTACAAGTGGGTCAAATCAACCTATTTATTTAGGTCAGTTAAGCCCGCAACAACAATCTCGTTAATAAAGTCAATTTCCAAGAAGTATTCATCTCTCATTCAAGCAATACTTTCACATAGCCTACAACTCTACCTCATAATTCACATGCAAAGCATGCTTTTCTTCTTGGCTTCTAACTATTTTGCAGATTTTCACTTGGAGAACAGTTTTTGCAATCCCATCTCTAAGCCTTACATAAACCGAAACCATTTTTAAGCTTTCAATAAACATATATAAAACCAATGCAATGAGACACAAAGTGTAAATTGAATCCATTTACAAGGATCTTAACCTATCGCCAATGGTGTTATGGTCGAGTGGTTAGGGCTGTGTGAGTTTATCCCCCACATCCTAGGTTCGAGACCCGCCGACGGCATGGTTACTTTCTTATGGTGTTGACCTGTAGGTCGCACCTTGTTGATAAGTTATGAGATCCTATAAAAACCCAGCTCACTTTCCAAAAAAAAAAAATTTATCAGTTAGGATAAGTGCTTTGGGTTAAGCTGCGACAACGTTAAAAGTTTTGTTGATACACATTGTAGGGAACTTGCAAGATGGCCAAGCATAACCTTCACAGTTCCCACGAGAGATAGCAACAAGGCAGAGACCTGAGTACCTAACTCGGGTATTAAATTTAAACCTACCCCCAATTTCCTGCAGGGTGGGTACCCCACAGAGATCCTAACTGGCATTCTTAGTTCCCACCAACCACCACCATTGCTTATAACACAAGAATGAATAAATTTTTCCTAATTGAGGAAGATTTTGATTTTCTTCAACTCATTACATAAATCTAGAAGAAAAATAGATGTAACAGAACAACAAATCATAATGCTCTTGAAATGCAATCACAATTTGATGATCTGCCAAACTGTTAACAATTCTTTATCTGGACGATTTGCCTGCAACTGTAGCACTTAAACAAAAAGTTGATAATCTTTTTCAAGACCATTCTTGGGAAGAAAAAAAATTATCCATGGTAATGGTTAATTAAAACTAAAACATGAATGATATACAGCCAAACTTCATCCCATGTGCTTTAGTCAAACTAATTAATGAGATGAAACCCCTGACCACGAACAATAACAAGGCAAAGGAAAAATAGAAAGATAGTTTGTTGCACATTATGAAACTAATTTGATCGAACCTTTCTTTCTAATATCGAAATGTGTTAGATTTATTGTCTATAAATACCTTCTCAATAAGAACAACTTTTTGTTGTAGAAGCCTAAGTTAATTTGTCAAGCATCTAGTCGAAACTAATAACGCTACTGTATTGTTAGAAAAGATGTATTATGTGTTTTTTTTGGCATAATGTTATAGTGTAGGAAACTAAATAATCTATCGCACAACCGAAACAAATTCAAAACCAATAAACAATTTAGTCCATATAGACAATTCAAAACCCCACCCAAAATAAAAGGGATCAAAGTGAGTATTGATGCCATAAGAGAAGTACCAGCAATTATCTCCTTCGCATTAAAGGAACCAGATGAAAATAATCTATTAAAGTCAACCAACGTTGGTTTTCGACTGATGCTAATGTTCTCAGTGTTTTAAGTTTTAACCAATAACTTGTTAAGAAATTCAGATAAAAAGTACTTTGAGGAATATGTATGATAAAAAAAATATGGTAGAACAATCTTCGGTAATGTTTGTTTTGATTAAAAAGTAAAGAGTAAACCTCTTACTGGAGTTAGAAGTCATAAGTTTTTAGTAAGCACTTTCCTTTTGCTTACTGAGTCAAAAGCATCTAATTAAAAGCAAGTCGGAAGCAAAACGGTTTGAATATTAGTCAAAGTTTTGATTAGAAGTCTGGCTTCTAATTAGAAAAAAAAAAAAACAAACAAACGCCACCCGACTTTTCCTCTTTATTGTACTAGTATTTTGAGTTTGCCCTTCAGGAAGAAATAAAAGTAACATACCTTTCTAATCCCAGCCGTTGCTACTTGGTAAAAAAAAATGGAAAATGACTTATAAAGCCTACTTTTTATAATTATAGACCACATCACACTCTAACAATTGAAAATGTCTCAAAAGACCTCTTTTTTATAATTAAAGAATCTTAAAAGCCACAAACCCAATCCATGATTTAAAAAGACATTTTTACCCTTTAACTTAAGCGAGCAATTTTCAAATTTATTCACATTCTTAAAACCAATCATAAGTTTACTTACAGGTTTTTGTTTTGTACTTCTAGATTGCCCAGAAAGAATCGACCAGTTGTGTTTTAGGGACATGAAACAACTTTGAAAAAGTATCAAATTGCGAATTTCGATTGTTTCAATGTAAGTAAAATTTGAATACATAATTAACAATACCAAGTCAATATGTCTAAGAATACGAGTATATTTGTCTTTTTACATATCTTTTAGCCATAGATTAGGTTTGTGCCCTTTAATAGTCTTGAATTATAAAAAGTAGGCCTTTTGATGCGTTTTCAATTGTTAAGGTCTCATGTTGTCTACAATTACAAAAATTAGGCCTTATAAGTCATTTTCCCTAAAATAATTGGACAAGGTGCAACTTTATACCACTGAGAGATGAAAAATGTCAAAATTTAAGATTAACATGGGAATCCATTCAAGAGATAAATGGAAATACTAACTAAACGCTCCTAGGAATCAGAAAAGTGACATCATCGGGGACTTTTAAGACTTGACCTTGAATTGCTATCGGGTACTCAGTAATTTAAGATACCAACATAGGCCTTTTAAGGCTTGACCTGGAATTGCTATTGGATTCTCAGTAGTTAACCATACCATTCTATTCCCACTCATATTTGGTACGAAGTGCAACCTCTGTATTATGTTGGGACAAATACCAATAAAACAATACCAAGGAAATAATCTAAAGCAATAAAAAACGAAACACCAAGATTTATGTGAAAAACCCTTCAATGTGAAGGGAAAAAACCACAGAGAATATCCGAGAGAATCCACTAATCAAATAAGAAGAAGTACAATAACTTCTCAAGTTTTTTGCCCAAAGCTTGAGTAATACAAGGAGTAAATAACATGGGTTATCTCACAGCAAATTAACCCAAAAGCTCCTTCAACCTCTTCTACCGAATCAATCGACAAAACTAAGTCGATATCGCAGTCACGCGTCACACTTTGTCGAACAAAATCGCGCCCAAAAAATCAGACATAAAGTCACCGTCCACACGCACACAGCCGCACCAAACACCAAAGAGAATAGTATGTTCTTTGTTGCTTATTCACGCAGCAGCTTCTCTGGAAGCACTATATATAAAACTTTGTTTTATACACCTATTTATACTTGTTTGCAGCCGCCCAACACCACTTCAAATAGAACTTTGTTTCCATTTAATTAACCAGCTGCCAACTCATTCCTTATTCAAAACAAAAACTCTGTTTTTGTTTCTTATTGAAAACATTTTTCCTTATTCAACCAAATTTGAAATTATGTTTGATTAATTACCAAAGTTGGATCCACCCTAATGGGTTGGACCTCAACAAATCTCCCCCTCCAGACCATTAGGGAAGAATCATCGCCTAATCATATAAGGCCATTCCAATGAGTTTTTTTACAGAACTCATGTTTTCCTTTTGGAACTACTTTTGTCATCATGTCGGAAGGATTTTCACTAGTATGAATCTTTGCAACCTGGAAACAATTTTTATCAAGCACATCACGTATCCTAGGGGTGGGCAAAAACCGATTTAAATTCGGTTAACCGACCGAACCGATTTTCAAATTCGGTTCGGTAACCGAACCGAAATATGAGTAGAAAGAAAATAATTTAAACCGAACCGAACCGATTATAAACGGTTCAAAATCGGTTTACGATTTTGAACCGACCGATTTATAACCGAACCGACCGATTAATTAAATATATATAAATAACTAAATAAAAAGTAGGTGTCAATACTTGATTAGTGCAACAAATGCATTGCAATACACCCTGTTGCACTAAATCACCTCATTCTCTCAAAGTTTTCAATTTTGGGCTAAAAATTGAGTCTATAAAAAAATTGGACCTGTAAAAAAATTGGACATGTTTTAATGAAAGTCTTTCAAATGCTTGAGCCTGAAATTTCGGTCCAACCGAACCGAACCGATCCGAAATTCGGTTCAACCGAATTCATCGGTTTACAAATACAAAATTCGGTTTCGGTTTGGGTTTTGGGCAAACCGAATTAAATCGGTTCGAAATCGGTTTGGGCTCAAAACCGAACCGAACCGACATTGCCCACCCCTAACGTATCCAGTGGTAACGTGTATCAATATGTTTGGTAAGTCCATGGTATGTGGCATTCTTACTCAACTCAATAGCACTCTGACTATCACAATGCACCACATACTTATTCTGATTCACACCCAGCTCCTTGAGCAATCTTTTCAACCATAACATTTCCTTCCCTGCTTCATTAATGACAATATACTCGGCTTTAGTAGTTGACAAAGCAACACACTTTTGCAATCTAGACTGCCAAGCTACAGCTCCCCCTGCAAAAGTGAAAACATAACCTGAAATCAACCTCTTCTTGTCTAAATCACCTGCAAAATCTGCATCTGTGTACCCTTCCAACACAGCTCCTGAATTACCAAAGCTTAAACAAAGCTTTGAAATACATTTCAAATATCTCATAATCTATTTAACTGCGGCCCAATGTTTTTTCCTGGATTTTCTGAATACCTACGCACAACACCGACTGCTTGAGCAATATCTGGTCTTGTACAAACCATAGCATATATCAAATACCCTACAGCAGAAGAGTATGGAATACCTGACATATGCTTCTTTTATTCATCAGTACGAGGAGATAACTTGGCACTTAACTTGAAGTGATTAGCAAGTGGAGTACTCACGGGCTTAACATCATTCATGTTGAACCTTTCAAGTACTTTTTCAACATACTTTTCTGGTGACAACCACAACTTCTTAGTTTTTCTGTCACGTGTAATCTTCATCCCTAGGATGTGTTGAGCTGGCCCCAAGTCTTTCATATCAAAAGAGCTAAACAATTTTTTTTCAACCTGCCAATCATATCAACATCTTTTCCAACAATTAGCATATCATCAACATAAATCAAGAGAATAATGAAGCTATCAGGCGAAAAATATCTGACATAAACACAATGGTCTAGAAGTGTTCTCTTGTAGCCATGTCCTACCATAAAGAAGTCAAACTTCTTATACCACTGTCTCGGAGCCTGTTTCAATCCATAAAGGTTTTTCTTCAATCTGCAAACCATATGTTATTTCTCTTTCACTTCAAAACTCTCTGGTTGTGCCATGTAAATTTCTTCATGCAAATCCCCATGAAGAAATACAGTTTTAACATCTAACTGCTCAATCTCAAGATCCAGGCTAGCTGCAAGACTTAACACCACTCTAATGGATGTCATCTTCACCATGGGTGAGAATATCTCATCAAAATCTATCATCTTCTTTTTCGCAATGCCTTTTACCACTAACCGAGCTTTGTGCTTCACACTTTTTCCATCACCATCCTTTTTCAATTTGTACACCCATTTGTTCTTCAAAGGTTTTCTACCTTTTGGAATCTCAACTAAATCATAAGTACCATTCTTATGCAAGGAACTCGTCTCTTCTTGCATAGCTTTCATCCAGCTATTTTTATTTTTATGATCTAGTACTTTTTGAAAATTTTCTGGTTCACCTTCTTCTATAAGGAAAACATACTCATCATTGGGATACCTCTTTGAAGGTTGGCACTCTCTAGTATACCTTCTTAATTGAGGCTCTATTATTTCTTGCTGAAGGGGTTGCTCTTCATGCGCAGTCTCATCTGTTTCTACATGATCATCATTAACAACTTCATTTTCTGGCATATGGTCACCAACTATATCATCTGGCATCTCCCCCCCATTTTCAACATGCGACAAAGGAGGAGGAAGTGGTGTAAGATCTGCTACCTCATTATTTATCTGCTTGGGCTTTTCAATTTTCTCAAAATCTGCAATGGTATGATCTTCATAAAATACCACATCTCTGCTTCTAATAATTTTCTTATTCTCAAGATCCCATAATCTATAGCCAAACTGCTCATCTCCATAACTAATGAAAATACATGGAGATGCCTTCTCATCAAGCTTTAATCTATTTTCCTTCGGTACATGAACAAATGCTTTACAGCCAAATACCTTCAGATGAGAGTATGAACTATCTTTCTCTCTCCACACTTTTTTTGGAATGTCACCATCTAAAAGAAATGAAGGAGACATGTTGATGAGATAACAAGTTGTACTAGCAGCTTCAAACCAGAACTCTTTTGGCAATTTAGCCATGCAAAACATGCATCTCACCTTTTCTACAATAGTCTGGTTCATTCTTTCTGCTACCCCATTATGTTGTGGAGGACCAAGAACTGTCTTTTCATGTCATTTACCAAGCTTACTACAATAAGCTTTAAATTCTTTTGATGTGTACTCGCCACCATTATCACTGCGGAGACACTTCAAAACTCTATTTGTTTCTCTTTCAACCTTGGCATAAAACTGTTGGAATACTGAAAAACCTGGTCCTTAGATCTGAGAAAATATATCCACACATTTCCTGATGCATCATCAATAAATGTCAAGAAATATCTACTACCACCAAGAGAATCTACTTCAATGGGACCACAAACATCAGTGTAAACCAAATCTAACAAGCCATATTTTCTTTTTGATGATCTACGAAATGCAACTCTATGATGTTTATCAAATAAACAATAATCACAGGGGTTAAGAGGAGTACCTTTCAAGGAGGAAATTAATTTCTTCTTTTCTAAGAGTTGCATACCTTTTTCACTCATGTGTGCAAGTCGCCTATGCCACAAGTTTGTAGAAGAACCATTTTCAGCTGCATTCAAACCAATCTTACACAATTTCACCTGAGTCTTGTATAGTGTGCAACACACCTTACCCTTTGCCACAACAAGTGAACATTTGGAAAGCTTCCATGCACCATTACCAAAATAATTAATATACCATTGTTTATCCAAAACAAGTCTAGAAATCAGGTTCAGACGAATATCAGGAATATGACGTACATATTTCAAAGTCAACGTGCACCCCGTATTAGTCTGGACACACACATCACCTATTCCCACTATTTTAGAGTTGCTAGTGTTTCCCATCTTCACACTGCCAAAATCTCTTGCTCTATGAGTAGTGAAATAGTCTTTCCTTGGGGTTGCATGATAAGATGCATCAATGTCAATAATTCATTCGCTTCCTTCATTTGCAACATACAAACATTCACCTTCGCCATACAAAAGAGTCACGGGTTCATCAGTAACAATAGCTGTAGCTTCTTTACTATCACCATTCTTCACTTTTCCTTATTTCAAATCTCTTTTGTAACTATAACATTGTTTTCTGAAATGGCCTGGTTTACCACAATAATGACACTTAAAACTTCTTTCTCTTGACTTTGATCTCCCTTTTGACTTATCACGGTTCTTATCATAACCATGATATTTCTTATATTTTTCTCTCCCCCTGTTTTCAGTCACAAGTGCTTGGGAATGATCAGTACCGACAGACTTCCTTCTAGTCTCTTCATTAAATAAACTACCGGTAACCAACATCACGGTAAGTTGTCCATTCGGTGCCGAATTACTAACCGACACCACTAATGTTTCCCAACTATCTGGTAATGAGCTAAGAAGTAATAGTGTTTGCATTTCATCATCTAACACTATCTTCATGTTGGACAATTGATTCACCACACTTTGCACCTCATTCAAGTGCTCAGCAATAGAACTACCTTCATTGAATTTCAAGTTCACTAACTTCCTGATCAAGAAGACCTTGTTTGCAGCGGTTTTCCTTTCATATAAATTCTGGAGTTTTGTCCAAAGAGCATGTGCAGACGTCTCAACTGACACATGATGAAATACTGAATCATCTAACCATTGCTTGATGTGACCAATAGCCTTTCTGTTTAATTTCTTCCACTCTTTTTCTGACATATCCTTGGGTTTAGCTGCATCTCCCTCAATTGGAGGGTACAAATCCTTACAGTATAATATGTCTTCCATCTTGGCTTTCCAAATAACATAGTTTGAGCCATTATGGCTAATCATCCTTGTATTGTTGTTATTCTCCATGTTAACTCTCTTAATTGACAATCTCCCAACAATTGCTCTGATACCACTTGGTTGAGACAAATACCAATAAAACAATACCAAGAAAATAATCCAAAGCAATAATAAATGAGACACCAAGATTTATGTGGAAAACCCTTCAATGTGAAGGGAAAAGTCACAGGGCAAATCCGAGAGAATCCACTAATAAAATATAGAAGTACAATAACTTCTCAAGCTTTTTGCCCAAAGTTTGAGTAATACAAGGAGTAAATAACATGGGTTATCTCACAGCAAATTAACCTAAAAGCTCCTTCAACTTCTTCTACCAAATCAATCGACAAAACTAAGTCGATATCACAGCCACGCGTCACATTTTGTCGAACAAAATCGCGCCCAAAGAATCAGATACAAAGTCACCGTCCACGCGCACACAGCCACACCAAACACCAAAGAGAATACTATGTTCTCTGTTGCTTATTCACGCAGCAGCTTCTCTGAAAACACTATATATAAAACTCTGTTTTATGCGCCTATTTATACTTGTTTGCAGCTGCCCAACACCGCCTCAAATAGAACTTTGTTTCTATTTAATTAACCAGCTGCCAACTCATTCCTTATTTAAAACAAAAACTTTGTTTTTGTTTTTTATTGAAAACATTTTTTCTTATTCAACTAAACTTGAAATTATGTCTGATTAATTACCAAAGTTGGATCCACCCTAATGGGCTGAACCTCAACATATTATTGAGTGATAAAAAGTATCACAAATCCAAGATTAAAACGAGAATCCATTCAAGAGACATCAATGGTTGGTGCTATCACGACAGAACACCTTATCTAAAAGATTGTGATAGATGGAGAAGCCAAACACTCAGAATCAGAAAACTGACCTTGGATTGTGGTACAACACCCACTCTAAAGGCTTGACACTGAATTGCTATTGGATTCTCAATAATTTAATATCCCAACAAAACAGAGATAGGAACATTCTGATATCATGTTCTTGTTTACGGTTCAAATCTCCAGCATCAATTGGAAAGAAGAACATCAACTCATAATTATATCCCCATAGCTTGATTAGGATTTTGGTTATCAAAATTTTCCTTTTTCATTTCTTTTTTTCCAAGAGCTGACTTCAAGCTTTTTCCCAAATTCTCTTTATCTTTTCTCCTTTTGGTTTTTGTGCTACCACACATCGACCAACAGCTGACTTTTTTATTTTTACTTTTCTTCTTCTATTTAAGTTATTTCACATCAGTCACTTCCCATGTAGGAGATAATAACTTCACCTTTGTTACAATACCACAAATTCCATAAATTGAGAGATTGCTCACAACCAAATCCTTTATAGATTGAATCAAATGAGGAAGATTCAGCCAAAGATTGGGGATTAACCTAAATCCATCAGTGTAAATCAGAATGGGATTTCCAGTAGAAATCATATCCTTCAGATTATAGGACAACAGGAATGTGTTTTCCTTTTTCAGTCATCTAATGAACTCTAGATTTTGAGACACTGATGTGCTTGATGGTTGAACCATAACTTGTTGAGAAATTGAGATGAGAAATGTTTAACTGCTAACGATGGATAGATACCATATTTATGGAAGGTAGATCATTTTTCTTTTCCTTTTGTTTATGGCATTTTGAATTTGAGCAGGGGTGAGGCACTTGCTTTCATCGCTCACCACATCACCGGGATTCATCTCAACTCATCAGTTTGAGAAAATTATGGAACAAGGTTGGGTTTGGGTTTGGGTTTGATGTGGCATGGGGATAAGTTTCCCATTGTCTTCAGAGTCAGTTTGAAGGCCATGTTATCAATTGGGAGAGTATATTAACTAATCTCCAACCATCACTGGTGTGGGTAGCCCTTGGCATTATTATCATTAAGTTTTTGCCTCCTTCCACAAGAAAGAAAGCTTTGTACTAGAAGGAGTATCAAGTAACCAAGATAAATCTTGTTGACCAAGGTCGAAAATTCAGTTACTTCACTCTACTTTGTCAAAAACCTATAAAGTCCTCCATTGTTTGACAAGTGAGCAGATAACACGAGTTGAGCCTTGCTAGAGAACCAGGCCGACAGTGCCAGGCCGGCCCATCACCATCCATCTCTAGGGAGATGGATGGTGATGGGCCGGCCTAGCTCTCTAGAATTAGGGCACCAATTTCATTACACAATATGCAATATCATGCAAACAGTCACATCTAAAGTCAGTTATACTGATAATTGGAAGGGACTTTTGGAATTCTAAACGCCGAGGAAACGCGCGAGGGGTGGTGTAACCACCCATCCCCTCGAGATTGGCGAACCTTTTAGACACTCAATAACACAATTTTACATACACCAACCTACTACAAGAAAAAAAAATGATCTTTACATATAAACACCAATCAACTACAAGAAAACACAGTTTTCTATATATAAACACAAATCAACTGCAATAAAGCCCATTTTTTAGCAATAAAAGTTGGATATCATCTTGAAGCCCCATAGAATGCAAATTTCTAACTAAATCACCTGAGGTTTGCAATGAAATCAAGACATTTGTAAAGCATCATTTCTAACCAAATTTTTTTTTTCTTTTTTTACATTTGAATGTTTTTCTTACTTTTTAAAATCAATCTCAGAAAAGAAACCCTAAATCAATTAGCAGTTGAAATACCTAAACTAACTGGGCGAAAAGAAGATAGAAGGAAACAACCCCTCTATCTTTTCTTGCAATCAACCCTATAGTTTTATTAGGATTCTGGTCATCAAAATCTTCCTTTTGCACTTGTCTCTTTTTATCAGAATTGACTTCAAGATTTTTTAAACCCCTTTATTTTCTCCTTCATGCATTAACCAACTACACCTTTTTTTTTCATTTTCTTCCTTATTTCAGTTATTTCTCATCAGTCTTCCCCCACACATAGGAGACAATAGCTTTGCCTTTTGCATTTATACCGCAAATTTCATCCATTGAGAGATTTCTCACAAACACTTTCTCTAGAGTTTGAATCGAACAAGGTAGATTGTGCCAAATGTTGGGGATTTAACCTAATCCATCATTGTAAATCAAAATGGGTTGATTCCACTAGAGATCACCTCCTTTGCATTATGGGAAGAAGAGGAACGCGATTTGTCTTTTCTGATAAAAAATACATAACAGCTCATGATGGATAGACAACATATATTATTCTTCTTTTCCTTTGTATTGAATGAGCAAATCAAAATATGCAACTAACAAACATGATGCGATAAAATCAACGTAAACAAAGAAATAGATAAATAAGAAATTTCAATCCATAAAGTTATTGAGAAAAGGTTTATAAACGAAATATAAATGTATATATAATTAAATGTTTAAAAAAAAGTAAATTTAAGCATTAAAACTAAGTGCTATAATTAGAAATTGAGAAACCTCTCAAATGTAGAAAGAAAATACTCTCAATCAACAAAATAATCTTCACAAAATAATATTAAAGAAGATAAAAGGCAAAAGGTAAAAGAAACCCAAGCAAGTATGTGAATGATTAAAATGCCACCAATAACTTTGGAACATATATCTTTGTGTGTGCGAGGACATAAGCTTTTCGTAAGACAAAAAACATGAAAATGGGGACAATCTCACAAAAAACTTGACGCGATGAAAAAAAGGCATGTTTTCAAATGCTCCAAAAAATATAACCATTAAACCCCATTATCAATGTTTGAAGCATAAAACCTTAAGAAATTAATAAAGTCTATAATTGAAAAGGTATAAGAAATGTCCTAAAAGAGTAAAGAGTTTATGAAGAAATCAAAAATAGCACCAAATGACTAATAATGAAGTGAAAATATGATTAACAACAAAAATAACTAAAATAAGACGGAAAAAATGTCAATTTTAAAAAAAAAAAAAAACTGAGACTACAAACAACATAACATATTCCACTAAAACTTGATGAAATCATAAAGACACCCAAATAAAGATGAAAATCCACAATTATAGTTGTAAGCACTTAACATCCAACTGTTATTCCATTTCTCTTTGTGACTGTAGAGTTTGATCACATGTGATCAAATTTTCAACCAAGCAATGAACCAAGCCATACGAGACTACCCAACAACCAACAAATTGAGTTGGAATCTATGCACCAACAGCCCGTCGAATTTGAAATATACCAACCATATTTGTATCATGCTTGTAGAAACAACGCGGACGAGATTCAAGAATCAAAAGTTGTGATCTTCCTTAACTTTGACTCTCAAGGGAGTCTGGAATACCCAACACATGCAAATAAACAACAATCGATTCAAGAACACACAATTTCGTACATGTATACACTTGATGAAAAATGCAAAAGGAACAGGCAATCAATCACCTTAATTGTAATGAAAAAATAAAAATGTCATCTGTAAAAACTTATGAGCTCCATAGAAATAAAAGGTAATGAAAACACACACAAAAAAAAAAAAACTTACATTGTAAGATGCTAAACACAATAAACATTTGTGATGGATCCATCCTCAAACAAGAAATAATAAGCCCACAAAACAACACGAAAATGTGTAAAAGTTCAAATGAAATTCAGAAAACAAAAAAATATATCAATGATTCACAAAAATAACCAAAAAACCATCAAAACTTTAGGGAAAAAAGGGACTGAGAGAAAACTATGTACAGTAAAACCAAAAAGAAAAAAAACTTAAAAAACATTAATAAAATAAAAGGCCAAAATAATCTGACAAAAAAACATATACATAAACAACAATCACATCTTTAAAATAAATTCATAAATATACACATATAAAGAAATGTGTAAAGTATCAAATGTACTTAGACTGTTGAAACCCATTATCCATCGGAAAAGCATAAAACTTAAGAAATTAATAAAGCATGTCCTTGAAAAGCTAACGGTAAAAGAAATGTCCTAAAAAAGTTTATGATGAAGCACAAAATCATCTATACTCTTCGAAAATAAAATTAAAACATTGAAAAATATGTAAATCTAAAACAAAGAAAATAACTAAAAAAAAAAAAATTTCAATTGAGATTTTAGTAAACTAGCAATCAATATAACATATCCAACTAAAACTTGATGAAATAAAAAAGATATCCAAAAAAACATATGAAAATCCACAAAAGATTATAGCTACTGCTTAACTTCAGACTATGACTTGTTCTCCGTCCCTTTTTGCTTGTCACATTTCTCCCATTAATTAAAACCAACATTACATTATGATGACACATAATCAAAATTTCAATCAACCAGCCAAAGCCATTCAAGATTGCCAAACAACGAACATCTTGAGTTGGAATCTATTATATGAACCAATACACAGTTCAGTTTGAAGGATATATACCAACCCCTTTTTTTTTCTTTTATCATGCACATACAAATAAAGCCGACAAGATTCAAGAATCAAGAAAAAACTGTGCATCCCCCATAAACTCTCAAGGGAGCCTGGAATACCCAACAATTACATATAAACACCAATCGAGTGCACAAAGGCATAATCTTTTACATATAAAATGCAAGAAAGGACTGGTCTTATATATTAATACCAATGGATTGTAAGAAAGGATGATTTTCTAGCAACAAAATCGGAAGCAATTTTAAACTCTAAATATTGCAAAGCTCTAGCCGAAATACCTGAGTTATGAAGATGAAATCAAGGCATTTATTTGTAAACCCTAGGTGCTCGTTTCAATTCTTGTTTAGATTTGAATGGTTTTCTTGCATTTTAACGGTATCTATGAAATCAACCTCACGTAAGTAAGAGAATTTGCAAAAGAAATAAAATGGATTAGAAGGAGAAAGAATCCATAATCTTGGCAGTTTCAAAACTTCCATTGAAAGCCATCCATCATCGAATAGATTCCAAGAACCCTAGAAACAGACGGTTTCAAAGAACCCTATATGATCTTTGGCGGGTTGAGAGTCGGTTTCGTGGTCGAGAGATCAATTTGATTTTGAGAGAGAAAGATTGACCTTTTGGAGCGTTCGAACCCCATAGTCACACTCACACTCACACTCACACCCACTCGAGCAACACCATCTTTCTTTAAAATAAAAAATTTCAGGAGACCCACCCACCATCGAGGCTCACATAACTGGTTACAATTTTGCAGAACACAAATAATTTCACTTGTTTTTAGAAACTTTCTTTTTAAACATTTTTTTATAGTGGAAAAATGGCTTTTAGAACCTTACCTTTTAATAATATAAACCACATAACACCTGTGGTTACACTATTAGCTAATTAAACTTACTTTTCATTATTCATGATAAAAGGGCTTGTTAAATTAACCTTTGCTAACTATCACAATAAAATGACGCATCCACCCATCCTATTATAACTTGTCCACTTTTTATGGATTTAATCTCAATTCTTCCCCCAAATTCATCCTCAATGGAAGACGACTACATAAAGTATAGCTCTCAACTTTCAGTTACTACCCAACTAGTTCATCTTCTTCTTCAATCTACAAACAAAAAACAACCAAATTCCTTAATTTAAACAGTTAGAAGATGAGTTATTTACATCAGAAATTCTAAATGTCGAGGAAGTGGGCGAGGAAATGAGCGAGGGGAGGGAGGTGGCGGGGTGGGGACCGTTCACCTCCTTCAGGATGTGCGCCGTCTTTTTTGACACGCATATCCCGAAGGAGGTGAACGGTCCCCACACCGCCACCTCCCTCCCCTCGCTCATTTCCTCGCTCGTTTCCTCGCCATGTAGAACAACAAATACATTGATTCGTAATTAATGAATTTTGCATATTAAAATCCTAAAGCAACTAGAAATGAGATTGATTAAAAGAGTGACAGTACATAGATGGAAGATTAAAGGAGTGATAGTACATAGATGGAAGCCCAAGATTAAATTAATTTATTCTCTATTGAAATTTAATCATGAAAAGGAAGCGGATCTAAAAGTCATTGTTGATATTGGTTTTTTGTCCATGTTCATCGGAGTCCACTCGAAAGCAATGTTTATTGTTTTCTTTGGCTTGGCTTTGATGAGTGTATTTGAATATCTTGGTTAATCTCGGAAAGGCCAATCAGTGTTTATTGTTTTCATAGCTTGGCTTTGATTGAGTGTATTTGAATCTCTAGGTTAATTTTAGAAATGAACCTAAAAACATATTCATAAACTTTTTATGAGATAAAAATTAGATCTCATTAAGAACTAGATGTTTGTGACAGATGATAAAAAAATATGTAGAGTGATGAAGGCTAGTGGGTGTTTCATAATCAAATTGGGGAAGATGACAAGAGGGTAAAAATTAGCAACAGCAAAGGGTTGATGCATCATTTTATTGTGATAGTTAACCCAGGTTAATTTAGCAGGCCTTTTTGGTCATGAACAATGAAAAGTAGGTCTAATTAGACAATAGTATAACTACAGGTCTTACATGGTCTATATTCTTAAAAAGTAGGCTCTAAAAGTCATTTTTCCTTATATAATTTCCATAAAAGCGTCCACTGTGGGAGTCCATTTTGTAGACCCAGTAGTAATTCATGCTCACAAAGTCCAATAATTTGTTAAACAATTGGATTGTTTGATTAATCTATCTCGTCTAACCTTACATAAACCTTCTGTCAAGGGTGATGTTCACACTCTCAATCCTCGTTATGGTGCTTTTGGACAGATTCTTCTCAAATCTCCGCTCTATAATTTATCAAACCTCACTCTCAAAATTTAGATCCCGGCTCGATGATTTAGAGCCAATTGTCCTTGAATCTCCACTTTATGGTTTAAGGAACTTCACTTTTAAAATTTTGAATTATCGCAAATGCTTTTGTTTCATCAATCTTTTTATTTTTTTTGTAATGCTTATTTATATATTGATGTATATTACCAAAAATGTTGGGCACACAAAGGTTTTCGGGGTGTTTTTTTCTCTCTCTCTATCTATATATATATATACCTATTGTGATTATTCATAAATCTAATTATTTATCTTATGCATGTTGTAATCTTAAATGGTTATTATTAATTATCATTTTAATAATTTTATATTTATAAAATAAATTTATAAAATGTAAATTGCATATATAGATGCTTTGAGACGCTTTGAACATTAACAAAGTTTGAAATTAAGCGCTTTCACGCTCTCACTTTCTTACCCATTCATGCTTCACGTTCAGGTGACTAATCGTCTAACCTGAGTTAGTTATTATATATTTGACAATTAGTAATCATAAATAAAAAAGAAACAAATTTTGAAATATAATTCCTTCATTTTATCTTCCCTCAATCTTTTTATTTTCTAGAGGCATTGAGAGTTTAGGGACTAACAATGATTTTTACTGACCTTGGAGGACCCTTCTACTTTTCATTGTAAATTAAAAACCCTATTAAGTTTAAAATTTTGATTTTTAATTCGTTTGAGCTCCATTTGAATTGAAATTTTTTCAAGAAAATTTGGATTAACAATAGAAATAGTGTGCCAAGTTTCATATTGTTTTGACACAATTTCTCGAGATCTATGTTTAAGTATCCGCCATTAAATATTTTGATAACCAATCTTTTTGTGTTTAAGGACCATCTTTTTGGTGTGGGCTTAGAAAATCGGCAGTAGCCGACCTACCGTCTGACTTCTATCGCTCCGAAGGTGGGCCCTTGCTCGCTTCTTAATATTAATAGAACATTTTCCTTTATCTCACTTAGCACGAATCTCAAGACACATGTGTCAAAACGAACTAGAACTTTGACGCATTGTTTCTTTTGTTGGTTTTTACTTTTCTCCAAATTTTCATTTCTATTAGGTTTTAGGTGAGTACTAAACTGAGTGGAGAACAAGGGTCTGATTCATTTTTTTGTCACATTAAGGTTTAGTTTAGTCAGTGTTATTGAAGTGTAACCTCGTTACAAACTCAAAATTGAAATTACAGTTTTATACTCATGTTTATTTGTTCTCTTTATTTGTCCCTTTCCTCCAAAATCTCCTTTGGGTTTTCCTTTTTTAGTCAAACACACACCAAGAAAAAAAAATGATGAAAAAAGGTGAGTGAGAATCTCAAATTGCATAAAGGGATCGGTACTCAAATGAACCCTAATAGATCTTGATGCGTCCAAAAATTGTCCTTCTATGAGTTTGACCTACAAAACAAATGTTAGACTGCCAAAGACCACCTTTTTGGTGGCCGAAGGCACCCAATGCTTAAGTTAGCAACTCTGTTAGAAAAAGGAAGTAAATCTGGACAAAACTCAGTTAAAGTTGAATACTTGTGTCGACTGTTCCCTTTACCTTTTATAATGGTCGCGGTTAATTCTCTGCGTCACTTAAGCATGTGGGCGCAACGGAAAGAGATGTTTCTTGTAACAATCTCTTCCTTAATGGAGATGCGTCCGTGGAGCCTTATTCCCTCCATGACTCTTTTTTGTTGCGACATTCCTCTTCTTTATGAGAGAACTCACGTTGTGCCTGGATTCGGGCTCTGATTTGTTCAAGCTTAGATTGGCGAGCCTTGTCTGGGCCTCTGTAATTGGCTTTATTCTTTTTTAGCTTTATGAGCTGGCCCAATAGATTTGACGTTATATTCTCGCGATGGGTATGCCATGTGTATGGCCGTGATGATTGGTTTATTTTGACGTATCATCAGCTACTCCCCCTTGTATGCTGACGTGGTCACTAACTTCGTGATGGTTTGCCTTTCTGTCACGCTCCAATTTTTTAGCAAATGAAAATCCTTATATTCACGTAGGATTAGGATTATCCGCTTTCCCATAACCCGGGACGTAAAAATTTAACAACATAAACATTAAATAAAATTAACAGACAAAATTCTAATCAAGTAACTCTTTGAAGATGATGGCTCCATAAAATAAATCACCAAAAATGCCGCCCCAAAACTCTATAATCTGTGAAATGCTAAATGGCTACGTTCCAATGAGAACGTACCCAAGAAACATAAACTTAGTTGGGTCAGCGAGGTAGCGGGTATGAGAAATCTTCATCTCTTATAAATAAAATAGGTTATACATTTTAATATGAAAGGTTCACACACAATAAAATAATACATCACAAACTGGTAGTTCCTACATGATGCAAACATATCATACTAATAAATTTCAAGTAAACATTTACTTACCAGACACTCGCAATATGGTAAGTCAAACCTGCAGAAATGTCAGTAGACTTACCATCCTGCACGGAACTGTTAGAAACCAATGAATAAACATTCCTAATCTATCGGTCCTCATAAATACAATTTATTTTCAATAAAATACAAATCCTAGTCATAGTACACCATTATTTAAATATCAACAAAAACAAATTTTACCTTAAGAAAGACATGTAGTTCTCATTCAATGATTGAATTAGCATTTAGTTTCTTCCCTTAAGGCAATCATACACATACACAAAAAATGTCACTTCTTTTCCACAATTGCACTATCCTCCTGTGCTGAACATACCTCACCCAAGTGTGTCTCGCCTACGAAACCACTCGGCGCGTACCTGACCCAAGTGGGGTGCCACATTGAATGTCATGTCATCACAACCGTAGTTCGATCCATGGCAAGAAGTTTCTAAACATTACATGTACTACCAAACTCACATGGAACGGCGTCTGCATACCAAATTTTTATACCACGTATAGAAGCAAGTCTGTATCCAAAAATATATTTTTCAAAGTTGTGGAAAAGAGCACAAAAATCAACAAAATTGAAATGCAGTTTAGCAGGTCAAGTGCATCACAATCGAACACTCATATTCACTCTAATGCATTAACATATATTTTCTGACCCTTAACATTTCAAGGATCACCATGAAACCACAAGTCAATTTGAATACCAATCCAATTCAAGTCATGATATGCACATACCAAATTTCATAACAATATACATGCTCAAATTCATATCATAAAAAATATGAATCCGCATATTTTAATTCTAACGAATCTAACAAAGATTTCACCTTTAAGGTGAATACGCAACAAAATCTACATTTTCAAGGGTTATCCAAATTGTATTTTGGTAAAGATCTACCTCACATTGGACAACAATATCCCTCTATCTCTTTTGGCCCAATTCCTATAGTATACAAACTTCACATTTGTGTGATGAAGGTAAAATACCAAGAGATTTGTGGTGTAGTTGACTACCCAGGATTTGCATCATCATAACTTTATTGTTTTACTATTAGTTGAGGATTGAAGAGTTGGCTTGATATTTGGAACTCTAGAGAGGTTGTCTTCACTTACTTCCTTTGTTTTTATTTATTTATTTATTTATTTTTATTTTTCAGTAGGCATTCTCAGCCGACAAATTATTAGATTTGCACAAACTTCTTTGGTAGTAGAAATATTATTATTTTATTAATCAGAAGAAAAGAAAAAAAAATAGTAATCCACACCCGATCAAAATATCTCATGCCATGCCAGATTATTGCATAACAAAACCAACAGAAAATAGGGGTTCAAAGCTTCTTCATGGATAGGAGATATTTCAAGAAAATTTCTTGGAACTTGTTCTACACTACCTTGAGGAAAAATGATAATCCAGGGTCCATATAAGTTGTAAATTAGGTTTACAGCTTAATTCAAGCATTCAGATCATATGTATTCCCATGCCTACCCCAACAAGGATAAGATATTTATGTATTCACCAGTCATTTACTCAGGGGAACAAAGTACTGACCCAAGCAAATCAAACCGGCCATTCATAACTTGCACTAAATAGGTTCAGTCTAATTCCTGTGGTTTGAAAATTTTCAAAAACAACAAGATCAGTAATAGTTTTAGGAGAACAATGGCAGACCCTCCATTGGTAAATTAATACTATCTCATTTTGTTCAAAGTGTGATCCAGATTTCCTTTTTTCCTCAATTTTTCTACCAAAATGTACATCAAAATGTGCATAATCATGATTAAAAACATGAACCACATCTTTCAAAGTTCAATTTAGAGACACCTTACAAAAAATCCTCATGCCTAAAAAGTGAAGTTCGATGATATGTACTTAACTACAACTAATGGAAAATTGAAAAATTTAGGCTACATATATCACATTAAACACCACATGCAGCCATCAATTGTAGGGAAACATCCCTCGTTAAAAATCCAAAACCCAAATGCCCAATTTCAACAAAGCAACTAACTGACTGCACTCTTTTTTCAAGTTTCCATTTTAGATGGAACTTGGAAACATATTTGTTCAATATATATGTCCATCCATTTGACCCAATAATTGAGAGATTAAAAAGGAAAAAACATTAAACAACTCAAGAGAAAACTTAGCATGGAGAGTCAATACGATTCAGAGAATTGTCAACTCAAAAAAGGGGAGGAGTCTGTGACTTGTTTAGAATGAGTAAACTTATATGTACTCTTTCTATGGTGGGGGGTTTTTTACATTCCGAATTATCCATGGGAAATTAACATTCACAAACAAACCCAATTGGTCGAAATCAAGAAATAATGCATCAGAAAAAGAAAAAACAAGAAACACTGAATTCCAGTAAATTGAAACTCGGAAAGAGAAGATAAAAAGAAAACTCACATATATCAACCAATATGGACGCATGAACCCAAATCTACCGATTCGGCCCAAATCACCATTTCGTCATCACCACTTCTTCTCCATCCACCTCGCGATCTCTCCACTGCCATTCACCACCACCAATGCCATCTCCTCACCATCTCGACCTTCCTCTTTTCTTCTTCCCCCCTTCGAACTCAATAGGAGAGGGAAGAGAAAGATGATGGTTTGGAGCGGAGAAACAGGCAGCAACACTCGGACGCAGGTTGTCCTCGCCGGAGAAAATGATGAAGAGGAGCATGCTCTCACTGTTGCACAGGGGAAGAAGAATGAGAGAATAGGAAGAGCCCTTTTTTTATTTTCCCTATCACAACCCTAATGAAAAGAGGAAAAAAAAACGCTATGTTATAATGAAACAAGGCTCAATTTGGGTTTCGCGGCTGACATACAAGATCCAGCCCAGATTGGGTTTCACTAATATTTTGCTAACCACACTCAGTTATACACACTTTCTACTTTATTTACCCACTACCAATAAAACCAGGTTTTTACACATTATATATATAATTAATAAATAAATAGTCATTTTATTTATGTAATTAGGTGGGTATTACAACATACACACATCAAAATAATCTTGTCCCGAGATTCGGAAAGTAAGAGAGTCGTGTGAATTTTAAAGAAAAAAATATACAAATTGGCAAACGGAATTAGGTTTTAGAAATACATTTTCAAATGAGAAATTATTCAAATCTTATACTCATAGAAAATTTCACATCATACAAGGCTACACACCAAACATGCATAGACACGAGGTCGTTACATGTGTATACCCATATTATTTTAACAAGAACCCAAAAATAATAAATTGGGACATGTAGAAAAATGTTTATTAAGGTCAGTGAAAAGTATGGGTGTTACAATATATACACCTCAAAAGATCTCATCCCGAGATTCGGCAGCGGAGGTAACTAGGGAATTAATTCTATAATAAGCCAATAACTTACCGAATAAAACAACACTAGAGTTCAAATAATAAACCATTCAATAATAGATTTTCTGTTAATCCTCCTTAAGAAACAAACCACACATCACATGGACAAACAAGTAGCTCATGTATATACCCATACCTTCATGAAGACAATCACCCAAATATATATTATAAAGATTCAGTAAGTAAGAAAATTACAGGGTGCTACAATATATACAACTCAAAAGGAATCTCGTCCCGAGATTCGCTGAAAGGGCTAACTAAACAATCGCGATGAAAAATCGAAAAAATGAAAACTAAACTGAATAATGTACCAAAATATTGACATTAAGACCAGATATGATTACTCTTGCACACGCAAGTCAAATAAATCTCATCACGAGATTCACAAAGAAAAGCTTTGATTCGACTTTGGGGTTTTCGCAAAACTGTGAGTGAAGCTCTATTAATTTTTTACCTCTTTATTATGGTATTGATTTCGAACTCTCTATTTTGATATCATTGGTTCAACATACGTATCCCTAACCTATAGTTATACACTATCGCGAATGACCAAAGGTTGTCATACAAGAAAAAAAAAATTCACTGGAAGCTTATATGCCATCACTGGATTTTGTCTTTCATGGTTTTTTATTTATTTATTCTTGTTTACTGAATCAAAAATGTTTTAAACCATGTGGACCCCGTAGACTACAAGTCTAGGCCTTTAAATTGAAATACTTAAATAAGTAAAGTCATTAGAAATTTGTAATTGAATAGGCTTCTCACGATGTTATTACTTGGTCAGAAAGTTGAAAAATGATAGTTTGAGTATGTCTTTTCAAATGTATAGTATTTTACCAAACTGTCATTAAACCTTTTAAATTCCCAAAATTAGTTAGGATAGTACTATTAGGTATATATAATAGTACTATTAGCTAGCGTAGTACTATTAGCCAGAGAATTGACATTAAACCTTTCAAAGGTCCTTATTAGGTATATGTATATTTTTTTTTAAAACAAATAAACGAGGAATTAGTACATCTATTTATTATAATAAGTATTCCCTGATTTTATTAATACTTCTTATGACCATATTTTAGTATAGTTTTTGTTTCTTGTATAGTTCGTTGTTTGGTATATTTATGTTTTCTTGCTTTAGCAGTAGGCAGTAGAGATAATTGTGGTTAGTTTTGTTTTTATTCACTTGGTATGTATTTATTATGGTGTATGGTAGCAGTCTGACTCATTAAATCCCGTGGCATGGTCCTAATTGTGTTTGTGATGGTTGTAGGTTTTAAGGCTTATTAATATTGAAATCCTCTAGTGATATTTATACGTTGAAAATTTTTATTAGAAAAAAAATTAAAAAAAATGTTTTAGTTATAAGATTAGTAGTGCACTTTTCCACAACTCCAAAAAAAAAAAAAGATGTGATGAATTTGTTTTCCCTCTTCACACTATTTTTGAAATTAGGGTTTGCTCATTCCTCGCCTTCTTCATTTTCATTGTTTATTTGTTATTCATCAATGTCCATTGGTGATAAACTAAGTGGTAAGTCGCTAACTCTGTGTGAGGCTCATTATTCTCCCAATAGAGCTTCTCAGGCGACACTGAACAGTTTTTGTTCTGATTATAATCTGTCGCCCGACCTCGAGATTATCCTACATGGACGGGATGATAGTCGTTGTAATCAAAGGCTGGATACATCGTACTGTATTCGTGCATGTTTTCTTTTGGATTTCGATTCCTAGTCCCGGAGTTGTTCTGGGATTATTTGAACTTCTTGGGCTTTCTTCCTGCCCAAATTGGTCCTAATGGTTGGAAGGTGATGGTTTCTTCTTACAGGAGGGCTATTCTATTTGGCATTCCTTTGAGTGTTTGGGCTTTGCATTCGGTAGTTGGTCTGTTGGTGAACAGGGATATATGCTACCTCTGTTCTCCAAATTGTTTCGAGAAACTTAGTGATGGCATCTACGATTGGTCAAGGTCTTGGTTTTATGCTTCTATGAACTCTGGCTAGTTCCAACTACGAGGTCGTTTGATTTTTCGATCATTCCGAGTTCCCAATAAACTGAAGAATCATCAGTTGACTGCTGAGGAGCGGATGATCAGTGACAGATTCCAGAAGCTTCACCGATTTCCTATGGAGGCATTTGTTTCTGAGGACATCCTGGAGCGTAGTTGTTTGTACACTATGAATGAAGCGGAGTGAGTCTTGTTTACTGAGTCTCGTGCTGAGGCCATTGTTGCTCGCACTGCTTGTGCTACCATTAGTGATGCTAGCATTGATTGGGAAGTGAGTTCAAACGGGCATGTTACGGATCTCAATGTTCTTGTTAATGTCAAAGTTTTTGCTTCCAAAAAAAGAAGATTTGTGAGGTCCACTAGTCCGTCAAAGCGACTGCTAATAGATCCTGGTCGAGTTCCAAGGAAGAAATGACTTTCTACTGGTGGTTCTCAATGTTCTTTTCATTATCATCCAACGGATAAGTAGTCACCTTCCCGCTCCTCTCCAATGCAAGCCTCAACTCCTCAGCCTCTTCGAAAGATTCGCGATAGAAAGTGTTGCAAAAGGGGATCGTGAATCTTTCGAAGAGGCTGAGGAGCTGAGGCTTGCATTGGAGAGGAGCGAGAATGAGACTACTTGTCAGTTGGATGATAATGAAAATAGGCTTCTTTCTACTTATGGTGTCTCGGACGTTGTCGAGTTGTCTAATGATTATCCCCGGGTTATCAATGATAAAATGCTTCCATTAGCGGTAGAGCAGTCTAAAGACATTGGTGGTGGTCAGAGTTTTGAGGTTCACTCTCCTTCTTCTTCTATTGATGTTAGCGAAGTGACCGGGTTCATACTTTATTTTCCTATCCGTCAAGGTGCTTCTAACCCTGTTGTTATTGCTAGTCCTGCTCTTGCCACAGTTGCTTATCGACGGGTGGGTAAAAGTGGTTTTTTTGTTGTTACTGTTATTCTTTCTGTCCTTCCAGCTATCAGGGGTTGTTCTTCGGTGCTTTCGGATCCTAATGTTCTTCATCCACGGGTTGGTTGGACTGAGCCTAGCTCAAAAGATATCTGTATCAAGTCGGATGGCAAGTTTTGGTGGTTGACTCAGATTGGCGTGCAAGATGGTGCCCGCAGGTTGATAAATAAGTGGCATAGGCGATCAGTGGAAAGGCCTTCGATGCCCCTACTGAATTCATTCAATCACATCGATCATGGTCTTGAACGGATAATGAATGGGATGAATATCTCACCTATGCAAGGGTGATGGGCTCAGTCTATCGAGCTAGTCGTGATCAAATGGCATCTTTGGATAGGAGGTTGGCGGCACTGTTGCTGGTGTTTTCTCACGTTCTTTCCCAATTTGACGTGTTGAGGGTGCAATGCGCAGAGTCGGAGAAAACTGTAGTGGTTGCTCCGAAGTCGTTGGTTGTGGCAAAAAGTGTGCAAGATAAATGTGTTGTTGAGTTTGATTCTTTGAAAGCCAAGTTGGATGGGGTTCGTGCTCATCTACGTGAGTGGAAAAAGAGTTGCCTGCTGAGAAGGCATCTTTTGATGAAGCTTTTTGTGCTAAAGTTGAGCAGTCCATTATTTGTGGCATTGCTGAGAGGCTGGTGGAATAGATAACTGTTGCGCTCGATGATGTCAAGGCAGATACTTCTAGTATGATTTCCATCGTTGAGGGGCAGCTTGCTGCGACCAAAAATGAACTCGCTGCTGCCAAGGATAGGCTCCGTATTGTCTAAGCCGAAGATTGGAAGTGAGTTTTTGATGGGCGGATTGAGCTTCTTGACTATATCAAGGGGCTCGGCGAGGATTTGTCCAGGTACCGTCACTTGGTTGGTGAAGCTTTCGAGGACGGAGATGTTGAAGAGTTTGCTACAGTAACTGAGGAGTCGTTGTGTCCTCTACCCTCGATCGCCCCGGAGTCATTACTTTCTTCCACCCTCAAAGAGAGTCCTTCCCCTGTTCCCGTGAGTAATGATTCTGTAGTTGTCCATGTTTCTTCCCCCACTTCGTTATCTCCTTCTCCGGATATAACATAGTAGTATTATCAATAAAAATGAATTTTTGTTGTTTCTTTTCTTTTCAATTTAGTTGTAGTGTCATGGATTTTGCTTTGAACTCTTTTGTAGCTACTTTCGTGCTTTGGCTCGTCATTAGTCTAATGGTGGGCCAGCATTGTCCTTCCTTATTTGCTGCAAAGAATTTGCTTTTGCTTGTAATTCCTGGAGTCATGTTGATTTTTTCCTCTAATTCTAACTTTGTCGATTCGATGTGTCGTCAACCCGAAGTTCTTGTGTTAAGTCAACTTGTTCGTTGAGCATCTACTTAGTTAACTCGACGTCTTGGTCGAATCGAAGTTTTTGTGTTAAGTTGACTTGTTTGTTCAACTTTTGCTTTGTTAACTCGACGTTTCAGTTGACTCAAAGTTTTTGCGTTGAGTTGACTCGGGTGTCCAACTTTTACTTATTTAACTCGACATCTCGATGGATTCAAAGTTTTTGTGTTAAGTTGACTCGGGTGTCCAACTTTTACTTTGTTAACTCGACATTCCAATAGATTCAAAGTTTTTGTGTTGGGTTGACTTGGGTGTCCAACTTTTACTTCGTTAACTCGACATCCCGGTCGATTCAAAGTTTTTATGTTGGGTTGACTTGGGTATCCAACCTTTACTTCGTTAATTTGACATCTCGGTCGACTTGAAGTTTTTGTGTTAAGTTGACTCGGGTGTCCAACCTTTACTCCGTTAATCCGACATCTCGATCGACTTGAAGTTTTTGTGTTGAGTCGACTCGGGTGTCCAAATTCAATTTCGTTAACTCGACATCTTGGTCGACTCAAAGTTTTTGGGTTAAGTTGACTCGGGTGTCCAACTTTTACTTCGTTAACTCGACATCTTGGTTGATTCAAAGTTTTTGTGTTAAGTTGACTAAGGTGTCAAACCTTTACTTCGTTAACTCGACATTCCAGTCGATTCAAAGTTTTTGTGTTGAGTTGACTAAGGTGTCCAACCTTTACTTCGTTAACTCGACGTCTCGGTCGATTCTAAGTTTTTGTGCTAAGTTGACTAGGGTGTCCAACCTCTAATTCGTTAACTCGATGTTCCAGTTGATTCGAAGTTTTTGTGTTGAGTCGACTCAGGTGTCCAACTTTTACTTCGTTAACTCGACATTCCAGTCAACTCAAAGTCTTTATGTTGAGTTTACTTTGGTGTCCAACCTTTACTTCGTTAACTCGACATTCCATTCGATTCAAAGTTTTTGTGTTTAGTTGACTCGGTTGTCCAACATTTACTTCGTTAACTCGACATCTCGGCCGACTCGAAGTTTTTGTGTTAAGTTGACTCGAGTGTCCAACCTTTACTTCGTGTAGACCAAAAGTTTATATATATATCCGACTTTTGTCGTGATTTTATGTTACTAGATACGTCGATTGCTTTGTATGGCTAATTCTTTGACGTATTTTATTGATATTCCCTTTTGGATGTTTTCACCAGCCTTAACTATTAAAGCATTTATGCTGGTTCGAAGTACGATTTGTTTTGTCTTCCTTTGCTCGATGTTGGTCTTCGTATTAGATATTGATGTTTTTGTTGCTTTGTTTTTCTTTGCTTGACGTCGGTCTTCATATGTTGTATATGCTGTCATGACTAGCAGACTCAAGGTATTTTTCTATTCGATGGCTGAGTTGTGTTGGCTTGTCCGATCATGTTCACGTCGTCACCAAACTGTCCGATCGTGTTTTCGTCAACAACGAACTGTCCGATCATGCTCATGTCAACACCAAACCGTCCAATCATGCTCACATCAACATTGAATTGTCCAATCATGCTCATATCAGCACCAAATTGTCCAATCATGCTGATGTTGGCTCCGTGTTTGGTGTCAACTGTCGAGGTTCGGTTGAGTCCGTTGTTGTTAGTTTTGTCGTTAGTGATTCAGGTTGAGCTTGCATTCGTCGGTAGGATCTTCGAATCGTATTAGTTGGTTGATGCATACTTCTCCATATTTTGTGCATTCGTGAACTAACTTGTCTTGTTTCGTTAGTACTCTTGTTATAATATAAATCAGTTCAAGTGGGAAGTTTTCCTGGTTGTTTCTTCTGTTAGGTTGTGTGTTTTGTTTCCTCCGGCTATATAGTATAAGATGTATATTAACACTCTGGGTTGTTCCTTCGATCTCATAGCGTTATATGTTTTCTCCTTCCATGTGAGTTGTTTATCTGGCATTTCGATGAACTCGACGAGTTGTCCTTTCTGGACCCAATGCTCGATTTCGTCTTTTAGATTGTAGCAATCTTCGGTATCATGCCCATGATCTTTATGGAAGGAACAATATTTGTTTTTGTCTCTTCCTTCCGGGCCTCCTCTCATCCTAAGCGGCCAGTTGATGTTATCCCATTTTGCTATGGCTTCAGTATATTTGCTCGACTAGTTTTCAAGGTTGTATATGGCTTGTATGTATTCTTCATCACACTCGTGTCGAGGTCGCGCTGATTGTAGCTTCTCGGATTCTTGTTGTTGCGCATCACTCATTCTGCTACTCCGATGTTTCTTCGATTGGATGCTACCCTCCCTTTGCCCATCATCTTGTCTCCTTTCCTCATTTCTTTCCCATTTCCTTGACAAACTTTATCTTTCTTGGTCATTTTTTCTCCTGGCTGCCTTCATCTTTTCAAGGGAGATGTGTTTTTGTGCTATTTTTAGTAGGACCGCCATGCCTTTTGAAGGTTCTAGGTTAAGGGCATCAAAGAAGGAACATCTCTTTAGTCCGGCAACAAAGGTTGCAGCAGCTGTGACGTCGCTACATCCATCGATCACTGTCAATTCATTAGTAAAACGAGTGACATATTCCAGTATTGTCTCTTCAGGCTTCTGCCTGATATGCAGAAGGTAGTGTGATTTTTTTTTCATCTGCTGGCTCCCGATGAATCTGGTGATAAAAGCGGAGGCTAAAGCTTGGAAGGAGTCTATCGACCTCGGTGGTAGGCTGTTGAACCAATTCATTATTGTAGAGGCGAGGTTAGTCAGAAACGTCCTGCACAAGATTGACTATGTGGTTTCCTTCAGGGCCATCATGTGGTGGAAGTGCCTCAGGTGATCAGTTGGGTCGGTAGTACCATCATACACTTTGAACTTTGGTGGAGTGAACTTTTTCGACATCGTTGTTTTCATGAAGGCATTGGAGAATGGCAGCTTGGCTAACTTGTATAACATGTTGGGATGTGTGACTCCTATTCTAAACAGGATTTCGATTGGCATTCCATCACACTGTGGATTCTTTCCTTAAGGGAGCTCGTAGCTTTCAAAGTTTCTCTGTTGGGGTTCTGCTGGGACTTCGTCGCTTCCTTGAGTTCGGTTGACGAAATTTTGTTGGGAACTGATTGTTTTGCAGAGAAGTTGGGGAAGGAAGAGAGATTTTAATTTTGTATGTGCCGTAGGATTGCCTTGGGATTTGTATTAAAACTTTGAACCTTAGAATCATTTTTGTTGGTTTTGTGGAATTTCCATGTGCGTGCAAGGCATGTGCGTTTAAAGTATGTATATTTTAGTCAAAAAATAAATTTTGAATAGTTAACCACGTTGACTTAACAGACTTATTAACAAATGAGTGTTAGACTCAATTAAAATTTAAAATGAGGGTTAAATTCTATTCAAAATCAACTAATGGAGGCCAAAATAGAAAACCTTATTAAAAGTCTAAGAGACGGGATCCTGAGACTTGCGGTTTTTACTCAAATACAAACCCAAATAATTAGCCATTAGATTGTTGTTGATCCTATGACTGATAATAACAAACTAAGCTAAAAAGATTAGTTTCCTAAAAAATAAAATACAAACCAAGAATCCATGATTTTTTTTTCTCTTGTTTTCCCTTCATCTTCAACCTTACGTATTCTAAACTAAAATACAAACTGAGAATCCATCATTTCCTTTTTTTCTCTCTTACTTTCCCTCTTTTTTTTCCCTAAGTATGCTAAAATAAAATACAAACTGAGGATCCATTATTTCCTTTTTTTTACTCTTGTTTTCCCTCTTCTTCTTCTCTACTTTCTTCTCTTCTTATTTTTCATCTTTCTGTTCCTTAAAATTTTGAATCATTGAAGGATTCAAAATAATGTATTTGAATTCATCATTGTTTTTCTTCGAATTCATTGAAACATTACAAAACTGAGCTCGATTTGTATGAGATATTGAATTTTATGAGAGATTGCATTCATCAGAACTTTTTTTATGAGAGATTTCCTTTTGTTTTACTTCCTTTTTTTTCTCTTGAATTTTATGAGAGATTTTCTATTTTTTATGAGATTGAAACCTTACAAAACTGAGCTTGGTTTTGTATTTTATTTTGCAATACGTAGGGAAGAATAAGAGGGAAAGCAAGAGAAAAAAGAAAATCATGGATTCTCGATTTGTATATATATATTTTTTAGGAAACTAATCTTTTCAGTTTAGTCTGTTATTATCAACAATATGATCAACAACAATCTAATGGCCAATTACTGGGGTTTTGTATTTGAGTCAAATACGTGAGTCTCAGGATCCCGTCCCAAAGTCTAAATAGGTAAAAGGGAAATAAGGTTTTGGATTGGAAGAAGAAAGTGAGGTGTTTGGGGTTTAAAAGTTGTGAGAAAAGGTAAAGGGATTTGAATTTAGAATGGTCAAAAGAGTTTATCATAAACCCCATTATTTGGGATTGATTCATCTATATTACAATTCACATAGGAGTTTTATTATTCATTACTGACTGAGACAAACATCAAATGAGAATTGGAGATAAAAGAGGGTTAGGATTGAAAGTTGGGAAGATGTTGAGGGTTGAGATTCATTCTCCTCTACAATGACATGTTTGTAAATATAAAATATGTAGAAGGGCAAATAAAATGGAAAAAAAATTGTGAAAAAGTTGGTGGAATGTACATGTGGCGGAGAGATAAAATATTGTGTTTTCATTTTTTTTCAAAATGAAAACTATCATAACTATTTACATAGTTGTCAGATTTTGATAAACTTTGGCTCTACTTGGTGCACTGTAAAATAATGCATTAATTTGCATTGCATTGGTTTGCACTGTAAACGCTTGGTAGTAATAAAAGAAAATAAAAGGCAATTCGAAAAAGTGATTGTGGTGATGGTGATTGCAAATGTGGGTGATGGTGGTGGTGGCAATGACGGTGATTGTTGAAATGGTGGTAGTTGTGGTGGTTCGGTGGATATAATGGTGGGGGTGGTAGTAACGACAGTCATGGTGGTGGATGGTTGTGGTTGCTATGGTGATCACAGCGATGATGGTAGTGATGGTGGTGGTTAAGTTATGGTAGTTGTGGTGATGGTGACGACAATGGTTATGGTGGTAGTAGTGAAGTTGGTGGTGGTTGTGGTTAATAACATATGATAGTGTGATCGTGGAGGTGGCAATAGTGGTGAAGGTAGTTATGTCATGATGGTTGAAGTGGTGACAGTGGCTATGGTGGTTGTGGTAATGGTAGTGGTGGTGATGGTTGGAGTGTTTTTAAGAGTTGGGAGTAGAATTCAAGTAAGAGGAGGCGATGTGAGTTTTGCAAAGTAATGCGAGAGATTTTGTCTCGCAAAATTTTAAAGAATTTTATAACTAGAAGATGTGGAGGTCCTAAATTCAAATTCTAATAACTGCTTTCTGCAAAGTCAACCAAGCACCCAAGTTCATGTAACCACTGTAAATTTTTGCATATGCATTCTTTTACAGTATACCAAGCGGAGCCTTTGTATCATTGAAATACAATTTTGAAGATCTTTCCAACAAAAGCAATGATCAATATAAACACTTAAAATTTCAAAACATGTATTTTATTTTTAAAACATGCAAGTATTTTTAAGATTTTCATGGCTACGTATAATATTTTTTTTAAAAACGGACGAATATTTTATTGAACATTCAAATAACGACTCCGAAAATTCAATCGATTCTAGTTATAATCGAGTTTGACTCTAAAAAATTTAGTATTCTAAAATATGATATTTTTATGAAACTGATAGAGGGCAATATTGGAGATGATAATGTGATTGTCTAATATATGATAAGTAACAGTAAAAATAAATAAATAAATATATGTGAAATGCGAATTGGAGTTTACCAAATATGAGAAGTTGCCCTGGTCTAAATAAATAAGGCTAGAGAGAAGAAAGAATAAGGCAAAGGACACGTGTGATAGCACAGAGGTGAAAATTGTGTTTTGACTTTTTGACTGACCCATGACGATTATGGTTCGGGTTAGGTTGGTTTGAGGTTAGAAAATGAGAATGAGAATACCTTGGGATTCAGTGACTTATTATTACCTTTACCTTGGGATCCCTTCTAAAGAAAAATTCATCGCACCGTCGTCTCTGGGTTTTCTTCCTCCTCATTCCTCATTTCTGGTATTTGGGAATTTTGAAGGAAGACCAACACAGCAAGAGATAGGGAGATTGAGAGAGACAGGGAAGAAAGAGTTGTCCACCAGTCCTCTCAATTACTACCAACACCTCTTCTTCGTCGTCGTAAGTGTACTCACCTGGTTTTTTTTTTCCTTCTTTGAAGAAGAAGAAGAAGAAGAATCATGGGGGGAGATACGTCTCCAATTGGAAGCCCCCCTCCTGGCAAGGAACAACAAGCGGCAGGTGTGGGGATTCTCTTACAGATCATGATGCTTGTGCTTTCATTCGTTCTTGGTCATCTTCTCAGACGTCACAAAGTCTACTATTTACCTGAAGCAAGCGCTTCTCTTCTCATCGGTATCATTGTTGGTGCTCTTGCCAACATTTCCAACACTGAATCCAACATCAGGTTTGTGTGTTTCTATATTTTCAAAATCCCATCAACCCATTATCTCTAATTTACCAATTGATTGATTCATTGAATGAATTATCTTCTTCTTCTACTGAATTTTGCTTTTGGTTGGTTGCAGGACTTGGTTCAACTTCCATGAGGAGTTTTTCTTCCTCTTCTTGCTTCCCCCGATCATATTATATCCTTTTTTTCATTACTACATTGCTTTTTGTTTGATAGTTTAGGTCCAGTGGTGTGTTTGGGTATTTTGTTTTTCTTGACTTCTCTTTGCTTTCACTCAGTCAGGTTTCAGCTTATCACCTGTGAGTTTTAATGCTTTTGTCAATGAACTTACATGCAATTCCTTTTATCTTGAATGTTCTGATAATTTGTTTAATTGGTTCAACAGAAACCCTTCTTTTCAAACTTTGGAGCAATTGTTACCTTTGCGATTCTTGGGACCTTTGTTGCTTCGGTTGTTACTGGGATTTTAGTGTATGTATTTACATGCTCATTCAGCAGAATCTGTGTTAATATCTTTGGATTAGCAATTGGTAATTTTCTTTGCTGAGTTGTCTCCTCCTTTGGGCATGTAATAGTTATCTTGGTGGCGTCACATTGCTCATGTACAAACTGCCATTTTTCGAATGCCTGATGTTTGGTGCCCTGATTTCTGCAACAGACCCTGTCACTGTTTTATCTATATTTCAGGTTCTTTATGTCTCCCTCTTACAATCCCATAATTAATATTGTCATTATTATTGTTGTTGATGTATCGTATCATAATTATTCCTATTGTCTTCATAACTGTACAAATCCATCCTTGCCTTGATAGTATAGGTCTCATAGTAAGGCAATTCCATACCACTTGTAGTATATAGAAAAAAAATCTTTCATATAAATCTCATTTCTCCATAATCCCACTTGTAGTATTTAAATCTCTTTTCATATAGCACATGACACCAAAATCCAAAGCAACCTTCTCTTTCTTTCTTTAGGTTTTGTGTTTTGAACCTTTGATCACTTCCAAAAAGCATTGTGGAGAAAAACCAGAAGATTTCATTGCATTGAAAATGAAAATTCCATAGTTGTGCTAAGTCACTACCCCTAAAATTGGTCATAGATTGACTAGCTCACATCCAAGATACATCCTTTGCCACAAGTTGGTTTTATATTGCTTGTACAAAAGGAACTTTGTAGTTTGAATAATTTTCTTCCACGCCACTCATTTAGAAAAGTTCTTAGAAATTTCTGCAAACATTGGCATCCATCATATTAGCCTGTGTTCGGTTGAATGGAGAAAAACACCTTAATGTAAAAATAATGTGGAAAACACTTGGGGAATGTGAGAAAAATAGGGAGTGTGAACTGAATACATAGGCTTGAGGTTGAATGTGACCTTCAACTAAAATATTTGGCAAAGAACGACGTAGTCTACTGCCAGTGAAAATGGGCACGGTAGGTGGCGGGCAAAGGAAGGACGATACTCGACTAGATCCAAGGTCTACAACCCTTGGTGGAGAAGATCCTGTAGCTCAAATTTTAAAATCCACACGAGCACGAGCAAGAACGAGGTGGGTGAGAGAAAACAACCTTACTAGCTACTTGAATACACAATAATCATCAAGATGAGTGTTGGTAATGTTGTATGTGGCCTAAGAGCAAACAAATTAGAGGGAAGCTTGCCTTGGAATGGAAGAAGTGGTTGAGGATGGGAAGTTGGAGAAGAAGGACAAGCAACATGCATATGAGCAATAATCCGGTGCTCCTATAAAGATAGACTAGAAAAAAAACGTAACACGTTGTACACTTGACATGAATGAATGGATGGGTGATATGCTATTACTTGTATATTTGACAAGTCTTATTAATGAAAGTGTTTTCTGGAACTTCCTTGCTTGAATAATTCTTATTTATGTCTTTTATATGCTTAAATATCTACTATGTATTTTCATATTTATAAATTGGATTTGCGTTGTATCCAAGGATGCACCGACTCTTCGCAAAGCCTCCGTAATGCGAGTCGAATACGTGTTAGACACGGACACGCGCTTGACATGTGATCAACCCGTCCGACTCGTTGACCTAATCGGACAAGCGCTCGACACAGTCCGGACACTTTTTTTCCCCTTCTTTTTCCCTTCTTTTGGGTGCAAATACAACCTAATTTCTTTCTCACTGCATTGTTGCACAAATACAAAAAGGGGTTCGAGGACACAGACACACAGAAGAGGAGTGAAAAGAGAGACAAGCAGAGTTCTTTTGGGTGCTTGCCGGTTTCCAGTGGCGGTGTTGACACCGCGTGAAAGAGGTCTGTTGTCATCGATCGATTTACAGGGTTTTAATTTTGAGGAGTGAAAGCGCGTTGTCCAACGATGAAGGGGAAGAAGAAGAACCTAAGTGACTGACTTGATCGATTTCACCAAATGAGTCTTCTGATGGTGGTGGTGGTGGTGGATTCTTGATACTTGAACAAGGTGGTGCTGGTGGTGTTGGAGATGTTAAAGAAGAAGGTTATGTGGTTGGGGTTGGTTTATCATCTGATCTCCTGAAATAGCAATTGTTTGGTTGCTTCTTTTGAGAATGTGATTGATGGATGTTGTTGGTGGTATTGTATGGCGATAGTATAGAATGGTGTGGTGTGCGTCACATGTGATGAGATATTTTGTGGGAAAGGAGGAGAGCAATTTAGGTGACTGTAATGGGCGGCTGGTGGTGGTGGATTCTTGATACTTGAACAAGGTGGTGGTGCTGGTGGTGTTGGAGATTTTAAAGAAGATTATGTGGTGCCAATGGTGTTATGGCCTAGTGGTTAGGGCTGTGTGGGTTTGTCCCCCACGTCCTAGCTTCGAATCCCACATGTGGCATGGTTACTTTCTAATGGGTGTTGACCTAAAGGTCGCCCAGTTGATAGGTTATGGGATCCTTAAAAACCCAGCTCGCCTTTCAAAAAAAAAAAAAAAATTATGTGGTTGGGGTTAGTTTATCATCTGATCATCTCTGAAATAGTAATTGATTGGTTGCTTCTTTTGAGAATGTGATTGATGGATGATGTTGGTGGTATGGTATGGTGATAGTATATAATGGTTTGGCGTGGGTCACGTGTGATGAGATGTTTTGTCAGAGAGGAGGAGAGCAATTTAGGTGGCTGTAATGGGCGGCTGTGCTATTTAAATAATGGTGTATACCAGAGAAACAAATGATATAAATATTGAAAAATATATATTATGTCATTTGGTATATTATATATTATATTGCCCTTGTAGTTGAATTTTTTTGCAAAATCAGGATTGTTTAAACTAAGATTATTAATTAATGTTTATGTTAATATTTTTTTAACAAAAAATATAAAAATAAAAATAAGGTTTGACGTGTCGTCGAGTCCTAGTTTTTTGAAAATTATCGAGTCGCCGTGTCGTGTCTGTGTCCAACACGACACGTGTGTCCGAGTCCGTGCATCCTTGGTTGTATCTTATGATACATAAGAAATGGTTCGATTCAATTTTTTGTAATGAGTAGATCCGATCGCAATTTCGAATATGGCATACAAAGGAATCAAATAGGAAATGAAATGATTATCTGAATCACAATTTGTATCGATTAAACAAAATTTTGGAATTCCTAAAGTGACACATTCCAATTTGAATACTCTGATACACTGTACATTTCAATACATATAGGGATGACAATGGGTGGATTGGGGTGGAATTGGGCAAATCCGTCCCCGCCCCCGCCAGGGATCGCAGATCCCCTCAACCACCCTGAATAACCGTTTATTATTTTCATTTTTTTTTTTTGAATAACGGATACCTGCCCCCCATGGATTTTTTGGGCCCGAACAAACTTCATTTGGATTTTGGACTTGAATTTTTTCAGGCTCATTTTGCAAAGCATGTGTAAAATCACTTAAAACCAAAGTGTGACATAAACATGTATAAAATTACTTACAACCCACAATAGTCTTCACAACAAACAAGTCTAAAATCACTTATATCTGTATAAAATTATTTCAATCAAAACAAAGTCTAACATAAACCATTTATGGCCTAATATAACAAATCAATTGTTACACGACAAAATAACAAGTCTTACAGATTTTGTAGCCCACAATAGGCTTCACAACAAAACTACAAGCTAACATGTTATACCAACAAGCTAAATCTAAAATGTTCTAAAATGAAAACGACAAAATAAAACGATGACTAACAATTCCACATCACGTTTTTGTTCTTTTGTTGTTGCAAAAAACTTAGCCAACCTGGAAAAAAAAATTTCTAAGTTAATTTCTATAAGAAAAAAAAAGTCATATGAGAATAAATAGAAAAATTAGTGTTGTTTTACATCACCTCCATCAAGTCCTTGAAATAAAAAAACATTCAGAACCTTTCAATCAAGCAACTAATATCCAACTTTGTTCCTACAACATAAAATAACTTTGTACCTCAGGTGATTGTAAGGCATCCGCACCCATGGGTGTTTGAGGAGAGTGATTATCATTCCAATAAAAGGGTAGACTGCTGAGTTTCAACTAGTCTAGGATGATCTCCTGCCATATCTATACATCAAGAAAACAAAAGAAAGATTTAGCATTCCCTGCATTGCCAGCCCAGCTTCACATAATTTGAAAATGGATATCAATCACATAGAACAATGGAGCGAAAATTGGTTGTCTTTCATTAGAAAACAAGCATTCAGGTTCGAATGAAAACCCAATACTAATCTAAGACACAACAACAACAAAAAATCTGGAAGCAACACTTCATCTAGGACCTAGAATGATTGGCAAATGAAGAGTTCATCAATCAATAGCCTCCAACAACCTTACTGTCTTGATAACACCAACTAAGGCTTAGAATCAGGATTAAGTTCAACACGAGATGCTCCCAAATCCTGGATTACCAATACCAATGCTCATCACATGAAATCTAGATACAATAAGGCTTGGGCATACAATCCATTAATCCACAGCTTGCACAATGTGGAACATGAACATGCATTACTAAACACCTCAAAACAATACGGCTGCATAAAAACACTACGGCTGCATAAGACAAGACCAACATTCTCATTTGTCTAGCAATAAAGGTGTCTATCCAGTTTAAAAATGACCACAAGAGTTTGAAATTAGCCAAGATTTATATCAAATCACAAAAGTCACTATAAGGCTTGGGCATACAATCCAGTAATCCACAGCTTGCACAGTGTGGAACATGAACATGCATTACTAAACACCTCAAAACACTACGGCTGCATAAGACAAGACCAACATTCTCATTTGTCTAGCAATAAAGGTGTCTATTTATCATTGTCCAGTTTAAAAATGACCACAAGAGTTGGAAATTAGCCAAAATTTATATCAAATCACAAGAGTCACTATAACGAGTGAGGCTTTCTAAACTACAGATTGAAAGAAGTAGAAACTCACGTTGCTAGATATTTAACATTCAACAAAGAAATAAGAAAGCCACATTCTCATCAAAAGCTCCATACAAGAAGCCAACTCTAGTTTCAGTCAACAAGGCAGCTGTGATGAATACAATAGTTTATTTCACTTCGATTGCAAGCAATCTGTATTATTCCAACTGACATCTACTGTGGTTGATGTAAGATCATTGGTTAATAGTAATCAATTTCCCAAAAAAGGGGTTTGAGGTTACCCATCAGAGACACTTACCCTTGAGAAGAACTGAAAAAGAAGTGATAGATAGAGAGATTACGAGTTGAAATCAGACTTAGCAACTGTGGACATTGTGAGGAGTAACAAGTTCACCGGATGCCTCTTTAAATAGTACAACAATGGGCACAAAACTGCACAAATTTCAAACAAAAAATCAGTCACTATAAACTCACGAACAACAACCCCAATTTCTTCTAGACTGCACTTTTCATTCCAAATGACAAAATACCAAAAGCCCATCTAGAAATTCATGAAATGAAACCCAAGATCAAAACTTTATCACAAATTAACTATTAAATTAGGAAGATAGAGAGATTACAATTGAAATCAAACTTCGCAATTGACTTGAGGTGTAATGTTGCAGATCAAGCATTTTTGGTGAAGAATACCAAGGGGAGAAACAATTTTTTCTATGATTGAGAAGTAAGAGACCAATCACATACCAAATCGAGATAGAGATTCAAAACAAAGACTATCTCTGAAGAAGAAAAAGAAGAGGCGTCACTGTGTTGGAGAGTGGAGACTGAACTCACTGGAGAGAGGCATCGATGAAGATGGGTGGTTGAGGCATCGATAATGTACCTGTAAACATTTTTTCTCTATCCTTTCAAGTATATGTTTACCACAAGAAAAAAAAATTGAAAATTAGTGAATGTTGAACATCGCATGCTACAACTTGAGGCAAATTATAAGAAAATTAAAAATTCAAAGTTACATAAAGGTGTGGGTTTCCATATTCTTTGATTTTGGTTGTTATTTTCCTTATTCTCTAAGCACTAAGAAGAAAGGCAAGGTGGAAGATTTGGGTACCTAAGTAATGGTATAGCTTTATAAAATTTTAATTGGCGTGGAGCAAGGAAGCACAAACTCTTTGGAAAACTTGTTGCACTCATGTCTTATACGTATCCGACACCGATACTTGCTTGACACACTTTCATCTTTGTTGCAAGCTCAAAATCTGTCAAACTAGTTGAGATGCCCAACTAAAATTGTCCTCTGGTCAATGCGATTCGATTGGATCTTGGTCCGTGATGGCCTTTTTATTGATTTTGATAGTTGGATGGTTCTATGAATGGAAAAAGGTGCTTCGGATCAGGGGTAACCACTAGTGATTAGGCAAAAATCCTGGGCAAGGACAAAAGAAAAATCGATGACTACAAAAAATCAATTGGTTTGTCATGGTAGAGAAGAAAAGTGTCTTGATCATTGGTTAGGTTGAAATTGCCAGCCATGGGATCTAACCCCCTTTCCCTTCTAGTTTTCTTAGAGTAAGGTCCCTCTCAAGTGTGGATCCCTTTCCATTGTTTTGTTAATCATTCAGCACTCAGCACAAATCTCGACATTGCTGCCTTCATTTAGGAACTGTGTTTGAGATTGTACTTTTAGGGTCCTATGGCTATTCTGTGTTCTTGATATGCCATTTCCTCCTCTGGTAACTGATGCTTGGATCTAGATCAATAACATAGTAGGTACCATTGAGATCTTTCTCCTCTTTTATTTTTTTGTCCCAAAGTTTTTATTTCTTACCTAACAATTACCTTATCCTCTTTTGTGAACTTGCGGGGGTGGGGACGTTTTTCTAATGTCAAATGCTTGTTGCTAGTGTGCTTTTAACTTATATTTTTCAAGAAGAAATTTTATCATAATTTCTTGGTTTGTGTATTTAGCTGCAGAGATATATGTTACTCATCTTGTTTAGTTGGCCCTCAACCACAATATGCTCTCAGTTTTTATCGAGTGGGAACCTTTTTTAGTTGATCCTTGTTCTCCCTTTTAGCTATCGAGCATTCTCCAGTTTGCTAGATATTAATGCTGCTTTTTAACCATTTGATGACAACTCTTCCTGTCATTGTTAACTAGAACTAACCAGGTGTTGGACTGTTTACCCAGCAATAGGAATGTGAGTAATTCAGGTTACGATTGTTCCCTGATAGTAATTCAACCTCAGTGGATTTGTCACTAAAGAGAAATGGAAGGTTCTATGTAACAATGAGATATCAGACGTACATCTTAGATATTGCAGGTTTCTGACTCCTTTGGTCAACATGGTTTGTGGAGCTTTTAGGACTGTCTTTTAATAAGTTGTTTTCTTTAGTTTGATGGGAGGAGAAAGGAGGGACTTTGTTGGTCTTGGAGGTGGGAGGGTGTAACTATATTCTTTTTTTAGTTTCATTGGAGCATAGCGTCTTTGGACCCGCCATATCTGAACTTTATTGTTCTTTTATCGAGTCTTCCTTTAACCTGTAAATAGAAGTGGACATCAACAAAAAAAGCTAGTCGTACTTGCCATATACTCAATCAGGTGCAAGTGCCATGGTTGTGCCTGGAAATTGTTGTTAACTCATTATTCAAACAAAGAAGTTAATGATGAAAGATCAATTAAAAAAGAAGAAGCATAAAAAGAAAGGAAGGAGGTCAAATATCCATAGAGCGTCTGATGATTACCCTTCCTTAATAGTTTGTACTCCTAGTATATCCCTTTTTCCTCATGCTAAGCTAAATAGCCATGAAATAAAGACCAGTCTTGGTGAAGTCAATGGCAGCATCTATGAACTTGGCATAGCCCAAACTCATAGCTTTCCTTAGCAAGAAGGGGAATCGGGAAAAGTGATAACACCAATGTCAAAAAAATTAGTTACTATGCTCATCCTTGCAAATAAAAATTTCATTCCCGGTTTCCCACATTGTTAGCCATATCAAATGTTATGTTGAACCATTGTAGTTAAGGCGTTGAGGTGGAGGCAAGGCGGACGCCTTAGTGAAGTGAGGCGGTGCTAACATTTTTTAAAGATTTTTTTAATAAAAAATTGAAACATATCAGCATAGTAGTATAACTTGCAAACATCCACTAAATTATTAAAAATCAATCATCTTTAAATAATAGAAACTTGAGAATATTGAGATTGTTAAAGGAAATTGTTGGAATGGTTGGTAAAAATCCACAAGTATAATCACTATTGGTATTTTAGAAGCATAAAAATCATTGAACTATGCTATGAAAAATCAAGATTGATGTTGATCACAGACTGATCAAACAAGATATGTTTTCTCCAAAAAAAAAAAAAAGTGTTATAAATTTATCAAAACCTGAAAAATGTTTTATCTTGTTTTTATAAAATATTACACCAAGAAACATAAACCCTATTATAGAGAGGGTTGCAACCTCTTTTTGTTGCATTTGGGCTGGCTGCAACCATTTTTGGGCTGAGGCAGTCCGAGGCAGACTCATTTCACCCCGCACCACATTGTCTCACTTTGAGGCGGAATTTTGTAAAAACGCCTTGAAGCGCACCTAGGCGGCTCCTTGACTACATTGTGTGAACTTTAGTTAAAATGGATGTCATAAAACGGTAACATTCTTCAGGTTTGGTGTTGTTCTTTGTGATTAGTGCTTAGAAATCTCAAAATCAGCTCATTTCAGTGAGGATGATTTTCATTGTGAGAGATCATCAACGTTAAAAATCTACCCTTTACACTATGTCACGGCGGCTCCGTGAAAGTGTAAAATGAATGTATAAATTTTGAGTGTCAAAATAACTTGAGCCATATTATATACCCTCTACCTTTTAGCTGAGGATTGTTGAAAGTTGTTTTATTCCACCCAGCATGTTGTTTGGCATTTCTTGGCTCAGCTTTGTTTAAATCTTGTTGGGGTGACTCCTTCACCTTTCATTAGTTAGACCTTCTTTACAGCTTTGTTGATTTGACAGTAACATAGGAAATTGAAAATCTTTCCACTGTCAATATTATTCATAGTGATATATCTACCATAGATTTAACAGTTGGCACCACTTGCAGGAATTTGGCACAGATGTGAACCTTTACGCTTTGGTGTTTGGAGAATCTGTTTTGAATGATGCGGTACGAGTGCTTGGTTTCTTATCTTTGAAAACCTGATTAGTCTGGATTTTTTAACCTACTGACATTATTTATTTCTGGACATTTCAAGATGGCGATTTCCTTGTACAGGTCAGTTTTGATCTCCAGTTGGTTTTAAATTTCTATATTCAAGGTCCTCAATTTTCATTCTGAAATTGAAGTATGCTTCTATTCAGGACTATGTCATCAGTCAAAAGTCACTCATCTGGAGAAAACTTTTTTTGGGTCATCCTGAGATTTCTTGAGACCTTTGTTGGGTCACTTTCTTCAGGTTAAACTCTATTTGGATTTTATCATATGTGTTTTAATGTTGTTACAGTATCTATGACTATCATCATCTTGTTCTTCAAGGGTTGGGCACCAGACCAAAATGAAAATTATGTTTGGTTTGGAGTCTTTCTAACTAAAATATAGTTGCTATCAGAGCATTCTGATTTGTCTAAGCTAATACCCATTTTGTTGATGTACCGAACTCCAATTTTTGTCCAAGGCATGCCCATGACACTTACAGGCTGTGTCTGAGTCATGTCTGACTTCTGCTCGTTTCCCACATTGGTATACTTAAATTCTAGAAGTATTTTCACTTTCTCGGTAATGCCATTAATGTGGATAGGAAGTACTAAAGAGTAAAGAATCTACCTTAAATGAAGGAGTTATGTACTGGGACTAGTCTCTCAAAACTAGGGGTGGACACGGGACGGGATGGGATGAGATGGACCCATCCCTATCCCTTCCCGTTCATTCGGGATCGGGACGGGACGGGACGAAATAGACCTCATCCCGACCTCGTCCCATCTGAAACGGGATCAGGACGGGATAAGCACGTAGTAAATAGTTCTCTAATAAAAAATAACAAAAAGAGTTTTATCTCACATTACTACACACCAATAATGTCAAATTTATATACATATAACTTACATCATAAATAATAATAGATATTAAATAAATATTAAAAAAAATTTGGAAGGCAAATAAATATTAAATTTCATTTAGAATTAATGATTTAATTCATTTAGATTTCATATAGAATTTTATCTTACATTGATTTAATTTCAAAACATCATAAACTTTAATTTAGAAGAGTATTTTGATTAAAATTAATAATAATAATTATTAAATAAATAAATTCGGGACGGGATAAGCGGGATTGAAAATCTTCATCCCGATCCCATCCCACTCTAGATCGGAACGGGACGAGATCGGGATGAGTTTGATTAATCCCTAAATGACCCAAAAAATCGGGACGGGACAGGATGGGATCGGGACGGGTTCGGGATCGTGGGATGGGATGCCCACCCCTACTCAAAACCCTTTCTAAGATTAAAAAGAACTTTTTATTTATTTATATTAATTTTTGGTTATTTACTAAAGAAACTTTTTCACTTTGAGAAACTAAAAGATTTGTAAGATTTCAAATGACCTTTGTTACATTTTAGCTTTTGTGAGCAAAAATGGTAATGCTTGCATCTGTAGCCTAAATATTAGTGAACTTCAAGAAACAATTTAATAATAAATTATAATGGAGTGTGAGAGTGAAAAAATATACGTGAAAATGACATGGTAACTATTTCGTTTGTACAAAATTTTGAGCATATAGCTTGTTCAAGTACTGTGTGTTTCAGATGCCAGTGTTCGCATTTCAGTAATGCAGATACTAAAAGATTCTAGGTCATACTGTTCCATTCTATCTTATGTTAACTATTATTTGGATTTTTTGACTTTACCCTGGAGTTTTACTGATTAATATGCATGGGCAGGGGTTGGAGTCGGATTTACGTCAGCATTGATATCCTTCTTAATTATTTTTTTGATCATTGATGCGAACCAAATTATGCTTTATCTGTGGCTGTTAATATTTTGATAGACCTTAACCACTCAGAACCTGTTTAAGTATGCTGGCTTGGATATTGACAAGTGGGTAAAACTACCTTTGATTTCCCTGTTTATGGTTCACAACCAAACTCTTATCATCTGTGACACTGTTTTCATGTCCGTTGCTCTTTTCAGTCTTCAGAACTTGGAATGCTGTTTATTTGTTCTTTTCCCATATTTCTCGTAAGTGATAACCTGGCTGTCTTTTGTATAATCTGGAGTTTTTTTTGGTGTCTTCTGCGATCATGTTCTTGTAATGGAAAACCATCTTATCCTAGGTACATGCTAGCAGAAGGACTTGGCCTTTCTGGTATCGTTTCAATATTGTTCACAGGAATTGTAAGTTGTAACGTTTTGGGGTCGTGGAAGTATAATTGCATTCCCTGCGTGAATTTGTATTGAAACCATATCTGATATTCCTTTTCAGGTTATGAAGCACTATACTTTCTCAAATTTGTCCGAAAATTCTCAACGATTTGTTGCTGCCTTCTTCCATTTGATATCTTCCTTAGCTGAAACATTTGTGTAAGTGAGGCAGCAACTGACATTGGTTACTGAATTTTTATAATGCACTTGATACTGTTAGTCTTTGTAATAACATCATATCTATGTTGATATGGTCTTTCTTTCCACCAGATTCATATATATGGGCTTCGATATAGCTATGGAAAAGCATAGCTGGTCACATGTTGGATTCATCTTTTTCTCGATTGTATCCTTGTCATTTGATTACTTTAAGCCATTTTATTATTTTTTGACAACTTCTTCATGCATTTGCTGTTTGCTGTTCCTTAACTTTGTGCTTCCATGATTACCACAGATATTCATTGTCGTTGCAAGGTTAGTTTATAATCCATTCCTTTCCATAAGTTGCTTACTAATATACTCATTTTTCCAAAATGAAAAGGAAAAATGTCCTACATGAACATTAAAGACAAAATTATGTGTTTCTTTCTCACTTCCGCGTCCTGCATCAGCATCATCAATAAGGGACAGTATGCACTGTAACCCTCTGGATCCACCATTAACTCTGCTGTGTCGGACCAGTATTTCTGACAGCTAAAAATGTTGGAAATTATGGGTTACACACCTGGGTGCAAGTGCATCCATCTGATTTTGGGGATGGACCGCCATGCCATGAACCAGGCTTGCAATAAATCTGATTTTTTGGGACTTGGGCTGATTCAATTTATGAATTTGTGGTCCTTTGGGGAGGCGGGATTTGTAGTTTTTTGGATTTCGCTCCGTTGTGTTAAGGTCTCCTTGTTTCATCAGTATTGGGTTGCCTTTTGCCTTCAGGCCTTGGGCCTCCACTTTATCTCTTATCCCCTTTCTTAATTTTTTTTTTTGCTTGCATTGAGCGGCTAGATAACAATTATCAGATTTCTCCGATTTGAATATTGAACTTGTATCTGAAGATATTTTTAACCTGTATGGATGATCTTCTGTCAAGGGCGGCGAATGTTTTCTCCTGTGCTTATTTGGTCAACTTGGTTCGACCGCCAAATCGTCAAATACCCATGAAACATCAAAAAGCACTTTGGTATAGTGGTAAGAGGAACTCTTTTTTTTTTTTTTTTTTTAAAGGTTTGCTCCATATATTTGGTTCATGCTAACTATTAGCATGATTCGTATGTCAGGACTTAGAGGAGCTATGGCTTTTGCGCTTGCTCTGCAATCAGTTCATGATCTCCCAGATGGACATGGGCAAACCATATTCACCGCAACCACTGCAATAGTTGTTTTAACGGTACACAGTTTTTTACTCTTTCTTGTGATCTTTTGAGTGTTCGAGTTCCAAATTAAGTTGGAAATTTGTAATTAAGTAAGAATGTAGGACAGACCTCATACTTGCACACAATTCACTGATGCATTTACATGTCAAAGGCCTGTCACACTGACAGCATGTTAGGTAGTAAGTTATGCCATCCCTGGTTGTCAATTTCCATAGCACTTAAAGTTTCATTGACCAGCATTGCATCAGCAACAAATGATATGCACCAAAGTTAGCCTTACTCCCAATTGGCATACAAAGAATAAAAAACTACTCAATTAAAAGAAGAATGACAAACCCAACACCATAAAGTAACCGCAATGTCCATAACTAAGGCTCGAAGCTCTACCACTTTATAGTTGAAAATCCTCACATTACTCTTTCACAAAACCCAGCAAATGACAAAAGGACTAATTTTCCAAAGAATTCTCCATTAGGAGGAAAGATGAGAGGGAGTGACCAAGATCTCAATAACGCCTCCATGGATTGGGCTCACCAAGAAACCCGGAAAGGAGAAATAAAAACTAAATAAATAAATAAATAAAAATAAAAGTGTTACCGAATCACATTAGTCCACCCACAACCATACCATATCAATGTCCAAACTCCTATTGAAGAGCACGACTGGATGGAATTCTATTCCAATGCATTAATCAAGGTTCACATGAAGTAAGAACCCTTTACCAGGAAGTAAGAATAAAATTTGTTAGCAAGTAGTGCAACAATGAACATACTTGGGGTGTATCCTTGATAGTTGATCCATTATGTTCATTTATAGAAAATCTGTCTTTCATCAGGCATTGTTTTCGCACAAACTGCCATTCTAGCTTATGTGGTCACACCAGTACGTTTCTCCTCTCTAGTTCTTTTCCGGCTTTACATATTCCGAAGAAATAAACCATTTGGCATTGATGGGATGTGAGAAGAAAATTTGTTCATAAGTAGCGTGAGAAAGTTTTAAAAAACTTGTGTCGTCAATACAAACATTTGAATGAACTTGCAGTCTTACAGCTGTAGTTGGTAAAAACATTTGAATAAATTGGGGCCTTACTGAAGCAATTCTTTCTCATTTGAAATTGGAACTCAAATGTATTCTAAACTAGCTACATTTGTAAGTTTTGTGAAGATAATAGTAAGAAAAACAAAGAAGAGCACATTTAGGTTCTGTTTTCATTTGCTGATAAGATAAGATTGAGAGATTCATATTTGATGTATTCTGTTGGCAGCTTTAATTTGTCTATGAAGAAAACACATCCATCCTTCGTAGTAGCGAAAAGTTTGTCTAATCCTTTAGTAAATGAAATTTTGCTCTAGTTTCTTGAATGACTAATGACCCATTTCAATGTCTTGGTGCAAATGCAGGTCCTGTTGATTGGAGGGTCAACTGGTACTATGCTGGAAGCTTTACAAGTTGTAGGAGATGTTCATGATGGTCCCTTGGGGGAAGTAAGTCCCACTGTATTACATTGCTTGCCTGCAGTTCTTGTAACTAAACAGCATTACAAGTTCCAACTTTATTCCGAAAAACCAAAGCTAATTTGGTGTCTGTGCAAGAGGTGGATCGTAACCAGTAAAAAAACCAAGACTAATTTATGTGGCAAGATGGTTCAACCTTACATATTAATCCAACGGATATGATTAAATCCATGAGTCTCATTGGGTGAAAGTTCTGTGTACTTCCCTTTTGTTTTTTCATTTATCATTGTTTAGAATGTTAATTTAATTTAATTTTTTTATTTTTATTTTTATTTTTTTTAAAATCAGAGGATTAGGTGTAAAAAAGTTGAGGAGGGTGAGTAAAGATAATAACAAGACCCCTCCTCAAAGAACTATACATCATGTAATATTAGGTTGAGCATACAAAAATCAAAATTAATCTCTCTAAATCTATCCCAATTACACCCCCATAACCATAGTGTAACTTTATATCTATCTTAAACTGTTTAACATTTTTCTGCACATTCTTGAAGAACCTTTATTTCTTTCTCTCCATATCACCCATATGAAGACATCAAGACTAGAATTAATCTGTCCCAAGCTCATTTACCAAAAGCAATCTGTCCCATTCGATATTATTTTTTTTATTTTTTAAAACTCTTGTTAATGAATATTATAGGAAATCTTCATTTTGGAAGTCTTGTTGATAAAAAATTATCATAAACTCCTATTGCTTAGTTTCAGAGATAATATGACATTATTCTAGTGTTTGCCAATTGCAATTCACCTGTGATATACATACATACACTTTTCAAGTTCACTTATGGTGTGTTTGATTTCAAGGAAATTTTTCAGAAAAATTTCCAAAAGTGAGAAGGGAGACGAAGAGGAATGAGAGAGGAAGAGAGAATGAAGAACATGGGGTTTGTGATGCTCACCTTGAGGGAGCTAAGAAACCTTGTGCAAAAATAGTCATCTTCAGCCTCAAGATGAAGAATTTTTTTCCCACTTCCTCACCAAAATTTCCTTTCTCTTTGTAATTATCAAACACACCCTTACTTAATTTGATTTGTTCTCAAATTCTCTACCATACCATAGTATAATGCTCAATCCTCATATTTGTAGAGGTTTAGCCATACACAAAGATCCCTAAGAAGTAAGAACATTATTTTCTACTGGAACTAGCAAATCACCATATATAATTTTTCTTAAGAATTGTTTGAAATAGCTAAGGCATAACATTGCTGAATACTAATAAAATGTTGTTTTACTGCATTATTATTATTATTATTTTTTTCCTGTCTATACATACTATAGTTTGTTTTGAGTAACAAATATTTTACAGGGATTGAAACCCCAAGGCTGCAAAACTATGTCCTACAGACGGTTTGTCATAACATCTCATTTGGTTTTAGGTTGCTAGCAAGAAGTAAAAGGAAGTCAAAGTAAATCAACAATGCCAAGCAGAGCTCGCATTTAATTTTAATTGTTGGGATTTTCAATGGACGACTTCACATTTCATAATAACAATTCTCCAGTATAGAAGGCTCCAATAAAAGAAAGCATATCAGACCTAACTATGCAAAATTTAGTTCCTTGTATATACAACTGAAACAATTGATATGGACAAGGGATTATATTTTGGGAAGGTTAAATTTATTTGTACTAAAAATAAAAATATTAGCAACCATATGTTCTGAACTTTATTCTGTTTTTGGCAATGATAGGGTTAGTTTGATTTATGTTTCTGAGTTTTATATGGATTCGATTTTTACTTGGTTTAGGAAGTTGTTTCTTAGGTAGAATTGTCAGAGGTTGATTCGTTGAGATTAACTAGCTTGGAAGCAAGGATGGAGATTATGGTCGAGCAAGCTCCTTGAGCTGAACTTTTCTCTAATCCCATTTTTGTCACCAACCTAATTCCACCTAACTATGAGGAACGTACTTAATTTTCAAAATGATCGGCTTCTCCGATTACATTGTTAAAATGTATTTTGTATTCTGTTTGATTTTAACCTATTAAGGAATTACGAATATATTTCTAATTTATTCTAGAAAAATCTGCTTATTGAGTTTTCATTGTTGATAAAACATCTGATTCTAATAATATTGTCGATTGTCATGATTTCTATTCTCCGAGCCACATTAATATTCCTGGCAGAGCCCTTTCCTTTTTAGTTTTTATTATAAGGTCTAAGGCTTCACATAGATTAAAGGTTGTAGTCATATGGAAGTTCCCCATTTAGTTTAGCTGGTTTTGCATGAATGTCCATAACCTCATCTTGTGGTATGGTCAAACCATATGATTTTGTTGGATCATCTCAAATTATTGTACTGCTGCTAATTTTGTTCAGTAGCAGTGGAGTGCATTTGCGACATGATTTAGTTGAATGGAAATGACACCACAGAACACAGCCTGATAGCTCTGAGTACATCTGAGTAATGATGTATGAATGTCTCTTCAAATATGTATGAATTATGAATTGCCATCCTTGAAATTTTATTAGACCCAATAAAGCATGATTGGTTTCCCTGCATGTGTTAATTGTATGATGCATGCTATATGGCCTTTACTGTCAATGTTCTCTTGGAATTTGTGTAGATACTTAAAATTTTAGGTCGACAAATTATTTCGCTCATCAAATTCATATTCTATTTGATTCCAGAGCTTTGATGGGAATAATGGCTACGTAGCTCCATCTTATGATGATGAGGGTAGTTCATCAGGGAACAGGCTGAAGATGAAACTGAAAGAGTTCCACAAGAGGTATTTCCAGCTGTTGGTTTTTTCATCCCTTCCTTCTCATTTACATCTCACTTAACGGGCTTTCAATTCATGCTGCAGCACGGCATCCTTCACCGCTTTTGATAGGAATTATCTCACTCCATTCTTTACGACTCAAAATGGAGACTCGGAGGATGACTTTGGTAAGATTAATGCTTAGCCATGACACTGCCCACATTTTTGTGCTATAAAGTAAATTTAATTTATTATCTTCCTTGAAAATAGCTTTCTTGAAAACACACACATTTATATTTATGTACATATGTTTATCGAATATAGCTTTTTTGGAAAATGAGGGGGGTTGTTACATTGATAAATCATGAAAGTAAGATCACTCATCGAAAGATGGTAAGCACATTTGTCTACCTTTCTGCTACAGCAATGCATGCAAGCTAAGTTAATGCTTATATATTCTTTGAGATCCATAGGCATTATGCATATGGACAACCAGTTACGCATGGTCTGAAAATGATTTTGTAGCGGTGTTGTAGATGAAAGTGGGAGTACATGGGCGAATGAATAGATTCCACGAAAAAGATATCTGACAAGACCTGTAAGACATTAGGGATTTTTGGAGCCTGCCACATGTTAAGAGATTTTAGGTGATCAGATCTGTGGAAAAGCTAAGGCATGAGAGGTTTCACATACTAAATCGCTAACATGTTGGAGTGGCATATAATTAAGGGGAGCCACAATTTACATTCACTAACAATCAATAGATGGCAACGGGGCGGATTGGGACGGATTTGGACAAATCCATCCTCGCCCCGCTGGAGATCACGGATATCCAAATCTGCCCCGAATATCTGTTTAACATATTTTGTAAAAACCATCCCCGAACCGGACGGATTGGTGGATATCCGCCCAAAATACCCGGAGAAAAAAAAAAAAACAGATTCTCAAATATCAAAACAAAAACCAACAGATTCTCAAATATCAAAACAGATTCTCAAATATCAAAAGCAGATTCTCATATATAAAAAAAAACAGATTCTCATATATCGAATCACACCACCATTTCATTCTCAAACAACAACCAACAACAAATCACACCACCAGATCTCAGCAAAAAAAAACAGATCAAGCCACCAACAACAAATTTCATTCTCAAAACAGATCTCCACAACAAATTTCATTCTTAAAAACAGATCTCAGACTACCAGATCGATTGATCGAACAACCAAAACTAGATCAAGCCACCGCAGATTGAGCCATCAGATCGAGCCATCAAATCGAGCCACCGTAGATCGAGCCACCAGATCTGACTCCCTTTGACCAAACACTCTTTCGAGTCTCGACCATGGCCATCCCCCTTCCATCTGTTGGAAGCTGAAGAGATGAGGTAGAAACGAGAGAGTGAAGAGCAAGAGAGACTCTGAGAGAGGAAGAACATGACGTGATGGCGAGCCGCGAAGTGGAGAACAAGGGTCGTGTTCTCTGTTTTGTGGTGGTGTTTTCTGATTTTTTGTGTGAAAATGAGGGAGAGGGAGGTGTTTGGTTGTTTATTCGAAATAGAGGAAGAACGATGGGGAGAGGAAGAAGATGCAGATGCAGAGAGTGAATGAGTAGGGATAGGGTTTTTTTTTTCTTTTTAAAGGGTTGAGGGTATTTCTGTATTTTACATCCTTAAACGGATTTACGGATATCCGTGGGGCGGATATGGCCAAATCTGTATCCGCCCCGAATGATAAACGGATACAGTTTGGATATCCGTATCCGCCCTAACCTCCATACAAGTGGGGCGGATATCGGTGAAAATCCGCCCTACTGTCATCCCTGACAATCAATCTGATCCCAATTATATGCAGGTTAAAAGTTTCCTATCAATCATGAGTAAAAACCATATGTGAGGCTGGTGGCTCTGAATGTTCCTTCTAGAATTGGATCAGACCATACCTTGATCTTAATGGAAGGCGGGATCGAACAATTCTATACTTTGGGTTTCAAACAAGGGTTTCAAAATTGGAGGAACTAACCCTATAGTTATGATCTTAGAGGGCTGATCTATTGTAATAGGCAGTTTTTGAAGTTTTTGAAGAAGAAAAGACTTCAGAGAGAGTAAATTAGGGATTTGTAATGCAAACCCTAGATTGATTGTTGAATGATACAATGGATTCGTGTTTTTTTGCATTCGTGAAACAATGTCTATCAGATGTATGTTAGCACTATTTATGTTTTCTCGATTAGATATCCTTTGATGTAACATTTTAGGTCTTTCGATATCATAAATATTGTGAATCTATACAACTCACTTTTGCGTCAAACTTTCTTCTCTTCTTTCTCCCATCATTATTAGTTTACACGACTATGTTGTTGTTGCATCCTATGGTATCTGCAAACAAAATGAAGAAGACAGTAGGAATTTCTTATGGAGTACAATAATTAGAAGAAGTTTCAGGCTCTCAAATGAGTTGTCACCCCTTGCGGGTCCCCATTATGTTATAGTTTCTGGGTAAACAAAGAGTTCTATAAGGGAATCATCCAGTAAAAGCAACACACTTTATCAAGCATAGACCTCCTTTTAACAAAACCAAACAAAGCAAGTAGACCATACATAACACATAAAAACTGCCTTGTAGAAACCACACACTTGCCTTCAAAAAGCCAAATGGAAGCATAAACGAGAAAGCAACCTCATCAATCTTCCATTGCCTCTCACCAAGTCCAAGAACATCCTGTTATGCAATGATATTTAAGCTCAACCTGTACAGGACGAAGATAGAGGTAGCATTAAATAAAATTTTCAATTTTTGGCAGCCAATCTTGCAGCTTGTATTGCTTCTCTATGGATGAAGGGGAACTTTGGTTCCTCCAAAATGGATCCCTTTTCTCTGATCTTGTCCAACAGCCTCTAATCAGAACCAACTTAATGAAACGACTGAACAGTTTAGAGTCCCACTGGAACTAACATTCTAACCCAAGAATGAGGCTTTGCATTCCATGGAAAAGGATTTTTTCTTCATTACTCTACCTGAAAACAAGCATCAAACTGGCACTTGGTCTATAATGACACCCTTTATACCAAGACCTTTCTCATCGACAGCTCCATCTGAGTCCATAACTTACCGCCCTCTAGAGGAAGATACCATTGACAAATTATAAAATCAGTAGATGCATATGAAGCGAAGACATCGGCTGAAGTCAGATGCTTAACACGGTTTGTATCTACCAGAGAAGCTGAGCTTGATTTCTGACATGATGAACTAGATGATTTCTTGGTTTCTAGTTATGGAGACAATTGTTCCTTCCCCACTTGCTGGGTGTGACAGGAAATTCTGTTGGCCACCTTTAGCAAGCTGTCAGATTTAGATTTTTCATTATAATCTCTTTCCTCTTGAAGTCAGCATTATTAACTCCTTTAGTTGCTGATTCCGAAGAGAACAGTCTTGCAGATCAGATGTGTCATTCAGTCAGTCTGGCTGAACCTCTGTCCCTCTTTGAGATAGAATCTCTCACGTAGGCAGGGCATTATTGCAATAGTACCACTCCTTTATAGGATTAGAGCCTTCTACATCACTTTGTATGAAATAGAACTTTTCTCAAGAAAATATGAGAAACTGCTAAGCAGCAGAAACATGAATTGTCCTTTAACACCAGGCTTTCATATTTAGGTATCTTAGTCGGTTAGATTTGGGCCTGACCTTCTCTCTTAACTTAGCTAGTAGTACTACTCTAAGAGGGACAAAAGTCCCCTGAAATAAGCTCAGATACAGCAGCTGAGCTTCTGATGTGGATCTATCATCTTTGGGTGGAGTTCTGCCAATAGACTCATTAAGTGCCAAGGTTTGAGCCATGTATTCGTACCTCTGCCATTGCCAATGATCTTAGTTCATGAGCTTTTGGCAGGTCCCTACTCTTCAAGATTCCTATAAAGCCCAAGAGCAACCATTAGGAACTGAGGGAGTAAATTTTTTGTTTTTAATGAGGTTTCACCAAACCCTTGTGACCAAAGCCTATTCTCTTTGCTTGCAATTGCAAAAGCCATTCTACTAATTCACCACTGGCCCCCACAGAGCACAGGTCCAAGGATTCTCATTCTTCTTCCGTAGGCGAGCATAACTTTCCCAAGTCCATAGGAAAATGTCACCACCTCTTCCACCTCACCCTACGAGAAGTTTCCATAAAGCTTCTTCATGTATTGAATAATACGTTTAAACAAAGTAAAGATTCTAACCAATAGGTTTGAAATGGCAGAGAGCATTGAGTTGATAAGCTTAGTTATACCTGTGTAGGCTAGGATTTGGCTTTCCATTCTTGGATCGGTGGATCCTTAGAAAGGGATGCAATTAGCTGATGAAAATTTTGGGTTTACCAAAGCGAAACCTAGATTCTTAATAGGCAGATACCCCTCTCGGATTTGTAGGACAGTACAGAGCTCATCGATACCAGCTCATTAATTCCAACAGAAAAAATTCTTGAGTGAACTCGGGAGCAGTCCGATATCTAAACCCATACTATGTGTTACTGGTAAAGAAAACATGCACATCAGCAGCAAAGAGAGATGAGTGATAAGAGGATCAGATTGTCAGAGACATAGGATGAGGTCCAAATCTTTATGTTGCCACCTCTTCAAGGAACAAACTGCCAAAAATACCTTTGATGTAGCTTCACTCCTTGCTATCAAGAGCCTTATTTATAGAGAGAGAATAAGAAGAAGAATAGAAAGAAGGGAAGCAAGCAAAGTCACCAACCTAGAACCTTGAAGCACGGCCACCATTGTATTGTATGCATCTCCACCATTGTATTTAGGTTAACGTTGATTACCGTTGCCTTTTCTATTGTAGCTTATGGCAATTTAATGAGCAAGCAGGCAGTAGTAAGTTGTCAACAAGGATATATATGCAGACAGAAGTTATAACATTATCCTGCAAGAGATTTGACTTGACATATTTTTCAAGAGAGGAAACAAAAAAGATATTTTGTTTAAGGGCTGCTGAAGAGTAGAAATCAAACAGAGGTGCCTGAAACCAAATCTAAAACTAATTGTGGTCTATAACAAATTGAAGACGAGAAACAGTGAAACTACACCACATAGACCTAGATATTGTTTGAGACACCATAGGAGAAGATGAAGGCTTCACAAGGCTAAGGAAACAAGGAAATGAGTTGTATTGCTTATGAAAATTTGTGGAATGGCCATGGATTAGAGCTTTAACTGTGATGGGGTAGAGGTCATGCTTTTCTAGAATCAAAGGAAAGATAATGCTTTGCCTATATGTAGGAACAAACATTTTGTTCAAAGTTCAAACATCTTGGAGAATCAAATTGTTTTTATGATGGGTCGATCAAGAATCAGTTATTAACATTAATAGTTGTTTTTATGATGGTTTGATCAAGAATCAGTTATTAACATTAATAGTTGTAAGTGTATCGTATAACACAACTATGATAGGATTGATTCTGAAGCCCATTCACTTTCTGCTCAATTCTTTTTTAGTGTTACTGTCCAGCTTTTCTCGGAAGGAACTCCTTATCAAATACAATTGTATTCGAACATGAAAATCTGAGGCCCCTTTCAACCTTGTGCTTAGTAGTTTATCATGTAGTAGTACTTTGGTCTATATGATTGACCTGGCTGTAGCATCTGACGCTTTCTGTCTTTTCTTTTCTTAAATGCAAAGCAGATGAGCCGGCACAGGTGTCCAATACTAGAAGTGGCAGAGTCAGGGGTTTTCGTGGCCACGAATAACAGATAATTTGCTATTCATAGAGATCAGGTTAGCCATTACAATGTTGCTGGCTTGGGAAACGGATTGGAGTCAAGGATACAGATAGGAAAATGGTATACAACCAATTACTATGTAAGTGACAGGAAAGGGATTTGAATGAATTGCGTTGTGCAGGACCAAAGACAGATGATATGCACCCTCGAGCCCGATGAACTGATGCCCTGAATAGTAGCCTCCAAACTTGTACATACATTAATTGACGATTCAACAGTGAATGAATACCGAACACTTCAATTGAATGAATACTGAACACATCAAGAAACCAATCTTTACTTGAATTCCACTTTCAAATATACCTCTGTTTACATTACCAGGTGTCAGGATTCTCCGCAAAATCATCAGTGCATTACATATTTATATTAGTTATGATGTGTGAATAGGATGGAAGACTACTAATTCAGTGAACAATAGTCGTTGGCAAGGTGTGATGGCATGGATGAAAGGTTGACATTACTAGTGGATGTGCTATGAGTTGGTTTTGTAATCAAGAAATATAAGCTCAAGAGTGAATCTCAAGATTTCACTGTCAAGCCTCATTGTCCATCTGAAAAAAAGATTTCTTCATTTGGTTTTCAACGCTTGCTTGCCCAGTCCAAAACTCAATGTTAACTCATAACTCGACAGGTGGAATTAAATTTTTTAGGTATGGATCAAATCAACTTTGGAGATCAAATTATTTTGTTGTGCTCGAAACTATACTAGCTCAATATAATTAAATATACCTGGGATAATTGATCCGTGGGATGATAAAATTCAAGAAGTTTATACAAATTCTTTTCAGAGAAGAAAAGTTAGAAACTATACTAGCTCAATATAATTAAATATACCTGGGATAATTGATCGGTGGGATGATAAAATTCAAGAAGTTTAATACAAATTTTTTTCAGAGAAGAAAAGTTACGAAGGTAACAATTTTCTGTGAATGAGTTTAGATTTAGAGTGTGCAGGGTTTACTCCGTTGCGTATTGTCATTAATTAGCAACAAGGAAGGTTAGAGTGTGGGTACTAGATAATGGGAGCTAGGGAGTGGCATTCATTATAAAACTGCAAGCAATGTTACTGACACCCACACACTATGTAATAATCTCTTGCACAAACTGACCTAATGTATAGTGTCCGTGAAGGTGACGGCACCCCAACCCATATTTTTATTTTCAGAGATTAATTGGTTAAGTAATATAATTGTTTAGTTGATGATCTCCGTGTTTGACTGGAAAGAAATATTATATATAGAGAGAGAGAGAGAGAATAAGAAGAATAGAAAGAAAGGGAGATTAGAATGCGTGGGAATCCCTTTGGTCAGAACAGAAATAAAGGCTTCTTAATAATAAATAATGCATTTGTTTAAGGGAAGCAAGCAAAGTCACCAACCTAGAACCTTGAAGCACGGCCACCATTGTATTTATTGTATGCATCTCAACGTGCATGCTATGCTAAGGATTTCTTTCTCCCCCATCCTCCTACTAGTCTAGTTCAAAACCTACCTAAAATAATTTTCATAACTCGTAAGACAGACGACTAACTACACTTTTCCTTTCGCTTGCATGATTATGTCTAGCTACCTCCTCCATTCCGCACTATATGTAAACTGTACATTCATTATATATGTACAGATATTATCTCTTGTGGAGGTTACAAATACAAGTCAACAAGGATTGTATCTTGTTTCCGGACAAGACAACTAGCTAGAGTAGACATCAAATATTAAGATAAGGAAATCAGTCTTTTGTATCATATGAAATGGATATGAGGCGTGCTGAGATAAACCATGCATGCATATAACCTCATGCATTGTATTATTGACTTCATCATACATATATAGTTTGCCCACCGTCTTAAGTAATTAGCGTGAGCGTTTCAGGATTATTAGTCATTGATTCTTAACAATTGTTATAGGAACATTATTACTTATTAAAACATTTCTCTTTTTTCTAATCATCCTGGTTCTAAATCATAAGCTGGCCGGTTTAAACATGGTACGATCTTTGTTTTTGCTTTTCGGCTAAGCACTGAAACACTAAACTCCTCCTATAATTTTCTCAATGTGACGATAATTAATTAACATCTCTAATGCTCCAACATTTTCATCAAAGAAATGATCTATTCACTTGATACCCGAATTTATGATTCCTAAAAGCTAGGTCATTAATCGGTCGATGCTATTTTATTTTGAAATAACTTTCCAATATTCTACTGAAAAGAAAAAAAAAAAAAAAAAAAAAAAAAAAGTGTTTTTCAAATGAAAATATAAAGCATACTTGAAGCTTTACTAATCATATAATAAAGAAGTAAGTTGAGATAATCTGATTGCCAAAACATATTCTAATTGAAGCATGGAAAACAACATGTATATTTGAAGTCCAGATAAGAGACCTGAAAAATCAAACCAAAGGGAATTTAGATATCATTCCACAAATTAATACAAAAAAAAAAATGGCAAGTGTGCTTAATTTCTTCATCCATATAAGGCGACTTTGAGGGCAGGTTTCCTATTCAAAGGACATATCCCAATGTTCTAATGGTCATGCTCATGCTTAAACTCATCAGTCCCCACCGAAAGGTTTCAGATTTTAGCAAACTAAGCAGAGAATCCATGTGTGTGTACATAATTAATCTCCCATCCATTTAAATATAATAATTCTTATAAAATACAGTTAGTTCCAGGATGGATAGATTTTTGAGATATTCCATTCACCTTCCAATTCCATTCCTCACCTTCTATTCCCATTTTATATTAATTTTTCTTTATTTCTGGACCCCTTATTCCATTCCCCACTGTCACCACCACCCTAGGTGTATTAATTTCATCACTAATCTATTTCTCCTCTCTTTAAGCCATCTTCTTCTTCGACTTCTACCTCCTCCTACTATGAAACTCCATTTTTAGCTTATTTTTGCTTAGTTCCATTCCTTCGTTGCTTTCAGAATCCTTGATATATGCTTGCTTACTTGAGAGGTCTGTTGGTTTATCTTTCTTCTCTCTTTCTAATGTTTTACTAGTAGGTTTTGAATTTTTTTTCTTCTCAAAAGTTTCTTGCTCATTAAAGAATCAAAACTAGATCTTGAAAAGTTGTCCAGTAGGAAACTTGTTGATTGATATGCATGTTTGAGTTGTTTTTTCTTAACACATGCGTGATTGAGAGATGGAGTGTCTTCTGAGGTGGAGATGATGTTTCTTCTAACTCAAAAGGGGTTTCATAAGCTGAGGCAGTAAGTATTATTTAGATGACAAACTCATTTTATACACTATTGTAGATCTTACATGAAATAACACCTTATTTAAAAAACTTGTCGATGTTTCTGATATCTTAGTGTTGTTTTCACTATAGTTAAGTAGGGTTCAGATATTATTTCTTGTAATTGTTAAGGGCTTTCACAGTTAAGGTAGTTGGTGTTCTTGAGTTGAAAACTTATAACATTAATTAGGTACAAATACAAGAAGTTCACCCAAACATTTATCATGTTTAGTAGATAACATAAGGTGTTATTTCATGGCGTTTACTTGTCATGCTTAAGAAACCCTAACTGCGAAAACACCATATATGAAATACTACTCACCTTCACTCTCTTTTCTGTACCAACTTGTTTATGGTAGTTTTTTCGTACTGGGATTGTAATATGCAATTTCAGGGTTTGTTTTTGTGCAAAGGAGTTGAGGATAATCATATCTTGAGTCTTAACTCGTGACAAGTACAAGCTGGCTTTGTAATGAAAGAAAGAAATGATTCAGTTAGTTTTAATACTGTGGTAACATCTTCCTATCTTAATTTACAGGATACAAAGACAAAATACACAGGAGAGAACTAATTAAAAAAGATGATGCCAGGAAACGGACAGGTTTCGGTTCCACCGGGATTCAGATTCCATCCTACAGATGAGGAGCTTCTCTATTATTATCTCAGGAAGAAGGTGGCCTACGAAGTTATGGATCTTGATGTCATTAGAGATGTGGATCTGAACAAACTCGAACCTTGGGATCTTAAAGGTGAACAAAACAAGTACATAGTTCTACAATCTTTTCAATATTTTCTTATATATTAGACATACTATAAGGTAAACCATACAACACTAATTAAAGTGGTTGGATCAAATGTACAGATAAATGCAGAATCGGATCTGGTCCTCAGAACGAATGGTACTTTTTCAGTCACAAAGATAAGAAATATCCAACCGGAACACGAACCAACAGAGCTACAACTGCTGGATTCTGGAAAGCTACTGGAAGAGATAAAACCATTCACCTCAGCAATTCCAAGAGAATCGGCATGAGGAAAACCCTAGTTTTCTACACTGGAAGAGCCCCTCATGGACAAAAGACAGACTGGATCATGCACGAGTATCGTCTTGATGATGAGGAAGACCAGTTACATGTCCAGGTACAAGATCTACATTTCAGTCACAGTTCCATTAATATATTAGCACTCATGCATTTTTGTCGATTCCCGGAACTAAACATACTTATTTATCGGTGTAGCAGCAGCACCAGATGCAGGAAGATGGGTGGGTTGTTTGTAGGGTGTTCAAGAAGAAGAACCATCAAAAGGATTACCAAACAGAAGCTCAAGAGCAACAAGTTCACTATAACCAAATGAAGGCAAGTAGTGGATCTTCTCCCTTGACATTCTTACAGCCAAAACAAAATTTCCAACCACAACACTACAGTTTCACTTTCGACAGTTCTATGCATCTCCCGCAGCTGCTGAGTCCAGATTCAAGTGTGGCTCCTCATCCAACATCTTATCTGTCACCCCTTGCTCCGTTGAACACCATGGACCTTGAATGCACTCAAAACTTAATGAAATTGACATCGAGCAATGGCGTTGGAACTGCTGGTGGTGGAGGACTTATTCAACCAGAGAGGTTCAATGGAGATTGGTCTTTCTTGGACAAGCTTCTTGCTTCTCAACAAAGCTTGGATCATTTTGGTACTCATACTAAATGTAACTCATCATCCCAGCAAGTTGTTGAGGCAGGCCCTTCATCTGCTCAGAAGTTCCCATTTAACTACCTTGGTTGTGATGCAGATCTATTCAAAATTTCCAAGTAAGAGCTTAGGTTTTTTAAACTTAAAGTCATATAAGCAAGTTGATCATTGTTGAGTTGTATATAATCAGTGACTTGAATCATTTTGCTTCGGGTTTTATTAATTTGTTGAACACAAGTATTATATTCCTGTCTTTCATTTCAGCTCGAGGAGAAAAACAAAAAACATTACATTTTTAAATTAGCTTTCATCTAAATTTTGGGATAAACGAACATAGTAATGGAATATCTATTGCTTAGTTATAGATATATCTGCATTGAGACAATAACTAATCAACAAATATAATAACAGAGTATTTATGGCTTATGATTTTTGAACTAGACTGAAACTGAGGCTGGGATGGAGTTGATAGTGACTGATGATCTGGGGTGAGTTTGATCTGGGTCAAGTGGGGTGCATATCTTAACTGTTTGCACTACAAAGAAGCCAATATACATAGTTGCATAGCAACTTGTCACGAGCCATCTCTAAAAATATCCCTCACCAAGGCAACAAGGCATCCAAGACATCATATGGGCGCTGGCAGTAGGCCCGATGGTGCAGCAAGCTTTTCGAGATGCCTCCGGAAGGTTCTAGAGTGCTCTTGGACATTCTAGCTTAGCTTTCTCTAGAGTGTTCTAGCATGGATGAGTCTAGAACACCCTTGTACAGATTTGTGTAGTATTTTCTAGAAGCCTCCTTGTAATTTCTGGTTCCTTTGGAGGTGGGAACTTTCTAGATGCATAGAGAATACTCCTTTGAAGGAGGATTGTAGAAGGTTCTAGGCTAGAAGCCTCTAGGACTTTAAGGGCCTATAAATAGGCCTTGGCATTCATTTGTAGAGATCATAGAGAAAACACTTGTACAACTCTCTCAAGCAATACAAAGCATTCTTTCAAAAAGCCTAAACACTTGTGCCTTAGCATTTTCCTCACTTAAGCTTCCGTAGCATCACTTAGCATTAGCCAAGCATCGAAGTGCCTTGACTAGTTAGTCCGACGGGAGTGTGACGCTAGTAGGCAGCGTGTTAGCCAAGGGAAAAAGGTCAGCACGTGATACGTGGTATCAGAGCAGCGACGATCGTAGGGGCGGTCTTGCTGAAGTTGCGTTGTGCTAGCTGCTGTGTGTACGAAGGTTAGGTGCGGAGCAATCTGATCATGTCGGGAAACAAAGAGAGTGCTGTTGGAGGATCCGTGATCGAGGAGACTGGAAGAAAGACTAGTCGGACCAGCATGCTTGAGGATCGTATGGCCAAGGTGGAGCTGACCGTGGGCGATCTCCAGGACAGCGTTGGGGAGATGGAACAGAAGGTTGAGTCCTTCCATGGGACGTTGGCTAGCGTCACTACGGATATCGAGCAACTCGATAGCCGCGTCCATGACCTTGAGCTTGGCACTGTGGAAGCCAAGGACGAAACTCAACTTCTCGTCAACCAAGTTGCGGATGCCATGCGCAACGAGATGGGCCAGCTCAAGGACACGCTGATGGGGCAGCTCCAAGCCATCCGGGAGCAGGTTGAGTCCTTGCAATCGGACGTCAACATATGCAAGGTGGCTGTGGCAGGTAGTGCTACTGTACGAGAGGGACCAAGGATGAAGGTGCCCGAGCCGCCAAGGTACCATGGGAAGCGCGATGCTAGGGAGGTCGACAACTTCCTATGGAGTATTGAAAAATATTTCGACGCGATGCGCTTGGACGACGATGAGTCCAAGATCACCACCGTCACCATGTACTTGGGTGATGATGCCATCCTTTGGTGGAGAAGGCGTGAGTCGGATATCAAGAAGGGTCTTTGCTCGCTTAAGACTTGGGACGAGTTCAAGGCGGATTTCAAGCGGCAATTCTATCCGGAGAATGCGGAGGAAGTTGCTATGAAGAGGCTGCGTGGACTGAAGCATACGGGGTCGATCAAAGAGTACGTCAAGCAGTTCACTTCTCTTATGCTTGAAGTCTCGGACATGCCGGAGAAGACTCAGCTCGTCTACTTCATGGATGGACTACAACGATGGGCTGAGCAAGAGTTAAAGAGACGCAACGTTCAATCACTTGCGGAGGCCATCGCAGTTGCCGAATCCTTGTTCGAATACAAGGCTGATTCGAAAAGCCACAAGGGCGGCAGCAAGAGTGGCGGCGGTAACAAGGGAAAAGGTGGGGGAGCAAAACCCACCGAAAGAAGCAGCAGTAGCAGCGGCAGCAAGCAGTTCGAGAGGAAGGACAAAGCCAAGCAGTCCTTCTCGGATAGCAAGGTGAAAAACCGCGACTGCTTCTTGTGCGGAGGGCCGCACTGGGCTAGGGAGTGCCCACAGGGACAGAAGCTCAATGCGATGATCGCTGGCAAGAGTGGATCGTCCGGGGAATCATCGGGGGACGAGGCGCAAATGGGGACTTTGCGCTTGCTAAGCAGCGTCAAGGCTACGGTGGAGCAAAGCAACGTGGCTAAGGTAAGTACGCTGCCCCGTTCGAAGAAATCCGCTCTTATGTTTGTGGAAGCCAAGGTAAATGGCAAGGCTTCAAAGGCACTCGTCGACACGGGTGCAACGCACAACTTTGTTGCTTTGAAGGAGGCAACAAGGCTGGGCGTGCAGTACACCAAGGAGCCAGGCACCTTGAAGACCGTCAACACAGCACCGGTGCCTATCCATGGTGTAGCACGAGGCGTCTCCCTTCATTTGGGCGAATGGAAGGGGACGGTGGACTTGACTGTCGTCACGATGGACGACTTCTCATTGGTGCTGGGCATGGAGTTCATGGATACGGTGAAGCCATGGACATTAGAAAGGGACGGGTCGATGACTATTGCAAAGGATCGAGAAGCATGCTCTGTCCCTGTCACTCGGGAGATCGTGGAGGCCAAGATGTTGTCAGCCATTCAAGTGAAGAAAGGCGTGAAAAAGGGGCAAACAACATTTGTGGCCACGTTGATCGAAGATGGGCCTCAACCCAGCGAGGTTTAGAAGGAGGTAGCTGCGGTTTTGAAAGAGTACAAAGATGTCATGCCTCCAGAGCTACCCAAGAGACTTCCTCCAAGAAGGGAAGTCGATCATATGATCGAGCTGGAGCCAGGGGCTAGGCCTCCAGCCATGGCGCCTTATCGGATGGCACCGCCAGAGTTGGAAGAGCTACGCAAGCAACTCAAGGAGCTACTTGACGCGGGGTTCATTCGGCCATCCAAGGCCCCATTTGGTGCACCAGTATTGTTCCAACGCAAGCACGACGGGTCCTTGCGTATGTGCATCGATTACCGAGCACTTAACAAAGTAACCATCAAGAACAAGTATCCAATTCCTTTGGTTGCCGATCTTTTCGATAGGCTCGGTAAAGCCAGGTACTTTTCTAAACTTGATCTTCGATCGGGGTATTGGCAAGTGCGCATAGCCAAAGGAGATGAGCCAAAGACAGCATGCGTCACTCGCTATGGGTCTTATGAGTTCTTGGTGATGCCTTTTGGTCTCACCAATGCCCCGGCTACTTTCTGCACTTTAATGAACAAAATCTTTCAGCCTTTCTTGGATAAATTTGTAGTCGTCTATCTCGACGATATCGTCGTGTATAGCGACAATTTGGAAGAACATGTGCATCACTTGCGACAGGTTTTCCAAGCATTGCGGGAGAGCGAGCTGTACGTGAAATTGGAGAAGTGCTCGTTCGCCCAAGACGAGGTGTCTTTCTTGGGGCACCGCATCAAGGCTGGAAAGATCATGATGGAACGGGACAAAGTGCAGGCCATCAATGAATGGGAGCCACCCAAGAACGTTTCGGAGCTACGTTCTTTCCTTGGGCTGGCCAATTATTATCGAAGATTCATTTTAAGCTACTCGGCGAGAGCAGCCCCACTAACCGACTTGCTGAAGAAGAAGGTGCAGTGGCATTGGAGTGAGAAATGCCAAGAAGCGTTCGATGATTTGTAGAAGGCAGTCACCAAGGAACCTGTCTTGGCCTTGCCCGATTATGCTAAGTCGTTCGAACTTCACACCGATGCATCAGACTTTGCCATCGGAGGGGTGCTTATGCAAGAGGGGCATCCCATAGCCTATGAGTCTCGCAAGCTCAATGATACCGAGAGACGGTATCCGGTGCATGACAAGGAGATGACAGCCATCATTCATTGCTTGCGAACTTGGAGACACTATTTGCTTGGGAGTCGGTTTACCATCATGACCGACAATGTGGCTACGAGTTATTTTCAAAATCAGAAGAAGATCAACCCCAAGCAAGCTCGGTGGCAAGATTTCTTAGCGGAGTTCGATTATGTCATGGAGTACAAGCCGGGCAAAGTTAATGTTGTTGCTGATGCTCTCAGCCGAAAGGCCATGCTCGCTAGCGCAAGCAGCGCCGCTAGCAACCTTCTTGATCGGATCAAGGAGGGGACTTCTCAAGACCCCTTGGCCAAGGGACTCATGGAGATGGCCAAGGAGGGGAAGACTTGACGGTTTTGGGTAGAGGATGGGGTGCTCTACACCGTCGGTCGTCGCATTTATGTGCCTAAGTGGGATAATCTTAGGCGAGACATCATGAAGGAGTGCCACGACTCAATGTGGGCTGGCCATCCGGGGATGCAGCGGACATTGGCACTCTTGGAGGTGAACTACTATTGGCCTCATATGCGGGATGATATCGAGGCCTATGTGAAGACTTGTCTTGTGTGCCAACAAGATAAGATAGAGCAACGTGTACCGGCAGGACTATTGCAGCCTTTGCCGATTCCAGAAAGGCCATGGGAGAGTGTATCAATGGATTTCATATTAGCCTTGCCCAAGTCTGATGGGTATGGCTCTATTATGGTGGTAGTCGATCGCTTTTCCAAGTATGGGACTTTCATACCTGCCCCACGCGATTGCACGGCCGAGCAAGCCGCCAAGTTGTTCTTTCAGCATGTGGTGAAGTATTGGGGCTTGCCTCGGAGCATCATAAGTGATCGGGACCCAAGGTTCACAGCAAAATTCTGGACGGAGTTATTCAAGCTCTTGGGTTCGGGTCTACACTTCTCAACAAGCTTTCACCCGCAAAGCGATGGGCAAACAGAGAGGGTGAATGCCTTGTTGGAGTTATACTTGAGGCACTTTGTGGGTGCCAACCAGAAGAATTGGGCCAAGTTGATGGATGTGGCTCAATTCTCATTCAACTTGCAGCGGTCCGAGTCGACGCAACAAAGTCCGTTCGAGATCGTCATGGGCCAGCAGCCCTTGACTCCACAAGTCGTTGCTTCAGGCTACACGGGTAGCAGCCCCGCTGCGTACAAGCTTGCACGAGGGTGGAATGAGCAGCTTGATATAACGAAGGCGTACTTGGACTAGGCGTCTAAGAAGATGAAGAAGTGGGCGGACAAGCATAGACGCCCTCTCGAGTTCCAAGTGGGCGACATGGTCATGGTCAAGTTGCTGCCACAACAGTTCGAGGTCTTCCGCTCGGTGCACAAGGGACTAGTGCGGAAGTACGAGGGGCCATTTCCCGTCCTACGGAAGGTCGGGAGAGTTTCTTACAAGCTTGAGTTGCCGCCCAAACTCAAGATTCATCCGGTGTTCCATGTGAGCATGCTCAAGCCCTACCATGGTGATAAAGAAGATCCAACGAGAGGCGAGTCACATCGGGCACCAACCGCGGTCGTGACTTCCTTTGATCGAGAGATCGAGAGCATCGAGGCAAAGAGGCTCATCCGACGGAGGGGTGTGCCAAGCTATAATGAGTATCTCATTCGGTGGAAGGGACTACCGAACAGTGAGGCCTCATGGGAGAAAGAGGACGACCTATGGCAATTCCGGGGCAAGATCGCGGAGTTCGAGGCACGGTCTTGATGGGGTCGTCAAGGACTTGGGTGGGGGAGAATGTCACGAGCCATCTCTAAAAATATCCCTCACCAAGGCAACAAGGCATCCAAGACATCATATGGGCGCTGGCAGTAGGCCCGATGGTGCAGCAAGCTTTTCGAGATGCCTCCGGAAGGTTCTAGAGTGCTCTTGGACATTCTAGCTTAGCTTTCTCTAGATGCCTCCGGAAGGTTCTAGAGTGCTCTTGGACATTCTAGCTTAGCTTTCTCTAGAGTGTTCTAGCATGGATGAGTCTAGAACACCCTTGTACAGATTTGTGTAGTATTTTCTAGAAGCCTCCTTGTAATTTCTGGTTCCTTTGGAGGTGGGAACTTTCTAGATGCATAGAGAATACTCCTTTGAAGGAGGATTGTAGAAGGTTCTAGGCTAGAAGCCTCTAGGACTTTAAGGGCCTATAAATAGGCCTTGGCATTCATTTGTAGAGATCATAGAGAAAACACTTGTACAACTCTCTCAAGCAATACAAAGCATTCTTTCAAAAAGCCTAAACACTTGTGCCTTAGCATTTTCCTCACTTAAGCTTCCGTAGCATCACTTAGCATTAGCCAAGCATCGAAGTGCCTTGACTAGTTAGTCCGACGGGAGTGTGACGCTAGTAGGCAGCGTGTTAGCCAAGGGAAAAAGGTCAGCACGTGATAAACTGCTAAGTTGCCTTGTCACAAATTGTGATGTGCTCGACACACTGTAGAAGATTTGTTGCACAAACTAATAATCTTTTGAATTACCCAAGCATGTTAACAATTTTCCTCTTGAGGCAACAGGAGTTGGGCCCTAAAAAACTTCAAGTTCAATCATCGATGTACCAAAGGCATCTTGTTCAAAAATTTAGTTCGTTTCATAATGCAATATTTCTTACCTCAAGCACACTGCCTATATCACCTCTTAGTATGACTAATATCATAGTGACCCAGTCTTTCACCAACCAATTTTGTGTTCTATATATCCGACTATTCCATTGAATAGCTTGATCCTCTCCCTAAGTTCTCACTTAGGCGGACTCCTTGGTCCACTATACATAGCAACGATATTGTCCCCAACTTAAACACCACCTATCAAGCCTTCCATCTAGGCCTAGGTGGTGTGAGGTTTTCCCCAAAAGGCCTTGTTGCTATTAGGGAGTGGACCATCTCTTTATAAACTTTTGTGACAACTCCTCCTTACTTTATGCGAGACTATTCAAGCCAACATTATCTCAACACTTTCTGTATGTTAATTCTATTATCCTCCCGTCTATGGTTCAAAAGTAATTCTCAATCCCTCTATTTGATCTATTCAATGGCAGATATGTCTCTTGGCTCCGCTTCGAAATGATACACAAAGGAACTGACGTCTATTATTACAGTTTGCATGGAGTTGTTTGGAGGGAGCCTGTGAGAAATCTAAAAGCACCCAAATTTGGTGACTGCTACTATAACCTCCGACTGACTTGATCAATCAGTTTCAAGATGGTGTATACCGATTCTAGTGATGAGTCAAGAGGACCTAATGGCTAATTTCTTCGCTAGTGTTTTGGGATCAATAACTTGAACCTAACTTGAAAACACCCATGGCGACATGGGTGATAAGCCCTTTTACACTTTATTATTTGATTCTAATCCGAATAGTTTTGAAACTTGTCATGAGTATTCCTATCAGAAAATGCCTAAAATGCTTATTATTATATTTCAAAATATTCCTTCCAAATTTTAAGATTTACTTAAAAAAATTCTTAATAAAATAAGATTTTGTATATTACGTTGTGAGATAACTACATATTTGCATAGGATTACATATTATCTATATAACAAAACAGAAGAAACTTAAATTTTGTCATATAACCTCATAAGTTTGTCTTTTAAGGGAGAAAATGCTCTAGAGATGTGGTGATCTGAAACAATCCAATGGCTGGGTTAAAATCCAATTTACTCACATTCCCTCCCTCATCGTCATCCTATTTGTTTGCCAAAGGTAGGAGAAGAACTCCATTTTCTCTGGCAGCAAGAAGAGTTCCCATTGATTGAAAGTCTTCCATAGAAACTGAACCCATGACACTCAAAGGGTGTTTGTTCTTTGTTATGAATAGACTCAAAAGTTTTAATAAGAAGTGGGATACTTTAAAAAAAGTGTTTGTTTTTTGTTTGATCTGAAGTTGAAATTCTGATTGGAGTAAGCACTATGGAGGTGTTGATAATTTAGCACTGAGTGCTTAATGAAAATTAATTCCAATAATAACCTCACAATATATTTGTAATGATTACTACTACCCCTTCTTTATCATGCGAGCAATGCGGCCACCGTTGCCACCACCCTCTTGGCCTCTCCTTTTCCTCATTTTCCTCCTATTCCCCTTACTATTTCTCTTCATCTCTATTGAAGATTATAAGAGGAATAGAGAGGATATAGAGTGGTTTTTGGTAGTGGTGGAAAGGGATCTCAATAGTATTTGAAGACAAAACAAGTGGAGAATGGGGGTCAATGTTGGTGGTTTGTGATGCATGGTGGTGTTAAGAATTATAATAGCTCTGGATTAACCGGGATTAGATTAGTTTCTATTTAACAATGTCTGTAGTTATAGGAATACTGGAACAACCGGGATTAAAATTAGTTTTCCTTTCCTAGTTAGGATTCTTTTTGTATCCCTAAGAATAAATTAAGGCTCTATATTATTTAAGAGTTGTCTTGTTTGACATGGTATAGCGGTGATCTTCAGATCTTGCTACGATTGTTTGTATGTACAAGTAAGAGTCCAGGCACTCAAACTCTTCCCCACCTCAGGCGACTACGCACTTTGACTGTAGATGCAAGAGGCGGGGAAGAGATTTCTTTGGCTACATCTTTTTCGTCCTTGCGGGTGCTGCGTGAAGGTGAGGACTGGTCTGCTGCGTAAAGGAATCAGGTTGACTGCGTGACTTTTTTGCTGTTATTATTGTTGTTCATCGAGGAGAAAGAGAAAAGTTCTCTGAATTTCTTGGTTGTTGGTTGCGTGACTCTGCTGTTCTATGATATTTTCTCCCGCATGTTGCTGCGAGTTGCAGGTTGTTGTTGCTGGTGAGAGAAAAAGATCGTTGATGACTGCTTCTCTCTTGGTGGTTGCGATCTCTCTTCTCTTTGGGCTAACACTGAATCTTCTTGACTGTGTTTGCTTATCTGATTTTTTCTTTGGGTACCTTGTTAATGGAATCTATGAGGAATATATGTATAATCGTCTCCAATTCAGCTATGGATAATACTTTACCTTTGTCCATGGATTGTATATTTGATACTTATTACCTTACAAGGCTTATCAATGAAGAAAATGGTGAACCCATAGAAGACTTATGTGAAGCTCTACTGTGATTATGGGTTCTCGTGGTCATACAAAAGTGTCTTTGGCTTTCCTTTACTACCCTGCACAACTCATGTTCAAGTCCACAAAGGTATTGCCAGTAATGATAATGAGAGCTTTCATTCTTCGCTTAAGACGACAATACCCTATTCATGATTTTATTCACATTAGAAGACACACACACACCTCACCAAATTTGTGTTGCTGCTCTCATCATTTTTATCGGTGGATGAGTTTTATTTCTTGGAAGATTTTCAATCCCCTATGCTTTGTATTTCAACCCGGTATCTATTTCTCCACTTCTAGGGGAGAGTGATGTTGAAGAGTTGAATTGATGGAGATGTTCAACATAACATTGAGATTAATTAGCTGACAAAAGACTAGTTTGGCTCATCGGTGCCATTGAACCGAATTTGGCTCATCGGTGCAATAGAACCGAATGTGATGAAAATTTGGCTCATCGGTGCCATAGAACCAAATGCGATGAAAAGTTGGCTCATCGGTGCCATTCAATCGAATTTGGCTCATCGGTGCTATAGAACCGAATGTGACGAATTTTTTTATTCGTCATCCTACTTGCCCTCGGAGACTGCTTCCGTTTTATTCATCCTACATGACCTCAGAGACTACTTCCATCGGTTATTCATCCTCTGTGCACTCGGAGACTACTTCCCGCCGGTTATTCATTTTTGTGTTGTTGCTCGATTGCTGATGAGTTGTTGTCTTGCTGGTTTACCTTTGCTGATTTCTTTGTCAAGCTGGGCATTTACGATATATATGCCCATCTTGCGGGGGAGTGTTAAGAATTATAATAGCTCTATAATTAGAAATACATATTTAACAGTAAATGTAGTTATAGGAATACCGGATTAACCAGAATTAGAATTAGTTTCTATTAACAGCGTCTGTAGTTATAGGAATACCGGAATAACCGGGATTAAAATTAGTTTTCCTTTCCTAGTTATGATTCTTTTTGTATCCCTATGGATAAATTAAGGCTCTATATTATTTAAAAGTTGTTTTGTTCGACAAGTGGGAGTTGTGGTGGGCAAAAATGTAAAAAAAAATCAAATCAACACCTAAAAACAAACACCATTTATTTACAGCTTCTAGTCAATAGTTCATTCAAAAGCAAAACAAACAGTCTTTATTCAAAAGCTCGAACTTAGCTTCTAACCACTTAAAAAAAACAAACACCACCTTAGTTTCAATAAAATCCCATCGGCAAGGGTACTACTCAAATTTCATTCCTTCGATTTATTTGATGTATATATGTTGTACTAACAAACACCGCAAACATCATAAAAACCCTCTTTCACTTTCTCTCTATAAAATCCTTGATTTTGCAACCTCCAATTTACAACTTCATTTTTTTTTAACAAAGATGGCAACATTGTTGCCACTTTGCTGGCTCTCTTGCACTAATCTTTATTCCCAATTTTTTTTCTCCTTTAGTGTATTCCTTCAAATGAATTTGTGGGTTTCCTTGGATTAGGTTAGCGTCTTCAATTGTTAGTGGGTTTGTTGATGTCTGTGTTGAAGCTCAAATGAAAGTAGAAACCATGAATTTAACCATCGAATAGAGGAACAAGAATCATAAATGGAAGAAATAACCAACACCCATCACCACAGAAAAAAAGAGTTGCTACATGTACCCGACTGTTTGACTCGGTTGCACCAATTCTTTGAGGCACCATTGTTTTGGGATGTTCTTTGTTTTATCAACCTAAAGTATAAAACACTGACTTATCATTTTTTAATAAAAATCATTTGGTGGTGAATTTTTATTTTATTTTTTTTATTTATGAGCGTTAAATAACTCTTGAATAAAAGAACAAAAGTACTAATTATCTATTACACTAAAATTTGGTCACGCGTTCGTTAATTTTAATGTGTTCATCAACCACAAAGGGGTTGACAAAACTAATTAAATATAAATAAACAAAATAATGTGAATCAATACATAAATTTCAAAATTGTTACAACTATTAGATCATATTCGAAAAAATTGCATCTAAAACCTAAAAATTCTACATCTAAAAATTTACATTATGATTCATACAAAGTTTCCAATCATCAACATGAATAATTTTCTGTTTTCCATGTTCTGTTTTAGGGTTAACAAAAGGGGGTCGGATACACCAAACAATTTTTAAAAGTTAAAAGATAAAGTTGGGAATATCAAGTCAAACAGTCGAGAGCATGTAGCAACTCCAAAAAAAAAACTTCTATATGTGTGCTGCAGCTTTAACTGAAACATGAAGTAGATAAGGAGTTGTGTTTGATGGACAAATATTGTTGGCTAAATTTGGACATCAATCAGGTGTTATTAAAAAATATGATATTTATTTGGGCTAGATTCCTACGACAACTCCAACTTTCACTTCCTCCGATCCTTATAGTTGAATAGAGTTATTTCAAAGGCCAAATTGAAAATGAAATTTACTTCAAAAAAAATTTGGAACTAAAATTGAAACACCTATTTTTTATCCGTTTCTGATTGGAAATTGGAATTTAGATCCAAAAAACTTCGGAACAAAAATGAAACACTTGTTTCCGATATATTTATTTTCATTGACATATATATTACTAACACACATAAATGTCTAGTGATTATTATACAATTATATTGTTTTACATGTTCTTAATTAAATATAAACACATCACCAATCTAAGATAACACATAAGTTTTCATCAATTATCATACTATAGTGTTGTTTTATTGTATCATATAAAAGGACATCTCAAAATGTTAATTGGATGTGTTTCATAAACACATCGTGAACCTAAGATAATTAATCATGTCGAAATGTGTCAACGAGATAAGGTGTCAGACTTAAATCATACAAATTTAATAGTTGTGTGTATAGTGTTATTAGGTTGATCTCGTTGCTTGATCGACGACAAGTGATTGAGAAGTTCAATGATAGGAAATGAGAGTGATTGTTGGCACTAAGTTGGGTTGAAAATTGGGGGATAAGAATTAACAATGGAACAAGATGGGTTAGGAGGGGCACTTTGGTCATAAAGGAAAATTTTGGGGTTTTTAGTTTGCTAACTCTTGGTCAATCTGGTCGACTTCCAATTTGGGGAGGTAGTGCTAAATAATGAACATTTTTGGGCAATTCCTAATTGACAACTAGTAATGGGAAGGTACGTTAACTCGCTTAGAACATCTCCAAGGTTAAATTTTAATTGGGGTATCAATCATACCACATTTTAACCAAAATCTAATTTTAGGGATTCCCTATTTTTTTATCACTCCAACCACATTCCTTACTTTAACATTTTCATCACTATTTAAATATATCTTTCACTTTTTTATATGAACTTAATTTCAATTATACTATTATTAAATTCAACTTTATATATATTATTAATTTCAATTATATTATTATTTAAATACTTTTTTATAATTATATTATTATTAATTTTAACTTAATTTTAATTTGACAAATTAAAAGAATTTAGAGTTTTTGTTTTTTTTTTTTTTTTTGGGATTTGGGGGATAACATGGATGCTCCCAAATATAGGGGGAATGGAGAGGCCCAGTTAAAATAGGGGCATGTATAGGGGTTCCATTGGAACATGTTTTTCCCCCACATGAGATCCCCAATTAGCTTTTTGGCTAATTTAGGGGATCCCTTGGAAACGCTTTTATGACAAACCTAAACTCGAGCAAGGCTTAGCCCATAACACTTGAAACATTAGGCTAGGCGCAACAAATGGATGGATGTGCATGGATTAGGATCTGATAAGGCAACGAGCTTGACATGTTAGGTTTGGGTGTTAATTGCAAGCAACCGAAAGATGGTTATTTAGACAAGGTAGGGATTTTAATTATTGGTGGTTATGATCTTTGTCCAAGGCAGTTGATAACTACTCGCCAAAGGTGTGATGACTCAGTGGTTGAGCAGTGGCGAATGATATCATTAGGTCATAGAGAAAGTTGATAACTACTCACTCGAGATCGATATAGAACAACAAATTCAGTGTAACTTAGAATGACCATGCATGCTTGTAAGACATGTGAATAATAGTTATTGATGTAATTCTTTGTATCCATTTTACAAGGCCATCATCTTGCATATGGGAGATGCAAGGAATGTGATTTCTTGAAATATGTCAAAATTTTACTAAATATTTTATATTTTGAAGTTACCGAAATCTTATTTGAAATTTGAAATATTTCAAAATTTTCCTGAAAAAATAAATATTTTATTCTCCGTACATTTTAACATGCTATAATGTTATTTTATTATCAAAATTTGCTATGTGAGTGATTCTTATGTAATATGTAGTCCGTATGACATTATGAGTTGTGTGAGACTTTTTTATGTAGTATTTAAGATTTTAAAATGCATAACCTATATTCAAAAATTTGAAATCACAACCGATATTTTTACGTATTTTCTACACCATACAAAATATTTCACAAAATATTTCGTAAAATCGGGGGACTGAAAATAACTTGAAACACGAAATCACAATTCTTGGGGAGATGTAAGGGTTGTGAGTTCGTAATTCCAGAAAAAAAAAAAAAAAAAACTAAAAAGGGTTTTGATCTAAAGTACTGTGCGATTGAACAGTCTAATTAATATACAAGAGAACGAATGAGGCTAAGTACAGACTTAGTGCCTAATTGGAAAGTAACGTAGCAAAAGAGTTTTAGTTGCAAAAGTGACCCTGTGACAGTACCACAAGTTGCACCCTTGGACGAGGATGGATTGCAAGTAGTAATCCTTCAATTGGCTGGGTTGGGCCTGGGTCGATCCGGCTGACGAGCCAGAGTTGCTCCAAATTGGAACCTAATATAATGGTGTCCACTCCTCATTTGGTTTTAAGACGAAATTGAGAGAGTTTGTCTTCTCAGCGATATTTGAGCCAGGGATGATGATGATGTTGTCGCCTGAACTGAACTCCTGGTAAATTCAATTCTTCCCCAAGAGGAAAAATATATATAGCTCGTTTCTAACCATGCCTGTTTGGATTGAACAATTAATGTTTCTAGAAAATGCAGCGAGAGAAGATGAGGAATCCAAGAACTGAGTGTGTTCCTTGCACATTGTGCTTACTATGATTTGCAGAGCTTTGGTTCATTACAGATACTATACATCTCCAATAGGTACGGTGGTCTTCCCTCTACTTCTATCCAATCTACATTACTTTACTTGGTATATATATCCCAACATTGGGTTTCTTTTCCTTAACTTGTAGATTCCTCATTTTAGTTTTGATATCAGTTTATATTCTATTGGGGGATTGTATTATGGAATGTTCTCAATGCTTATTCTTGTCTTGGAATGGAATTGAATTCATGTAGGAAGTTAAATTTCCATGAATTGAATTTTTGCTTCAACATCGACCTAGGAAGTTCGCACAAGATATGTTTGATGAAGATCCTCAAAAGAAGAAATTTCAGTTTAAAACCCTGAAATTACCTCCCCCGTCAGTGTCACCCATAGCTATATGCCATACCCTTGGTGGCACTCTTTTTTGAACTTGGATTGGTTTGCCTAAATTTTATGTGATGGATGAAAGATAAGATTGTCGTTGAATGTTTGGGTTTATTTAATTTCATCACCTGGGTTTTATCTTATTCTTACTTGAAATTATAAGTTTTTTTTTTCCCTCGGCTTTTGATTGGTGAAATATGATTTGAAAACTGTAATTAAAAAATTATTGTAGACAATGAACATTCAACTGTTTACTCTTGATTACAGTATCATGCAACACTGATTTTTAATCATTTCCTCCTTAAAAAAAATAAAAAAAATAAAACACCTCTCTTTTTAATTCGCAATGGGAAATCTTATATGAAGCCTAGACTTATTTAAAAAAGGCATTGACAGTTTAGGGACAAAATTTGGTTTTTACTAACTAGGAGGACTCTTTAGTTTTCATTGTAAATTAAAGACACCATTAAATAAAAAATGTTTTTTAATTCGTTTGAGCTGAAAATTTTAGGATAATTATGTTTAGCACTAGAAACAATTTGCCAAAATTTTATCATGTTTCGGCACTGTTCCTCGAGATACGTGTTTAGGTCCCCACCATGAAACATTTTGATAAATGGTCTTTGTGGGTGTTTAAGAACCATCCAAAAGGGTGTTTTTGTACAATGGATGCAAGCTCGCGTACCGGCCGACTTGTGTCACACCCAAGGTGGGCCCTCGTTCGGTTCGTGATTATGATAGAAATTCACTTTTTCACAATGTACTGTATCTCGAGGCACGCATGTCGAAACTAGCTGAAACTTTGACACATTGTTTCTGACGTTAGTTTTTTATTTTATTGTTTCTGACGTTAGTTTTTAATTTTTCTCAAAATTTAAGCTCAAACAGAGCTCAAAGGATATGGTTTTTATTTAGTTATGTGCATATAGTGTCCTTAATTTACAATGAAAATTAAGGGAGTCTTAAGTGGGTAGTTAATTTTTTTTTCTTTCCCTAATGTGCCAATATGTATAAAAAATGAAAATCTTTTTATCTCTATATGTGTTTGTTTGTTTGTTTCTTCTTTGGGGTTATTTGCACCTTGGCCCCATTAGTTATGTGGTAAACCACTGTGGGTGACAAATTTTATACTAATTGCTACCTAACCTCAATTTTGGACATAAATCATCTAATCAATCACATTGACTGGTCATGAAAGTCTCTTAGGACCAAACTATCCTTTGCTGAAATAGCATGTGCAAGTCATGTATGATTTTCCATAACACCGAACTTATTGAAAGATAACTATTATCAACTATCAAGTGACGTGTAAATGTTACATACAAAATAAAAGATAACTTAGGTATCAAAACTTCTCACATTTCAAAACGTGAAACTTCGGTATAAAAAGAAAAATGTAGGTTTTTATGAAGTTTAAGTTTCACCCTTAGGTTTTGACGTGTTTTCATAGGTTTTGAAAAGAAACGAACCTTGGTGAGTAAGGTTCTTAAGTTTTCAAAACCATGCTTCCATCCATCTAATATCTCGTTATTTATAAAGGTTGCTGGAAAATAGGAAAAAGGAAAAGGGAGAAGAGAGAAATTAAAGATATAAAAAAGGAGAGCTCTTGAGGTTTATAATAATCATTTTTCTAGTTTAATGGAGAATGTCTTTGGCCCCTCCTACAAAAATAGCTTAAATTTTTTGAGTTAAAACATGACATGAACCTGAGTTCTCCCTTCTCTCTCCTATCTTGTCTTTTTTTGTTTTTTTTTTTTTTTTTTTCATTCTTTTATGAAGAAAAATTCCTCTTTACAACCAAGCACAACTAAGCTAAATTGGTATAATAGTCTATGTAGTTAAAACGGATAACAGACCCATAACGGTCAAAGAGCGTTATAGGTTATAATGGAATATATCGAGATATAACGGTATATAACGGAATAGTTTTTTAAATATATATTTTAATACCCCTACAAAATATTAATATATTATAGTAAAAAAATAAATCATGTTCATAACATTAAATTCAAAAACAAATAAACTTAATAAAAAAAATTTCCCTTGGTATGAGAGTGAGATCACAACAGAGAGTGACTCTTCGTTTTCTTTCCTTATCTCGTTCTCTGTCAAACGGCGAGGTCTAATTTTCTGGCGACGGCGAGCTCTGGTCCTTCTTTTCTATGAGTCTAGGGTTCTGGTTCGATCGTGAATGAAATAGGTGATTTTTTTAAATGTATTAGAACAAAACATTAAAACGGCATTATTGAAAAAATGTTATCTCAATAACGGTCATATAACGCCGTTTTATTGAAGCTGTGATACCATAACGTGATAGTGTCATAACGTAACGGCTCACCCACGTTAAGAGTAATATCGGAGTTATATCGGCGTTATAACGTTGTTTTAACTACACAGATAATAGTACATTACAAACTTATGTGTTTGGACAAATTGATTAGTGCAATATCAACTACCCTTCCACTTGAACAATCTTTCTCCTCGTAGTAGAGTGGCGGTTGCATTTGGGTGCATATATGTTAATCTTGGTATGAATTCAATTACATTCCTTCGCATTCTCTCCACTTTTTCTCTTGGAAATCTTTAACAACTCCTTTTCTGTGTCCATCTTCTGGCATTTCTCCTTAAAATCTTCCTCATTCATGTACACCAAATACTCGCGTCTTTTGGAAGATACTATCCATACTGCGTGTACACAGTGTGTATTGAGAAAAACATTGGGATGCAACCAACTAACATCGAGTCAAATGTGGATCCCCGAGTGAACGAGTCACCAGGTGCTTGCATACAAAACTCGGACCTACTCATCACATCCATCACATCGTTGGGGTTATGACATTTACTGTTCCCTCTCTCGCACTTTATCAAGTGGCACCAAGTCGACTCAGAGCATTGTCGAAGGATTTCATCCCTGAAGGAAACCTTCTCTACACCTACACGCGGGGCCCCCACGAAGGAGAACAAGTGGGTCCTTTGATTATCCTCATCTCGTTTTGCCACATGACCATCTCCTCTAATGTGGACGGATGGAAATAGGATGGGTAAGGCATGCCATACTAATTGTGGCCATCCCAAGGGTGGCGCTCAACAAGCAGTGCAGACATGTTCTTGACTAGAGGCAAATTCAGCAGAGAGTTTGCCATGGAGTCAGGAACTCCCTCCTTCCTCATGAAATCCCAAGCCGTCCTCCCTAGGACCAGGAAGTGGTTTCCCCCTCTTTCCTACGCCCCACAGCTGTTGACTTAGATACTCGGTCAACTCGATAGCCAACCTGTCCCGTTCAGCTAGATTAGACTCACGAAACTTGCTGGAAGCATGGAGGCAGCCATATAAATGGACGTAGAACAAGGTGGAGTCTGGAGGTCCCCAAGTGCGGCAAGGGTGATTTTCCATCCATGTATGGAAGATCATCTCTGCTATGAATTGGTGTGTGGCAAACCAATTGGATCCTGCTTCTAGTTGGAGAGGCTGACCAAGGCCATGGTTGGTGACATGAGGGCACGTGTTTGTGTAGATGTTGAGGTGTTGGCAGTCCTGGAGGAGGGCTTGGTTTAATTTAGGGGCCAACTCATATATGTAAATTGACACATTGTCATTGCACAAGAGACCGGTGAATGAAGAAGTTGAAGTATTAGTGTCATCGGTAACTGATCTAATAACAGTTGATGAAACAGAAGTGATGTTGGTACTATCTGATAATGAATAAAACTGATGGAGTAGAAGAAGATGAAAGTATATTTGGTGAAAATGATGAGAGCAACATAAAAAGGAATGGTGTTGTAAGCTTGTTTGTTGTATTTTCCATAAAAGCTGCAAATTCAGGCTTTCTAAGCAAAATGAAAGCGTAAAAGACGAGACAGAGAAAGTAGAAACAAATGTGTGGACATTTGAAGAAAATCACTTCCCCCTTTTAGTAACATATACGGTCAATCAATATTTATAATGGTCAAACATTATGAATGGTCCAACTGTCTCTCGTAAAGGATAATCAATAGGTCAAACTATATCTTATAATGAATGTTTTTTTTTGTTTGTGTGTGCGCGTTAAAGCCTATAGGCAAAATTATTAAAAAGTACTTGTACAATTTTGTTGTCCGGTTGTGCTAGCAAGATTATGAGCTTCAAAGTTGAGCTCTCTACAAATAAACTTTTAAACCCAATTTTTGTTAATAGCTAACAGTCTCTTAATGTTACCGATAAGGGGTTTCCACACCCACTCCATAGTTCAATTGGTCGCAGAAGGATCTTCATGCAAGATGACCAGAGTCTCTCAAAATTAAGCCTGTCCGACAATGTTGAGCTTGGATCAAAAGCAACGCTGCATAGCACTATTGAGCACCTTCCCTGCAATTGGAAACGCTACCTAAGCCAAAATGTATCCTCTCAAGTCCATCGCAAAAACTCCCACAGCTCCCTGTTTACAATTAACATAAAAACTAGCATCATAAGTAACCAAAACAACATCTTGGTTCAGGACAAAAGAACATGGTTATTGGTGCTCAGAAACAAGGTTGAGCCTATGGGTTCTAGCAATATGGATTTGGGATTGGTTCACTGTTAATCTATTCACTATTGCTTCCGAAAAAGAAACCGTGGAACCAATACTGGAACAGGTGTGGAGTGGTGTTGCATGAATGAATTAGTCTAGGCTTCTTCAAGAACTTGGTGAAGTGATTAGGGTATTACTGTTGTGGACCAATAAGGAGGGCAGGTTGGGTGCTGCTAAGGGAGGATTTTTGGTCAAAACCATTGTTTATGCCTCGTGTCCCAATTACGATGGAAAGTCCTGAGAAATAGTTCTGGGTTAAAAATGCCTCTCTTAAAGATGAATTTATTGCGGATGTCCCAAATAGATTGTATCACAATTGTGAATTTAGTTAGTAATTCGTCTTTGGAGGTTGGGTGGGCTCTGGCTGTGTCACACATAAACGTGAAGAAAAGAGGAATTGAGGGTGTCGGGAACAGGCTACTAAGTTAATCAATGGAAACGGGGAGAACTGCCACCTTTGGTTGATAATTGGGTATCAGAAGAAAAGATGAGTAGCATCTTCTGAGTGATTTTGACAAAAGATACAACTATCTTCAATCGGGGTGTGAAGCCTGACCAAATTGGTAAGAAAGGGAATAATGTTTTGACTAATTTTCCAAAGAAGGGAGGGGTTTTAATTCTCCATAGTTCTTTTAATTGTCTTGCCATAGAAGAAGGAAGGGGTGGCTGAGAGTGGAGATCCTAGAAAATTCTGTTGTAAAAGAACAAATGACACTTTTAACAGAGAAATTACCTATTTTTTCATCAAAACTCCAAATAAGTCTATCATGGGAGGAGGAGGGTCTGATTGGGATGTCCAGAATATCCCTAGCCACCGGTGCCAGGAATAGAGATTGGATCAGCTCCATATTCCAGTAAATCTCCTGAGGGTCATAAAATTGCCAAAGGTCTGGAATTGTTTGTGGCAAATTCGGAGGAGTAGGTGAAGGAAGGCCATTCATTAGGAGAAAACCTTATTTTACCCAGCGGTCATGCCAAATATCAACTTGATTTCCATAGAGGATTTGGCCCACTGCACCGTGATCAGAATGCCAGACATTCCTGTCATCTTTGATGTGCAGGATCAGATTCCTTTTTCTGTGCATTAAAGATGCAGATGAATTTTTTTTGTATTTCTATCTTCATCAAGAAGCCAAAAAGATCAAGATTTGTTTTTCCGGAAAAGCTCTTCCCTCCTGAGAAGGTCTGAGAGCTGATTTTTTAGGATAGAAGTGGCACTTACATTTTCCTTTAAAGAAGGTTCATTTTAAAGTTTGTTAAGAGCATGTTGGGTGTCAGAAATACAGTGTTGAGTGTTTCTGTACTCATTTTTGTTCCACCTACTAAACTTGTAGGTAAGATTTTTTGTTTTGAGATGGAAGTTTAAATAGGGTTGTTGATAGGCTCGGGATCTCCAGTAAAAGGAGATGAGAGTCCTACAACTAGGATCATGTGACCTCATTTGAAAAACCTGAACGGTTTGGGATCCTGACTAATATTAGACACTAGCTCAAGCGAAATGGCTTTATGGTATGAGGTCGAAGTGTGAATAGTATTGGCAATGACTGAATGAAAGATGTCCATCCAATCCGTAGAGACCAGGATTCTGTCAAGTTTGGCTTTGACCCATTTTTATCTTTCCTTATGTTATTCCAGGTAAACTGGGAATGGCAATAAAAGTGCAAAGTGAACCAGATTTAATCTCCTAGGTTTTTGACCACCCATCTTGTCACTAGGAAAAAGGATAACATTGAAATCACCGATAATAAGCCTAGGGACAGAATGATCAACACATAGATGTGTCAGAGATTGCCAAAATTGATTCCAAAATGACGGGTTTGGTTCCCCAAAAACAAAAATAGCAGACCAAGTAGTATTTATAAGAAAGTTTTCAATAATGCAAATGAAATAGTATTTGCAAGAAGAAATAATAGTAATTTGGATACATTTTTGCCAGAAGAGAGCAAGTCCTCCAACTGCCATCACAGAAACTCCATGTTTGTAACCAAGTTTCCAACAAGTGCAGTGCATCTTATTTGAAGTAGTTTTGGTCTCAGATAGAAAGATAATATTTGAATTGGACTTGTGGGTGAGTCTTTAGATTGTGGAATGCACATGGATACCCCATTCTCCTTGCATTCCATGAGAGGATCATGAAAACTGAGGTGACCCTCATCAGCGGTCGCCACAACCTCTGTAGGAGAAGTAGACTCTGTATTGGGAGAGGAGAAATCTTCAAAACTTATATGGTGAGCATCACGAGGGCACCATGGCCTATGGTCATAAACAAAAGTAGCTGGATGTGATGTAGATAGGGTCCAAGTTGAGGTGTTATCCCCATCAGTCTATAGCAACAATGGACTATGCAATAGTATGATGAGTGAAAGCTTAGTTGATAGAATTTGTAGTTCGTTTCTTGGTGACACCCTGATCAATGACTGTATGAACTAGGGGTGGGCATCTGATCCCGATCCCGATCCCGATCCCGATCCCGATCCCGATCCCGATCCCATTCCGTTCCGTCTCGATTTTTTTGGATCATTTTGGGATTAATCAAACTCATCCTGATCTCGTCCCGTCTTGATCTAGAGTGAGATGGGTTCAGGATGAAGATTTTCAATCCCGCCCATCCCGTCTCGTCCCGTCCCGAACTTATTTATTTAATATTTATTATTATTAATTTTAATCAAACTATTATTCTAAAGGAAAGTTTAAATTAAATCAAAGCATCTATTTGAAAACTTGTTTGATTTAATACTCTTTGTTTAGATAAAAACTTAAATTTGGATATTTTAGGTCAAATAGAACCCATGAAAATTTGTACTTTTCACATTTTAGATTGTTATAGACAATTATTTTTGAAGACATTAAAGCCAAATGATGGTTTGTTTTAGTTTTGCATTATGAGTTATATGTACAGCTATTGGTTAGTGTATCACACAGAGGATGCTTAACATAAAAAAAAATTGCAAGTTCATTGAACCATAAATTTTACATGACATTTAATATTGTTACAATGATAGTTATATGTACATAAATTTGGAAATATTGGTGATGCAATCGTTTTTCACTCCCTGCTTTGACCTAGTCTTGCTGACATGCACAAGTAACGCACGTGAGCCACGGACCACCGTTGTGATGGCCGATGGTACTCTGATGCTAAAGTCAGATAGGGATCTGAGAAAGTTGTAATGATGTAAATAGGAAATTTGTAGCGTACCTTATCTTACCAACCTCATGTCTTATTTATAGTACAAGAGTCCTGGTTCAACTAGGCCATCGATGGCGTAGTTTAGGAAGGAGATCTTCGTAGATATCCTTATCTAATTAGGAGTCATGCTGTAGGAGAGAAGTTTCCTGTTAGTCCCGTGCTTCTAGATACGCGGGCCTATCTGAGGGTATTCCGTAAATGGAAGTTTTCTTGTGTGATATGTACTCTGGTATTTGTTTCCTAGTTGGAAGCAGAGAGCTGCTGTAGTTGCCCGTCCGAAGCTGATCCTCGATATACTTGCCTTAGTAGAGCTTACGAGTATTGATGATAGCTGTGAGACATATGGGCCTAGCAGGCTGTAAGAGTTCGGGTCCGTCTGGCGGACTGCATTGGGCGAGCTTGGAATTGCTTGGGCCGGATCAGTGTCGGGCTGACGCTGTGGCTTGTAATTCCTCGAGATCATCATGACACATGTATGGCTCAGGGATGTGACCGTTTTGGTGTATCATCAGCTACTCCCCCTCTGAGTTAGTGGGGTGTTAAGTCGGTCCATTGACTCTTTGAAAAAACAAATGTGCCATCGTGATGATTAGACTCGAAGCGTTTGTCTCGAGCGACACATGACATTAATGGGTACATGACTGCTCAAGGAGGGAAAATGCGATTTGCCTTCCCTATAAATATTTGCTGCTTCGATGAAGATTTTCTCATTCTTATCTGTGTTGTTCTTTCAAGCAATAGTATCACTGTGAAGTTTGATCCGTTCTTTCTACCAATGGATGATAATGTTGAACTTACTCCCAAGGATCTGTTATCATTTACTTGCGTCAAGTTCTTCGAGGGTAGCTTGGTTGACGAAACCGAGTTGATCAGGCTTCGTAGTCTGTACAGTATTTCGGGTGATTTGAAAATTGTTCCCTCGTTTGAAGATTTGGCTCCGACTACACCCCCTCAAGGGTACATAAGTTCGCACCGAGGCATGATCGAGTCTGGGATCCGATTTCCAATTCCAGATGATGTCTGGCGCTTCTTTCTTAATTTTCGTATGCCTTCCGCTCAAATGGTTAGGGTTCAAGATTCTGTTTGCGATTCTTCTAAGGGCTCGTGATGTCGGTCTCTGTTTGACTCCGGCGGTGATCCATCACATGACCACTGCTCGATTGGACCCCAGGGGTCTCTGCATATTGAACTGCCCTTCTTGCCAACACTTGGTGGCGAGCGGCGTTGAACCTTGGGAGAATTATTGGTTATTGGCTTCGTTGGATTCTGCATACTTCAAGCTTGGGAATCATAGAGTGTCCCGATACTTTCAATTTGATCTTGGTGAGTTTCTTAGTTGCCGGCATATTACATATATATTTTTGTGTATCTCTGATGCGGCGCTGGTTCTGACCTTATTCCTTTGTTTCAGGGAAGTTTGATATTCCGTCTCTTAGCGAGTAAGAGAGGGAAATAAAGCGGGAGTTCCTCAAGATCCCTTTGATGTCCGTTGAGGAGGTCATAATGCCAGGCAATGTTGTGCGTAGGGGGTTGCTGCGGTGTTCTCATGATGTTCGCCCTGTGCCAGGTTCACCGACCGAGAGAGTTGTCAATCGTCGTTCGAGGAAGAGAAGTCCGACCCTACCCTGCCCAGCCCAGCCCAGCCCATCCAGGCTTGCTGAATTGGAGGCTAATGTGCTTCCCGTCGTTGTTTCGAAGAGGAGGCAACCCTCAGATCGGGCGGCCCTTGGAAGTCGCGGTCTGCACAGGCGGCACCATGGGGGGGTCGTGGCTTCCATCCTGATGCTTTTACTTCCCTTGTTGACTTAGACAATGTTTTAAAAAACGTTTTTAAGACTCGAGGCGGTCAAGCTTTTTTCGAGGCGAAGCGAGGCGTTTTTTTTTTGTAAAAAATGATGAAAAATATAAAAAATTACAAACAAATAAAGAAAAAACAAAAGCAATCATCAAGTGAAATAACATTATACTGAAAGAAATTAAATCACACCATTATCAGATTATGTATTTCAGTATTTCTGCTACAGGCCTACAGCCTACAGCCTACAGCCTACAAGTATTGTGTATTGTTTGTTGAGACTATTAGACTAACCTTATTACTATAATTCTATAAATGCAGAAACTAAAGAAAAATTTGAAGACTTGAAGGAATTGTAGTAAAGAAGAAGTGGAGGATGAAGACTTCACCTGATCTTGTCGCAGCAGCAGTCAGCAGAATATGATCTCAAATAGCAATTGGAAATTCACCTTGTAACCAAACTTGAACTCCAAACTTGAACAACACCTGAAACGAGAACAACAATTTGAAATGCAAATAAGAACAACAATTTGAACTCCAAATAAGAACTGACAGCAATTGGAAATGCAATTTGAACTCCAAATAAGAACAACACCTAACAGCACCTGACAGAGAATGCTTGCTGGATAGCTGAACTCCTGAACCATCATCAGCTGAAAGAGAATGCTGAAAGAGAATCCTCAACCTCATCAAATGGAAATGGAAGTTAACAACATCTGATACAATCATACACATACAGAACAAGAACAAATACAACATCCCATAATATAGTTACCATACTTCAAATGGTGTTCATTAACAAAATAAAGGCAGACATTAAACCAGGTTTCTGACATCATCACCTACAAACTTTTCCAACAAAGCTTACAAAATCAAAGTTCCAAAACCTAAGTTAACAAAGTAAATTAACAAGTTAATGATTAACAAACTCCTAGTCGTCCTCGTCCTCATCAATATCATCACCATCACTATCCACCACATCATCTCCCTCGTTTGTCTCAATCTCATGTTCCATCCAATCTTCTTCTTCCTCTTCATCAATCAAGTGCATCGAGGTTTTACCTACGCCATTTAGAGTGCGAGTGTGGAACATCAATCTTTAGCATATTGAAATGAAATTAAAACAATAACTATTTGTGTTTAATAATCATTTACCTTTTTCACTAGTTGAACCTCCATGTGTTTTCGTTTGTTTTCTTCCAATGTCAATAGATACGCCTTGGCCTCGAGCTTGAGTGGGGTAAACTTCTCCTTTGAGTTCTTCCTTTTTCTACTTTCATCATTCTCACCTTCTTCGTTCCTATCAAGCATAATAGCATTAACATCAATTTCATCCAGATGTTGATGCCATAGAGCTTCAGGACAAGGGTTTGAAACCTTTGGAGCTAGCTCTTGGGGTGGGTTCTCTACACCATTTTCATCATCTGCGGTTTGAGTAGGGGGTTCAGCTTCAGTATCAGGCTCCACTAGCCATTCATTATCACTATCTACTGCATCCGAATCTATTGGAAATGGTGCATCTTTAGGTTCGCTTGGTCCCCTCAACATCAACTTTTTAGCTCTCAACCTTTTGTTGTACATGACATATACCAATGCATTAAGCTTTGTTGCAGCTAATCTGTTTCTTTTTTTTGTATGCACCTAAAAAAAATGTAACAACCGATAAATTGAAATGCAAATAGCAATTTATTAACACAATAAACAAGTAAAGTAATTATTACTTACATGGTTAAAGGTTGACCAGTTCCGCTCGCATGCTGATGATGAACAAGTAAGGCTTAACACTTTAATAGCAAAAGATCTTAATTCAGGTGTAGCATCTCCATAACTTCTCCACCAACTATCTGTAAGTATAAAGGTTCAAAATAAACATATTTATTGAGCAAGAAAAATAATCTCCAAAATAAATATAAGAATATAACATAAACACAACTACAAATAAGAATACCAGGATTACGCTTGTGCCTTGTCAAGTCTGCTTCCTTTCTACCAAATAATCCATTTTCTCTACAAACATATCCATTTGAAGATGCACATCTGCCTTACTTGTTTGATTTGGAAGCATCCTATCTACGCAATTGTAAAGACTTTGCTTAAGTTCAAAATTGGCTGAGGTTGCTCGATCAAACTCCATTTGTGTTTTGAGAAAATAAGCTGCAGCATGAAGGTCCCTATGTAGTTGGGTATCCCACCTCTTATCTATGATATCCCATATTTCCTTGTACTTGGCCAATTCATTATCAAAGCTAGATGCAATCTCCTGTTTTGCTTTTTCCATTGCATTATACAAGAAACTCATAGCAGGAGTGCTCTCTGAATCTACTATCCTCAACACATGGAGTAAAGGCTCTGTAGCCTTCAAGGAGTAGGAGGCACCAGGCCAAAAATTGTTATCCCTCAATATTATTTTTCTTATAGCTTTACCTTCAGCTTGCTTAGCATACTGACTCCTTGACCACTTGTTGGATGTAAACATTTCCTCCAACTTTTGTCTATTCTTTTTAATGCTTTCAAGAGTCAAACATCTCGTGCCAAACCTACATTTAAAGGTCAACTCGTAAATGAATATATTAGTATTGTCAAAATAAAACCTTGAAGTAATATAAAATACATTAAAAGTATTTATGGATTTACCTAGATGCAGGGCGAACCAAATCTCTTCCTGTGAAACTCCTCATCAAAGCAAGTACCCAACCATGATTGTATATGTAATTGCTAACTTTCTTAGCTTTGCGATAGGCATTGGCAAGTGTAGGAAAGCTAACAAGTCCCCAAGCATCAAATATATGCAATGTGTTGCACATGGTGTCCAATACAAATGCTTCCTCTTCTCCATTAACTTCTTTCCAGCAGCTTTGTAGTTAGCTGCATTATCAGTGACGATTTGTATTATATTCTCCTCTCCCACCTCCTCAACAACACTATCAACACAGTTCCTTCAGGATTAATCACTAGAAAATTGATGAGTTGGTGACCCCTCATGTCTTTCCAACCATCAGACATGATTGTAACTCCTGAGTGAGGCCATGATTTTTTTACATCGTCAACTATCACATTAGTTGACTTCACTTCCTCCTTTAGAATCCAAGTACTTAACTCATGGGCTGATGGTGGTTTCACACAATGTCCATTGTTGTGAGCTGCATATTTTGAAACCGATAAAAGCATGCTGGTAAAAGAATGACTACTCGCAACATTGAAAGGAATGCCATTCTTAATAAAGAAACGCCCAATGTCTAGACAAACTTGATTCCTATACTCTTTTGCATTTATTGGTTGTGGTCTTGTTTCTTGTGTAGCTCTACCTTGATCCATGTCATTATTAGTCCCACTACCTACCAAAAACCTATCCATTGGCCCCCTCACTATGCCATCAGAACATGCATTGGATCCACCACCACTAGGACCAGTGACACTCACATTGGGAATAGAAGCTCCACCTACATTTTCATTCACATTTCCTTGATAGTATGAACCTCTATTAATTAGAAACTCAGTGTCTTGTCTTTTCATTACCTTCTGTCTTTGACAACCCTCTAAAAAAGCCTTCGCTTCGTGGAAGACTTCTTCCAGTACTTTAGCACAAGGTCGTGTGTCCTTACGCATCTTTGCAAGGTGATTTTTCAATCTAAAAATTCCCCCCCTTGACCACTTGCTCACAAAACTTGCATCTCACGTACTCTTTAGGACCTGGAACACTTTGGCCATTCCATCACTAGTAATCGTAGTCGTAGTATTACGCGGTGCCATCTACAAATACAAAAATGAATTATAAATACAAAACATACAAAATATGCAATTTGCATTTTGCAAAACTGTAATCCATACAAAATATGTTCATAAACAAGAACAAATACAACATCTGATACACACACATACAACATCTGATATAGCATTTTAATGGTGTTCATAAACAAGAACAAATACAGATTACAACATATGATACACATCTGCTACAACATCTGATAGTGATACACATACAATGATACACATACAAGTACAACATTCTAATGGTGTTCAATTCATAAACAAGAACAAATACAACATCTAATAAAGGAAGTCAAGAACAGAACAAGAACAAAATTAACAAGGCTAACTCGTTTAACATATAATCTGAATCAGCTAACTAAAGCATGTTAAATTCACAAATAATTTCACATCCATCTCTACATAATATATCTATAACATCCATGTTAAATATTAGATGAACATAATGAATAATTTATACCACTCGGACAAATTTAAACAAATCCATAACAAATCCAGCATTTGAAGTATGGTAAGTGGTAACTTACCACCTACCATACTTCAAATGGTGTTCATAAACAAAATAAGAAGTGAAGAACTAAAGAAGAAGAAGAACTGGAGAATTAGAAGAAGAAGTGTACCGTATACGTACAGAAACTGAGCTTGGATGAAACGACTTCAATCGACCAAACTCCAAAGTGCGAATCGCAGATGAAACGACTTCAATCAACCAAGCTCCAAAGTGTTCGACCGACCTGTCTTTTTTGAAGGTCGATCGGTGGTTCCTGGTTCGATCTTCTCTTCTTCCTCAATGTTCTTCTCTTATTCTTCTCCAGTTCTTCCTCTGTTCCCCTCTCGATCTTCTCTTCTTCCTCTGTGTTCTTCTTCTCTTCTTCTTCAGTTCGTCCTCTGTTCACCTCTTCTGTCTGCAAATGACACAAGAGGAAATCGATTAAGTTAGGTTTTTGCAAATGAAATTATAATGTCAGCCGTTGGATCTGTCTAAAGATCCGAACAGATCTGATGATCCTCTTATTTCTTAAGCGTACGCCTCATTACGCCTTGAAGCGTGCGCCTCGCCACAGTGAGGCGAACGCCTTCAAATAGCATCCCAACTCGTACGCTTAGAAGCGATTTTTGGTCGCCCCGTCTTGACTCGCGCCTCAAGGCGTACGCCTTAATCACTTTTTAAAACATTGGACTTGGAGGGGGAGGATATTGGACCGCTTGTTGATGCTACACGTCACCATGGTCCCGAGGTGGTCGCTCGTGCCCTTGAGCCGTACAGTCCTGTTTCGCTGCACCCCGAAGCCCGTGGGAAAGTTGTTGATTTGGAGAAGGCCTTCGCGAATCTGCAAATGTCATATTCAGATGCTCTCTACCGGGTGGATTCTCTGAATGGTTAACTGCAGAGTTCTGGTACTGCCACGAACCTTGGGGTTGTGGGGTCGCGGCCTCTGTCACCAAAGTGAAATTTGCTGGTATGAGATCTCAACTGATTGAAAGTATTGTTTTGCCTAGTATTGTTGAGTTTACTTTATATGCTTTGTATCTCATAGAATTTGTACTACTGAATGGAACACCCGTCTTTCAGTCAAAATATATTGTTGCTTTAGGTTGTTGTCGTTGACCTTGTGACAGATTAGGTGTTGATCAACAAAAATCATTGTCATTAGCCGATGGCTGATTAGGCTCTCTCGATCATTGTCTGTCAGGACGTAATGACTTCTCAGTGAGTCGTTGTCATTAGTGGATAAGCGCTGACTAGACTCCCACTTCCACACCTGTCATGGTTTGCGCACGACGGACTAGGCGTTGGGCACCAGAAGCTATCGTCATCAATCGCGAATCGACTAAGCTTACTTGGTAGGTTCGACGATCATTGTTTGTTGGAGAACAATGATCCCTTGGCGAGTCATCGTCATCAGTGAAAAAACGCTGACTAAACTCCCACTTCCTCGGCCATCGTAGTCCGCGCATAGCGAACAAGGCGTTGAACACCAAAAGCCATTGTCATCAGTCGCGAACTAACTAAGCTTATCTGGTAAGTTCGGCGATCATTGTCTGTTGGAGAGCAATGATCCATTGGCGAGTCGTCGTCATCAGTGGACAAGCGCTAATTAGACTCCCACTTCCTCGGTCATCGGGGTCCGCGCTTAGCGAACTAGGCGTTGGGCACCAGAACCCATCGTCATTAGTTGCGAAGTGACTAAGTTTACTTGGTAAGTTCGGCGATCATTGTCTGTTGGAGAGCAATGACCCCTTGGCGAGTTGTCATCAGCGGACAAACGCTGACTAGACTCCCACTTCCTCAGTTGTCGTGGTCCGCGCATAGAGGACTAGGCGTTGGGCACCAGAAGCTGTCGTCATCAGTCGCGAACCGACTAAGCTTACCTGGTAGGTTTGGCGATCATTGTCTGTTGGAGAGCAATGATCCCTTGGCGAGTCGTCATCATCAACGGACAAACGCTGACTAGACTCTCACTTCTTTGGCTGTCGTGGTCCGTGCATAACGGACTAAGTGTTAGGCACCAAAAGCCATCGTCATTAGTCGCGAACTGACTAAGCTTATTTGGTAAGTTTGGTGATCATTGTTTGTTGGAGAACAATGATTCCTTGGCGAGTCGTCATCATCAGTGGACAAGTGCTAACTAGACTCCCACTTCCTAGGTTGTCGTGGTCCACACATAGCGGACTAGGCGTTGGGCACCAGAAGCCATCGTCATCAATCGCGGACTGACTAAGCTTACTTGGTAAGTTTGACGATCATTGTCTGTTGGAGGGCAATGATCCCTTGGCGAGTCATCATCATGAGCGGACAAACGCTGACTAGACTCCCACTTCCTTGGCCGCCGTGGTCCGCGCATAGCAGATTAGGCGTTGGGCACCTGAAACCATCGTCATCAGTCACAAACTGATTAAACTTACCTTGTAAGTTCGGCGATCATTGTCTGTTGGAAAGCAATGATCCATTGGCAAGTCATCATCATCAACGGACGAGTGCTGACTAGACTCCCACTTCCTCAGCCGTCGTGGTCCGCGCATAGCAGATTAGGCGTTGGGCACCAGAAGTCATCGTTATCAGTCTTGAACTGACTAAGCTTACCTGGTAAATTCGGCGATCATTGTCTAATGGAGTGCAATGATCCCTTGGCGAGTTGCCGTCATCAACGGACAAACGCTGACTAGACTTCCACTTCCTCAACCGTCGCGGTCCTTGCATAGCGGACTAGGCGTTGGGCAGATATTCGAGTCTGGCTATAGTCGGGCTGGTTGAGGGTTGTAACAGATAGCAGTGAAAGTTTTGGTAAAAACAAATATTTTATTGATAATATTTTTTAGATGTTCTATATTTCATGTTCGTTTAAGCCTGTTGTTGTCTGCATCTTTCAGCCAATACGTTTCCGGCCTATTGACCTTGGCAACTTTGTAAGGTCATTCCCAGTTTAGATTTAGTTTTCCTGCACCGACTTTTTTGGCGTTCAGCTGGGTTTTCCTGAGTACCCAATCTCTCACCTTGAATTTGCGTGGCTTGACCTTCTTGTTGTAACATTGCACCATTCGTTGTTGGAAGGTTGGCACCTCGAGTTCTACCGAAACCATGGCGTCCGAACTGTATGCTAGGGTGAAAGGTGTCTTTTCAATATGGACCTGTCCGATTTTGGATAGGGGCTCGGCTTCGACCGACTTTGTGAAATAGTCGACGGCCACAAGAAGAAACTTTTTACCGGCCGATGCCTGGAGCGGTCCGACAATGTCCATTCCCCATTGCGCGAACGACCATGGACTAGTCATCTGAGTTAGTGGCTGGGCCGGCATATGCGTGTACGTCACGAACCTTTGACATTTGTCGCACTTGTGGACAGTATCTTTGGCGTCTCACTGCATGGTCGACCAATAGTATCCCAAAGTTGAAGCTTTATGGGCGATGGTTATCCCGCCCGGATGATTTCCACATATACCGCAGTGGATTGTTCCCAGGACCTAGCTTGCCTCTAGAGGTGATAAACATCAGAGAAGGGGCCCCGTCACTGATCTCTAGTATAACTTGTCGTTTAGGAGAGTGTACCTCGTTGCTCTATTTTTGAGTCTTCTCGCTTTGACCTTCTCAGCTGGTAGGGCTCCGGTTGCTATGTATTCCAATATCGGAGTCATCTAATTTGGCAGCGTTTTCGCAGCGCAGATATCTCCATGTTCTTCTTCGTCGAAGCTTGATTGCTCTTGGTATTCAATGAGGCCGCAAAATATTTCGTCGGAGGCTGAGGTTGAGGCTTATCTGACTAGCGCGTCAGGCCTTTTGTTGTCGTCGCGGGGACACTGTATGAGTTCACAGTTCTTGAACTGCCCATTATGCCAAGTAACTTGTCGCGGTAGACTATCATGTGGGGGTCTTTGCTGTTGAAATCCCTCTTGACCTAGTTGACGACCAGTCTTGAGTCACTGTATGCCGTTAGGTGATCTATACTAATCCCTAAGGCTAGCTTTAGGCCGGACATGAGGGCTTCGTATTCATTCTCGTTGTTTGAAGCGGGAAAGCCAAACTTGACTGCCTTTTCGAGGGTGAAGTCGCTGGGGGAACGGAGCGTGATCCGAGCTCTGCTCGCCTTCCCAGTCGAAAACTCGTTGCAGCGCAAGATCCACGCTTCAACATTTGAATCCAAGGGCTGATGGTCTGTCTTCGGCTCTTCTCTGCTGGTGAACTCAACAATGAAATCTGCCAGCACCTGGGCTTTAATAGCGGTCCTTGGAGCGTAGCTTATGTCAAACTGTCTGAGCTCCACTGACCATTTCACCATCCTGCCCGATAGCTCAGGTTTATGTAATACTGAGCGAAGTGGTTGCTTGGTCTGGATCCTTATAGAGTGGGCCTGAAAATAGGGCCTCAGTTTCCTGGAGGCTACGACCAGTGCCAGAGCCAACTTTTCCAAGTCCGGATAGTGTGCTTCCACTTTTACAAAGATTTTGTTGGTGTAATACACTGGTCTTTAGGTCCCTTGGTCGTCTCGCACGAGGGCTGAACTGACAGCGTGCCTGGAAATAGACAAATACAAGTAGAGTTTCCCCTGTCGCAGGTTTGGAGAGTAGCTCTGGACTGCCCATGTACGTTTTCAAGCTTTGAAAGGCTTGTTCACACTCTTCATTCCAAGATAATCCTTTGCTCCTTAGTATCTTAAAGAAATGAAGGCATTTGTCGGACGACTTCGATATAAATCTGTTGAGTGCTGCTACCCTCCCAGTCAGGCGCTGAAGGTCTCTCATGTTGGCTGGGACTTTCATGTCGAGAAGGGCCTGAATTTGTTTTGGGTCGGCTTCGATTCCCCTTTTGTTCACTATATAGCCTAGGAATTTTTCAGATTCAACTCCGAACGTGCACTTTTGTGGGTTGAGCTTCATCTGGTGTTTTATGAGTTGGTTGAACACTTCGGCGAGATCATGCATGTGGTTGGGGCTGCGGAGGCTCTTGACCAGCATGTCGTCTATGTAGACCTCTATGTTTCTACCAATCTGTTCTTTGAACATTCGGTTGACCAGCCGTTGGTATGTAGCACCTGTGTTCTTTAAGCCGAATGACGTCACCCTATAGTAGTATATCCCCCTTTCCGTCATGAAGGAAGTTTTTTCTTGATCTGGGGTGCATCAATATTTGATTGTAGCCTGAATAGGCATCCATGAAGCTAAGTAAGTTGTGCCCGGAAGTGGCATCCACGATCTGAGTCCGTGTAGTCCACACATACTCTCCATTTATCGTTTATCTTTTTTACAAAAACGGTGTTCGCCAGCCAGTCAGTGTATCGCGCTTCCTTAATCATGCTCGCGTTGAGTAAACTTTGCACCTCCTTGTTTATGATTGCGTTCCTTTCGGGCGCCACGGGCCAATTCTTCTGCCTAACGGTTTTCCTTGAGGGGTCCACCTCTAGGCGATGGGTGATTATCGATGGGTCGATCCCCACCATGTCCGCCATGGTCTAGGCAAATATGTCCTGGTTACGTTGTAACAGCTTCATGAGTTGCTTTACCAATTCTTCGCTTAAGCAGGAACCGATCTGGATAGCCTTGCTGTTGAGAGGACTATCAAGGTAGACCATAATGGTCTCTTCCTCCGGTTGTCCGGCATTGGTCTGCCCCGAGGGCTTACTAGGGCCTCGTTGTCTGGGGTCGGTTGTTCTCCTCCTATGCTTCGGGTAGAACAGATGGTCATCTTAGCCGCTGGCTGAGGATTGCCAGGTGGCAGTGTCATGTACTGGCATTTCCTGGCGGCTATCTAGTCGCCTCTCAGCGTACCAAACGCTCGGTTCGTTGGATACTTGACGCACTGGTATAGAGTGGAGACTGCCATCCCATGTGGTGTATCTAGGGTCTCCCCAGGACTGCATTATACACCGAAGGCACGTCGATTATTATGAACTCTTGAAACATGGTTTTTTGAGCTGACTCCTCTCCTGCTATTGTCGTCAGCTGTATCTTTCCCATGGGGAACCATATTTCGCCGCTGAAGAAGTCATTCATCGGACGATTATCAGGAGTCAATGTTGTCTCCTTTAGTTGCATGTTGCGGAACGTACGGAGAAACATGACGTTCATCGAGCTCCCTGTGTCTTCCAAGGACCTTCTTACTTCCCATCCTACCAGGGAAATTGTTACCACCAGGGCGTCATTGTGCAGGAGTTGTATGCCCTGGAGGTCTTTTTTCGTAAATACTAGCGGTACGGAGGGGTCTTGCTTCTGATTATGCGGTACCAACTATCTGCTGCGTATCACTTAGATCCTCATACCTCATAGAGTCCTTTTCCTGGACCTGTTGGACAGTTTCGATTCGGAATGGGCTCCATGAAGCACGCATATCCCGTTGATCGATTGCTCCCTACGTTCAGTTTTGCTTCTGGCTGCCCGTTCTTCTCCTAGGGCGATGAAGCTCTGTGCTTCCTTCGCTAGGTCTGTCATGCTCGCCGGAGGGTCCAGTGTCAGAAAGTTGTAGAAGTCTCCTTTCCTCAGGCCGTTAATGAAGGCTGATACGGCTGTTGTGTCGTTGCACACGTTGACGATGGTTAACTCACTGTTAAAGCGGGTCAGATATCCCTTTAGTGTCTCGTCAAGCCTTTGTTTCATTGATTTGAGCGTCTTCATCATTGACAAAGCCTAGCGTATGAAAAACGATCGTGGATCTAACTCGGGGCCCATTGGTGTTGCCGCTGTTCCGGGAGCGCCAACTTGATGCTCATGCGTTACCCGCGTTATCGAGGGTGGTGAAGCAGCATCAAGCTGAGCGCTCGACGCTAGCCCTCGCTTTCCTTTATTACCTGATCTAGTCACCATCTCTCTGTGTTTCGAAGGGAGACGATGCTAGTGAAAGGTTAGGAACTTTGTCGCCCCTACGGACGGCGCCAAACTGATGCAGTCGTTTTCCGCTCCCTGCTCTGACCTAGTCCTGCAGCTTCTGATGGGGGTCAACTACAGAGGAGCTTGGTTCGAAGATGGGAGCAGGGAGTGTGAAGTTTTGTGCCAGCTGTTGTTCAAGGTGGTGGATCAGTGTATTTTTGTTCGAGGTGGTGGGTCAGTGTATCATTTGTTGGGGTTTCCAGTGAGTTGTTGGCGATGACAGTAGTGGCTATGGAGGATGATGATGCGACTTGAGTTGAAGGAGTTTGAGAGATGTTGTGAAAGGTTTGAAGAGGGTTAAACTGGATGGAATGTGACATTGATTCGCTATTGGGGTGGGTGATAACTATGGTGCCAGAATTGGGGGGTTGGAGAGTGCCTGAATTAACCATAGCTAATGAGAAGAAACAATGATGGGTTTGATGGAGTTGAAGTAAATATTTGTGAATGGAACTTGATTGAACATGGAGGTGGTGGTGGGAGCGTGAGGTTTGATTTGATGACAAGGGGTGGCTAATTAACCAAGTTTCATAAGAAAAATGGTATGATGGAACCGGTAAGAGGGCGGAGTGGTTGCTCATGTTTAATGAGGTGTGGGATTGATGGTGGATTGATGTGTTGTGGACGACGTAATTAAGAGTGTAAATGATGAAAATAGGGGAGACTGAAGGGACGCATTTTACCTGAGACCTACATAACAACAAAAAACACAAAGAGTCTTTGAAGCAAACGTAATGGATTATCTGGAGATGCTATCTCATGGAGGAAGAGAAGGGAGGCAAAGTTTTTAAGAAAGATGTAAAGGGTCATAGGGAAAGAAGAGAGAAAAGAAAGTTGAAAAAGGGACAGAAAAAAGATGATTCCAAGAGGTGAATGGTTATTTAGTCAAACCCAACTGTAGATAGTAAATTGTCATTTTCATTCTCATTGGATCCAAATTTTTGTAGATAGTAAATTGTCATTTTCTTTCATTCTTTCTTTATTTAGTTTTAATATATTTTATTTATTTCCTTGTTTTTAAAAACGAGAACTTGTTTTAAGATCTTTTACTCTCCTGATTGACTTTAGAATTACGCTCGTGCCCTTAAGTGATGAATACTACATCAGCCACCAATGTTTTTCCATCTTCGTTACATTTGCTACATTATATTGAAATACTAATCTTGTTCTTTGGAGAAAATGGGTTATTTGTTGCTTAGGTTTTTGTTTTCTTTCAACACTTAGATATTGTTGAAAGAGTGATGTTATCCTTGACAATCAATAGGTCACTATGAAAGCTTTTAGAGTAAGGTGGTGTTTGTTTTCATTTAAAACTAAGGGTGTGTTTGGTTGCATGAAATCCTATATCATGGAAATTCATTAGGGGACCCCTACATTTTAGGCTAAATTGATATATCACTCCACATCTACCATTTGACCACCATTTGATTTTGTGATCAATGGTGGGAATGAAAGTTCCATGAATATGAGAATCTCACTCCTTGGTCCCCCAAGACATGTGATTCTCATGTTCATGGGACTTCCATTCCCACCATTGATCACAAAACCAAATGGTGGATGTGGAGTGATACATCAATTTAGCCTAAAATGCATGGGTCCCCTCATGGATTTTCATGGTATAGGATTTCATGCAACCAAACACACCCTAAGAAGATTGAATTCTAATTAGAGTTAGAAGTCAGAAGTTCCATTAAGAAGTAATAAGCTTACTAGTGTTACACGTTTTGCTTCTAATTAGAAGCCGGTAAGAAGCAAAAACAAACGTTCGAGGTCAAATTTCTGAATAAGAACTTGCTAAGAAGTTTTCTTCTAATTAGAAGAAAAAACGAATGCCCCCAAGTTAGTCCACCTCAGTTTGATTTATAATCAAATTTAAAAGGGATTTCTTGACAAACCTCCATTGTCGATGCTAAATTAAACATACCCCTTCAACAATGACAAATTATACTTGCTCTCTAAACGGACGGATCTTAGCCAGAATCATTGGAGACAAAATTGCCCTCGCGTGTTTTGCACGCCGATACCCGCAAGTGTAAAATGAAGCATCGAGATTTGAAACATATCCCAAGGATGATCTGAAACATACCCTCTAAACGGTGGGGGCTGGAACATGAATGGAAGTAGTCTATAGGGGAAGTGGGTGTTGTCGAGAACTCTGCACGCTGTAGTGTGGACTCTTTGGAAGGAGAGGAATAGTATAGTCTTTGAGGACAAGCATAAACACATTTATCACTTGATCTTGCTAGTTAAGTCCATGTTACGACATTTGGTTCAGTTAGATGAGATTGGGATTTCATGTTTATTTGGGTTAATTTGTTTTTTTATGGAATTTAGCACCCTTGGTTTGTATTTGGCTAGTCTCTCTTACCGAAATCGGATCTTTTCTTCATGTTTTTAATAAAATCGTCAATTTTGCTTGATAAAAACAATGGTGAATAGAGTTATAATTTTCATTTTAGTTATTGTAGACACTTTGAACACTTGAAGAGTATACTTGACTCTAGGAAAAAATAATGACAATTTATTTTGTAAAGGATAATAGTAAATAAACCCAAAATTATTAAGAAAAGTCCATCAAAAGTGTGTGGTCTTGCAAAATATTGGTTTTGGTCTTACGTTTTCTCCTAGATATCTTCTTTAAAAGCATAATAAATCAAGGAGTGAGTGACAGGGAATTTGAAACCTCCAATGAAAAAAACCTAAGTTCCCACTGAAACTAGGGGTGGGCACAAGACGGGATGGACCTCATCCCGTTTGTTTGGGATCGGGATGAGATAGACCCCATCCCGACCTCGTCCCATCCCAAACGGGTTCGAGACGTGATGAGCATGTACTAAATATACCTCATCCTCCAATGAATAATAACAAAAGATTTTTATCTCACATTGCTTAAACACTAATAATACCAAATTTATGTACATATAACTTTCATTTTAACAATTGTAATGTCATAAAATTTATGGTCCAATGAGCTTACAATTTTTATGTTAAACATCATTTATGTGATACACTAACCAATAGTTCATATAACTAATAGTACAAAACTAAAACAAATAATCATTTGTTTTTATTTTTCAACAAGAATAATTGTCCTATAACCAATCTAAAATGTGAAAACATAAATTCTCGTAGGTTCTATTTGACCTAAAATTTCCAAATTGAAGTTTTTATCTAAACAATGAGTACTAAATCAAGTAAGTAAATTTTCTAGATGTTTTGATTTAATTTCAAAGCACATCCTAAACATCATTTTAGAAAGTAGTTTGATTAAATTTGATAATAATAAATATTAAATAAATAAGTTCGGGATGGGCGGCATTGAAAATCTTTATTCCGATCTCATCCCACTCAAGATCGGGATGAGATAGGATCGGGATGAGTTTGATCAATCCCAAAATAACTCGAAAAAATCGGGACGGGATGGAACCGGGATGGGATGCCCACCCCTAACTAAACTATGTAATTTTGCAGGGATGAGTTTCAAGTCATGATGTAATTTATGTTTGCTTTTTTGGAGGGTAAAACTAACTTTTGCAATGTTTTAATAGTTTTTATAGGATCCCTTTTGGTGGATTCGAACTTGGACTTGTGCTACTATTTGCCACAAGTGGTTGTTGGCTATTGCATAGAAATATTATCTTTAAAATAAAATTTGAAAATAATGTCAAAATTTTACAAAGTACATCATAGGAACATGTGCATCAAGTATGTGAACATTGATGAAAATAAAATCTTAAAATAAAACTTTTAGAAGAAATCAAATAATTAAGGAAAATTTTCTTTTTTTTTGGAAGGCGAGCAACGTTTTTATAGGATCCCAGAACCTATTAAAGACCAGAACTGGTCAACACACCATAAACTGATAAAGATGCCGCAAGCTGGGTTCGAACCCAAGACCAAGTGGTACCATCCGCCAAGCTCCAACCGTTGAGCTGTCATGTCATTGACTCAAGGATATTATTTAACCCTTGTATAGACATTGTCTTAGTAATTTACATGTTTGGACAATCGAAGGAGTGCAATATCAACTGCATCTTTCCACTTGATCAATGTTTTTCCTTTTCCCTGCAGTAGAGTGGTGGTTGCGTTTGGATGCATATATGTTAGTCTTGGTATCAAATCAATTACTGTTCTTTGCATTTTCTCTACCTTTTCCCTCGGAATCTTTAACAATTCTTGTTCTATGTTCATTTTCTGGTCTTCTCCCTTGAACTTTTCCTCGTCCATGTATACTGAATACTCATTCACGTCCTTTGGCAAGTACCAACCGTACTGTGTGTATGCGGTGTGTGGTGAGAAAAACACTGGGATGCAACCAGCTAGCACCGAGTCGAATGTTGATCGTCTAGTGAATGAGTCACCAGGTGCTTGCAAACAAAACTCTGATCTACTCATCACTTCGATTACATCCTTGGGGCTGTGGCATTTACTGCCCCCTTTTCCACACTTTAACAGATGACACCGAGTTGATTCTGAGCATTGTTGAAGGATCTCGTCTCTAATAGCTGCCTTCTCGACACCCACACGCGGGGCTCCCACGAAGGAGAATAAGTGTGGCCGCTCCATTTGCCTCATTTTCTGTTGCCACATTAGCAATTCTTCTAGTGTGAAAGGGTGGAAGTATGACGGGTAGGGAATGCCATATTGATTGTGGCCTTGCCAAGGGTGGCGCTCCACAGTCAATACAGACATGTTCTTGACTTGGGGCAAATTCAGAAGAGAATTTGCCCCAAAATCAGGAACTCCCTTGGCCCTCATGAAATCCCAAGCTGTCCTCCCTAGGGCGAGGAAGTGGTCTCGCCCATGTTTCCTCTGCCACCATGGCTGCTGACTCAGATACTCAGTCAACTCCATGGCCAACCTGTCCCGCTCCTCTAGATCAGACTCACGGAACTTGCTAGAAGCATGGAGACCACCATAGAACGGGACATAAAACAAGGTGGATTCTTGAGGTTCCCAAGTGCGGCAAGGGTGATTTTCCATCCGTGCGTGGATGATCATCTCTGCTATGAATTGGTGTGTGGAAAACCAATTAGACCCTTGTTGTTCAAGAGGCTGACCAAGGCCACGGTTGGCTACATGGGGGCACATGTCCGTATAGATGTTGAGGTGTCGGCAGTCCTGGAGGAGTGCTTGATTGAACTTGGGTGGCAATTCATACACGTAAACGGTCACATTGTCCTTGCATAAGTGACTGATGGACAAAGTAGAAGTAGAATCATCATTAGCTGATCTGATAATCGTGGTGTTGATGAAGTTTGTTCTCAGAAAGAAGAAGAGAAAACAGATGGAGAAGAAGAGAAAGCTATATTTGAAGAAAATTAAGAAAGCAGCATAGAAGGAAACAGTGTTGTATCCCTGTTTGCTGAGGTGATTGTTGCATTTGAAGGGGGATTTCGTTCTGCTGCTAGCCGTAAAGGCTACGGATCTGAGCTTTCTAAGCAACATGAAAGCAGCGAAAAGAAGTTCAACCACTAGAGGAGAAGTGAGAAGAAGAAGAAATGAACCAAACCAAACTTGGAGAAAGTGTTTACCAATTTCTGCCTTGCAGAACAAACTGCATTAATTTCTGTGCTTTTGTCTCTGTGCCTGAACAAATAAAATAAAAAATAAAAAAAAATAGGAGAATCGTTTAAGTCACCTGGCTGGCTGGCAGGCCGGCCTAATATTAATTTGTTTTTTACTTTCTTTGTGTTCTGTTCTCATCACTGAGAAACATGACACTGTTCGCCAAACTATTGCCTACCATACATCACACTTTCACTGATTTTAGAGGCTTCTTTGACTTGTTGTATTGTTTATTAGTATTTGAACATGTTATGGGATATTTTATCCAGAAATTCTAGATGGTCTGGGAAAACCAGCCTGGGTTGACTGCCTGGGGGGGGCGAAATTGCATTTTTTGCCCCCCCTTTAAACACTTTCTCCAAAAATGGGTTTAAAGAGGGGGGGGGCAAAAATGTAATTTCGCCCCCCCCAGGCAGTCAACCCAGGCTGGTTACCCAGGCCAGCTAGAATCACTTTGAGAATGCAGATATTTACAAACCAGCAATCAAATGAAAATGAGGAAAGTTAGTTGAGGACCACAGAAGCAATAACGATTCTTTTTAATACCATATTTTCATTCAGGGAACAGTAAGAATAAATAAACAGTAATTAAGCTACATTTCACTCTTTCCATTGTGTCAGAGACGATCTCTTGGAGTGTTATGCCATCAGATCTGCTTTGAGATACAGAATAATTAGGGTTGGATCTACACTTGAAAAGGCGTTCTCACCAATCTCGGAAAGTGTTTTATTTTCTGTAAAATACTAGCTGAACCAGCCGGCATTCTCTAGTGTAAGCATTAGTTGGTGTCTTGTATTATGTTATTTTACTGATACCTGGAGCGTCCTAATTATATTAACATGATATATAACCAATATATGAGGGAGATCCTCCCAAAACAAAGCACCTGATAGAACTTGAATATTAAGGATTGGGGTGTAATTAAACTTCAATTTATGTCTGTTTTACCGGTGACCATATAATAAAGGAGGGTAGTTGAGGTGTGAACCTTGACATTTACTTCTCCTTGGCTTTGCATCCATGCATGATTGATTGCTTTGATTCATCATGCCCTACTTACCAAACCTTCTTTTTCTTAATAGTTTCCTATGAAAGATGAGTAGGCATTAAGTGGGGGGGTTCCATGAAAGATGCTGAGTCCACCCATGATATATGGCCGCATGTATCAATTTGACTATTTGGCGTGTGGACTAACTTACTTGTATTAATATATAATAATAACATGAACTGTTGCTTCTTCATCAGCTAATCAACCTATCAAATACACGAATTCAAAAATAATGGTCGGTGGAGAAAGACAAGACAAGTTAGGAGCCACTCCTTTAACAACTCCAACTTTACTGGTTGATTAGATGATGATTATGTTCACAACTTTGCTCCACAAACTTGTATCTAAAGACTCATTTTTCTTTTTTTAACTTATGGGAATTGTTAGCTCATTTCTTTATCACATTTCTTGGGTCATAAATAACTTTATCATCTTGATACCAGAAAGAATAATAAAAGATGATTGTTTCCCTGTTAGAGGCCTGAATTTTTTGATACCATGCTCAGCTTGTTGGCTTGCTAGAAGCTTAGAACTTGATTATGAATACTTCATTGCTATTAATGTACTCACATGTACATAATGCCATTTACGTGTTGTTCTCGTCATCCCATGCTAGGAGTAGAGGAAGGTGTTTTAATAACTTTTTAAAATGGATGAGATTAACTTGGTCTCATGTGCTCACTAAGTGTTTTTGCCTAATGGCAACCAAAAGAGGAGATGGTGGTATACAGTAGGAAGATTAATTATATTGCACTTGTCTCTATTGTTATGAGTTTGGGAAAGAGCTTAAGAGGAATATTGTCATTGATTTCGGAGAATTATTATTTGAAGAGTAGAAACATGTTTTGAAGGCTAGTGGGATAAAAATGTAATAGGACAACAGTGAGAGACTTGAGTGCACAGGAGTCCCCACCCGATATAGTGCTTCTGTTTACATTGTAGTAGAAAAAGGAAAATGTTTTAGAGGTTGAGCAGCTGCCGACACCTTTATTTTTAATTTTTTTGTTAAATTTTTATATGAAGTCATTGGTGGGGGTGGGGGTGGGGTTTTAGAGCATTCAACCGCTGCTGAAATGCTTCTCCACGTGTGTGTTTAAAGAGAGAGAGGGGGGGTTTCCTTTGTCTGGGTTCCAATTTGATTATCATTGAAACTCAAAAACTTGGTCTATTGTAGGGAAGAGCAGCTTGAGACATCGACATGTCCTGTTAATATTTTTGGCCATATTTGGTTGGTTGGTTGCAATGGTAAGTATCCCTGGTCATGTTTGTTTGGTTGTAATGGAAAATATCCTACAACGTCCTTTGACTATAATGAATTTATTTCGGAGAAATACATTTGTAATTTTGTTTTTTGAACTGCTAAAAGTAATAAGATTCAAAAATGATGTTTCTAAAACTTGACCCCCAATTTGTGAGGGATTTGGTGGTTTAAGAGAGCAAACACTAAAAAAGAAGACCCCTAACGCAAAAGATGAATTTGGGTTTGAAACTCTTCATCTTGCAAGAAGGTTAAGGTAAATGGGGGCTGTACCCTATTAATTATATTGTAGACTGAACAGGCCATGAGAATATTTTGATATCTAATCATGAATTGAATTTCCGGATAGTATCACAATTTGTCCAACTTTACATAATTTTACCAGTGAGTTAGTCTGTTAATACCAAACAGAATCATACCCTGTTTTGCAGTAACACATCCCCCCTTCTGCATAATAAGCTCATACAGATGAATACCAAGGGTATCAAACGCTGAACATAGATTGCTTAATTGATTTTTCATCTCAACTTCATTTGTGAAAGTTCAATACCACATGCATTGGCACTGAAATACTTTAGCGGAGTTGCAAATGAATTAAAGAATATATGATTCAGTAACTGGTGTAAGTTGTATAAGGTCTCACAAAAAAGGGGATCATCACTGTTGATGAAGTTGATAGCGTTAAGTTGTCATTTGCTTGCTTAAATGCTTAAGCTGATAGTGAAACAAATCTAGAACATAGTAAATGGTGGTGGTCTATAGACAAGGTGAGAAATTTGAAAGTTAAAAAACCATTTCCCTTTATTTTTTAAATTCACACCATTATTTCAACATGGACTCTACTCGTCGTCTGATTATCTATTGTAAGGAAAGTGTCTGTTGAGTTGAGCAGGGCATGAGCATGAGCATGATGTACTTGATAGTGTTGCTACTTTTGGCATAACTGAACAATTCTACATGACTCACGAAAGAATGAAACTGGAGCAATTGTTGTAGATGGAATGAGTCCACTAGCCGGCCATGATCTACTTGCTAGTGTTGTCACAACTTTTAGTTGAGCAGCAAGATCTCTAGTAATTGTAGTGGGCCATTAATTTACACTCAAATTTCAATCTCAGTTTGCGAATCAAACACTCACATTTTCCATTTAAACTCACCATGGATCATCAATCGCATCCTTGCATCAAAAAAAATTTATTAATTAATTTTTTATTTTTCTACTTTCTTTAGTTTTTCGTTATTTAATCAGTTATTGACTTATCCAAGTGAAGTATATTTTTTTTAATTATTATTTTTTTGTTAAAAGCCCATGGCCAATAGATTAACAAGTATGATTACACTATTATTGTCCTGCTACAACAGCTAGATTGTGAGCCTCGAAGTTGACGTCTCTATTAATAAATTTACAGATTCAAGAGCGTTGAAAATTGAAAAGACGCCGAATGTTCCCAATAAGAGGACGCCACACCCAACGCATAGTCGTTGCAGTCTCCTGTTGTTCTTCTTGTAAAACTAAGGATTGGAGTGTCCCGGAATCCCCCAAAAGAAGTCTTGTCTTCCACTGGCAGACTTGGATCAATAAAAGAGCCGCCTTAGTTGCATGGCATTCCGCCATAGTGCTATTAAGCACTTTCCCGAAGATCAGACAAGCAACGCGAGCTAGAACCATACCATGAACATTCACCGCCAATACCCCAATCGCTCCTGTTTAGATGAGTAAAAACAACTAGCATCATAAGTAACAATAATCGTTTTAGGGTCCAAAGTAGGAGGATGAGTTTATGCTGAAAAGATCTGGAATTTAGCCTGTCAATTGGGCCTGAGTCAATTCTATTCTGGTGGTTTCAGCTTCAGTAGGGGGACCAAAAGTAACATCGGGTTCAACCCGAGTGGTGGACGGAATAGATTGACTATCTGTTAAAGTTGTTTCAAGAATATGGTGAATGGATATGATCCTATGGTTTTTCGTACCAATACGAGAACCAAAGTGATCTTAAGGGGGGATACCATTGGTAAACCATTTTTTTTCCAGGAGTTCCAATTGTGATGGAAGGTGGAAAGGAACAGTTGGGTGCATAATTTGGTTTTGTGAAAAACACGATTGTTACGAGCCTGCCAAATTGTTTGAATAACAATTGTGAATTGAGAAAACATTTCATTTTTAGCTGTTGGATGGGCTTTAGCAGTGTCCCATATAAAGGTGAAAAAGAAGGAAACTGAGGGGATGTCAAATTAGCATGAAGCTAGTTAATCGGAATAGAGGAAAGTTTCCATAATTGGTTAATGACAGGGCATAAGAAGAAAAGATGAACAACATCCTCTGTGTGATTTTTTGCCAAAAAAAATACATTGATCCTCAATAGGCATGTGAAGCCTAACAAGATTGGTCATGATTGGGAGAATGTATTGATTGATTTTTCGGAGCAAGAAAATAGCGCAGATGGAGCTTTTATTCTCCATACATCTTTGAGATGTTTAACACTGGGGGGGGGGGGGGGGGGGGGGGGGGGGGGTTGTTGGAAGTGGAACTCTCAAATTGCTCTATAGTGAAAGCTTGAGTGTTGTTTTGATCGAAAATAGTCCTATTTTGTCAAAGAGCCATATCAGTTTGTCTGAGCAATCCGAAGGTAATGTCTTGTGCTTCCGGATCCCTGCGTCCTTCATTCGCGGATTAGTTGGAAAGAACTTATCCCTTAACAGATTCGCATGAAGTTGGATGGGAAGTTTTGTTGCTTTACCCAACTTGACGTGCAAGATGGTGCACGTAGGTTGATCAATCAATGGCACAGGGGGTCGGTGGAGAGGCATTCGATGCCTGTGTTGGATCCGAGCATTCATCTTGATGATAGCCTTAGACAGATAATGGATGGAATGAATCATCTTACTTATGCGGGGGTGTGGGCTCGGATTACCAAGCTAGTCTTTATCAGGTAGCTTCTCGGGAGGGGAAGTTCGTGGTGTTGTTGTTGGTGTTTTCTCATGTCCTTTGTCAATTTGACGTGTTGAGAGCGCGATGCGCAGAACAGGAGAAAGCAGTCGGGTTGCTCGGGTCTCGTTGATTGAGGCGAAGGGTGCATGGGATCAGCCTGCAGCTGAGCCCGAGTCTTTGAAAATCGATCTGGATGGGGTTTGTGCGCATTTACATGATGTGGAGAGGGAGTTGTTTGCCGAGAAGGCGACTCATGATGAGGCTGCTCGTGTCGTGGTTGAGCAGTCCATCAATCACGACTCGCTAAGAAACGGGTGGAGCAATTAACGGCTGCGCTCGACGAGGTCAAGGCAGATACACCGCAATGCTTACCACCACTGAGGAACGACTTATTGTGGCTAAGAACGAACTCGCTTCCATCAAAGGCAGACTTCGCATTGCGGAAGTGTCAGATTGGCTACGAATCGTTGATGGTTGGACTGAGCTTCTTGACTATATCAAGGGGCTAGGTGTTGATTTATCTTAATACCGTCAATTGGTCGATCAGGCCTTTGAAGATGAAGATGGTGACGAAGACGTTCCGGGGTCTTCAAGTGATCCAGTGGTTGAAGAACCATTGATTCCTTTTCCTTTTGAAGAGAGTGCCCCTGCTAGTGATTTCGTTGCCTCTCGCCCGTCAGATGAAATCACCAATGATGTTGTGATTGCCTCTGCTTTCTCTCCCGCTCCTTTACGTTCTTGTCAGAATGTAATAGAATAGTTCTATTAAGGAAAAAAAAACTTTTCTTCTTGGTATTCTTATTTGCATGTTTTATCATTGTAGTCGCAATTTCTCTTGTTGACCTGTTGCATGTTGCTTATACCTTTTTTTAGACCAATCGTAGTTTTCGAAATAAGTTGCGTTGCTATCTTTGATTTTTTCAACTGGCCAGGGGGCCTTTTATGACTACATTTTTTTTTATCATGTATTAATTTCTTGATCTAAATTCCTTTATGGCTACTTTTATGCTTTGATGCATCGGTTGCTTCAAAATGGGTCGACTTTATCCTTTCTTCCTAATGTGTTGGAGCTTATTCGAGCAAGTTGACTTTTTCATCTCGACTTTTACTTCGTATTGGTTGTCCCAAAGTTTTTATAAGTAAGTTGGTTTGTTCATCCAACTTTCGCTTCATTGGTCCGACGTGCTAGCCATCCCAAAGTTGTTTTTTGTTCGAGTAAGTTGACTTGCTCGTCCAGCTTTTACTTCGTTGGTTCAACGTAATTGTCAACTCGAAGCTCTTTTTAATTAAGTTGACTCGTTCGTCCAACTTTTACTTCATTGGTTTGATGTGCTAGCCATCCCGAAGTTTCTTTTTAACTAAGTTGACTTGTTTGTCCAATTTTTACTTCGTTGGTTCGACGTACTAGTCGACCCGAAGCTCTTTAAGTTCAGTTGACTCGTTCGTCCAACTTTTACTTCGTTGGTTCAACGTACTAATCGACTCGAAGCTCTTTAAGTTGACTCGTTCGTCCAACTTTTACTTTGTTGGTTCGACGTACTAGTCGACCAGAAGCTCTTTAAGTTGACTCGTTCGTCCAACTTTTATTTCCTAGGTCCGACGTACTGGTTGACCCGAAGTTCTTTTTAATTAAGTTGACTTGCTTTGTCCAACTTTTACTTCGTTGGTTTGACGTACTAGTCAACCCGAAGTTCTTTTTATTTGAGTAAGTTGACTTGATTCATCTAATTTTTACTTCGTTGGTTTGGCATACTAGTCAACTTGAAGTTCTTTTTATTTGAGTAAATTGACTTGTTCATCCAACTTTCACTTTGTGGTTGATTAGACAAGAAGTTTATTATATATATCCAACTCGTGTCCTCATTTCTTTTGGCTTGATATGTCGATCGCTCCGTATTGTCTAGTTTTGATGCATTTATTATGTTGTCCATGTGCAAGATGGGGATTCCAAATTTGTAATTTTATTGATATTCCTCCTCGGTATTATCACCAACCCTAGCGATCGTTTTTCTTGAAAAGTTATGCTAAGTTGTAGAGTGGTTTGCTTCGTCCTCCTGACCTTTGCTTGATTGATGTCAATTGTCGTGTTGTTAGGGATTTACGTCTTTGTTGCTTTGTTCTACATCGTCTGTTTCTTCAATTTGCCGGATTTGTTGTTAGTTTAATTTTTTTTGTTACATCTCATCATTTGTTGAATATGTTGTCATTGCTAATGGACTCGGGGTGCTTTCCAATTCGGTGGCTGAGCAATGTTGAATTGTCCGACCATGCTCACATCAGTGTCAAACTGTCCAATCATGCTCACTTTAGCGTTAGATTGTCCAATCATTCTCACGTCAGCGCCAAATTGTCCAATCATGCTCACATCAACACTTGATTGTCCATTCATGCTCACATTAGCACCAAATGTCGAGGTCTAATCGAGTCTGTTGTCATTAATTTCGTCGTTATTAGTACAGGTTAGGCTTGCATCTGTCAGTAGGGTATTTGAATTGTGTTAGTTGACTGGTACAAGTTTTTCCATGTTCTTCTACCGTGAATTGGTAAAACAGTTTGTCTAGTTTCGTTTGGTGTTAATACTCCTACTTCGATGTAGATCAGCTCGAGTGGGAGGTGTTTCCGGTTGCTTTTTCAGTTGGGTTGATTTTTTTTTCCTTCTGACCATGCTGTGTAGGGCGTATGTTAGTTCCCTGGGCTATCTTTTTGATCTCGTAGTGGTATCTGCCTTTTTTTTTTTTTTTGAGGTGTTTGTCTGGCATTCCGATGAATTCGTCAAATCGTCCTCTCTGAGCACAATGTTCAATTTCATCTTTTAGATTGTAGCGGTTTACGGTATCGTGCCCGTGATCCTTGTGGAAGGAACGATACTTGCTTTTGTCTCTTTCTTTTGGGTCTCCTCTCATTCTGAGTGACCAATTAACTTCTTCCCATTTCACCATGTGTTTTTGTATATTGGTCGGGCTCGTTTTCAAGGTCGTGTATGGTTTGTATGTCTTTTTCATTACACTTGTTACATGCTCGTGTCTGGGCCTTGCCGACTGCAGCTTCTCGGACTCTTGCTAGTTGGATTTAGACCTCTCATTATTTTGATGCCTCTTTGACTGAATGTTATCCTCCCGTGGTCCGTCATCTCTTATTTTTTCCTCCCTCCTTTCCCGCTTCTTTGAGTGGTTTCCTCTTTCGTGGTCATTTTTCTTCCTGAAAGCTTTCATCTCCTCGAGAGAAATGTGTTTTTGGAAGGTTTTCAACAGGATCGCCATGCTTTTTGGTGGTTCCAGGTTGAAAGTATTGAAAAAGGGTTTTCTTTTCAGCCCGACGGTGAATGTAGCAGTGGTCATGTCATCTCTGAATCCGTTGATCATTGTCAACTCGTTAGTGAAACAAGTGGTGTATTCCCTTATCGTTTCCTCACGCTTTTGTTCGATGTGAAGGAGGTAGTGTGGTCCTTTCCTCATTTGCTAACTTTCGATGAATCGTGTGATAAAGGCAGTGGCTAGTGCCTGGAAGGAGTCTATTGACCTTGGTGGTAAGCTATTGAACAAGTTCATTGTTGTAGAGGTAAGACTAGTCGAAAATGTTCTGCATAAGATTGACTCTGTACTCTCCTTTAACGCCATCATATGGTGAAAATGTCGCAAATGGTCTGTTGGGTTGGTGGTACCATCATATGCTTCAAACTTTTGTGGGGTGAACTTTTTTGGCATGGGGGTCGTCATGGGGGCGTCAGAGAATGGCCTCTTGGCTAGTTTGTACAATACATTGGGATCCGTGATTTCGATCCTGAACGAGATTTCAGCAGTCTCCGTCACTTTGTGGAGTCTTACCTTGGGGAAGTTCATTGCTTTCGAGATTTCCCTGTTGAGGTTCTGCAGGAACCTCGTTGCTTTCTCGGGTTTGGTTGGTAGAGTTTTGCTGGGGCGGCACTTGGATAGGGTCAGCTGACTGAGTGCGCTCTTGAGTGAGTTTTTCCAGCATCTTCATCATGTGGTTCATCTGGGTCATAAGCAGATCTACCCGAGGATAGGTAGCAGCGTTGCCGGATGTCTGGGTTGTCTGAGCTATTGCATGTTGTGGATCTTGGTTGTCGGGTGCAATTGGCCCGGTAATCACTACTGAGTCTTGATCGCGAGTCGCTGGCAATATAGTGTCGCCAATAGGAGGGTTACTGTGATTGTCCCTGGGATGAGGGTCTGTAAAGTGTTCCATCTATTCTGATAGTTTGTCAACCGTTGATCAGATTTTGGTGAGTTTTGTCACTGTGGATCTTCTTTTTAGAAAGGAAATTTGTCGTTCCCCACGAACGGTGCCAAACTGATGCGTCCAAATCTCATCCACCTATGAGTTTGACCTGCAAAACAGATGTTAGACTGCCAAAAACCACCTTTTTGGAGGCCGAAGACACTCCGGTGCTTAAGTCAGCAACTCTGTTGAAGAAGAAAGTAAATCTGGACAAAATTCAGTTAAAGTTGCATACATTGCATGACTTAAGCATGTGAGGCGCAACGGAAGGATACGTTCTTCGTAACAGTCTTCTCCTTTATAAAGATGTGTCCGTGGAGGCGTAACTCCCTCCACGACTCTTTTCTTATGTACCGTTTATCTTCTTTATAAGAGAACTCGTGTGGGCCCGAATTTGGGCCTTAATTATGACTTCTTCTGATGGGCCCTGTTTGGGCTTTTATGATTGGTTTTGCCTTCTTAGCTTTTATGAGCTGGCCCAGTAGATGGGATATTTGATCCTCGTGATGAATGATTTCTGCCACGTGTATGACTAAGATGACGGTCTATTTTGATGTATCATTACTTTTGATGAAGATGCATATAGTGTCTTAGACCCGGTACACTTGGACATGTAATGCCTTAACAATTGCAATCTCAATATTTCCTAGGTAAGGAAATAATTTTGTTAATCCATTTCATTGCATGATTTAATTACATCCATGGAATAGAATGAGTCTGAATAAAGAATTTTTTGGCTCATTATTCATCAGAGCACTGTCGTGCTGTAGATGTAGCGTCGATACTCGATGTCGAACGTTTCCATGTTCTCCTTGAAGCTTTTTGCCTTAGCCTTGGATCGTCGCCTCTGACTTGGTCTCGAGTGTCCTTACCCTCGGGGTATTAAGAGATCATGTCAATCCTAAGCTGTAGCCCTAGTCCTTGCGTTGGTTGTGTCAACCCTAAGGCATTAGGATTAAGGTCGGTCCTGGGTTATAGCCTTGGATCTTACTTTGGGTGTTCTAACATGATATTAGGAATAAGGTTGGCCTTAGGCTGTGGCCACGGACCTTATCTTGGGATACATGTTAGTCGTCCCGAAGTCATTCGATAAGACCCTCCCAGGCGTCTCATACCGCACCACGCTTCCCCTCTTCCATTAATGATCAGATATGCCCCTATTAATGCGACAGTTGGGATTCCACTGTACAAATAGGCCATTATGGTTTCATTTGGCCCTACAACTTGCATCATAATGGACCAATGGGTGTTTCAGACGACTACTTTGTCAGGCATGCATTCGAGTTTGGCCGAGGTAACGAATGGCTTATTCCAATTTATGGAACTGATTCCTTGTTCTTACGAACATTTTGGCGGGTCTCGGAAAGCTTTCCTGGTGGAGCGAGAACACTTGAGGTTATGCATATGGTTGGTATTGGATAATGGCCAATCAACCTAGATAGAACAATTCGTGCATCCATTTTGGTCGTGTTTTGTTTGGTTGTATGTCAGAGCTATGTAGGAAAATTGTTGTTGGTTTAGGCCTCCAAACTCCCATAATATCTTTTAATGCTGGTCTTAATCCACAACTTCTGATCTCATGCTTGAGCCATAGTCGGTGCATCCTTGAGAGGTCTTGTACTTCTTCTCATGGGATTACGCTAACCCAACCTTTTTTCCCCAAGTGTCTGTAACAAGTTAGATAAGAAAAGATATGTAGGGCCCTCGGGAAACACATAAATGTAATAAGTTGGTCTAGTAGTCACACCCCATGCTGATGCTAAAAGCAGAACATTGTATGCCCCCAAATTGGTAGAACATGATGTGGAATGTAAAGTTGCTAAAAGAGGATCATGGTAACAAATTCCATTATGTTGGGCATTAATAATGAATCACGCCAAATTAAATTAAAGACTTAAACTTTTGGAGCACTGGAGAGTAGTCACTTGCAGTAGCGCTTCAAGTTGTGGACATTCCATGGCTTTCTAATATGAGTACGGTTCAGCTAGTATTATAAATAGTAGTATTTGGGTCATTTTACTTGGGCTACTCCGTAAGGCCCTTCCTAATTAGGACCTAGCTTCCCGGCTCCTGGCTTCGTGGTATTCCGAAAGCGACTTTCCTCTGGTGCCACTTGGTGACATTTCTCAAGTACCACTACAGTTGGATCTCTGCAAATTCTTTTATATGCCCTGCCATCTCCCAAGGGAAGGGCAAGAAATGAAAGTTCGCATCACTATGTAATGTTGTGTGTTTTTCGTTATGGACTGTCACAATACTCGAGATTATGGCCTCCATCCCGAAGGACATTGCAAAAAGCAAGTTCTACGTGCCTGTCTTATAGGTGGTTTGGTAGCCTACAAAGTTATGGGCAGTTTCTCTACCCATCTGTTCTTATGTTCTTCCAACGTCTTCGTTAAGTTTCTGACAATGGTTTTCTCTGAGGATTTTGCATGGTCGTTTCCTTGGGGATACACTAGTGTAGAGTATAACTGCTTATTTCGATAGCTATCTAGGAACTCCCAACCATCTTCCCTTGAAATTGAAAGCCATTGTCAGAGATGAAGTGCACAAAAGGCTGAACCTGGAGATGGCTTGGTTCCATAAGAATTTGATCAAGTTGTCTTCTCAGATATATTGTAAAGGCAAGCCTCTACCCATTTTTTGAAGTAATTCGTGGCTACTAAGATGAAGCACTTTTCATTGTTGCCTAACAATGGCCCGACTACGTCAAGACCCCACAGTGCATGGGAATGAACTATATACTGAATAAATAAGGGGGGTCGACCAGAGCACCAATCCTGGGACCAAAACTTTTGCATCTATCACACTTCTTCACATACTTCTTTACTTACACTTTTTGACTATTTTTAGAAATTGGATCATTGTCGTGTTCCTAACCATGTATTCTAAATTAATGTGATTAACCACCAATTGAGAATACATGGAAAATGCCAAACTTGATAATTTTCATACTTCTGGCCAAATCTAGCCCTGCAATCAGGGACTCATATTTTGCCTCATTGTCGGTGGTCACAAACTCTAGCTTGAAAGCCAGCTATAGTCTCTAGTTTTTAGGTGTGTCACGCCCCGATTTTCGAAGAAAACGAAAATCCTAAAATTCACGTAGGATTATCCGTTTCCCCCAAAACTCGGGACGTGAAAATTCAATAACAACAAAAACAAATAGCAGCAACAACGAAACATGATTTAAATTAAATAAAACTCTAACCCGGAAAGATTCTGACGTTGCTAGCTCCACTAATGGAACTCCAGTAACGCCGCTCAAAAGTCTCTAAACCTGAAAGGCTAATCGGGTACATTCCAAAAGGAATGTACCCAAGAAGAAAAGGCTCACTTGGGTCAGCAATAAAGCTGGTGTGAGAAATCTTCATCCCAAAGTCAATAAATCTGCACATGACAACATCAAAATAAACAAAACAATAAACAACCACATCATCAGGTAGTTCCTCAATGAGGCAAAGGTGTCGTCATCCTAATAAATAAATATGCATTATTTATTACTAATAAATAAAATTTATGAGTTATCAATCCTCATAAATGCAACAACAATACAATTCATAATCATATTAGACTATTATTGAAATATTAACAAAACACATTTTTCTACCTTTAGGAAGACATGTAGTTCTCATTCAATGGTTGAATGAGCATTTAGTTTCTTCTTTTAAGGTAATCATGCACATACACAAAAAAAAGAAATCTCGCTTCTTTTCCACAATCGCACTATCCTCCATGTGCCGAACACACCTCACCCGAGTGTGCCTCCCTTGCCATCGAAGCCACTCGGAGCGTACATGACCCAAGTGGGGTGCCACCTCGGGTGTCATGTCATCTCACCCGAAGTTCGATCATTGGCAAGTATTCTTCCTAAATCTACATGTACAACCGAACTCACATGGAACGGTGCACCGATATGCAAGCAAGTCTGCATACCCATAATAACATCACACGTATACAAGCAAGTCTGTATACAAAAATTTCTTTTCTTTTCACTTTTTTTTTTCTTCGGAGTTGTGGAAAAGAGCATTAAAAAAATATATCAACTAAAACTCAAAACTCTTTTATGGTGACACTTTGTCAACCATAAGTAAATCAACCACGGTATCCACCATCCTTTTGGGGAACAAGTAATATTTGGCACATTGCCAATTCACACATCTCATCTCTTTGCATCATATGAAAAACAATATGTATACCAATTCACATAACAATACAAATACTCAAGCTAAAACAAGTGCTCAGTTAAATTCCAGCCAATATTTATTACTAGAAAATTTTCTTCTATTTTGTGTTATGCAATTGGGATCAATCTCGCCAGCTGTGTAAATTCCAAAAAAAATCTGAATAGAAAATGGCTTGGGAAACCTAGAGTGTAGATTTCACAACCCAGCAAAGGGAAGTATTCTCATACTTTTTTTTTCTATGATGGACAACTCGGACTCTCAATGTAATGTTAACAACACCCAATTGACAGAGAAGTCTAGAACCAACTTCCCAGCATAGCTAAGGTGTTTCCAAGTGTGCATTCTGGAAGTGGGTGTTTCCATGAGGGAGCTGATTTGGGCACTACAAATTGTTGAATAGGGATCAGATGTAGATTATGGGCCCAAAGCACATAAGCCGCTCTTGTTAACGGGTTGAATGAAAAAAAAAAGTTTTCCTAAAAGAATGAAGCTTCATAGTCCCTTACAGTGAATAAAATGTTATCCTAGTAAATGGAACTTTCTCAAGTCAGTTGAGATCAAATGCGTTACTACTGCATACAAAGATCAGTTGGATATTGTGCAACAGTTGTTAAGAGAAATAAAGAAATTATCACTCTGTCGAAGTTGAGAAGTAAGGAATATATAATTCTTTGTTCAATGAATTCGATTAGTCAAGGGAAAGAAACAAGATCTGGTAGAGTGTCACCCTTACGCCATCATTTTGCAATATGAAGTGTGTGCTAAAGTTGTCCTCTGCTATGGAGAATTCTCCATTGGACACTTCAAATGACGTTGAACTAATCCAGCATCCGTCTCTGTATATTTTTTTTTACTGTTTAACCTAAAATCCAGTTAAATTTGATAAAGGTAAACCAAACTGGTTATGTTTGCCTCTATTCTCCTAGCAATGTGTAGTTGCACGCATGGAACAAATGCAAAACCGTAGCACAGGAAACCAATGATTCAACACTGAGAAAAGTAGTCCTCAAAACCAATGATGTATCAGCTAAGCTTGGACAGCCTAACATGACAGTTTAGAAATTCTACCAGTTTATGGCTTATTAACTGTTGTCATTACAATGCCATATAGACACACGATTGACTTGGACAGCCTAACAAATGACAGTTTAGAAACTCTACCAGTGAGGGTAGCAAACTGTGTTTCTAAGCCTACTGGAAAACATTGAAATTCCAAGGTAAGATAGTTAGGAGTTTTGAAGCTAAATCTTAGTGGCTATCACTGACACAAAATTTAGAAAATTGTTACTCAACAAGTCATTGCTATCAAAGAGATCCTTAAGATCATAACATGCTTTCCATCAATTTGAAATAAACCCATTGTAGTAAATCAACATTAAAGAAAAAAAAACCCAAATCGAAATACTCACAAATTTCAAATGTAATCAACAAACTCAACCTTCTTAAATTCACATACAAAATAGAATTAAGAAAACTCACCAAAATCGCAAAGGATTGCGTAGCCATCACAAGCATCCCAAATCGTCTCCTCTCCTACTCGTAATCTCCCTGAACCAACTTCGAATCAGGTCTGAAACAGACCATAAACCATCCCTGCAACACGTCCTGATTCAGTCTTTGAAAACACCATTGAACCACCCTTCAAACAGCTTCGAATCAGCATTGTATGGGACCTTGAAACAACCTGAAACAGACTATGTTTTAAACCCTGAAACCAACCTCAATTCAGCCCTAATACCAACCTCGATTCAGCCCTGAATCACCCAGTCACACACGTACTCTCCTATTTTCTTTCCTCTCCATTTATCTTCTCTGATCCTCATCACTCCAATCTCTCTCTTTATCATGCCACCATTAAGAAGAAGGAAACGAGAAGAAGGAGAAAAGAAAAGCTTAAGAAAAAAAAAAAGTTTGTTTCTTCTCTTTTTTATATATATATATATGGTGGGTGGCTATTCGCCCCCACCGAACTTTCGAATGCACCCACCCTCTTTCACAAAAAAAAACCCTAATCATTGGTTAAATAAGAGCCCAAAATCAAGCCCAAATACAATTGAGTAACAATCCATCAACATTAGGGTTTACAAAATTTTGGCTAAATACACACACTTTATTTTATTTAGTAATGACAAACAAAAATCTTTTTCCCAATAAATGAGATTACAATATACGCCACAATTAATAAATAAGAAATTTTTATATTTATTTAATTAGGCGGGTATTACAATATATACAACTCAAAAGAATCTCGTCCCGAGATTCGTTAGAGGAAAGAAAGTTAAGCGAATTTCGAAAAATACAACTTGTCAAACGAAAGAAGATTTTAAAAATAAAAAATTTCAATTGAATTTTAGTTGCATAAATTTTAATTGTCATTGAAAAAGTAGGGGTGTTACAAGGTGTGACAAGCACAATCCTGTTGAGATAGAATTGGCTTAAATAGTCCCACATCAAGAAAGGAGGAGTCGTCACTAAGGTTTATTAGGGAGTGGTCCACTCTCTAATAGTAACGAGGTCTTTTAAGATAAAAACCCCACACCCGTTACTATTGTTGCTATGTATAGTGGACCTAGGTGCGCGCGCCAACAAATCCCTATTTCAGAATTGTAATCGCATGGCAACCTATTAGTAAACGATCTTCAACCCATTCCCCTGTTAAAAGGGTTTAGATTCTCCCAAAAATCTTGGGATTCTAATTCTTCTTCCTCGAGCCAAAAGGAGGTTTTCTATCGGGTAGTCGGCTAGAAAATTTGTCACTACTTGTCGTTTTTATATAGAAAGAAATGGATCAGTTTCCCTTCTCCTTGACTTTGACCTATAAAAGGAACAAACGTGAGCAAAAGACCACCGTTGTGGTGGCCATTGACACTCTGATGCTAAGGTCAGAAAGGTGCGAAGAAGGATGTAATGCTTGAGATTAGGGTTTTGTAGCGTACCTTAGTTCTTCAACCTTATGCTCTATTTATCATGCGAGAGTCCTTGTTCGACTATGCCTTTGGTGGCATGGTTTAAGGAATGATATTTGTTAGATATCCTTTCCTTGTTGAGAGTTGTCCATGCACAACTTATACTCTTATGTTTGTTTTCTAGTAGGAGTCAACGTCTTACTGGCATGCCTGTCTTAGGTCAAACTCCTAGATACTTGCCTTATTTGGTCTTATGGGTTCTGGGTTTGACCATTGGACTTATGGGTCGGACACAACCTTGTTGTTCGGGTCTAATTCCCAAAGACTCACCTTAGTGAACTTGGAGTGATATGGGCTTGGTTCCCTGTCTTATGGGCTGGATCAGACTAGGCGCTTATTTGGGTTCGCTCCACTCCGTTGACGAGATCATCATGCCACGTGTGTGGAGTAGATTACTGGAGGGTTTTGTGTATCATCAGCTGCTCCCCCCGAGTTAGTGGGCCAGCCTATCGGTCCGCTAAGTTACTTAATGAGGGAACTGGACAGTCGTGATGATTGAGTCTAAAATGTTTTCTCAAATAGCGCACATCATTGCTTGGGTATGTGACTACTCAATAAAGGTGTGCCTTTTCACCTCTATATAAGTTTTCCTCTCTGCAAAGTTGATTTTCTTTACTTCTGCAATTTGTCAGAGACTCTTTTTTGCTCTCTTGCTTCGATCAATTTCTATTTTTGCAAGTGCAATTGAAGGTTCATACGCTCTTCAATGGCGGGTCAGAATCAACCTTTTGAGGAACCAACATTTGCTAAGAACTCAACACCTTTTGAGAATTTGGCTTCCGATTGTCACGAATTTTTCAGGGAGGGGTTGATTGCAAAAACTGATCTGGTTGATCTCCGGCATAAGTATCAGATCCATGAGGACCTAGAACTATTCGTTAGGGGTGGGCATAAACCGATTTAATTCGGGTTAACCGACCGAACCGGTTTTTAAATACGGTTCGGTAACCGAACCGAATAAGGGATGATAAGAGAATTTGTAAAACCGAACCGAAACCGGTTTCAAACGGTTCGAAATCGGTTCATCATTTTAAACCGTCCGATTGAAAACCGAACCGACCGATTGATGCATATGTTGCATTCTGTCGCACTGTATCACACCCCGCCCAAAGCAAAAACGAAAACCCAAATCTCTGTTTCTAACTTTCTATTTCTTCTTGCAGAAGAAATTCTAAATGGCGACGAAACCAGCGAGGAAACCTAAATCTAAATCTCTCTGTTTCTCAATCAATATCTTACCGTATCTCAAATTGAGATTCACTCAATCTCAAACTCTCAAACCCTAAATCCAACCTTAAAACCTCCTACTCTTCTGCAATGAAAGGCCTCCTCATCTTTGCAATCACTCATCGAAATCCTTCATCAACTTCTCTGCAATCATTCATTAAAACCCCATTGAAGCTTCCTTTTAAACACCCACTGAAGCCCTTTCTTGTTGCTTATTGGCTTCTAGTTATTCTCCAATAACTCAGGTTAGTCATTGAAAGATTTTATTTTTTATGTGTTTTTTTTTTCATTATTTATGATAATGGTTTGATTGGATGGATTCATTCTTGTTACCAAAGATTAAAACAAGTTGGGGAAATGAATAATGAAGAATGCGGGGTGGTTTTTTTTTTTTGTATGAGAGGTGTGTTGTAGTTGTATGGTCTAATAGTGATGTAGAAGGGGAAATGAATCGGATGGATTCATTCTTGTATGGTCTAATAGTGATGTAACTTACATCCTAGTTTTCTATGTAATTTAGAGATTAATGTTTTGTTTTGAGTTTTAGTATGTTAATTCTGCCTATGATGAATGGTATATGTTTGATGTTTTCTTGAGTGTGTATTGCCAGAGAAGGGGTTGGAGAAATTTTGATTTTTGATGTATCTATTGTGGAGAGTGAAGTGAGCTGTGTGTATAACTGTAATGTGGAGGTGATAGGAGTTGTTGTTGAATAGGACCAGATTGCATTATGTTCAGTGTAGTTTATTTTGGAGCTTTTTTCTTGGGGAATTAGATCCTAATAAGGAAGCCATAAGAGCTGGTGTTTGGTTCTTCTATTTTCAACTTTGTTTCGGGCTGTAGGATGGAGCATGTATGCTAGTGTGTGGATGTCTAGTACTAGAGAAAATATTGGCCACAAAAGGTTGTTCATAATATCAGTCCAGCAAAAGAAACTGTAAAGCACTGACAAGCTTTATTATATATAACCTAACCGAACTTATACCATAAAGTTTGAAATTTTATTTTGGTAAGTATAACAATTTCAATATCTGGTAACTTGAGAACCATGAGAAGAAAGTAGTACAGATTCATGACAGAGAAAGGAAAGAAGAAGGGTTTGATAAGTTGATGTTGATGATGGCATCTACCAATCTACAACATGATCACACTTTTAAGAGCATTTTGTATTCCTTGCTTGCTGGAACTGTATAAAATGATAATTTTAAACTTGAACAACACTTCTCAGATATCACACATAAAGCCTTTTTAGTATGTCTGTTTGTGAAACACGCCTAAGCCAATGACTGTGACATTATCATGGATTTTTTCTCTCTATGCTTGCTTGGTTATACAAGTAAATTTTAAAATGTGATAGAGAGAATGCAAAGAGCTTTATAATTTCATTGAAAAGATAGTTCCATTGTTTATTTTCAGATTGTTTATTGTCAGATTTTTTATTTTCAGATTGTCTATCTTGCTGGCAGCCTGGTTTATCTAGGCATGGCATCTTACTGTTTGAATGTAAATGTGCCATCTTACTATATACTGTTTGAATGTAAATATTATACAGTATATACTGTTTGAATGTAAATTACAAAAGGAATATACAGTATATACTGTTTGAATGTAAATGTGCCATCTTACTATCTTGCTGGCAGCCTGGTTGATCTAAAGAGCCTGAAACTCCAGAGAACTCTAAGAAGCAATGTATTGAATCTGTTTCTAACGACGCCAACAAAGAGACAGAATTTGAGTCTGATATTCAGGATGATAGCTATGACATAGGCCAAGAGGATGAATATAGTCAAGATTACTATAAGGATGAAGAGTACTATGATGAAGGGTACAATGGTGGACAGTACAACTATGCTGATGATGACTTATGGTGAATACTGACTGATACATGAGAAGATGAATCATTGTTCATGTAAATGTAACACATCAACACAGTTTTGTAGGTATTTTACGAACCAAACTTTGGATTGAACTCCGCCTCATTGTGTCAAAGACTATTTTTTTTTTTTTTTTTGAAATTTAGAATTATTATCACTGTACGATTTTATTAAGACTGCAGTAAAGAGATTATTAGAATTGTACCCTATGTAAGCATTGTTTATGTTTAATTCAAGCATATCCTACAGGTTTATCTTATAGTAGGGAGTCTGCAGCCTAAACTTGCAGACAATTGACACAGATTATGTGTTAGCAAAATCATTGGAATTCTACTCGATGGCTGGCAAAACATGAAACATCTTGTAAGTCGTCACTCGTCAGCAGCCAAAAATAATATATTTTAGCTAGGAGGCACAAAAGCAATATTGTTAACATGGTTTCACACTATATGCGCTAGCGATGTTTTATATTTCCACTAATTTGACTGATATCGTTGAAGTTGCAGACTCCACTCCTATATATGCTGCTCAAGTTCGCTTCATTCCTCATCAAACCTTCTAAGCTTTACCTCCATCTCTCTGTTCTCCAAACTTGATCTAAAATACCAACAAAACATTCTTTCTTCCTGCTAGTTCATTCGTTTAGAGTTTTAGTGAACTAACTAAGAAGTCATTAGCAGATAAATAAATATCCAAGTCTCCCCTAACGAATACATGCAACACAAGTGCATATAGTATATCTGATTTAAAGGTTCAAAAGTAAACACTCGTCACTTGGTTTCACACTTATACGCGTTCACCATGCACTAATCCCTCCCCTGGCTTGGTATTCTGTTTTTCATATACTGTATGTGTCTTTTTCAATTAATGGGCCAAAAAATTTCAATGTCAATTTTCATTTGGGCTAAAAATGGGCCTGCCAAAATGGGCTGAAAAAGCTAAAACCGAATTTTCAGCCCAACCGAACCGGACCGAACCGAATTTTCGGCCCAACCGAATTTTCGGTTTTACCATATACAAAATCGGTTTCGGTTTTGGATTTGGGCTAACCGATTGAAAGCGGTTCGAAAGCGGTTTGGACCTCAAACCGAACCGAACCGACTTTGCCCACCCCTACTATTCGTAGTGGACCCCAATCACACTATGATGAGGCCTCCAAAAGGGTTCACTGCTTTGCATAAGGGCATGTTTCAATCGAGACTCTGCTTCCGGCACTTCTTGGCATATCTATGTATTCTGCCTACTCAAATGGTGTCAAACGGGTACAGAACTCTGATCGTCGTTCTAATCAAGGCAAAGGACTTTGTCCTTCGATTGACTCTGCAGGTGATTTATCTGCTGACCACTCCTCGATTGAACTATCATGGGGTCTATTTGCTGTGGACGCCAATTTGTTTGGGTTCTCTGCCAGACGAATTCAAGTTCTGGCAGAAGAATTGTTTCTTGGCCTCTTCGAATTCTCAGTACTTTATGTTGGATGGTCATCCGTTGGCTCACAAATTCAGACTGGAGAGCAGTAAGTATGATGTCTCTTTTGTGTCTAATTATTATGGATGATGTGTTGAACCGTTGCTCATCTTTCTGCAGAGAATTTTCCAACTCCAGTTCTTTCTAAGGATGAGGGTTCAAAAATGGAAAAGTTCAACGAACTGGCCTTTATGCCCATTGAAGATGTTGTGATGCCTAGCAACATCACGTCGAGTGGATTATTTGAACATTTTCATGAAGCTCCCACCCTTTTCAGAACGTCGACCAGTGAGGCTGGCAGTTATCCTTCGAGGAAGTTAAAGATGCCCAGCCCGACCAAAAAGAAGGAGTTGGATGCAGCTCTGCCTTCTATCACTCATCCCAAAAAGAAACGGGTTGGTTCTAAGGTCGTTTTCCCTTCCCAACCACTGGTTTCTTTGGAGAAGGGGGTGAATTTTGCGGAGTAGGGGTTTACTCAGTCCACCAAAGAGATAGCTTTGGATAAACATAGTACCCCATCTAGGCTTCTTGTCCTCGCCACTGACTTGGAAAAGGATCAGTAGAAGCTGGTAGGCGTTGATGATGTCAGCCAGCTGAGCGCGGAGCAGGCCAAGCTTTTTGACATTCAATTAACGCGTACTACAATAGCTGCATCCACTGAAGATGGTAATGCTCCTCCTTCTCTGCCAGATCACAGCTTCAATCCTTTTTCGGACATCACTCCTGTTGTTGAGGTTGTTCCATTAGTTCTTCTTCCCTGCTCTACTGAGGTGACTGCTCCAAGGAGTGATTCTCCTTCTTCCTCCCCGCCCACAGACCCGGATGCAAAACGTTAGGTTGTCCTCAAATTGGGATGCATGTGGCTGAGAAAGGGAAATCGGTGAACGAGGCTCCTAGCATTGTGCAGACGCCCAAGAGCGAGGCGGGCGTATTTGAATGCGACCAAAAAGAGAGCTGCGTCCTGTCGCTCGAATCAACCTATTTGGTCTCGATGCAGCGAAGTTGAATGCACACAACTAGCATCAGGATGTGAACATGTCAGTTGCTTCGAGATAGAGAATTCGCAAATGGCAAAACAGGCTAAACACTCGTGCATCACTGCCTAAGGGTGTGACTATGGGGCACCATATTGATAAGGGTCAGGGGCACTTGATGCTGGGGATGGTGTTGTTGAATCAAGCTGTCATGGCTGAGACTAAAGTGGAATCAACGTTCAAGTACGGCATGGAGAATATTTTTGCTAACTTGCAGAAGTCTTACTCTGACGCACTTATGAGATTGAGTCGCTGAATAAGCGATTAAAGGACAAGTTTGGGCAGCCTGATGCGGAGACAGATTTTGAGGCTTGTTTGCAGGTCATGCGGAAGACGTTGAAGCTAAGCTGGAAGCTTCGAAGGCGGAGTTGGAATCTTACAAGGCTCGACTGGGGTCTGCTGAGGCTAACCTGGTTAAGGTTTATTCTGTAATGAGTGGCGTTGAGGATGAGTTAAGACACACTCAGGAGGAGTTGAGGCATGCTCAAGGGGCGACGGAGAAGTCACAAGCTGATCTGCAAACTCAGGCTACTGAAAAGAAGCGTGATGAGCCTGAGTGGGATGCCTTACGCTAGAAGCTGGAGTCTGAATTCGCTTACTGCCTTAGATGTGTCCGTGAAGCGAAGGAGCATGCTGTTTTTGCAGGATGAGCTTAGCCCGATGAAAGAGCAACTAGTGAATGAGCAATCTAAGGCTGACACCCTTGCGGCTAGACTGGAAAAGGTGGAAAAGCATTTCGCAGAGTCTGAAACCCGCAAGATGAAGCTACTTGAAGGTTAGGAGACTTTATATTTTAGCAAGGTTATTAAGGGTTGGCTGGAGTTGTTGAATCTGATTGAAGATGACTACCCTGATCTTGACTTCGCCTATTACAGAGAAGCAGCTTATGCGAAGTTTGAAGAAAAAGAAGTTCTGACCAGGCGCTTCCAAACGATGATCCAGAGCAATCTCCTGAGACTGCTAACCCATCCCTTGTTGTCTCCCCTGACATATCTGGCCTTTCATCCACTGAAACTGATCCTCCTAAGCTGTAATTTTTAATCATAAATGAGAGAAAATTTGTGGAGTAACACTTTGTACTTGTATTTTCTAGACTTTTCCTACTGAATCTTTTTTGTGTTGCCTTGCATGGTATTGGTCTTTAGACAAGAAATTTCACTACGTCTAGAAACTATCCATTTAATTTGTTCTTGTGAGCTCTGACCACTCAACTTGTATGTGTTCTTGGAGTTAAGCACCTTTGATCTAGACTTTTAAGAGGTCCAGAAGTTATCTTGGCCAGACCCTATAAGTTGGCTAAACTCTGTGTGGCGGAGTAAGAATAATTTTGGCAGACCAGAGATCATTCGAATTCATAAGTCAATTATATTTTTCATTTCTCAAGCATCTTTATCCGCTCTTGATAGACTAGGCGTTATAGTGGACTAGAAGTTATCTTTATCAGCCTTCATGAGCTGACTAAACTTTGGTCAAGTTTGGGCATCGTTGTCTATGGTCTGACAATGATATCTTGCAAATCATTTTGGTCAGGCTTCATGAGCTTTGACTAAACTCTGGCCATTGTTATCTATGGTCAGACAACGATCTCTGGCAAGTCATCTTGGTCAGGCTTCATGAGCTCTAACTAGACTCCCACCTTTTAAGCCATCTTGGTCAGTTCTTGGCATACTAGGCTGTAAAGCGGACCAAAAGCTGTATTCATCAGTCCCCATGAGCTTATTAAACTTTGGTCAAGTTTGGCCATCATTGTCTATGGTCGGACAATGATCCCTGGCAAGTCATCTTGATTAGGCTTCGTGATCTCTGACTAGATTCCTACTTCCTAAGCCATATTTGTTTGTTCTTGGCGGACAAGATTGTAGGGTAGACAAAAATTTAACTTCACCAGTCTTTATGAGCTGATTAAACTTTGGCCATCATTGTTTATGATCAAACAACGATACTTGGCAAATCACTTTGTGAAAGGCCATGGGCTGGTCATTGGTGACAATGGCTGAGCGGGCATGTGCACGTATGGCGCAAACCTTTGACACTTGTCGCATTTTTTACCATGTCCTTGGTGTCTTGTTGCACCTTCGGCCAATAGTACCTTAAGGTTAGGGCCTTGTGGGGCAGAGTCCTCCCGCTTGGGTGATTTGCAAAAATGCCCTCATGAATTTCTCTAAGAATGTAGTCTACCTCTAAGCGGGTCAGGAATTGAAAAAAGGGTTCAGTGGCTGACCTTCTGTACAACTTGTCATTCAAGAGAGTGTATCGTGCTACCTTATTTTTCAACCTTCTGGCTTTTGTCTTCTCCGTTGGAAGGACTTCGTTCTTGATGTACTCAATGATTGGATTCATCCAGCTTGTTTCTTCACCTATTGCACAGGCATCACTGGATTCCTCTTCTTCCATACTCAATTTTTCTTAAAACTCAATGAGTTTGTTTGCGGTTTCAGTCATAGCTGAGGCCTTTATGTTCAGTGCGTCAGCATTTTCATTGTCCTCTATGGGACATCGTTGGAGCTCTAACCTTCTGGATCCACTTATGGCTCTGATCACTTTCTCGAAGTAAGCTAACATCCTGGGATCTTTACTGTTGAACTCCCCTTTAACCTGGTAGACTACCAGACGGGAGTCATTGTATGCAGTCAATTCTTTTATTTCGATCCCCTTGGCGAGCTTCGGCCGGACAAGAGGTCCTCATACTCTGCTTCGTTGTTGGAGGTGAGAAATTCAAACCTGACGGCTTTATCTAGAGTCACACCGCTTGGAGAGTGAAGAGTAACTCTAGCTCCACTCCTATTAACTGTGGATGACTCATCACAGTGCAGGACACATCCTTGGTCATCTAACTTATGCTATTGGTCGTCTGACTCCCTCTCTCCTCCACCTGTTAGTTCGGCGATAAGTCAACCAATGCTTGAGTTTTGATGGTTGTTATTGGGGCGTAATTGATGTCGAACTACCATAATTCGACTGATCACTTAACCATCCTGCCTGACAACTCAGGTTTGTGCAATACTGTGTGGAGTGGATGTTTAGTGAGGACCGTTATAGAGTAAGCCTGGAAGTATGGCCGCAGCTTCTTGGGGGAGACGATCAGTGTCAGGGCTAACTTTTCCAGGTCTGGGTAGTTTTCCTCCACATCCACAAAGGTTTTGCTGGCATAGTATACGGGTCTTTGTATTCCCTTATTGTTTCGGACTGGGGCTAAACTAACAGCATGTTTCGAAACAGTCGGGTACAGGTAAAGTGCATCTCCTAGTACTGGTTTCGAAAGTAACTCCATACTTTTTATATACGCTTTCAAGCTTTGGAAGGCTTGTTCGCACTTTTCATCCCATTTGAACCCTTTATTTCCTCTTAGAATTTTGAAGAAATGGAGGCATTTGTCGTACAATTTGGATATGAACCTGTTGAGTGTTGCCACCCTCCCAGTCAAGCTCTGAACTTCCTTAATGATGGTCGGAGACTTCATGTTGAAAAGAGCCTAGATCTACTTCAGATCGGCCTCTATCCCTTTTCAGCTCACTATGTAACCTAAGAACTTGCTTGATACTACCTCAAATGTGCATTTTTGTGGATTGAGCTTCATCTGATACTTGCAAAGCTAATTGAACGCATCAACGAAATCGGCAATGTGATCAGGACTGTAGAGACTTTTGACCAGCATGTCGTCTATATAGACCTCCATGGTTCTGCCAATTTGCTCATTGAACATCCGGTTTACTAGTCGTTGATATGTTGCTCCCATTTTTTTAGACCGAACGACATCACCCGATAGCAGTATATCCCTCTTTCAGTTATGAATGAGGTCTTCTCTTGGTCTAGGGGTGCATTTGTATCTGGTTATATCTGGAATAAGCGTCCATGAAGCTTAAAAGAATGTGTCCAGGCGTGGCATCCCGATCTGATCAATACAAGGAAGTGGAAAGTTGTCTTTTGGGCAAGTCTTGTTCAGGTTTGTGTAATCTACACAGACTCTCCACTTCCCATTCTTCTTTTTCACCAAGACAGTATTCACCAACCAGTTTGGGTATCGTGCCTCTTCATTGATGATCCGATTTGGTTCGGGGGCCATAGGTTTCTTCTTCTGCCTGATTTTTTTTCACTCAGGGTTAACTTTCGGTTAATGGGTGATCACGCATGGGTCAATCCTCGCATGTCCCGCATCGTCTAAGCGAGGATGTCTTGATTCTCCATCAACAAATCTATCAGTCGTTCCCCCAAGGCTTTGCTCAGGCGGGAACCTATCTTGACGACTCTGTTGTTATTAGGGTTGTCAAGGTAGACTGTGACTGGCTCCTCCTCTGGTTGGCCGACATTCGGTCTTCCCCTCGAACTGACTGGAACCTCATCGTCTGAATGGGGATACTCTTCTTTCATCTCTGGGCCCTGGCTTTAAGATGTTTGATCCTCGGGCCCAGACTGTGATTGCTAGTTGTCCAGCTGTTTTAATGTTGCATAATGGCGGTCTCTTGCAGATGTATGGTCTCCTCAAATTATCCCCACCTTATGATTGGTAGGATACTTAATGAACTACTGATGCAACGTGGAAACTATCTGCAATTGTGGCTCTCCTACCACTACCGTCAGCCTAATCTTCCCAATGGGGAAGCATTTCTCCCTGCTTAACCCAATTATGGGGTGACTAGCGGGCATCAAATTCTCATCTTTCAGGCACATGCTGCGGAACGCATTGAGGAATAGGTCGTACATGGAGCTCCCTGTGTCTACCAAGGATCTCTTCACTTTATCATGACTGAGATAACTAGGGCGTCACTGTGAGGGGACTAGACGCCCTGTAGGTCTTTATTCGTAAACATCAGCGATGGATTCAGGCTTTAAACACGAGCATATTGTACTTGTCGGTCCTCGCAGGTGGATTGAGTCTGCATCTCGTGGGGCATCCTTTTGCGGCACATGTGGGATTGCACACCTTTCGAACATATCCCATGAAGGAAGTATATAACGTCGGTCGCCTTTTCTTTATGACCTCTTTTCTTTCCTTCCCCCGGTCTTGCCTTTTTTTGGGGCTCGGGAATTCTTTGAGTTTTCCCTTATTAACCCAATATTCAATCTCATTTCTGAGATGTTTACAATCTTCAGTATCGTGGTCGTTGTCTTTGTGAAAGGAATAGTACTTGCCATTGTCTAGCTGGGATGGATCTCCCTTGAGTTTGGAAGGCCACTTCATGTCTCCCGAGTTTTTAATGGTGTTGATGATGTCGGACAAGCTGGCGTTGAGGGGAGTGAGGGAGCCATTTCTGGATCTGACGAAGTTGGAGGCTTTTTCTTTCTTTGTTCGGCCGGAGTCTGACTTGTTATCACTCTGCTTCCTTTTGCTTTTATAGTCCTCCTACTTCCTCAATTCTTTCTTATCTTGAGTGCTATGGGAATATTTCTTTTCACTTTCTCCCCCTTTCTTAGCGGCCCACATTTCCTCAAGGGTGATTTACTTCTAAGTGTTTTTAGAAAGTATGTCCGTCGGAGGCTCAAGGGTGAGAAAGTTGTAGAATTGGCCTCTTCTCAAACCTGAGGTTAAAGTTGTGATGAAGGTGTCATCGCTACAGCTGTTGATCATAGTTAACTCATCATTGAAGCGGGTGACGTACACCCTCAATGTTTCATTTGGCTTTTGTTTGAGGTTGAGCAAGTAATGCAGACCCTTCCAGATCCGTTGGCTGCCCATAAAGCGAGTGATAAATGCTTTAGTCATCGTCTGAAATGAATCAATCGACCTTGGGGGTAGATTGTGAAACCAAGTCAATGCTACTTTCTTCAAGCTGGTGGGAAATGTTCGATAGATAACTGCTTTAGATCCTTCTTTCAACGCCATCACATGATAATAATGGTGTAGGTGGTTGGATGAGTCTGTTGTCTCGTCGTAGAATTCCAGCTTTGGGGTGCTGAACTTCTTAGGCAGTGGCGCGTTCATGATTTGATCGGTGAATAAGGGGACAGTGAGGTTGTATAACACATCCAGATTGCTCATCCCGACTCGAGGGGGTTGTGTAGTAGGCTTGTTAGCCTTAGAGGTCGGATCTCCATATAGGGCCCCGCCGTCCTTGGTCCCCTGAGAGCCAGCGGGGACATTGTAGCTCTCCCATACACATTCTATATTCTCCTGTGGAGACAGGGTCTTTTTCGCCTCCCTGTTACCGCCTGCAGATGGTGGGTTTTGCTGAGCAAGCATCTCCACCACTCGGGAATTTGTTGTACTTGGGCTAAGAGTTGATCCATCCTAAAGTTCATCGTGGCTGCAATTGACGCAAGGGCCTGAGGTAGTTTTCCCCTCATGGCTGACTCCGTCAGGGCTGGTACTACTTCGGCTCGAGCGTTTGAGGGCTCAGCAACCTCACCATTAGTACGGGATCTTGTGGCTACCATTTCTTCAGATTGTAATAGAAGGGATTTACTTCATTTATCTTAAGAACTCATCGTTCTCCTTGACCTTGACCTGCAAAAGGAACAAACATGAGCCAAATACCACCGTTGTGGCGGTCGATGACACTCTGATGCTAAAGTCAAACAAGGCGCATAGAAGGATGTATTGTTTGAGATTAGGGTTTTGTAGCATACCTTAGTTCTTCAACCTTGTGCCATATTTATCATGCGAGAGTCTTTGTTCAACTATGCCTTTGGTGGTGTGGTTTAAGGAAGGATATTTGTTAGAGATCCTTTCCTTGTTGAGAGTTGTCCATGCAGGAGAGTTTTCATGCACGACTTATACTCTTATATTTGTTTCCTAATAGGAGTCAACGACATACTGTCCTGCCTGTCTTAGATCAAACTCCTAGATATTTGCCTTATTTAGTCTTACGGGTTCAGGGTTTGACCATTGGACTTATGGGTCAGACGCAACCCTATTGTTCGGGTCTAATTCCCAGAGATTCGCCTCAGTGGGCTTGGAATGATCTGGGCTTGGTTCCTTATCTTATGGGTTGGATCAAACTAGGCACTTATTTGGGTCTGCTCCACTTCGTTGACGAGATCATCATGTCATGTGTACGAAGTAGATTATTGGAGGGTTTAGTGTATCGTCAAAAAATAAAAAATTGAGTTGCAGAAAGGCAGTGGCATAAAAAGGCAAAAGATAATTGAACAAACAATTTCTTGATAGTGGTAGTAGAGCAAACAAATAATTTCTCCTTGAGTTTGGCACATCGAGAGATGAGGAGGTTTATCATGTGATATGAGCTAGATGTATGCAAAAATAGGAAATAGGCTGTCATATGGAGTGAGATGAAGGAGTGGTTTGTTAAAGGAAATATTTTTGAAGATTTTATGGACCATTTCTCTTTATATAGAGATTTAGTTCAGGTGTAGTAATATTGAGTTAGTTGCTTAAGTAGTGGAGAAATTTATGGGGTCGCAAGATTTTTCCAAATTATCTTTAAAATCGATTTGGCGGGGAAGAGAATATGGGGAGGCATTTTAGGCCCATAAATGAACGATTACAATATCTATGGAGTCAATGGCTGGGCTGACGTGGGTTGAATCGCTTACTTGGCAATTTCCTCCATAGGGAGAATGTTATGTATGAAATAGGCCTTATGGTTTCTACTTGTAATAGAATACTATAGATGTATTATTTCCCACTTAAAAGAGAAACTACTATTTGAATCTCAAATAGTGGAATTTGATCTAAGTTGGCTTAACAATTACAATTATAGGATTACTAAACTCATACCAGATTTTTGTTGATCCAAGTTAATCCCATGCTTTTTTAGTATGCTCTTTACAAAAAAAAAGTTGTTGACCGTTTTTATTTATCTATTAATCCATGTTTGAAGACTATATCAATGACTCTATATGGTTAACTAGACCATGCCCTAATGCTACATCATTGTTGCCACTTAGAATTCTCATCGCTTCCACCTTGCATAATTTGCTTTCACCGCGGTCTATCGCCTCCACCTCGCTTGGAGGCTTGCTTTCGCTTCACTCCTATTCAGCTAAGCAACTTCATCCAATACTCGAAGGCTTATTAACTGCAGAACACTATAATAATGGGGCGAAAACTAACAAAATCCATACCGGTGAGTATCGAACCTGCAACCTCTCACAAGGATAGTAGATGTATGACCAACTAAGCACACTTGGTGAACTCTTGAGTGTGTTCTCTACGAGCGCAACCGTAAAGCATTGGCGAGTGGTTTCTTGGTAAAACTTTCATGGTTGTGAACTTTGAGATATTTTATTTTATTTTTAAGGTTGTATGTATTTTGGAATGAGTAGAGAAATGAATACATTGTCTTCTCTTTTGTTATTTATTTGTTTAGATGAACTTTAGACGTTAAGAATGGTTGAACAATTGTTAAGTTTCTTGGTGCTTATGCTTTGAATAACTATTGTATCAGACTGGATTATAATGTAAAAACACGTTTGTGTCTCGATTTTCAAGAGAGTTGGATAAAATAAATGTTGGTAATTTATATCCGGCTTTTCCGAAAATTGTACTTGATCCACCTCTTCTATATTCACATAGGTTACCGTTTTGGAATGGCAGGAAGAGGCAATGTTAATTGCTACGCGCTGGACTCATTCGTGATTTCTTGCCCAAAATAAAAACAATATCCACGACTACGAACCTATAATTCAAAGTAAAAGGGTCGGCGATCGATAGCAAGTACGCTTTGCGATATGGAACTATCCAGAACCATTAAACCATAGATCAGCAACATCTTGGGGTCCAAGTACATTTTCCTGTAGGCTGATCGAAAGATCATCTCCACCTAGGTTGGTTTCGCAATTACCAAAAAACTCTTTTCTACAGGGAATCTCCACTAGTTATTGAGATAACCAAAACATACTTGTGGGGCATTGCAACTCTGCTGAGGTCGTTGCTCGAGAACCAAGTAAGCACATCAATATTTTAGGGGTTTCAACAAAATGAAGCATGATTTCCACGTTATTCACTTGTCGAATATGCATTGTCCCCTGCCTCTTGGCCCATTTCTCGAGGGGTGACATTTAGTGCCAATTCGTCTTGTGTTGGGGCCTCCACTCAAGACACCTTCAAAACAAATTGTTGAAGGCACCTTTACTCTATCATCTTCTATATGAAGTTATTTAGTGTGTGACACATGCATATGTGTCGTGATCATGCAACCTCTGGTACTCACATTAGGGCTTCCCTCAAGTTTCTTGGTTGGGTTTTAGAAGAAGAAAAAAAAAATCACCCTTAGGGAAGGCAGCGAGGTGGATTATGCCAAATATGTCACCGCTCCATTAGGGATGACGAATCCCCGCATCTGCCCAATTTATACCTCGCCCCGCCAAGACGCATCCTCCCCATTTCACCATTTATTTATTTTTTTACAAAATCTGCCTCCTCCCCGCCATTGATGACGAATCCCCACTACGCTCCGTTTATCCGCTGGGATTCTGATGGATGGTGGATCCTCTATCTGTTTAACCATTTATTCCCCCCACCTGAGTTGTTTTGGGCTTTGAATTGGGCCTAAATTTTCCTATGAATTGTTTTGGCGAGCTAGGCATGTCCAAAATTCATTTGAACCTCAATCTGCCCCAAATCTGTGACGGGAGTTAATTTTTATCCCCAAAATCCGTTAAGCTAAAACCATATTCGCCCCAAGGCGAGACGGGGCGGATGTCCGTGAAAACGAATTTTCCTACCAATCATATTCACCTTTTACTAGCTTCAAGATCTCAAAGGGTTTCTTTTCTAGCGGTGTCTTTTGCTTATACTCAGAGTGTTGTTTCTTGCCCTGCTATGAGGAGTCTTACTTACCTTCTCTATTAGGTTGTTAGGAATTATCATTTAAACCCTGAGAGGGTTTCCTATCCTTCTGGCCGACCATCTTCAAGGTGAGCAAAACCTTGGGTTAGGACTCCGATCATAGTTGTATACCTTCTTCATCTTACATGGTCATGTCCACTATGTCTTGAGCTCTTTCATTGCAAACTTGGTATGAGACAAAATTTTGACTAGGTCCCCTTATCTGACGGCGAGAAATCCAATTTTTTCATCGAGGTTAGGGATCCTCAATGTGTTTTTATTAAAGTCGGACCAGTAGTCTTTGTGGTTTTCCTTTTCCTTATGTTTCACGATCAGTAAGTGAGTGAAACTGGAATCTACTTTCTCAGTGAACATAGTTTCTGATGAAGGAGGACTGCAAGGTTTCAAAAAGTTCTCAATGGACTTTTCTTTCAGGTCGTAAAACCATGTCAGAGTTGTCTCCTTTAAACTAAATGGGAACATTTTGCACCAGAGCTTGTCATGCTTTGGTGCCTCGCACTGGATAGTTGTTTGCTTGAAGTGTAGCATATGATCAGTGTTCCCGTTAGGGGTGTGAATTTTATCTCAAAAATCTGAATTGAATTTGGATTGTGCCATACCGTTATAGTCCTACACTGAACCAATTTTTTTTTTTTTTTTTTTTGGTTATGGTTCTGAATTGTACTTATTTAATTTGGTACGATTTTGGTTCTTGGGTTCCAAATACCAAACTTCTCAAACCATACCGAACAATGAATAGGTTTTAATTTCTTATTAAATAATTACTAAATAAGTAAATAAATTAAAGTTTTGCTTTATTTAGTTGGTGCTTTTGTTATTTTCATTTTTTGGTTAGACTTTGTTTGGATTTTTACTATTTTGGATTTGGAGCTTCAAAATATTTATTTTATTTGTTGTGTATTACAAGAATTTATATTTAGTGCAAAAAATCCGAATTGTTACATAAATGTGTATAAATTCCCCCCCCCCCCCCCCCCCCCCCCCATTTGAATGGAACCATCCCAATTTGAAATTGCGGGAACAATACTAGAATGGGGGTGATACCAAACGTTGTTCATCCCTAGTCTCTGTCATACATCTGGAAGGCGGGCATGTTGAAATTCTTGGGAAGTCCAGATATTAAATCTCGACAGACAATGGAGATTGATTGAGCCGTTTCAAGGCTTTTTCAGAAGTATTTCCTTTGACCTTCTTCTTTTTGTGACCATCGATAGTAGGATGTTGAAGTTTTGTGAAAGCTTGAGAGAGTCGGAGGGCTTTATTCCGAGTTGTTGCGGACCTCTTTTCATAGAAATGAGCTTGTATTTATACCTGAATGATTATATCTCTTTCTTCGTGATCTATGGCATTATTCAGGGTCTTAGATTGAGTTGCCTCAAGAGCTGGACTCGGGTTTTGAGATGTTTGCATAGTCCTTAGAGCGACATATGCAAAATATGTGTTATCAGGTTCCATTCAGACATTAATTTATTAAAATATGAGTCTAAAATTATCATTTTCTCATTTTTTTTAACAAGACTCATAAATCTTTAAACGTTTAATTATTGTACTTAGAAATCTTTGTTTGAGTGAAAACGATTAACCCAAAAAATATTCTCGAAGTTGGATATGAAGGCGTGCTAGAGATTTGTGCAAGTAGAAGCCCAAACGAAATTGACTTCTTAGATCAAGCAACGAGTTCAATGCCTCAATTAAGAGGACTTTCAAAAAAAGATACAATTGCAAAAGAATGAAGAAAGACAAAGGAATGTAAATTACATTGAAAGTAAATTGCAATGCGAATAGGATCAATTCCATTCATTGAAGTATCTTCCAGCTTGTTGCATTTGGATAGAGTTCATCATTATCATTAAATTGTGGTTGTAAAGAATAATCAATATCCAACAACTTTTGGGTTATTTGGTCCCCGAGCAATTAATTCTTTCGATTTTTTTTAAATATGTTTCACCAATGCTTCATATATGAGTGACTCGTGGTTTATAATTTGGTTATTTAAGTTTTTCCCTCAGTATTACGACCAATTTAGCGTTTATATCCCAACTTTGTCCAACCTTATTTTTAAAACCCATTTTCTATTATGGATAAATAATGACTTTGACCAAATGACAAAAGGACCACCCTGCCCTTACTATAATGCAAACTTTCAAATTTCCCCCTCAAGTTTATACAAGACTCATCATTTGCATAATGCATCATCCATTGCATTTAATAGAATATGTAGGGCTTGCACTCAACATAGCCAAACTCAAGTCCAAGATTGATCTACCTCTACAAGAAGAAAGGTACAAGAATAGGAAAGACACAAATAGGAAAGTTAGAATAGGAAATTCAGAATATGACACAATTAGGATATTTTGTATAGGAAGTTCTAAGTTTCCTGTTTCTACAAGATTATGTCAAAGTTAGCTTTATATAAATTTTTATTCAGTCAAGGACAATAACAACAATTATACAATTCTCCAATTATTTTCTTTACATGGTATTAGAGCAACTTTTTTTGGTGACCTAAGACTTTGGGAATTCAAGTTCTTCCCCGCCTCCGACGACTACGCTAGACGTAAGAGGTGGGGAAGGGATGGCAGTAGCAAGAACATCCTCAACAACAAGTTCAGCCAAATTGAAGGGAAATCACACTCTGCAACAACTTCATGCATAGCAGCAACGCGCAGCCAACCTACAACTCAAACAAGGAAAGGAGGACAACAGCAATAGCCAGCCTCAATCAATCAACAACAACAAATTAGTGGTGTTTCTGATCCTCAACAGCAGCAATTTCACACAACCAGATCCTCTACCTTGAAGCCAATCAGCAAGCGCAAGGAGAGATCATAAAAAAAAATTGTATTGACTCGAATTGAGTCGTGATTTCTTCATACAAGAATCATCCAGAATTCGATAATCATGATGCCTCGAGTCGAACTATTAGCAGCTTCACTCGACAGTCATGATTTCTTCGCCAAATTGGATTTCAAATTTTCCTCCAAGCTGCACATTTCGTCCGCGTCTACATGTCCAGCTTGCAGGGGAGTGTTAGATATGTAGGGCTTGCACTCAACATAGCCAAACTCAAGTCCAAGATTTACCCACCTCTACAAGAATGAAAATACATGAATAGGAAAGTCACAAATAGGAAATTCAGAATATGACACAATTAGAATATCTTGTATAGGAAGTTTTAAGTTTCATATTTCTACAAGGCTATGTCAAAGTTAGCTTTATATAAGTTTGTCTTCAGTCAAGGACAATAATAATAATTATACAATTCTCCGATTATTTTCTTTACAGCATTAGATGTATCATCATGCTTTATGTTTTTACATTTTAAGTCTTAAAGTAGAAATGTTATCTTCAAGTGCTCTAAACAAGTCCATGTTTTCATGATTAGCCTAAAGCTTGAAATAAGATATTTTAAGGTTAAATCATCCATTGAAGGAGGGATGAGAGTCCCACTTATGTAAGTTTAGCATGAAATAGAGGAAATAACTTATGATTATTCTTTTGGGTACCCTCAATCCATAATGACAAACCGATGCCAAAGCCCTAAATTGTTTTCATTATCTTCAACTTTAGGATTTGATGAACAAACATTTTTCTTACTTGGTCAAGTATTTTAAGTTGGTTTTAGAACTAGTTTTTCCAACTTATTTGAAGCCCTCATCGACCCGTACTTGCCAGTTTCTTACTCAACAGACAACCGTGCACTTGCGATTAAATTTGAGATTTATCATTCACTACCTCATTCGTCTAGATTCATTCCAGAAGAGCTAATGTAGTTAAAAGGAAAAAACGCGCGAATCAGAGAGACCCTCACAATATTTACCTAATTTGTTCTTGACCAATGGCTCAGATGTACCATATTTAAATTTGAATCGCATGCAGCTCACTTTAGCAACTTATCCATCTAACTAGTATACGCTCAGAGCTCTCTAACTGCATTATGTTATGTAGTCATGTTTTAGAATTTAGGTGTAACGAGACTTTTTTAATTGCATTTGAAATGAAGGCTGTCGGTTCTTATTTTTTGTTGACATAGCCCCCCGGTTATTTCTCTCAAGCTTTGATGGTGTGTTTGATCTCTAATGTTGTAATGGTGTTGAGAATCTCAGTTGTTGGTTACATGGGAGTTGCAATGGATGTCCCAAATTAGATCCATCTCGAGGAAGGATCTTTAAGTAGAGTTGGCAGTTAACAATTTGCCATCTTGTATCAAGGGCAGTGTTAGCAATATAAATACACTCCATGCGTAGGGTCGGATTTTTTCTGTGGTGGTTGGGGGGGAGGGGGGTGGTAATATATCCTATGTCTTTAAGACCAAGTTTATACACTAAAGGGGTGGTATTCAATTACTGATTTTAATGGATTGTGAATGATTTTAAAATCCAGGGGTATCCAATTAAGGATTTAAAATAATATATGTAAATCTAGAGGTATTCAAATACGGATTTTAAAGAATTGTTTTAAAATCCATCAAAATCAATCGGTATTCAATTCATGTTTTTCAAAAGTTCACCAAAATCAGGGGGTATTCAAAAAGTAATGGATTTGTTAAAGTTGTGGATTTTGAAGGAGTTGTGAGTAGAAAGTATATATAACAAAAGTCATTCCAAATCTAACCTTCCCCCCTCATATTTCAACGGATTTGTATTGGTCATTGTTAAATAACACCATCATTTCCACTGAAGGACACCACTACCCCATTTTTTTGGGATATGTTGAAGGACAGCACCACCTTCCCTTTTCCGCCTTATCTTCTCTCTTCACAGGAGCAGCACCACCTCACCCCACAACTTCCCGCCACACCACCATGCCCTCCCACTGTTGGATGCACCACCACCCGCACTTCATCTTCTCCTTTGTTCTTGTTCTTCTTTTTTGTTGTTATTATTATTATTATTATCTTCTTATTTTCTCTTATTATTGTCATCTTTTCTTCATCTTTATTTTTTGTTCTTCTCTTTTTTTTCTTCTATTTTTGTATATTCTCTTCTTTTTCTCCCATGTTTTTTTCTCATTCACGCTTGCGGAGGTTCCTGTGACTTGCGAGTGGAGGTTCCCCACTTGCCAGAACCTTCACATGGGAAAAAAATAAGAAAAAAAAAACTAAGAGAAAAAAAAAAGCGGAGGAGGAGGAGAAGAATAAAAAAAACAGAGAAGAATAAGAGGTGAGGGAGAGGATGAGGAGAATAACAAGATGAAGACGGGGGGAGGTGGGATGAGAGGTGGTGGTGGTGATTGAAGGAGAAAAAGAAAAGGGGGAGGAGGAGAGGTGGTGGTGATTGAAAAAGAAGAAGAAGAGAATAGGAGGAGAGGTGGCGATGGCAGGATAACAGTTTGAAGTAAAATAGTTATTTGTATTACTTTTGGACCATCTTCAATGTATTTGAAATTTTTTTTTTTAATTTGAAGTAAATTTCTCGTAGCATACAAACAATTGTTTAATTGATGTTTTGAGACATGTTTTATGATATGTGTTGGCATGGATAACAATGTAGGTGATGTGTTTTCATTGCTTCCTATGACTAACAACATATTTATAAGAATCCATAGAAATTCATAACAAACCTTTTAAAATCTACAAAATCCAATCATTTAAAATCCATCAAAATCCAGTGGATTTTGTAAAATCCTTTGAAATCTTTTAAAATCTACGAGATTTAAAATCCTTCAGAGTCCATTTAAAACCCGAATTGAATACCCCCTCCTAAACAAATTGCACTCCAACGCTGTAGGTCATGGTTTTATTTTGTTGTTGTGTTGCTTGTGGGATCGACCTTGACGCATTTTCTCTTGTGAGTAATAATTAACATATGGTAGTGTGAATCTTCACAAAATTTTTGTTACGTGAATTTGCTTATCCACAATAATCTTGTATCGACTAAGATGTCATTACAATACTATGGAAGTCTCGCCTTTAAAAGCACACGACTACAAACAACTATTTCGTGCATAAAGTCATTTTGCATCAAGCGCAATCATGCGCTTCTATATAATTTTAAGAGTTATCTTGATGTGTTCTCGTTCTCGTATGAAAGAATAAAGAAATGACCTTGAAAGATTTTTTCGAGCTAGAGATGTTAATATGCATATGACTTTTAGCTCATACAAATTCAAGTGCCTATAAGTGTCTCTCAAATGTTTGACAAATTATTTTCAAATCATGGCACATTGGTCATATTCAAAATACCTGGGAGGATGGACATGGGCTTTACAATGAGCATATAAAATTTTGAGGATCTCCAAAAACTTTCTTCATTTTTATAATTTTTTTATTTCTTATTGTTTTATAAAATATTTTCCACACAAAATCTAAAAGACAACCATATTCACCAAGATTCAAGCTTATATCTAACTACACCATCAAGCTCCAACTCTTCAAGTTACACCAAACTTCATCATCCTCTCCAATGAATTTGCACCACCCAACTCACTCAAGGGTTTCCACACGCCTTGATCACCCAAATTACACAACATTCCTCACATTAGCAAATGGGTCGAGTTGGGAAAAAGAAAAACTCATTAAAAAAAAACTATATGTAGCGATTGAGTGAGAAAAGCAAACTATAAGACTGCGCTTGACGTCAATAGGTAAGGGGCTCATGGGCTCACTTTCGGGTGCAGTCGGGCAGGCATTGACCGTTCCATGTAGAACCCTAGGTGAGACAGATCCAGTAGTCAACTAGACTGCTTTCTCATTCCTACTCTTCTAACCCTAGTCTCAATTCTCCAGAAGCGAGGGAAACGGCAAGTCTGCCTTGTCCAGAACGGAAAGCAAGCAAGAAAGCTAGCCATCTTCTGGCCACACTTCCTCGGGCCAATTCACAACCTGAAGTCACTCGAGAAGGACCAATTGACACAGCTCTTCACTCGTGTGTGTGTGTGTAGTTAGTGATATAACATATATACGTGTGTGTGTGTGTGATATGACATATAACATATTTAGTACAAAAATTGAGTCCTAGCAGAGTTTTTGTCTCAAAGCAAACTTTGTACAGATTTACACCCAGAAATAAACTAACTCTACCAAACACAACCTTTGTGGTTTTACTAGCTGTAAGAGTCGAGAAATTGATTTCCGTAACTGTGAACACCAATAAGTTCTTCAGTATAAGAAGTCCCATTTTTTCATAATATACAGGCATCAATATCAATACTGAACCAAAAACAATAAACTGTAACAACCAGCTTAGCTACAAGAAGCTCAAAACCTGCTCTAATATTCTTCCTTCTATTATAAAAATACTATTTCAATATACAGGGAAGGCCCAGGTCTTCTCAAAACTTAAAGATATCCAAAGCAAAAAAAGGGCAAGGAAGAAAAAAAACTACATCCTCAAACCATTACTACTCTTCCAATGCACTGAAAAGTAAACAGGCTTGTCCCATTTAAAAATGCGGAACCAAGCTCTGTTCCATATATCAGTCCCTTGAGAGCTGAAAAGAAATCCCTACCGGTCCATAACTCAACCGCTGTACAGAGCACCACAACCAGAGCTATAGTGGTTATCAATAAAACCTTCCCATAAGAAAAGGTATGCCATGAACTGAAATGGAAGAAGCTAAAAACATAGTAAATCAGTGAAGATGGTACTGCCACTGCTACCATACTTTTGCTTAAATGTGAACACCATTGCCATTAGCATAAACACCATCTAAAATTCTTCTGCCAAGCTTGTTTGTGTTGCCATTTTGTTGTGTTTTCATGGCTACGGGAACCTTGCTTATCTTCTTGTTTGGTACCTTAAAATTGCTTGAAGTCTGCAAGACAGCATCCAACTGCCCGCATGCTGCTGCTATAAGCCCTGTACCCACGAAACGACTGCAATAAGAATTTTCTTTCATGGCACAAGTATGGTAAAACTAATGGTGTATCTACATTCGAAAACGACACAATCCTTTTGATGTGAAGAAAGGAAATCCATATATCTAGATACGTGCAAACAGATCCTCTTCGTATTTTTAAAGCAAGAAAGCAGATATAACACACAAAGTGGGAAAGCAGTCAAAGCACGCATAATGCAACAGATTCACCATCACAAATGGCATGCAATCCCCATTTCGTAACATGGATCATTGCATCAGCTCAAGTCTTGGTCTGAAATTTGGTTTGTTGGATACAAAAAAGACGAATAGCCAATGCAACATAGGTTCAGAACCACATGAACCTAATTGAAATACTAGATTCAAACTATTCAACATTAATGAATCCTTTCCAATACACTTGGGCAAGGAAAAGAAAAGGAGTAATTCTATTTCAATAACAATTTTGAGATTAACTAAATAAATACCTATGAACAGTGCAGAAGGTTTCCCAGGTCTTGATTTGTATTCAGGGTGGAACTGAACCCCAACATAGTATGGATGACATGGAAGTTCAACGATCTGTATACCCAGTACACCAGTGAATTTCTAAAAAGTATATTAGTTGCAAACAGAACTTTTCTTATTTTAGAGATTATTTTACCTCCATCCGTCTACCACTATCGTCTTTTCCAACAAATGAGAGACCAGCACCTTCAAGTTTGGCAACCATATCAGGATTGACCTACATGAAACAAATAAATAAATAAAATAAAATTAGTTTCTAAAACTGCAAGAACTACTGAAGGAACCAACACATGAACTAAATTAAATGTGAGAAATGTGCATGCCATCACCACAGACCTCGTATCTATGTCGATGTCGCTCATCCACGTAGCTTACATTTCCATATCTATAAAATATATAAGAAATGTAAATTATACAGGTTAAGCAGGATGTAAAATTTAGAACACAGTGGCATTCCATTTTGAGCCTCACCATCACACAGAGTTCCGAATATCAGCAATCATATTTCCAAGTTCAGATAAAATTTTAAAAAACTTCGAAAATATCCCAGTTCAAAATCAATATTTCAATCTGGAAAGTGTGGTGCAAGGTGCTTTCAGTGGTATGAAGTATGATATATAACACTATGAGCATTCAAATATAACAATAATTAGAAACTAAAACACGAAAACGTTAATATTTTTAAGGGGAGAAATACTTTTTGTTGATGTTAAATAATTAGAAACTAAAACATAGAAACGTGAATATATTTGAGGAAAGAAATAATTTTAGTGGTTGTTAAGCAATAGTTAAATCTTAACAACAAACTTTTATTTAAATATGAATTCAAGAAGGCTACTTGCAGGTAGTAAACTGTTCATGCTACAACTTACAATCATCATCACCGGAATATGAAAAATATGGGGAACAAATTGGCATTAGAAAAGGATTTGGCATGTATGGTGAACTGCAAGAGATGTCACCTCATGGGCATTTATGCTTGATGTTAGGTGTTCAATGAAAGACTCATTAAAATTCAATGGTACAAATGTCTTTCAACACAGTGGAAGATGAAGCATACTTATTATAAGGGTATCTAAAAATGTAACCAATGAGGATGATAAACATTCGGAATAATGATGGTTTAAAATAAATGATCATTAAGGCATCATTGGTCCTCACAATTTCGAAGATTTGCTGTCAGGAACCTGGAAGTATGTTCTTCTCGATCCAAGACGCATGGTACCACCCATATGTGTTTTTGAACCCTGCAATAATAGCATGTTTACAACAAAAGGAGATTAATAATGACAGATTGCATATGTAGAGATAATTTAAAATTATTGACATATATACCTCTGGCATGAATATAACACAAGGATTTGTAGTTTCAGGGTCAAACTCAGTGCTATTAGCATCTGCATGATTAAGTACTGTACGTGCAAATTCAATGACAGCAACCTGCATCCCCAAACATATGCCAAGGAAGGGGATTCTCTTTTCTCGGGCATACTTTGCCGCTAAAATTTTCCCCTGCACCCCTCGGTCACCAAACCCTCCTGGAACCAAAATGCCGTCGGCGCCCTGAAATGATGCGGGGGGTCAAATAAGAAAGACATTCAGAGGACTGAAATGTGAATCATAAAATTGTAAGGCTCCTCCACTAAATTATCCAATGGCCCACTGTATCATACCTTCAATCGGATCCATGCATCATTGTGAACAACAGGCGTCTGAAAATGCACAACATTCGTCCAATCAACAAGAGAAACATTATGTTCAGAAATATAAAAGGAAAATTATAATAAACTGAACCTCTTCGGCAGCTGCACATTCCAGATCGCTAGCTGCAACCCATTCTACTATGAGCTTCCGGCGGCAAGCAACAGAGGCATGTAAGAGAGCCTGTAAAATGCAGATGTATTTGTATTAAACTAACTGGAATGATAATTAAAAATATAATTTGGTCTTGTTTGGAAAATGAATAGGAACTTGTAGAAACACTAAAGTATATATAATTGGTGAGGCACCCTTGTGGGATTTGGAAAACAGATTAGTTAAGCCTAGTAAAATCTTAAAACTATCGACCATCCAAGTCCATAGATATTAACATGATCACTTTCGAATTATATGCCTTTTAATGATAAAATTGAAAATCTTAAAAAGCTTTCATTCAAAAGTGTCAAATGACAACAACTGTCATAATTATGAAAAAAAAAATCCGGTTAAATTAATATCTTTGATAGGTGTAACAGGTGAAAACAATCTTTTCAAGGAAAAAACAAAGGATGTCATCTTAGTAAAAGTTTGTTAAGCATCATGTTATTTTTTGGAGACCACAGCCTACTTAACAAACTCCCTTGCATAGAGACATTTCATTCAAAATATAAGCACAACTAAGTCATGTAATTCATTCTCAGCAAGTCTTACTCGATATGTATGGGATTTGCAAGTTACTGTTCTTACTGGCTAACTACCATGATTTATTTCACTCATCTAACACTAGGTACCTTCAATCAAGTTCCACTTCCTGGGCAGTTTAATTTATATGTTTTACCCTACTTTGGTGTGAAGTGTGAACGACATGGCATTTTTTAATGAAATTTATAAAAAAAAATTCCAAGGGGCATTTTGCTGACATTTGGTATCACATGATCAGTGTTACTTATTACACAACGGCATACAAAAACCATAATACTAGGAGTGAACAGGCATTTTCACCTTCAAGACAGAGAGGTATGCATCTGAAAGATCGGTATACTTCCCAACCATAGCAATTCTAACCTGTAAGTTACATGGCAGGTCAGTTCATGAGTATTTGAATAACCAGGCTATGAACTGCAGTTTAAACACTAGAATTAGATAGCACGCACAGGAATCTGCAACGTATCACAAATTTCAGCCCTAGCAGTCCACTCTTCTAAAACAGGCTTCCCAGTAACACTGAAAATGATGAAAAGTTACGCAAATATACCATCAGAAAATCCGTGATTTGCAATAAACATTCACAAGAAGGTTCAATACCAAACGAAAAGATGATAATGAAATTGAAGTGAACTTATACACACACCCTAGAAGGTCCAACTCTCTGAAGATTGCTTCATGTGCCTTTTGATCCTGTATATGAAAGAAATTTAAAATGACCATTCAAAGACAAATATTCTTCAGTGGAAAGTTCTCCCAAGTATCACCAATCAACTTACTCTTAATAGCAAAGGAATGTGCCAGATGTTAGAAACATCATAGAGTGTGATGATATTAGATGCCTGTATAACAAGTACATTACATCAATAAGGTTCCCAAGGGCCAAGATGGATTGAAGTACTTTCAGAGGAAATGGAAGGAGTAATACCGAAACATGGCAGAACTGAGAGAGCTTTTCTTTCACGTTTTCATCAAGAGCCTGTCCAACAAGGTTTTAAACATTTGAGAAAATGGAACCACATGTAGATGCAGTACAAAAATAGAGGATAAATCTATACTAAAGACAGAGAGAGGTGGAACCTTTGAGCTGCGACAAGCCAAGATATTTGGGGTCAAACCCAGTCCTCTAAGTCCACGGACGCTATGCTGGGTTGGCTTTGTTTTCTGAAGTGCAAAAGATAGTCACACAGTGTACATATATTTGCAGCTTGTATCAACAAACTTTTTTGTACTATATACATTTTCCTGGATTTGGACTAATATGCATATGAATTACAAGAATACCTGCTCGCCAACAACATTTAAAACAGGCACAAGACTGACATGAACCAAGCAGAAGTTTCCTGAGCCTGGAGGAGCAAATGGAGGAAACTTAGAATAGAATTTGAAAGGGATATAAAAGCAGAATGGTTTCTATCAGTTAAGAGATGTAAGCTAGCTGTGCCATCACAATTTCTTACCTACGTGGTATGAGAACTGACCCAATGCCTCAATAAATGGCATAGACTCAATATCCCCTGCATCAAGAAATTCCCTTTTTCATGAACAGACAACGCAAGCATCGATATTGAGAAGAATCATCTTAATATACCTATAGTTCCACCCAGTTCTATGACACAAACATCAGCTGGACCTTCTTTACCATCAACAGGTATCATAGCTACACGCTCAATCCACTCTTGAATGGCATCAGTGATGTGAGGGACAACCTGGAAGATGAAATATTATACATGTTCCATCAAACCCTTCAAACTTTTGGCCTCCGTAAATAAAAAAATAAATAGAAAGAAAGAAAGAAATGAAGAAGAAGACTATCACAGTAAATTTGAAAGTTAAATTTTACCTGAACAGTTTTTCCAAGGTAATCTCCCCTTCTTTCTTTGTCTATAACGGCCTGTAACGCATCAAATAGAAGAATTAGTGACGAGTATGTTTTAAGCTTCACCCACACCTCATTACCCGTTCCAATTGTACAGTAACCAATTACCTGGTAAATCTTTCCAGTAGTTATATTGTTGTCGCGGGTCAACTTGACATCTAAGAACCGTTCGTAGTTGCCGAGGTCTAAGTCCACCTTTGAGAGATCAAGATAATGGTCACTTCCCTTAACAAGTTATAATACATAAGTAGAGAAAACATAACCTAACCCACTGTATATGACATCCTAACCAGAGAAATAGTGAATTTTCAAAGGAATGTGATTGAATCTCCCAAAAGTATTAAGTGAACAAAATTAGAAAGACGGGCAGTGCAACGTCTACCTCACCACCATCATCTAAGACAAACACCTCTCCATGCTCAAATGGGGACATAGTCCCTGCATCAGTATTCAGGTATGGATCTGCACAAACCGGAAATATAGAACAATGAGGATCTCTCTTTTTTTTTTTTTTTTTTTTTTTGGGGGGGGGGGGGGGGGGGGGGACTCACTGACTAATCTGATGAAGCCAAATGATCCCAAAATATGATATACAATATGAACTAAAAATCTCAATAATTTTTCCTTTTTCTTGTTATTTTATGGCAAATACAAATTTACTAATTACGACAGAGATTTAAACCAGACCCAAAATTGATATATCAGTCCTATAAAAATCCATGAAAAATGTGGAAAAAAAAAATATATATATATATATATATATAGTTTTGTGAGAAAATAAGAAACTCAGCAGTAAAACACTTCAAAATTGACACCGATGGTTTTACTTTAGACGGATAAAATAACACTTTTGTAGAACTGGGATAATATTACTAGACAAAATGACACAGAAAATAAACAACTCTTTGTCTCTCTATCTCTATGTCATTGCATATGAAACCAATATCATCCAAAAGAAACAAATCAACCCCACCATTAAAAAAGTAAAACCCATTTTAGAAGATGAAAACTTTTGACTGAGAAACCCAGATAATATCAGATTTCACAAAATTAATTAATTAAAATTAAAAAAACCCTAAAAAAAATAAATAAACGGGGGGGCAACAGGAGAGGAGGGAGGAAAGATTGACATACCAATCTTGATGGAAGTAACGCGTAGCCCACAAGCCTTTAGAAGCACTCCTATGCTACTTGCAGTGACCCCTTTTCCCAGACCGCTCACTACTCCTCCAGTCACCAACACATACTTCATTTTCTTATTCATCTTCTCCAATCCAACCCCAACCCCTCCTTGTTTCATTCACTCTCAAGAAGAGAAAACAAATTAAACCCAAATCAACCAATGGACCCCTCCCTCTTGTTGTTATTGTATGTTCTAACGAGATCTTAAAAATAATAATAATAATAATAAATAAACTGTAAGGTTGAAGACCAGTATCAAAGCTGTGAACACAGAAGAAAAAGAGCAGGAAGAAGAGAGAGAATTTTTTTCTTTCTTTCTTTCCAAGGTGGGTGGCTCAACTGTGTGTGCTCAACTCCTCAAAGAATGAAGGAATGGGTTTGGCCTTGTGGGATTTTTATAGTCTGTCTGTCTGTCTACTTAAACCCAAAGCCCTCACTTGTCTTTTTTCTCTCTCTCTCTCTCTCTCTTGAGGCAGCCCCTCTCTAGTGTTGTGGTTTTTGAGAGGATATAAAGATTTCTTTTCTTTTTTCCTTTATTTCTTCTTCTTTCGGTTTTTTGGCTTTTAGGGTTTTCTTCAATTCTTTCTTTCCAAATATTCTCTAAATAACTACCAATATTTTATTTTGTACGTATGTTTTCATGGAAATGTTATTGTATTGGGTAAGCTTTGCTTTTAACTTCCAAAATAATCCCAACTGTCTTAGTGACATAGTTTAAAATGTAATATTATCCTAGCTAATTTGTTACATTAAAATACATTATCCCTTACTTAGGTTACATCTTAACGTTTTCGTCACCTTGATCCAATTTGTTTTCACCAAACATGGTCTAACATTTTGGCCTATCTATCTTCGGGGTTTCATCCATAAGCGCTGAGCTAGGCGTGAGTCTTTAGGCTCCAAAGAAATTTGAGATATGGGATACCCCAATTGGTCAAAAATGAAAAGTTTATTGTGTTAAGATAAGGTACCTAATTTTTTTTGTTTGTATAACTAACAAATGCAAATGGTAGGTAAGGTAATGGGATTCATCAAGTAAGTATATGGTATGCTTCTTCTTCACTTATCCTTTGGGCCTGGGCCAGGGCCAGGGCCAGGCCGGCCCACTTTTTATTTGATTACTTCGAGTCCCTCCCTACCATCTTCAGTTTGTACAAGTGGAAGTTGGTGCCCCCCCCCCCCCCCCCCCCCCCCCCCCTATCAACTCATCAATTCAAGTAATGGGACCTACCTAAATTACCCTAAAGGTGGTGTGGGTATTGGATGGGGGCATTTTGTAAAATGTGAACCAAAGGACTCCCTTTGGTAAGATATTCTAATAAGGGCTCAACCAGCCTAGAAAGGGATCATCTTTTCTATTTTGTGTTTTTGCATTTTTAAACTTCACGAGATGTGAACTCCCTAACAAGTATGAAATTCTTTTGATGTGTGTGTGACACTTGGAGCATGAAAACATCTCCAGTGGTTGACATCAAATGACCCTCCCTACAAATAGGATTTTGTATAAAGATAATTTACTTTACTGTTCCTTCCTTAATCTATATTCACTTAAAAGCGCACGCGCAGGGATCATGTCAACAGGGTGGACATGGATTTAGCATGCATATTGTACATAACCAGTATAGTTTAAATGAAGAACCCAAATTAACCTATATTCACATCTACATAATAATACTTATCAAGCTCTTAGAGAAGTTGGAGAGCTTTATATTATTATAAAAGAGAATGGGAGCAATTAAAGAATATTGCAATCTTAAGGAACAAGTTGAACTTTCTTGTATATATATAATAGTATAATACTAGTAAGAGCATGCAGATTTCCAAATAACAAAAAGTTATATTGATCATCACGGGTGCTGAATCTATTTTTATGCTCATTAGGCCAGGATGAATGAATTCATACATAGAGAGAAGAGATGATGAAATTGTGTAAGGAGAAGCACATGGGAAATGGTCACAATAACTTGTCTTGTGACCCACCAATATTTATTGTCTACTGATCCCAGAAGTTGGAACTTTTTATGCAGGGTTTGCACATGCAACTTGCATTGCATTTAGTTTACTTTCAAACTATTAAATACCATCAGTAATATATGATGCTTCATTTGTGGCTGTCATGGCGAGTTTATGTATTTTGTGTTCCTAGCTCTGTCGACTCTGAACTACTCAACTCCATTTTATATATATGGAAGGAGAAGACAAATCTGACAAGACCAGATTGGTCTAGATTATCTTGGTAAGGGAGACTGCCTGCCTCTCTTCCCTTGTTAAATCACGTATATGTACAATGGTGACATTGAGAGAACCAAGTTTTTTTTTTTTTTTTTTTGTTAATAACCAATGCATTCAAATAGAAACTACGAAATATTACACAATTGTCTTCCTACCGAAGTAGCTAAGTTGTGAGCATTCGAGTTAAGATCTCGATTAATAAAGTTACAGTACCATGAGTGATGAATAGAAAGCAAAAACGTCTAATGTTACTAATGATAGGGCGCCACACCCACCGTGTGGCCAAAAGGGAGAGTTGTAGATCCTGTTTCAAAATGGAATTTAGCACGCCTGAATCTCTAAGTAGCAGACATGATTTCCACTGTTTAGCCTGTATCAACTAGAGTGTTGCCTCCGCTGCCAGACATTCCGCCGTGGTGTTACCTAGGATCTTTCTAGCAATTGTAGCCAAAACATCGCCCTGTAAGTTGACCGTAAAAATTCTCATAGTACCCTGTTGTGAATCCAGAAAAAACAATCATATCCGAGTGGAGTGGGTTAGGGAAGGAAAGGGTGCGGTTGTTTGTGTAATTGATAGAGTGATTTCTGGCGCAATGAATTTGTTCTTGGATAAGACAAACCTAGGTGCTCTCTTTTTTGTTGAGTGGTCCAAAACAGGGTAGTCTATTGAGGTTGGACTGGGGCAGTATTTGGGGATAGTTGTAGGAAGTAGCCAAGGCTTCATGGAACTTGATGGTTTCTTCCGGAGTGGAAGTGGTGTTGGAGAACCAATGTTTACACCAAATCTGCCAGGAATAATGAAATTTGTTTAAGAAGGCGTTCGGGCAAAATTTGGTATTGTGGAAGATATAGTCATTCCAAGTTTTCCAGATGGTACAGAGGAACAGAACGAATTGTGAAAGCATTTGATCCTTGTCAATAGGTCTAGATTTGGTTGTTTTTCACGTGTAATTGAAAAGCTTGGGGATATAGGGATTTTCGAATTCCTGAGCGAGCTAGTCAATTGGAATGGGAGAGATCCTCCAGAGTAGGGGTGGGCACGGGACGGGATGGGACGAGATAGATCCATCCCTATCCCATCCCGTTCATACGGGATCGGGACGGGACGGGATGAGATAAACCCCATCCCGACCTCGTCCCATCCCAAACGGGTTCGGGACGGGACGGGATCAGCGTGTTTCAAATTGACCATGCAATTTCAATAACTAAAATAGATTTTCAGCAAATTGCATGTTCACACATAACCATGCTGAAAATGAAATAATAAACCAAAATGCAACCAACTAAACATAATGTAACCTATGCCATAATAAGCACATGAAGCTGTCATTGGAATCTCTCACAGAGTTTAATTTTCATGCACATCTATCCTTGCAAATGAGATGATACTAGGAACCCATTAAATTGTATTATAGGTTGAGTATCCAAAGTTTTCAATGAAATCGAATGACCCTAGCTAAATACAATTAAACAAATTGGTCTTCAAATATGAGTTGATAGCCTAACGACATTGAGAATTTTAGATGCTAAAATGTTATATGCATCAGGGAATTTGTATGGGCATCCAAATATTTCAATCCTAAAATAAATAAATAAATAATAAATATTAATAATAAATATTGAAAAATTAGTTCGGGACGGATCGGGATTGGCGGGATTGAAAATTTTCATCACATCCCATCCCATTCTAGATCGGGACGGGACGGGATCGGGACGGGAACGAGATCGCGAGATGGGATGCCCACCCCTACTCCAGAGTCGATGGGTGATAGGGCATTGAAAAAACAGATGAGCAACATCTTCCTGATGATGTTCACAAAAGGGACAAATATCTTCGACTGGAGTGTGTAATCTAACCAAATTAGACCTAGTAGGTATGATGTTCCTGGCAATTTTCCAGACTAAGAGTAAAGCTGGGGGGGGGGGGGGGGGGGGGCTTTTATTCTCCACATATTTTTGAAAAACTTGTGATCCAGCAACTGGATGTTAGGGTTTGACGAGGAGCCGGCCAGTCCTTCATTTGAGAAAACTTTTGTAGCACTTTTGACCGAGAAAAGACCATTCTTCTCGGGCATCCAGATTAAAGTGTCTGGAGAGTCCGAGTTCCTGAGATTGATATTCAAAATATCATTGATGACCGGGGTGGGAAAGAAGTCGCGAATCAGCATATGGTTCCAACAGATATTCTGATTTGTACGATTATCCCAAAGATCTTGAATCGAACCTGGGAGGTTTTGCAAATTGTGATCCAAAATACAATATTTAAGAAGAAGACTTGGTTTAATCCAACAGTCTTTCCAAACATCAATGTTAAGGCCAGATCTGATTTGCCATACCATCAAGTGTTTAATTTTGTAGAGGGCTGTGACATTGCCTCTCCAGGCAAAAGAGGCTATGGAAGGGGCTTTAGACACCTCAGAGATACTCTTGTCCCTAAAGTAGAAGGCTTTATACTGACAAGCACGATGAGTATGGGGAGAGGAGATGATTTGCCACATACTTTTGGCTAAGAGAGCCAGGTTTTTGTTCCTTATGGAAGGAATATTCAAACCGCCAAGAGAGTGATTCTGGGAGATGAGACCCCAGGTGCACATATGTTTTGCCTTAGTGTCTCCCGTGTCGTTCCACCAAAAATTATGTGCCAACTTGTCAATTTTATTGGAAATAGAGCACGGCAAAAGGAAAATTTGCATATTGTACATAGGAATGAAATTGATGACCGCTTTGATCATAACAGTTCTACTAGCTTGTGAAAAGAATTTGGATTTCCAACTAGAAAGTTTTGTGTTGACTTTATCAATGATAAATTGGAAATCTTTGGCTTTGTTTTTTGAAAAAATTAGAGGCGGGCCCAGGTACCTGTATTTGGCATTATAAAACTTTGTCCCCAGAATTCTATTAATCATTTTGGCGTGTTTTTTATGGACGTTTGAACTATAGAAGATCGAAGATTTATCAAAGTTAATACCCTGCCCCGAGAATTGGCAGTACTAATTGAGAAGATCATTTACTGTGTGAGTCTTAGTCAAAAAAGCTCTATAGAACAGCATGAGGTCATCTGCATAAAGAATATGGCTAATGGACGGGGAATGGCGTCTGATTTTAATCCCTGTGATGAAGTTAATGGACTCCGCCCATTGGAGGATACGAGACAGGGCCTTGGCAACAAGAATGAAGAGATAGGGGAGAGAGGATCCCCTTGTCTGAGTCCCCTGGAAGGTTTTATCGTTGTAAGCGGAGTGCCATTGAGAAGGACTTTCAAGGAGGTAGTAGAGATACATTGTTGTATTAACTGAATCCAATTGTCCGAGAAACCAAGTCTCTGAAGAAGCGAGAGGACGAAAAACCATTTGACCCGGTCATAGGCTTTGGCCATGTCCATCTTGAAAGTCATCCATCCTTGCTTCTTTTTACAGAAATGTTTCATCTGGAAGAAAGTATCATGTGCCAGACTCACATTATCCGTAATAGAGCGACCTTTAAGGAAAACACATTGATTAGGAGAAATAATTTCATCCAATATAGGTTTGAAACGGTTTGTTAAGATTTTGGAGATGGATTTCTAAATCACATTACAAAGGTCGATGGGTCTGAATTTGTCCGGTGTGACTGGGTTACTAGTTTTGGGAATGAGCACAATGAAGGTTTCATTTAGATTTTGATCCATTTGTCGGGTGGTAAAAAAAGTGAGTGATCACCCATATAACATCTTATTTGACAATGTCCCAATAATGTTTGAAGAAAAAAACATGAAATCCATCTGTGCCAGGAGCTTTGTGACTTCCGAAAGCAAAAATGGTATCCTTGATTTCATCCTCGGAGGGGATTTTTAAAAGAGACTCATTTGTCTCATCAGAGATGACAGGCGAGAAAAGAGAGAGGATGACTAGATCAAAAACAGGGTCCGAGGAATGATAAATATTTTGGAATTAGTCATTAAGAGTTGTTCCCACCGAGTCATGACTATTGTGCCAAACATTTTGGTCATCCTTTAACCGCAAAATCAAATTTCTTTTCCTATGAAGTAGGGCGGAAAGATGGAAAATTTTGGTATTTTTGTCACCATCCTTAAGCCAAGATTTCCCCGACTTACTTCTCCAAAAAAGTTCTTCTCTGTTAAGAATTTCATCTAACATATCTTCTAAGATACCTATTTCCTCAATGTTCCTATTCGAGGGCAATTCGTTTTGGAGACGGCTGAGGCCTTCCTGAGTATCTTTCAGACAAGTATGAATATTCCGGAAGTGAAATTTATTCCACGTGTCATCCCTAATAAAAAAATTTGAGATACCATCAAAACAAGAAATCTAATATTTACCAAGTAAAAATTTTCTACCAATTTTCATTTCATTGTAAATATGATATCATTGTTAACGAAAATAAAGTTTCATTGAAAAAGCCATAAACTTATCATTTTTCCAACAAAATATATTTTGTGGGAAACTTTCTTTGTTAAATAAGTGGCGGGAAACATTTCATCCAAACCTAATTTCCCACCAATTTGATTTAACAACGAAATATTTTTTATGACTACAAAATATTAGTTCCTTGGTAATTATGGCATCCTTTGCAATGAAATATTTTGTTGCTAAACAAGGCTTATTTTAATGACAAATCACTTTCCTTGTTAAATGAATATTAACAATTGTTCATCTCTCTTTAGTGAGGAAATATATTTTCCTAAGTAATAATCACATTATTGGTAATGATTCGGTTTCATGGCTAATGATTAATAATAAAAAAATTATCAATTTTATTTCATGTTATAGCTTGTTTATTAATTTATAGCAACAAAGTAATATTTCCTTGGTAAAAAGTGATGAGTACTTCCATGAAAATCTATTTCTTTATAACGACAAATCATTATTTCGTTGAAATTTATTTTTTTGGAAAATGAGCAGGGGTTTTGAGGATCCCCAAACCTTTATATTAATAAATATCAATGATGAACCAATTACAATCGTTCATTCGTTCACTCATATTTTGTTGAAAATTGGTATAATATTGCTAATGATTTTATTTTTTAAGAAACAATAACTATTTTAATGACATCTCTGCAGTAAGAAAATAAAATTTTGTTGATAACTAGAACTTATTGGTAACAACTATTTTCCTTGTTAAATAGTGATAATTATTTCCATAGAATTTTATTTCCCATTAAAGCTCATGAAGTCCTTTAGAATGAGAAATTATTATTTCTTTGGAAATTGTTATACTATTAACAACAAATTTATTTATCGGTAATTATTGTTATTGCGTTGCACAATATTGTAGAAGGATGACTCGAGGAATCCAGGGACAAATTTTTTGTTGATACAAGTTTTTCCAACTAAAAGTGTACATTTTTCAAGGAAAAATCATTGATAAAAGCCTTGACTTGATTGAAGTCAAAATGTTGTTTGACTAGGACTTTATGCTTATTTCTTTGAAAATTGTTATATTGGCAACAAATTTATTTATAGGCAATTATTTTTATTTTATACAAAGTATTGTGTAAGGATAATTCAGGAAATCCAGTGACAAAATTTTGTTGGTACATGTTTTTCCCAACTAAAGTATATTTTTTCTAAGGAAATTTCGTTGATAAAAGTCTTGATGTAGTATTGTTGTTTGATTAGGGGTTTTAAGTTCAACCACTTAATGTAATAGATTAATTTATAAAGATAAATAATTAGACTGTTAATTAGTATATGCTCCATAGTAATATGCATTACATGCAAGGCAAAAAGTCTCTTGTGAAAACACTCAATTGGATTTTTGAAACAAGTTTGAGTGATGATAATCAACTATTGACAAACAATCAACATGCTATCAGAAGAAGAAAAAAACTTTATGGTACTTTTTTACAGAACCTTTTTTAAGGTTAAGTTGAAGGACTTCTTGGAAAAGAAAAGGAATAGGGAAGAATGAGTGGCCAATGTGGCAAAAAGGTTGAGTTTCGTTGTCTTATGGCCTTTGAAAGGCCGTCTGTAGGGTGGGCGCGAGATGGGATGGGACAAAATGGACCTCATCCCATTGTTTTATCTTCGGAAGGGGATCGGGATGGGATAGACATCATCCCAAACGAGTTCGAGACGAGATGAGTATGGTAATAAAAAAAATTCCAATCACATCATATATAAAATTGTTATTGGAATTGTTGAGTTCTAGTTAGCAACTAGGTCAAAATCCAGGAGATTTATGAACATAACTTTCTCATTAGCATCTTATATGGGCTTTGAATAATAAGTTACCCACATACAAAATTGTGTGAACGGCTAATCAGATAAAGTAAGAGAAACATAAGGCATTGTATGCTAAAATGAAATAAGAAGCATATTTTCAAAATGGTATGATTTTCAACCATAAATCCAAACTTTACAAATAATCTTCTAAGTTTATAAATATTTATGAAACACATATCACTAAATATTAAGATTAAATAATAATAAGTTCGGGACAGGACGGGATGGGCGAGATTGAAAATCTCAATCCTGATCCCATCTCACTCTAAACCGGGATGGGATCGGCATCGCGAGATAGGATGCCCAACCCTAGTCATCTGGTAATAAAATTTATTCCAAATCTCATTTGAGAGACAATGGAGGAAGGGGGTGTTAATTTATACATGAGAATACATCCACTGTCGATACCACAATGATTACTAAACGAGGCGCGTATTGATTAACTTACCCGAGGCCTAATTATTGTTTATTTTTTTTCTTGTTTGTTGGTGTATATTAACAAACTCTTTCACTACTTAGTACTGATCAAAATATTTTCCATGTTTACGACACCATTTATTAGAATCTAACTCGAAGAGCAATGAGTTAATTAGCAAATTTTAAATACATAGTAGTTGGGATTCTTACTTATTGATTTATTTATTTTATTACCAATGCATTTTTTCAAAAATCTTAAAATTAGTTATCAATTCAATTTAAATAATAATATGGTAAGCAAAATTGATTGTCAAGTAGCCACTATGCCAAAATTAAATTGATCCATACAACCAAAATCTAAATAGATCCACATTACCATGGCCATTGATAAATAATAGCCATAAATTCTTTAGGGTAGATAATAAGTAAAAGCAATAAATAATAATATAAATAAATAATGAGAATATCTTTCATTTCGTCTATTTTGGAAAGAACCCCAATTCTAATAGAGGAAACCAAGTGGCAAAAGCCAGAGCAATAGATGAACAAGAACGTGGCCAACATGACTGGAAGACCAGCCAATTTGGGAAGTAAATGTGGAGTTGGCATATAATCGTAATTAGTCAAATAGATTGGATAACAACTCAAGCCGAATTGCGTGTTTTGGCAGTGACAGGCGACCTACTAGAAATCCTCTTTCCCGAAATCTCATGACAATGATTTAAATGTCCAAGATGGAGACATCTACAAAACCAAAGGTGGTTTAAACATAGACTCTTCAACAACAAGTGGGTTGTTGGTTACCAAGAGCTCTAAAGACTCATATACTTTTACTCTTGAATCTACTTTGTTTAGTTGCTTAGTTTATGACAGTTTGTTGAATTGAGCGTTGGAGGCTCATAGCATGGTACAGGATCCCACGATACAAAATTTTCAATCCCGATTATGATTATTTGACCTTTGGCAAAGCACACACTATTTAATGTTATTATTTACTATTATCATTACTTGATTTTAAAGTAAAATTTGAAAAATTATCAATTACTCCATAATGATAAGTCAAATTACACAATCATATTAAACTAATAAGAATTTCATGGGTTGGCTTATAAGTAACCGAAATCAAAACTAATTTGTAGTCGCCTAATTTTTTTAACATTACTAAGCGGTGTTTGGCAATGGAATCAAATACAACTTATTTGATTATAACGTCGAAAACTACCTTAGTATGGATGCATTAATATTTTCTACTTTTCGCTAGTTAATTTTTTGCTAAAATTTGTAGCTAATATTTTTTTGCTTTTGACTTATTAAGCAATTTGGCTTTTAAAATAACTATCCATCAACATATTTGGGTACCACATGTTCTCCACTTCTTCGATTTCATACAAATTCATTTACCAAACTTCCTACCAAAATAACTACCTACTTTTTATCATGAGTTCTTTAATAAGTAGATGTGATTATGCTTTCGGTTGCCAAACGCCCCCTAAAATTTTTATTAATTTATAAATCCTCCAATTCATTCGAGATTTTGTGAACATATTATTGATTAACTTATAGCCCAAGGCAATGATGGAATTGTTCGTTATGAGTTATACAATTAATATTAATTTCTTATATAATTTTTCAAGTATCTCAAGTGAAGAAATTAACTTTAGGGCCGACCCTAACATTTCGTTGCCCAAGGCAAACTTTCAAAATGGTGCTCCGTTTCCATGTGAGAATACTAAAAAAATAATTCTTTTTTCTTGTTGTTACAACGATTCAGATAAAGAGTAAGAAGAAAAGGCAGTTGAAGATCGTCGAGCTAGAGCTATGGCCAATGCTTGACAAGGTGAAACCACTTCACCTCATTGAGTTTGAACCCCATATTGTTCAAAAATTAGGGGAAACCCCGCACTTTTTGGTGAAAGCAGGTCATGTCGTCCTGACCGTTATGTTTTGCATGTGTCATACACGTGCCTCTCAGGTATTTTCATAATGCCTAAATTACCCACTTTGTGATGTTCAAGTGTATAAAGACATATCTCGAGACAATTTAAGGATGCTAATCAAAGCCCCATTTTTTCATCTCCTTCCTTAACCAAATGTTTCTTGTTCAACATACACTCACTTTGAATTTGTATTGGTAATAAACTACTACTGATGAAGAAGATGAAGTCATGACAAAATCCTTTCAACTCTAAAAGTTTATGTTTTGTTCAACTTGTTTTCACTTCGATGACACAATTTCTACAAGTTTTCCTTTGTGCGCTTCACTCGTTCGATTGAATGAACGAGGGGTCGTGGGTTTCTTCTTCTTCTTCTTTTTCGTTGCACTGCTGCAACTTGTAAACACTCTCTCCCTTCACATGCACCGTTGAGTGTTTCTGTCTTTCTTAGTATTGAGTTTAAGTGTAGTTTAATAAAATGGATCGACCACCATAAATGGTTGAGTCTTCTAATGAGGGGCAGAGAAAAAAATTTGGAGGTTCAACTTTTAGAAATTGGAGGTGGGCTTTAGGTTGAAATTTTGAATTCATTAAATAAATCAACCAATTCCAAATAACAGTAATCTGAAATCACCAATTCCCTAAAACACATTGAATTTGAGGAAATAGAAAACTAGGAGAAGCAAAATGGGTTATGTATTGGTTCTAATTTGGGTTTGATGTGTTGGATTTAGCAACCTGATCAACTTGAAATTTAGGTTTGGTGCTTGAGTTATGGAATGAGTCAATCAATGTTTGATTCTGATGCAACACTTTTGTTATAGAAACACATTAAAATAAGCAATCAAATCTGGTTTTATTTTTTCGGTAAATAATGGAATGAGAAAGAAGAGGAATGGGGAAAATTTAAGAATAAAATGGGAGAGAGAAGCTACCAGATGGTGGCAGATTAACCAGCCAAAAGATCATTGGTGGTGGTGATGGAGGGAAGGAAACAAAGTGAGGGATAAAATTCCTCTGGAAAGAAATAATATGCAGATTCAGAATTCCAAGGGTATTTATCACTGACAACGGGAAGCAGTTTGAAGGCAAGAAGGTCAAAGAGTTGTACAAAAGCCTAAACATCCAACAACACTTCTTAGCACCCGCCCATCCACAGGCAAATGGGCAAGCCGAGGTCACCAACAGAACGATCCTAGAAGCAATCAAAATGAGGCTCGAAGCATCAAAAGGATTATGGACGACCGAACTACCTAGCATCCTTTGGGTATATAGAACAATGAAAAGAACTCCAATAGGAGAGACTCCTTTCGCCTTGGGCTACGAGTCAGAAACAATGATACTCGATACCCGTAGAAATTGGCATGCCAACATTCAGGATCGAAGAATTTTGTATAGAGGACAATAATGAAGCACTGAGAGTCGAATTAGATCTCCTCGATGAAAAATGAGAAAAGGCTTCTATCAAAGCAGCAACCTACCAACAATGTATGGTAGTTACTATAACAAAAAGGTAAAACCTTGTACTTTCAATATTGATGATTGGGTATTCTAGAAAATCTAACTCAACACAAAGGAACCGGGTGTGGGCAAACTGAATTTGAATTGGGAAGGGTCGTACAAAGTAATAAAAATCAACAGACCGGGGACGTTCTGGTTAGAAAATACAAAGGGAGAACAGTTACCACGACCGTGGAATGTAGAGCATCTAAAAAATACTATCAATAAAACTCCTTTACATCCCCCACTTTGCGTTCAAACAACAAAAGTCTAGTTGGGACAAACAAGTCAGACTAAGAGTTTTACTCAAGAAAGAACACAACACGACCAAAGTATCGAGCTGTAAGTAAAACCTAAATACATTTATTAGGACGAATGAGTCGAGTATGAAAATGAAACTTCTGGTCTGATCAACCATGAAGTAATAAAGTACTAGGACATACGAGCCGTACTTTTTCTTGTCGACTATAACATATGACATCAAAATCTAGAAGCAAAAAGTCGGATTTCATAAGAAGCCTCCACACGAATAATGCGTCGAACGGATCTGGAACGGATTCCTTTTCATCCTCAAATACTTGCTCAGCATAGCAACGATACTTTGATAAATCCAAGCCTCGTGACTCGATAAAGTCCAAAAGGTCGTGGTGACCATCGACTATTCTTTTCCAATCCGCTGCTTCTGCAGCCTTTAACTTATCAGTAACCAACAAAAGTTTCGACTTCTGCAGCCTTTAACTTATCAGCAACTTGCGCCATAGAAGTCTTTAGATCAGCAGAGTACTTTGCAGCAAAACGCTTTGCTTCGTCATGCTCAGCCACTCGATCGTACAACTCCTTCTCAGCAGCACTCAGCTGAGAACGAAGCTTATCCAGCTTCACTTTGAAAGTCTCGAGGTCGAAACAAATCTATTCTGAGTGGCCTCAATTTCCTTTAGCGAGATCTGTGTGGTCTCAGTAGCCCGTGCATACTCTGCACACTGTGCTTTCAGTGGATCAAACTTACGAAAAACATGAGAAAGAACTGAGGCCTGCCATGCCAGCTTTCGTTCGACGAGCACCACCTGATCGCTGGCAACCTTATAATCTAACCCCCATCAAGGCTACATAAGTGAGATGACTCTATCCTTCCATGAGATGATTACGGGGCAAATGCACAGGCATAGGGGTCTTGTTAGCCAACCGCCCATGACAGCCAATGATGAGATTACGAGCATTGTCTTGCACATGAATCTCAGAAGACCAATAGAACTTCTCGGGAATGACTGCAACAGAATGGGAAGAAGAGGGAGTAGCAGGTGATCTTAAGATACTAGAAACAACAGAGGACACAAGAGGCTTAGAGCCCTGACCTCGGGCAACGACTCGATCTCTCAACAGAGGATCAAACTTGAAATCATCCAGAGTCATTGTGTTGTTCGGATTCTTAGACAACTCAATGCCAAGCTGAAGCATTTTGTTGTCAATGACACGGGAATCGTCAACCGACAAATTGGTAGAAACAAACAAGCCATATGAAGAGACAAGACTCTTCTCGTGAGTGTCCAAAGGATGAGAAACCTCCTTTTTGTTCCTCTCGAGAGCTTGATTTACCTCTTCAGTTTCCCGAGCAACAAGATCACCAATATCACAACCACCCTTCCCGAAGGATCTCAGGGGAGGAGGAGCCATAATAGCACCATGAACCGAAGTAGCAAACTTCTTCTTTTTTAAGACACGACCAGGATTGTTCGCCAACAGCTTAGACAGACTAGGACGCCTCAGTACCTTCCTCTTCTTAATGCTTAGCCAACATTACCAGAGTCACTGACAGTAACAGGCGCAACATGGCCCATAGACTCCCTAACGGAGCTCGCCTTCCGACCTACATCTGCATCACCAACTCTAACCGGAGGAGGATGCCCAGGCCCCTCATCGGATCGATACAACGACTTTACTAGTACACACGACGGTAACTCCCGAAGCACGAGCCCCCATAAGCTCTACATGATTCGCTCACTCAAGGTATATAGACCACTACGAGTAATAACATTCGTAGCAAGGAAATCCTCCACAGAGACTCGGGGCAACTTATTAAACCAGTCACAAAGCTCCCGCTCCTCCAATGACAATGACGGTTAGTTCATCTTTGTCTCTTGGAACGACCTAAAAATTTGGTGATTGCGCAACTTAAAATAGTCGAAAGCAATGGATGCGTAAAACCAAGGGCTCGACCAGCCCCCATACACTTCTCAAAAATTCTTGAAGCAAGATGGAGGACGAAGATAACAAGTACGATTAGCATTTACTCTAAACCCCACAAAAAAGTGCAAAACTATGACATTCATAGGAATCTCGGATAAAATGACCATCGCCAAGGTTGCGATCAGCACCATCCGGCCATTAGGAACCATCTGAGCGGGAGCAATGCCCACGAAACCTAGGTATTCCCAAAACGATCTCAGGAACAGGAAGCCTAAAATTGGAGTGAAACATGTCAGGATACAAAGAAATATATCCAGAATTTGGATGACAATGACTATCGCCCTCTTCGAGAAGGATGATCTCGAGATCGGCTGACAGAGAATAGTCATGACGAATGCTATCCAGAGTTGTCCACATCGCTCGCTTAGGTAAGTAGTAAGCTTTGCAAGCATCAAACACAGTGTTGCTCAAAACCCTGAAGCTAGACATCATTATGAGACGAAAATAAAAGAAGAAGAAATCAACAACTGAGAATGAAGGGAATGTAAAAGAAAGGATATTGTACCAATTTTCTACTCTTATAAGGATAAAAATGAAAGGCCCACTCATGGAAAAATATACGAGGTATGACGGCCGCTCAAAATCCCGCCGAAACGAATAGGCGAACGAGACATTGAAGGGACAGAAACACTAACAGCTGGTAATCACATTAAATGCGCCGTCATGGTGGAATAAAAAATCCAACCGTTATACAGTTAGTGGCCACGCGAACATACCCACTAACTAAAGCGGAGAGTAGTCGATGATACATCAAATAAGACCGACATCTCAGCTGCACACGTGGCAAAGATTATCCTTCACGATGATCAAGTATCCCAAGACCAGGCCAATTCATAAAGCCCAAAAAAGGACGAATCCAGTCACGAAAGCCGAAAGCCCAAACAGGGTGCGTCAGAATCAGAGGCTTAAATCTAGACCCCATACAGTTCTCCCTCAAGAAGAGGAACGTTACATAGAAAAAAAAAGTCGTGGAGAACGTCTCCCCTCGTTGCGCCTCACATGCTTAAGTAACGCAGGAAATTAACAGTGACCATTATAAAAGGTAAAGGGAACATTCGACAAAGGTATGCAATTTTAACTGACTTATGTCCAGTTTTATCTCCATCTCAAATTAAGTTACCGACTTAAGCATCGAAATTCCTTCGGCCACCAAAAAAGTGGTATTTGGCAATCTAACATTTGTTTTGTAGGTTTTACTTATTAGATACTAGATTTTGGATGCATCAAGATATAATAAATCTACTTATCAGTAAGAGTAAGTAAATTTACATAATGCTAATGACTCTAAATGAGATATGTATGAGATCATCACACATGCTAAAAGACATAAAAATCCATAAGTGTGTACTTTGGATTGGAAAATAGGGGCAGAGTCCGCAATTTTAGTTAGAGAGGCTACACGCGATCTTGTGTAAAGTTGTGAGCATCAGGTAAGTTTACTTGCTCTTCATGGTAGTTAATTTTATATAACTAATACTTCTTAGTAGACTATTTCAGCCTTACTAACGGCTAGATTAAGACAATTTAATCGTTGTAACACTTTAAATAAAAGGTTTTTTAAGCTCAAGGTAGCCTAAATTCTTGATCTGATTTTCATCAATTTAATTACTAAATTGTTGTATTATCCAACAATTTGTCAAAGAAATTTTTTTGAGAGTCTGCTTCGGAAGCACTGATTTGTGTTTGGGAGGGTGGTCTGCATATGATATTGGACCAACTCTACCATTCTCCAACTTTTTCAAACGCATGGAAAAATGGATAGAGTTGGTTTGATCATGTGCGAACCACCCTCCCAAGCACAATTCAATGCTCTCGGTCCAAGCTCCGTAGAAACTTTGTTTGTCAAAAGACATGATATTTTTCGATACTAAAAGTCTCAAACCGCGTGGAAACTGAGTGTGAGATCTGGGTGAGCCGAGACGGCATGGGTATAACACTTTTTTTTATTAAAATAATGCGATTATCCATTGAAGATAATGAAAAATAATAAAGCCATTGTTTACTTGATTAACAAATCTTAATTAAGTAATTAAATTTAAGTACCTTTTTGTCGAGTCAAAAGTCCAAAAGCACACTCCTCCCAAGCTGGCTCTTTCATGGAAGAAGAAGACGAATTTTTGCACGAAGAAAAATAATCAAATCCGACAAAACCACAAAAATTTGCTTTTGACTGAAATCCCGAAATCGCGGCCACGCAGTGAATGATCTAGACCGTTGATTGCATATCTTCGATGTAATCGTCATCGTCGATGAGGATTATGCCCCGGTCCACGTAAGCAGTGACGCTACAACTTAGCTTGGGTAGCCACGCCATCGCCGTGGAGTGGGGTCCAGTTAATTTTGTGGTCCCGTTAATGGGCAGTTAACTTGTCTGTTGTAACGGTTGCCACGCTAGGGACACGTGGTTGTCTCATCTGATTTCAGTTAAAATCGTTTGGCGGGTCCAGGGACCGACCAGACTTGACGGATCGACGTTTCACGCGTACGGTGGTCTGAATAAATAATACGAAAATTGAAACTACCGACATAACAGAAGAGAAGATAACGTGAGGTGGGAACAGAACACGTGAGTGGGGTCTTTGAGTGAACCGGTCAGGGTCATGGTTTTTTTTGACCGAGTAGGCACGTGGCATTAAAGAGAGAGAGAATCTTGGGGTTGGGAGTAAATAAATACACGTGCCTTTTTCCGTGAATCGGGAAGCAGCGCGTCTCATGCCGACAACCAAATCCGATTGGTAGTTAGAGAGGAGATGATGGATGACGATAATTTCCAAAATCATGCTGCCCATTATTTATGTATTGTATACACTGACCTTATTGTCTCACTTTACCAAGCCTAAGCTCAAAGCCAAATTATAATATATATATATCTTAACCAACTTACATGTGTTAATTGGATTCAAGAAATATATATATATCGAAAATTCTAAATGTCGGGGAAGTGGGCGAGAAAAACAGCGAGGGAGGGAGGGGATCGTCCATCCCCTTCGGGATGTGCGCCTGAAAAGTCAACACGCGCATCCTGAGGGGATGGACGGTCCCCTCCCTCCCTCCTCCCTCGATGTTTTCCTCGCCCACTCCCTCGACAGGTATATATGGATTTTGTAGACTAAAAATACATCAAATGATTATGACACACAAAAGCAATGCAACACATGCATTGTTACATTCTTTCCAGCAAGTCTTTTCAATGGCATTTTTTTATGAATTGTAACATGATAATGTGTAGGCTACATTGCATGTGACATATAATGTTGGTGGTTTTGTTTATGATTGACGCATCAAAACAACTTCCGTGCACTAGTCTCTCACTCGTTTACCAATTAAGACTTGCTTTTGCTAAGTAGCCACAATACATTACCTCAAACCAAGCTCAAAGGCTACAACCAGCTTTGACATAACCATACACAAATTACATGAATTAAAAGCAACATCTTGCGAGCAGTTATAGAGATTAAACATCAAGCTTCTTAAGATACTAAAACTTGAGAATAAGGTTCAAGTTGGAGGCAATGCAATACCAATCTTGCAAGACATGTCAGAATATCAAGGGACAATCTTAAAAAACAAACTCCCAATCCTTGTGTGTCTGTAATTTGAAAAACTCTTCATTTTTACTCTTCCAAATCCAACTTATTTGTCTACTAATTGAAATTTTGTTGGTTCAAGAGGCCTAGCTACTTCAGTTGTTGCGTTGGTAACAAAATCTTTCCCAAATATATAGATATACAGTTCAACTGAAATTAATGTATTTTAATTAGTTTAAAAATAGATACTTAGACAATGTATTGGTGATGCTATATCCAATTACAATAACATGTTTATTTTCATAGTTTTGACTCGTCGTGTTGGGATCCCGAAAAATTAAGTTTCATACCAAAAAATTATAGATATAATACATATTGTATATGTTTCTATAGTTGAGATGTTAGCAGTGGAATGCTCCATCAAAACCACTTGAAATTTTAAGCTAAAAATATTTGGGGTTTGGGGTGTTCCATTGGAGATGCTCTAAGTCGTGGATCCACGTACGCATCCTATGTGCCAACATAAACATATATTACTATTTGTCGGCACGCCAAGATCAAGAAAAAGGAGAATAGATATATTAAACAGATCACATGACCCCTGTGAAATATTCATTTGTCAAAAACTTCAAGCTTAAAATAATAACAAGTTCTCTTTTCGTGACAAAACAAAATTATAAAATATATAGTTAATGAGTTTTCAATTAGTACACTTGTATGGTTGCATCTCCCTTGCCTGGAAATATTCAAAAATAGGACCCACATGGTACACAAAAAGATTGTGCCCCTTCACTTGGTCCCCACAATATATAAATATAAAACTATTAAATTGATGTTAAAGCCGCTTGACCAGCCAAATATTGAGATTATTGGTTTGACAAATGATTCAGTTGGTGGTTTATGGTAGTTGAGACTTGGATCAGAGCATAGCAGACCAGATTAGGTTAGATACATAATACATGGACATTGCTCCCTTTTTCCCATTGTTGTGAGTTGTGACGTCGGTTTGCCTTGTCATTGACACCTTAAAATGAGATGGAGATGGAGATGGAGATGGAGATGGAGATGGATTGTTGAAAGGGCCGTCTCACTCTCACATGAGCCCTTCTAGGTAGCCAGGGAAATAGTGAGGGATGGGTGTAACCACCATGGGCGGATCCACTGCTTGGATAAAGGGGTCCTTAGGTTTTGTAAAAAATCCATTAAAGTAGTTAAAAATTTCACTATTGTCCCACTTGAAATTTCATATTGTTTCCTCTTATAAAAAAACATCATAAATCCCAAATCGCAAGAGAAACCGAGCCTCTTGTGTCTGCGTTTGCGCTTGCATCTTGCGTCTTGCGATTTCTTCTTCATCTCCATCTGAAATAGGTGAGTTTGTTTGATGTTCTTATTTCTCCATCTCCGACTTATTGATTTTATGCCCTGGTCTTGCAATAAAAATTTCGATGAATTTCTGAAACCTAAATTCCTGAATTTAATATAAATTTTCATGTCAACCGATTCAGAGATACTCCATCTAATATTACAACTAACAAGAAAAGAAGAAACAATGACAAACCTACATGTCCGATGAATGTTGTGTCAATCAAAAAAGCAATTGGATCAGCTGCTAAAGCCATTGCAACAGACAATACAATATGAAATATCTCCAAGCCAATCTCACAATAAGCCTTAATGGTCTTTCTATAAAAGCAAAAAAAAATGCTCTACATAAAATGTTACTAAGCAATCAATCTCACACTCAAAGACAAACACACCCCATACACACCACATATACACATTCCACACTACACACATAGTGACATACATAGCATGTTTGCAATGTACAGAAAAATTAAAATTTTTATGCTGTATATCTCCATTGTTAAACAGAACCCAGAAAAAGAAGACAAACTTTGATGCTTTTACTAATTTCTTGGAAACTTCTTATACAAAGGACATTTTTAATGTTGTATACCGAGGAAATTTCCTGAAAATGTTACATATTGTTTTGCCCCATTTGTCTGCAATCCTGGATCCGCCCCTGGTAACCACCCATCCCCCTCGAGATGCGCGACATCACTTATCTCGAGGGGGATGGGTCGCTCTTTCCCTCGCCCCCTAGAATTTGCTCTAACATTTAGGAAATGCCCCTACTAAATAACACCACTGCTTCTACTGATAGACACCACCAATACTTTATTTTTTCTTTCTAAATCTACTAAATGACACCACCACAATATAATAAAAAAAATTGTTTTTTTTTTCTCCCAAATCCAGGGACTCCTCTTCTCCTACTCACACGAACCAACCCCTCTCCCACCATTTTCTCCTCCCAATCTCGCTGGATTTTGGATCGCCGGCCACCGTTTTGAGCCTCCATTTTCCTTTCTTACTCGTCTTCATCCACTTTCTCCTCTCTCTGCTACTTCTTTTGCTCTCTCACGAGAAAACACCTCTTCCCCCCTCCTTCATTTTTCCATCAAATTTGTCTTCCATTCCAAGCTTGTCGGACGACCCCAACACTAGTTTTCCTCCCTCTCTTCTACGTCTTGTTGTCCTGTCTCTCTGTTCACATTCCTTTGTTAGGGTTTTGGTAAAGTTTGTATATAGAAATGGATGAGTTCAGTGAAAATCAGGTTGGTAGGCTTCAAGATGATAATGCTGCAGTTGAAAGTCAGCATTGCACTCCATTTATAGGTGTCAACAAAGAAGATGAGCATTTTCAAAACGAAAAACGACCCACTCCACTCGTGGTACACTCTCAACTTGAGATGAGCTTGCATGGGTATTTTTATTTTTGTTGTCATTATCATAATATCATGTTTAATTTTCTTTTTGATTTATTTGAAACAACTTTGTTATTTTTAGGGTGAGTTGTTAATATTTGAACCCTAAAATTTGCTTATTTGTAGGGTTAGTTTGATCATTATTGTGGTTGTTTTGATTGTGGTTATTTTGTACACAAAATGCCATCGCCATCTAATAGATTTCAAGATACCATGTCATAATCTAGACGACCTGGAGGCACTTAAAGCATATTTGGAATCTACGAACCTTCTAGAGGTAAACTTTGTCCTTAGTGATTTTATTCATTACCTTAATATATGATTAGAATAACAAATATTTTTATTTACTTAATGTAAAAGGATGATAATGATGTTGAAGCCAATGATGACCAAACACTAGAAGAAGTAGTTGATGATGGCAACTTGTTTATAACGGAAAATGTAAGGTTAATTCTTGTAGGTATGATATTATTTATTCTTGTTTCACAAGTTCATTGATTAGTGTTCCTAACGTCAGTATGCATTACTTTTTTGTAGGTATTCTCATCAAGGTCATCCTTAATAGCTTGGTATCAAGGTATTGGCAGAGAGAATAACATTGTTTACATTATCACAAAGTCGAAATTTGTTGATAGAAGATGCAAAGGAAGGCTCCACTTGGGATGTGAAAGGAGAGGGAGAATGAAGAAAAATCAAAAGCAAAAATTGGAGGTTAGTCGATCTACAATTTCAAAGAAGTGTGGGTGGCCATTCCAGTTGAGAGAGGTGTCACAAGGTAATGATCGTTGGAAGCTGCAAGTGACATGTGGAACCCACAATCATCCACGATCAAAATCTCTTCTTGGCCATTCCTTTGCAGGGAGACTGAAAAAAAGCTGAGATGACTTATTTGCATAACATGTCCACATTTGGTGTAGCCCTCGGTACATATTGTCTGATTTGAAAGAGATGTTCCTAAACAATACGTCATATTTGAAACTGTTAACAATGTCATTCAGTAACTCAAGACATTCCAACTTAAAGGCAGGACAACTTTGTAGGCCACAACGCACTTGTTGAGCGATAATGGTTATATTGAGTGGCATACAATAGACGATCAGAACAGAGCCATAAATATTTTATGGTGTCATCCCGAGCCATACAATAGGCAATTCTACTGGGTAAGTGCTTCCCAACAGTGATGCTTATGGACTGCACCTACAAAACCAATCGTTACAGATTACCGCTATTTGAGGTTGTAGGTGTGACATCAACTGACTTGACTTTCAATGTTGATTGTTACTTTATGCCGTCTGAAACAGAACAATCTTACACTTGGGCATTAGAAAAACTACTATGAGTGTTTGAGCCAGACAACATGTAAGAGAGTTTGGGTTAATCAAAGCCATTGAGTGAGTCTTTCCAGAAGCAAGGAGGTTATTGTGCCGATGGCACTACATACAAATGTGTAAAAGAATTGCAAAAAAGAATTAGAGGATAATGAAGGATGATAGGAGTTTATTGAATATTTCTCGAACTTGTATAGATCAGTTACAGAGCAAGAATAGAACAAGGGCATTATTGAGTTCGAGAGAAGATGGGCATCACATCTCAAGTGTTTGGATTATCTGCGGACTGTTTGGTATCCGCATAAGGAGTTCTTTGTGAATGCATGGACTGACAATTTCATGCATTTTTGCCAACGAACAACTGGTTGCGTTGAAGGCGCAGACTCTAGGTTGAAGAAGATGTTGGAGAATTTCCAATGAACATTTTATAACATAAGACAGAAAATGCATGACATGTCACATGATCCAAGTCCAACTTGTAGAGATTGAAGGTTCCTTCAGAAAAAGTCTCACTAAGGTCAAGAAAGAGCACATTGTTCCATTATTTGGAAAACTTCATGGGTTCGTGTCTCATAAGGCTTTTGACTTGTTGCTATCTGAAATTGGTAAATCTGATGCTGAATTTGTGGGTGCCGACCCAGTCAATTGTCGATGTGTGCTGAGAACCACTCATGGGTTGCCTTGTGCTAATGAAATGGCCAAATATTTCACTCCTAATGGTCCACTTCCACTGTCTATGTTACACAAGCACTAGATGCAACTCGGCAAAACACATTTCTTGCAACTGCGGATGTGATTATAGATCCAGTGGCAGACGCCGTCGAACAAAAGTTTTTAGAATCCATTTTTGATCAACAGTTGGCGTTGAAGATGAAGCTACTAGATTTGAGCTGCCTTGATTCATGTGTCATGCTTGAACCAACTGAACCTGTAAAGGGCAAACGTAAAAATAAGTTGTCTAAGCATGAGAAGTCCATCAAAAGAGACTATTTTGTTCATGAGTACGTGAAGACACAAGATGAGCTTAAAAGTCAAGCTAGTATTTCTAAGCCAAAACAGAAGGCGCCGAAGTGGAAAACTATGTTTATGAAGCAAACTCCTCTATGGATTCGAGATTATATTGAGGACATTCAGAATGTACTCCTCGATGGAAATTGTGGATTTAGATGCATATGCAACTTCTTAGGTTATGACGAGAAGATTGGTTCGAGGCAAGTGAGACATGAGCTACTATTGGAGCTGGAAGGTAACCATGACTTTTGGGTTCAAATGTAAAATGATGGAGGGGTGAAGTTTGTGAAAGATGTTCTAGCAATTCCCAAATGCATTATACGCATTAGCGATGAAAAATTGGTTGATTCAACCGGATATGTTATAGTTGGCGGCTAACCGTTATAGTTGTGTTCTTGTGTTTTATGAGAATAATAGCAGAACATGTTTTCCGTATATTCTGCCGCTGTCAAACTTGAACGATGTAAGGATCTGTTTCATGGCACACCTTCCACAGAGTAAACACTTTGTCTTGCTTCATATAACACCAAGATCACCACTGCCTCGGATTGTACCGACTTGGCCTTCACGCATGTTCTCATAAGCAGTCTCATGGAAGACTTCGTTCAATGGCCAACTATGGATGACAGTAGGGCAATTTTTTCGCGAATATCCGCCCCGGACCGTTTGGGGTGGATTGGGTTTTCCATAACAGATTTTGAGGCAGTTTTGGGTCTCAAAATCATATCCGTCACTGTGTTAGGGCAAATACGGATTTTGCCATATCCCCTGTAGATATTCGTTTATGTATAAAGCGAACCTAGTGAATACAAACTCCAACATCTTTATTAGTCTTTCAATACTTAAGGATTACAAACTCCCAAAATCTACCACATCTTCTCTCTCATATTATCAATTATTAAATTCTTAAAAGGCCCTAAATCTTTCCACACTCTCTCTCTCTTCACGCCTTTCTCTCATTTCCACTCCTTTTTTCATTTTCTCTTTGACCCTATCTAGTCTTGCTGTAAACACCAAGCAGAAACGATGAAGAGACTTAGCATTTAGATTTACCAAAAAAAACAACCAATCAACCCATCTATTTATTATTTTGTGTATCAATCGAATATGCTGCTAGTGATTTGGATTTTGTGTATCCAATATGTTGAAGAAACTACAGTGGTGTTGCTTCTTCTTCAAGTCTCCATACTGATCTTGTTTTATCTCTGGCTTGATCTCGCCTTTTTTCGAGCCAGGGAAGCTGCAACTCTCTCTCGCCTGATCTTTCAGTTGGTCTGATTTTGACGGAGATTCAACGTCATTGCTAAGGATTTTTAGGGTTGCATGTGAAGTGTTAGATCTAGAAAAGATGGAAGGGGTGTTTGATCTGAAGACAATTTTCTTAACAGATTTAATCAGGGCGGGGTGGATATCTGCCATCCGTGACGGAGCGGAGACGGATCGGCACAACAAAATAAACGGATTTTGGGGCGGATTTGCAAATCAAAAAAATATTGTGGGACGGAGATGGAGCCCTAATCCACACCATTGTCATCCCTACGGCTAATTGCAGATAGGTGAGGTGATGGTTAACATATATAATGCATCAAAATCAAAGAAGAAGTCGGAAGAGGTTGTTGTACTTAACGACTGAAGCATATCTTGTAACTTTTTGTACATCCGTAAATGACATTTTGTATACATACGATGATCAAATTGTAAGATCTTGACGTGCATCTTTTTTATCATTAAATATCAACAAATTATATTTTACATTTTATGAAAATTTGTATTGGTTTTGTATTTTATGGATTAGTAGTTTTATGGATGCTTTATATCATGCTAACGAGTCCTAGGTGTCGAGGGAAAGAGCGAGGAAAGGGAGCGAGGGATGGGTGTAACCACCCATCCTTATCGAGACAAGCGTCAACGCTCATCTCGAGGGAGATGGGTGGTTCGCCCCCTTTTCCTCGCTCCTTCCCTCGACCCCTAGAATTTCCGCATGCTAATGGCTAAAAGTAACAGTATAGTAACATAAACATGAGAAAAAAATTCAGACTACGAAATGGAAGGCTAAAATGAATAAATTCAAAGTCTGAAATTCTGCTGTAAAAAAAATTCAGACACCAATCGCACGAGCCGCTGGGAATATGCCAAACATATTCGCAGCGACCGCTGCGATTAGAGTAAACTAAATCGCAGACTAAATTGCGACCCAGTCCTGAAAACAAATCAACATGGATTGACAGCAAACGCAATGACTCATGCGAAGCTTATAAAAGGATCGCAATAGTCACTGCGACTATATCTATCCAACTTGCAGTGACCACTGCGCTTGGACAGAAAACAGATTCTGTCCAAAATTTGGATTTTTTGTATTTGAACATTTTTGGGGGTTTTTTCAATTCCTGTGGGTTTGATACATTATTAGCATATTTGATTTACTGTTAAACTCCACTTTTGACCTTCCCAAGTTGGGGTGTTCAAATGTTGGGTTTAGCAATAAATCAAATATGTCAATATTGTATCAACCCCATGGGAATTGAAAAATGAAAATAAAAAAAACTCAAATTCAAAAAAATGAAAAAAATGGACAGAGTCAGAATTATGTCCAAAAGCGGTGGTTGCTGCAAGAAAACCTATCCCATTCGCAGTGACCATTGCGTTTGGACAGAAAATAGACTTTTTCCATTTTTTATGAATTTGAATCTTTTTTTCAATTCCTATGGGTTTGATAAATTATTGACATATTTGCTTTATTGCTAAACCTCACTTTTGAAAACCCCAACTTGAGAAGGTCAAAATTGGGGTTTAGCAATCAATCAAATATACCAATAGTGTATCAAACCCATAGAAATTGAAAAAAAATGAAAAAAAAAAATTTTAATTCAAAAAATTTGAAAAATGGACAAAATCTGTTTTTTGTCAAACGCAGCGGTCGCTGCAAAGAAACCTATCACATTGGCAGTGGCCGCTGCGTTTTAACAGAAAACTGACTCTGTCCATTTTTCAAAAATTTTGAATTTGAATCATTTTTTTCAATTCCTATGGGTTTGATATACTATTGACATATTTGATTATTGCTAAACCACACTTTTAAACATCCCAACTTAAGAAGGTTAAAAGTGGGGTTTAGTAATAAATCAAATATGCCAATAGTGTATAAAACCCATAGGAATTGAAAAAATTCAAATTAAAAAAATTTGAAAAATGAAAAGAGTCTGATTTCTATCCAAACGCAGTGGTAATTACAAATGAGATAGATTTCCTCGCAGTGACCGCTGTGTTTGGACAGAAATCAGACTTTGTCCATTTTTCAAATTTTATCATTTTTTCAATTCCTACAGATTTGATACACTATTGACATATTTGATTAATTGCTAAACCCCGCTTTTGAACACCCCAACTTGAGAAGGTCAAAAGCGAAGTTTAACAATAAATCAAATATGCCAATAGTGTATCAACCCCATAGGAATTGAAAAACCCAAAAAAAAAAGCCAAGTAGAAAAATTCAAAAATTTGTACAAATGTTGTTTTCTGTCCAAATGCAGCAGTCACTATGATCGTGAAAAAAATATTCACAATGAAAATGCAGCGGTCACTGTGATTTTATAAATCACATTCGTAGCGGCTCTTGCGTTTGCAGAAAAAATGGTAGATGTTTTGTTTTAGGTGACTTTGTGTCAAAATTTTCTGGGTTTTTGATAGAATTTGTTACTTTTACTTGGACTGCAGTTAACATTAGAACCATTACTGAAATATACATAAATACTAATGCAAATCATAATTGATTGCTTAAACATATAATCATTACAACAAAGAATTGTTTCAAAAAATTATACATCAATTCCTCTTAGTATTTCTATGAGGTTCTTTTTCAGGCATATTCTTCTCATGCCTCTTCTTGGTTCTGCCCTCAATGCCGCCACCAGCAAGAACTTTTTCACAGTCTTTAGCACCACCACCTCTCCCCCTTCCTCTACCACCAACACCCCTTCCTCTACCACCAGCACCACCATCATCCCTTTCTCTCCACTACTAGCACCACCACCACCCTCAGATCTTCCTCTACTAGCACCTGCACCAACAGCATCACCCCTTCCCCTACCACCACTTGCAGCATCACCACTTGGAACACCACCACCATCACCAGTTTGACTAGTTTGTTGCTCTTTCTCATTACCTCTTAAGGAGGAAAAATGCGTAGACATTTGTCTTAGCAGATCACGTACTCTCTTTTGCCTTTTGAACAACACAACCTTATCCACATTCCCTCCTTCTTCAATAGAGGCGTCAACCAACTGAAGAGCCTCATCAACCAACTTGTTTTGCAAGGAAAACATTGATCTTAGTAAGAAAAAAAACAAGTCAATTATGTATTTCAAATGTGAGCAAAATTGTCAAACTATAAATCAATTACTCGTTTGTGAGATATGAACAATTGATTTTTTAAGGGATGTGTCCTCCTAATTTTCAGTGGTTGGATGAACGGATGACTAATCTCATGAAACCACTCGAAGTAGTCCTTGCTACAATCCCATGGAAACTTCACTAGCGCTTCTTTGTTTTCAATTGGCAGAAGATGATTCTGCCAAGTTGCAGCAAACGAAGACAATATCTCGTGATTCACCTAGTAATTGTGGCCAGATCGACCTATATTCTAGATTTTGGCTTCAATTGAGGGATTTGAAATGACCTGTACCCTTCCCATCTGTTTCATCACTCGATTTGGGTGATGGGGTTCTTCAACATCAGGGCATAACAAGCAGCCTTAGAACCATGTAAAACTGTGAAGTGGAGTTCTTCGCTTGGATTCCACATAAGGGTCCCAAATAACCTGACAATACACACATGAACTTATTAAATTAACTGAGATGAAACATGAACTTAAAGGACTAACTTTTACCTCTTCAGGAGACATGTCATCAAGATTTTCCCTAAGAGTCAAAATTTCTTCACTCACGACCTCGCTAAGTTGAGGGCAATCTCACTTAGCCATGGTGGGGAGACGGTCATTCCACGAGGCTCGAGCCGTACCCCAAAGGCTAAAGTGATCATATATCCAACACTACAAATTAACCCAAAAATTAAAAAGATAATCAACTGAACAATTAACCCAAAAATTGTACCTCCAAAAGCGGGAGATATCCAAATATTTGTTTGGTACCCGCTCTGTTAGCACGATCAAGTTGACGATACAAGAATGCCAAAATACCAATTCCCGATGCGAACTTTCCAATATCATCCACCTTCATCAGCAACTTCAAATATTTCATGCGTACATTGGTTCCAGTCTTATCAGTGAAGATCGTCATGCCCAGAAGAAATAACAAGTAACCCCGTGAAACTTGTTGTTTCTTTTGAGGAGAATCACTTGTGCTCACTTTTCCCACAACAGTGATCCTTAATAAATTTCATCTCCACGAAACTCTAAAACTTCTGGACATGCTTTTGTGTTTCGCTCTTTTGAATCCCCAAACCATTCACCAAAAGTTGAACACACTCCTATGCCTTCATTTGAGTTTTCTTCACCATAACCGGCTTACCAACAATTGACAAATGAGTGATACAATAGACATCATCGATGGTATTGGTCATTTCTCCAAAAGGGAGGTAAAAAATGTTAGTCTCAGGTTGCCAACACTCGATGTAAACACAAATTGTGACCCTATCAATATGATCCTTACAATGGTCTATCAACGGTCGGAGACCACTCTTATAAACCATTGAAATAACTTCCTTCGGCTTGTCATGCAACCTCCAAACTATAAAATTCTTGTGTTGATGCCGACATCTCAACTCCCTTCATTCCTAAACAATAAGATAAACTAGTTAGTGTCCAAATAATGTAAAACCAATAATTATTGCATATTGAAAATTACTTGAAAATATTATAAATACCTCATGACCAGCCCAAATGGAGTGAGCAACATAGCCATCATAATCCTCTAATATGGATGCATCATTGGAACCACTAGGATAAGAAACTTTGCTAAGTTTCGAATCTTCATCGGGACCAAGTTTTACAGAAATAACTGGTGACTCTCAACCCTCCACATCATCCTGGGCCTCTGTATCCCTCTAAGCCTCTGCATCCCCTAACTCTGCTCACCCTCCTCATCGCCCTGACCTCCGCATCCCCCCGTGTTTGCACACCCTCCTCATCCTCCTCACCCTTATCTGATTCCTCAACGTCATGAACCACACTACGTTGACTTTGAGATAGCAATAGGAGTGTCGTTGCTTCATCCGTGACAATCAAATCACTCCCCATTGCATTTTCTATCCTCTTCATCCCCTCTTCTCTCATCTTCATCTCCATTTTTTTCTCCTTCTGTTGTTGGATTTTTTATTTTTTTCTCATTCAATTTTTCTTTATTTTTTACGGTATAGTCTTTCTCAAAGACGCCGTCATTGGTCATCTTTTAGTTGGGTGATCCCCACCAACACTACCACCATCTACACTACCACCAACACCACCACCTATACTACCGCCAACACCACTACCAACAACACTAGCAACAACACCACCATCAACAACACTGCCAACAACGCCGCCACCAACATCACCACCTACTCTACCGCCAACACCACCACCAACATTACAAACCTCTTCCACAACATTTTTGTTTGTCTTTGCCATACTAAACATTTAAAATAAATATGAAACAATTAAAACAAAACAATCGAACGCAACAAAGGGAAGAAAAGTTTACTTGAATTCGTTTGGGGTTGGTTGAACAATTGAACACAACGAAGACCACGTGCAAAATCGATACCAAATCGAGCCAACTAAGCCTTAGAATCGCACACAAACGCACTGATTCGCACACCAACATACCCCAAATCGACTAAAACCTCCAACCTTGAATCACACGCCAACGATAAAGGGAAAGAGATAGTAGATGGAGAACTAGGGCAGGAAGAGTGTGCAAAGTTCAAACGTTGGGAGAGGAAGAGGGTGAAACTGTTTCTTTCAACGTGGGAAAAATGATTTTTTTTTCTTCTAAAGGGCTTATATTGGTGGTGTCCTTTAGAAAGGTGGTGGTGTCCTTTAGAAAAGTGATGGTGTCATTCAGAAAGTAGAGTGTTGGTGGTGTCCATCAGTACAAGTGGTGGTGTTATTTAGCAAGGGCCTTTAGGAAACTCGTAGAGTTATCTCGTTCAAAGCAACCACGGTGTGGTTTTTTTTTTTTTTTTTTGTTTAAGTGATTAGAAGCTAATTGTAGGAGGGGTGAAAGTCTTAATAAGAAGTGTGACACTTTAAAAAGAGTTTTTGTTTTTAGTTCTGATCAGAAGTTGAAGTTCTGATTGGAGTAAGTATTATGGAGGTGCTGATTACTTAGCACTTAGTGCTTAATGAAAATTCATTTCAATAATAACCTCACAACAACGTTTTAAAAAGCGCTAGGCTGCGAGCGGTGCCTAGGCAGTCTTAGGTTTTATATTATAAGTTTATAACTTTAATAATTTACAAAAGTTAAGCATAATACCTTATCAATTACATCCAATTTATTGCCAAGATACATATGCAAAATTTAAAAACATGAAAAATTAACAATCATGATCAAAATTTATTAAAACTCAAATGACTGAAGTTGGTCATGATGGGTACTTTATACAAAGTTGAATTTGTGGACAAATATCCAAACCTACTCTTTATTTTTCTTCAAATTGCATGAATGACCTTAGTCATGTTTGATAAAATTTACATTACTAAATTTGGTACCGGCAGATCCTTTGAGAATTCCATTAAGTAATCATCATTTGCTACATTCAGACATATACTAAATAAAAATAATTAAATTATTTATTTCCAAAAAAGAGGAAAGAAAAATAAAATAAGAGCACAATCAGCCTTATTAAAAAAAAAAAAAAAAACCTCGCCCAGATTGCTCAGACCCGCCCAGCCATTAATCTGGGCATTTCTCTAACACCTAGGCCGATTTTTAGAACACTGTCTCACAATAATTTCGTAATGATTGCTACTACCCATCTTCTCTACGAACCATCCCCCTTTTTCTCCACGTCCTCTTTATCACGCGAGCAATGTCGCCACTGTCACCACACCCTCCCTGGCCTCCCCTCCTCCTTTTCATCCCAACTATTCCTCTTTCACTTCCTCTCTATTGAAAGTTGTATGAGGAATGACGAGGGATATATGGTAGTTTCTAGTAGTAGTGGAAAGTGATCTCAATGGTATTTGGATGAAAGAAAACAAGTGGAAAAGGGGGTTAATGTTGATGGTTTTTTATGGGCGGTGGGAGTTGTGGTGGTGGGCAAAAATGTAAAAAACTTCAAGGCAACACCTAAAATCAAACACTATTTAATTTTACAGCTTCTAATCAACAACTCATTCAGAAACAAAACAAACAGTTTATTCAGAAGCTCGTTCAAAACTTCTAACTCCAGTTAAAAGTTAGCTTCTAACCACTTAAAAAGAACACCACCTAACTGTTAAAAGTTCTAAATGAGCTTATGAATGAGTTGTTTGTTTTGCTTCTGAATGAGCTATTGATTAGAAGTTGTAGAATTAAAAGGTATTAGCCTTTAGGTGATTACTTGAAGTTGTTTGAAATTTTTGCCCACAAACCACCAACATTAATCCCCTTCTCCACTTGTTTTCTCTCCTCCGAACCACCCTCTATCACCACTACAAACCACCCTATATCTCTCTCAATTTCTCATTCAATCACAAACAAAGAGTAAGAAAAAAATAATGAGAAAGGGGAGGGAAGGGTGGTGGTGGTGGCGGTACGTCTCGCGTGATAAAGAGGAAGTGAAGAAGAAGTAATCGTCAGTGAAAGAGAGAGGTAATAACAGTCATTACAAATTTATAGTGAAGTTATTATTTGAATAAATTTTCATTAAACACTCAATGGTAAGTAATCAACAGCCCCGTATGTAATGCTTATTCCAATCACAACTTTAACTTCTAATAAAAAAAAAACAAAAAAAAAACAAACACCCTCTTAGAGTATGACACTTCTTATTAAAACTCCTAGGTCTATTCATAACAAAAAAAATAAACGTCTTCTAAGGCTTTCATACTTATAGGATATTCTAAATAAAAAATGTGTTTGTTTATTATTATTTCGTTTATTTATGAAAAACTATGAAAAAGGGAAAGCATGGTGGAAGATATGAGAGTTGATAGAAAGGAGGAGTTCGGGTGAGCTTGGAACTTGTTACCTTTCAGCACGTATATATCTTTTCTCAAGTTCATGAAATAAAAAACCTTTTGGGGGGCTAAAATAATTATTTCTTCGTAAAAAGTTAAAATTAAAAACCCTTTAAAAATAAATATGTAAAAGTTACTAAGAGTCACATCCCCGTACCCATAGGAATGACATGTGTCTGTCTAAAAGGGAGTTGCTATATGCATCCACGTTTTTCTCCTAGTACCACTATGACTTTCCCTCTAAAACATTTTGAAAATTTCCTCTTTGTACCACCCAACAGAAAAAAAGAAATTCCTGCGAGGCTTGTCGGAAAACCAGAGCTCTCTCTAGGGCACACATGAATATCCCCTGTCCGGCAATTTTTTTCGACTTCCTTTGCACATATTCATTGTTTTTTCAAGTCATTTGCTTTATTTGAAGCTTTTTGTGTATTTTAGAGGCTTAAGAACTTGAAAATGATGGTTGTTAGTTGAAGATGAATGTGATTTTGGAAGGATGAAGCTTGAAGATAGATGATATAAGCAATAATGAAAGGGGTCAAGCCTTGTGGATTCCCAATGGGTTTCAAAAACTTTGAAGAAGATCTTGGTTGAAGGTGGAAAAGTTTCATAGAAGGTGGAGGAAATGAGTTGAAAATGGAGTTGGGAGTGAAGATGATTTTTGATAGGGTTGAAAAAAAAACCTAGGCGATTTTCCTTACACTTGCAAACCTATGGGCATTTGGAGAAAAACTCGCTGCATCTGTTAAAAAAAACTCGACAAAAAATTACTTTGTGCCACCACACATGAAAAAATTGAGAGTATTAGCACAAAAACTCGAGCAAGGGTTTATGAGTATCACAATGATTAAAGCTGCAACTTGGGCGGACTAAGCCCGTTCAACCCGTGTCCAACCCAAAAATTGAGTGGGATGGGCAATACCTAGGTTGGGTTAGGGTTCGTCACGGTCATTCATTTATTCAACCCGAAAAAATTGGTTTGGGGCAATTGAGTTTTCCAGCATGAACCCACCCGAGCCCGATATGTATGTATAATATACATACATATGGCTAATAACTAATGAAAACATATCATATTAGAAACTTTTGAATATTTCAGATCTTAAATATTCTTTGTGGAATGTGCCAAAATGAATTCAATTGCATTTGACTTATATATTCTACTCTTTTGACATGAATGTTAAATTCAAAGTACTTTTTCTATATTGAATCCACATTGATTATTTATGCAAAAATAATAATTGGTAGTTGCTATGTAGACGAGAATCAAGTTATTACAAATTTGAAAAATGCAAGTATGTACGCTTATTACAAATTAAAGATCCAATTTATTTTATTGTATCAATTTTATTTAAATTATTTGTTAAAACTCTAGCATTTAGGACAAATATCTAGTTAACTAATACGACTTACATGGGAAAATGAGCAATTTGGACACTAAAATATCAAGATTTGGGATGGTTATGGCCACATAGAGGCCAACCCGAGGTTTGGGTTGGGATGGGAATAGGCAAAATATTGAAAGAGTGGGTTGGTCACGAGCAATGCTTTCAACCATTCATACCTTCGACTTGCAACCCTAACAATGATACTCGCAAAACCTTGGTTGAGTTTTTATATCAGTACTTGCAACTTTTTCATACTTGTTGGTAGGGGTGGGCATTTCGTCTTGCAATCCCATCCCGTCCCGATTTTTTTTTAGTCTTATTGGGATGAATCAATCCTATCCCGATCCATCTCGTCCCAATCTAGACTGGGATGAAGATTTTCAATGTTGCCCCGAATTGAATTTTTTAATATTTGTTATTAATAATTTTAATATATTTATTAGGAATGCTCTTGTAGTTGGGGGTGGGTAGTCTTTTTTTCCTCTTTGTAACATATAACTTTCCAATGTGTGTATCTTTTATATGTCTAAAACATACATATATTCTACTAAAATATTTAAAATTTCATTAGAATTTAGTCCTATTCTATGAACCCGCACAAAAGGGTGTACCAAGGCTCTGAAAACATTTTAAATTGGCTTATCATTTGATCCCCTTGTTTCTTCATGTGTGCTAAATGTCTAACCATTGAAACTACTCTAAACAAAGTTAATTATTCATCCTAGTCTAGTCTTGAATTCATAAAATTGATATTTATAGATACTTACATCAAATTTATTTAACTTGTATTACAGACTTGGCATCAATTAGAGAAATTTTTCGTTGTTCGTCTGCACATGGGCCTATCGTTTTCCTCTCACATGTTAGTTTTGAGAAGTATTTTGCACTTTTCTCTACTTACAAATTAAAACATCCTAATCATGTCTCGGATCTGTTTGGGATGGGACGAGGTCGGAATGAGATCTATCCCATTCCGATTTCGTCCGGATCCCGAAGAAACGAGATGACATAGGGATGGGGTTCATCTCGTCTCGTGCCCACCCTTACTTGTTGGTACAAAGTAAATTTTTGTCCAGTTAAAAAAACAGTTAGATCTGGCGAATTTTTGAATAAAGACTTACATAGAGGTTCGCGAGTGTCCCAAAAGGCACTTGCCCGGATTTGTTTTTCTGTCAACCCGAGCCAAATCATCTCCATCTTCAACCCAAATCACCTCCTTTTTCAACCAATCTCTTTCATCTTCAAACAACCTCTTGCATCTTCATCAAAGCTCCTCTTCAAAGTTATTGGAGCACCTTAAAAACTCACAAAAAGCTCCATCTTCAAGTTTATCTTTCTTCAATCTTCCAAAACACACTCTAACAACCTTAAAAATAAACAAGCTACCAACTAACACCAAAAACTAGGGGTGGGCATTCCATCCCGCAATCCCGATCCCGCTCTGTGCCAATTTTTTCAGGTCTTTTTGGGATAGAACAAACCCATCTCAATCCCGTCTCATCCCGAATTTATTATTTAATATGTATTATTATTAATTTTAATCAAACTATTTTCTAAAGGAAAGTTTAGGACGTGTTGAAATTGAATCAAAACATCTACTGTTTGAAAATTTACTTGCTTGATTTTACACTTTTTGTTTAGGTAGAAACTTCAAGTCGGATATTTTAGGTCAAACAGAACCCATGAAAATTTGTGTTTTTTCACATTTTAGATTGGTTATAGGATAATTATTCTTGTAGAAAATAAAGACAAATGATGGTTTGGGTTAGTTTTGTACTATGAATTATGTAGTTGCAGAACATTGCTCCTAATTGTATATTGTATAAATGATATTTCAACTCTTGCATATGCAAGACGGAGGATCCGTCCATCTCCCATCCTTCACTTGACAAAAACTTAATTCTATTGTAAGGTAACCCTCCACAAATTTTATATAATATTAATATTATTATGAAAAAGTTATATGTAATAAATTTGACATTATTGGTGTGTGAGCAATGTGAGATGAATCTCTTTTGTTATTTTCAATTGTAAGACTATTTAATACATGCTTATCTCATCCCGTCCCGATCCCAAACGAACGAGATGGGATAGGGATGAGGTCAATCCGGTGCCCACCCCTACCAAAACCTCAAAATCGAGCAAAGAAATCTAAAAAATGTTGAAATCATATGGACGTAAAAACAATGATTAGATATGGTGGAAGGATGGTTGAAATTGTGTTTAACCTAGAGAGGACTTGAGTTTTTGGGAGAAATTTGCCAGAATTTTTTTTCTAGCAGATGGTACAATGCGAAAAATGGTGGCACGAAGCAAAAAAGTTTGACATGTACAATGTAGTGGTATTAGGAGGAAAATGTGGATGCACATAGGAAGAACTCCCTTTATGACAAGTGACATATACACGTTCCCATGTCTGTGCCATAGACGACCTTCTACTTTGGCTTTCCATGGTTTACATTAAGCTCTGACTTTACGAAACATTTGTCACATTTTAAGTTTGGGTTCTACTTATCTAAAAATTGTTTGAGGAAAAAGTCATCATAATCATAATCATAGCATTATAGGGGGATCCTTATTCATGTTTAGTATTAAACAAAATCGTCATTTACGTACAATGGTAGTTGTGATAATTGTACATGATCTTCCCGTGACATTAGGAAATCAGACTTTATGAATCTCATGATTAATAAGTAGTCAGAATATAACATGGGAGAGGTGGTGTGAGTGAGACAAGAAAAGTTGCAAAAGATTAGATGATGAGGGGGGATAAGACAGAGACGGCCTAACTAAACTAACTACCAAATACCCAACGAACAACAACAAAAAATTCATAGATGATGGTGGGCTTTGGGCAAGCAGGCCCATGTGATACTAACACAAACTTCTCTTTTTTCTTTTCCCTTCACTTCACTGCATGCTCTCTTATTCCTGATTACTACTGGATTAACACTACTGATTTTGTTATGTGGTTAACTAGAGGTGTGGCATACTAGCTTAGCTTAGCTTAGCCACTCTTAGTTAGAACATTCACAATAATAAGGGAAGGGTGAGAAACCGCTTTAAAACGCATGCACAAGACTTCCCTTTGATATAACTATTGAAAGGAGCCAATGGCATGACAACTCAACTGTTGGAGCTTGACGGCATCTTTATCAGTTTATGATGTGTTGTGACCGTTCTGATCTTTAATGAGTTCTAACTTTTCCTTGGGAAACATAAAATATATATAGAAAAGAAAAACTACTACTGTGACTTGTAGATATATATAGCCAAGTTGGAAAAACAAAACAATTCCTCCATCATAAACTGTTCCAACTGCTATGCCATTTGGTGGGTGTCCGTCCCGTCAAACCAGACACTATACGTGGAGAGATGATATACCATCCATCGTCTTTCATTTCTTATTCAATGCACATGCACATGCACATGCACATGCACCTATAATAATACAACGACTTCATCCAATTCTCCATTTCTACCTAATACTAACCCTAAACCAAACCAACAAGCAATAAAGGGAAGGGAAGCCAAGCCAAGGAGATCTGAGGACAATCTTTTCATCATCGAGATTCGAGTCTAATTGAGTTGTTTGTTTTGGACAGTAGTTGCGTTGTCTTTTGAGATGGGTGGTAGGTAAATCAAAAGTTATTGTTTTGATTCTTACCCATGTATTATTGTATTCATTACCCATGTATATCCGTGAAGATGGGCTTTTCGTCCACACGGCCTTTTCAATCCTCATCAGTATGTCTGAAGGAACATTGTGACAAACCGGCTTATTCCATTAACCCATTTATTTCTTTATTTTTAATCCTAAACTAATTAAGACAGCAGGTTGCTGAATCAGGGGCAGGGGCAGGGCCGTATGGGTAATAGTGGTGGTGGGTCTTGTATCAAGTGTGGTGGTGGACGTCCATCTTGTACCAGTAAAAATTCAGATGTCATATAAGCTGAATATCCATGGTTTGCATATACTGAATGTTGATGTTGAAAATAAACTTTCAGTGTTTGCAGCAAGAAAATATGGCTTTTGTCTAAACACTTAAATCTGATTCAATTCAGATTTCAAACACAAACGCCACTTAATTAGAAAACCAGGACTTAAAGAGGCAAAAAAAAAAACATTATTCGTGTCACTCTAGAACTGAGGTTGACACACATGCCATCTCTATCTATCTCAAAATATGTTGATAGTGATATATCTATCGCTCAATAATGATTTTTTGTTACTGGCTTGAACTACTTTTAACCAAACAAATTGTGTTCAAAATTCCATAGCATCTTCTGACTTTTCAATTAAATATTTCATTGAATTTTATAATTACAAGGACTCTTCCTAGCTCCCACTGAAGACATAATTACCTTTACATGTTACTCGCAGATATATGCAGTTCTACGTCTGCCACTGATCCCTTTGGTAATTTTGGTACCCCAACATGAGAAGAATTGCTATAAAACAAATTCAGTGGAGGATCAGAGTTCGGTAAGGATAGCATAAGTTACTCGCCAAAGGTTCACATTGACATGCATCACTGAGAAGAATGGTGAAGTACATTCATGCTCCTAATGCTTCGGTCAATTTCAATCTTGGGACAACATTCATTGATTGGAGTTCCTGGAAGAAAGAAATTGACAAAAGAGCATATTAAAATTGCTTCGTAAGTCAAATTTACAATTGCATATTTACCTTAATCTTTACTTGTGTATATTAACGTTTGCTTTTCCTCGACAAAGTTCTTATTCTTGGAATTAAGTCAACTAACATTAGACTAATGAAATAAATCAATGGATGAGCGATCAAAATAGTAAATGGGTATAGGAAAAAATAAAAAGTAAATGGGAATTAAAATCTTATTTACAACGAAATATTTGTTGAGAATCCATGTTCAAAGAATAAAACTACTTTTGAAAGTCATGTTGGTTGACCAGAGCAATGATATGTGTTAACCTAAACCTGGGAAGCTTTTTGTTTTTATGACTATGGATGACAAGCTGAATAGATGATAAAGAAAGAAAGAAAGAAAGAAAGAAAGAAAGAAACAAACAGACCTGGGGCAGGACTTTGTAAGCATGCAGTGATATTATCCTCATTTTTATATGTTCAAACATTTGTTTTGAGCTTCTGGTTGTAATATCCCAACAAACCACAAACTCGGCAGACCTGTATGAAACAATGGCAAGCAGAAGCAAAAGTGACCTTCTGTAATAAATGTAAGGTGATATTGCGTTAAAACTGGATACAATTAAAAGCAAATAGTGATAGGGGAAGAGCAGTTTCTATTAAATTTGTTTACGATTTGATAAACTACCCTGTTAAAAATATTCCTAAAGGAGACAAAAGTAGTTATTTCAAGGCAATTTCAGGCTTGACACAACCATAAGAAGAATCAATCCAATGATAACTCTAATATGGATTAACAAAGAATACCACTAGACACAGTTGCGTATACCTGAACCTCAAATGGATCACTAGAGATCATTAGCCGTTCAAAAATCAGCATAATTGCCCCATGAGCAATCAAACAGTCACATTCCATCTCTCCAAGACGTAGTCGTGAAAGAATTACAATTAGACACTAGCATAATAACAAGGAAGTTTTCTGGAAGGCATTTGGGTTATGGTTCACATATGCAAAACCTCCATCTCTGCTTCTCCCTTCCGTTGATTGTCTTGTTAGCATGACACGGGGTCCTCTAGCTCGGGCATGAATCTTAGCCATAACCTAAAATTGGACAAAACCAAATTGTAATACACAGGACGAATTGTCTGCAGACTGCAGGAATAACAAATGGTCTTAATGTTTCAAGCTTTATCATGCTCAGCAAGGCAATAGAGATTAATAATGCAAGCAAGTTTAGAAGCCCAGATGTGGAGGAAGCTATTTATCTTTTTTTTTTTTTTTTTTTTTTTATAAAGTAGGTGTCAAAGTGTGAACCTGCTAGCGGAAAAGATGAACACTCCAAAAGATCAGTTATTAAGAGAAAGAAAAAGAAAAAAAGTGTACTATGAAACCTCCAAGCATTTTCGACATATGTTGGTTGCCCTATTCCTTGTGAAAGCATTGATACTAAATCCAAGAGTTGTGTGTCTCATGAACAAATATGTTGTCACTCAAGATGCACTAAAGACATCAAGGCAACATCGGAATGGTATAAAAAGTGTTTTATCTCTCACATCTCGACACAATGATGTTATTGTTGTTCTAATGCATAACTCGAGGGTGGTTATTTCAAATAAGAGGAGATTGATGTAGGACATTATATGGTCATGAAGTCTCCAAGTTTGGAGGATTTTCAAAGTTTCTTTTGTTTTGATTAATCCCATTTTTATTATATAGGCTATTATTATGAGTCTTTAGGAGTATCCATTTTGAGTCATAATAGATTTAAAGGTTGATATGATGTTATAGATATCTTAGGAAAATAGTTTTCATTGTTCAAGTAGGTTCCTAAGTTGTCATCATGGAGCTATTTATATGAAGAGCTCTAAAACTGAATTTTGGTATCTACCGAAGGATCTTTGTATCATCTTCTTCTTGCAAAGACGATCCGTCTTCACCATCTGTGTTGTGCAAATCATAACCATCTCCCTGAAACGACCACTAACATGTCAACACCACACCAAATCCTACAGGCTACAACAATACTGCCAATACAACCACCACAACCACCCAACAGTACTAGTATTACCTCTGCCAAACCCCACTCAAATAGTAACCACAAAGAATGGAAGACTGCTTATGGTGCAATGCTCTTAAACAGGCTAACAAATAACAATCACTTGGCACAAAATAAACTAGTTCCAAATTATTTTAAAAAACACAAAGAAACCAAACGAAATAGATATATTTGTTGACTAGCCTATCTTCAAAAAAGGAAATCCTTGCAAAGGCTTCCGAGAACAGATAGGAATTTGCCCAACTAGTTTGACAAATCAAAAGAGAAACCAAATCAACCTAAAATTTGTGCTCCAAAGAAGCCACCATGTCTCGGGCAGCACACAACGCAGAGGACGCTTTCTTGTTCTTCTTCTTGACTTCTTGTGAAATCAGAAATATTCTAAGAAAAATATATTTTTAATATCTCCAAAACTTTATTGGTTAATTTGTTATTAAGAGAATATTATATGATGTCTATCAAATTTTTATTTATATTTTTTTAACTGCAAAACTTTTATTTTGTAAACCAACCACATAAACATGAAATTAACATTGTAATCACTTTTTTTGTGTGCAATCAAATGCCAGAAACACCTTTTCCCGACATCATACTTCCAGGAAGATGTTCACACACACACTGGATTGATCATCTTCTGGTGTCATGACATCTTTCCATTTTTCCAAGCCTGCTACAATTCTTATAGGAATAGTTTCTCCAGTAACAATGCCATTCTATAAAATTCAATATTCAAACCAAAAGAACATTATAGTTGTAGAATAAAAATGGGTAATACAAGGTTAACTTGGCGGAAGTACTATACCTCGAGAACCCATGAGGATTCATAAACAAGTCAGGACATATGCCACACTCAGAAAAGGGGCCGCCTCTTGCTGAACAATCGTTTCACAAACACCTTTATGCCATGCCGGCTACTGAATTTGTCACCCACCTGTTTTTGAAGATTAAATTGATTGAACAGAATACTAAAGCACACAATAATGGAGACTTCCATATTAAAATGAAAGGTAATTACCTCCAGCCTATGAGTTTGGCGAATTACAAATTTGAAACATGAGTTGTTATCGTTGTCAACAGTCTCTCCTTTGAGGCCACTGTCTTGGCAGAAGCAATGGTGCAGGAGGTCTCAAGGAATGAAGTGGTGGAAGTGGAAGCTCTAACCAGTATTGGGTCTGATTCGGGACATCAAGAAATCAATAAAGTTTGATAAATATGTGTACTACTTTCTGATTCTTTTGATTAATACATCAAAACCAATAAAGAAGGGTTCAAGAATGTCAAATATCAGAACGAGATTCAGAACCGCTGAAGATCATAGCTTCCAAACTCTTCACAAATTGTAGGTTGGATCAAAACTAACATTTTTTGGTTTCATCTTAAACCCTGCATTTCTTGCTTCTCATTTTCTAATTTTCCAGATTCGTTAAAAATATTTGCCTTATAACTCCCTCCCCACCTCCCCCCCCCCCCAAAAAAAAAAAAACTACACAATGATATTTCCTGATTTCCCAGACTTGCACTAAAGAACAAGAATATGAAGGTCCATCCATCGATCCATGAGATGGATTTAATCTTGGAGGTTGCTTATACAGTAATAAACAATCAAATATCGAGATTTAATTGGAAAAAAAAAACTTTGTTTTTCCTTTCATTTTCTTCTCCATCAGCTCCTTACTCCATATATGGAAGAAGTTCTAGAACTTTGCTCTACTATAAATTAGATGCGTAGAAATCTAGTAAGTAGCAAGGACCAAAGCAAGACATTGCCATTAACAAATGCATTGAACAATTACGGCCTCTCAACATTAACCCCTAATTCATCAAACTAGTTGGGTTCTTTCTTCTTTGACAGTTGATGGAAGAGGACAGAGATAAGTAGCAACACAGAGTAACTAACGAGGTGTGGAGTTGGGGAGCAGGGGGGAAACAAGACACAAACACGCTTCAAGACACTCAGCTCCCACATTTCTTTCCCCATCAGACAACCCATCCCTTTAACAAGACACCATGGGGGAGTTCTTATATGGGGAAGAGGCACAAGTGGGCAATTAGGTCATGGAGATCTCCAAAACTGTTTACACCCAAAACCTTTGAAATCTTTGGAAGCCTTCGTGACCTCATGTCTCTGGCCAGAATCACTTTTGAGTTTTGTTTCACACATGCAGTATTTCTCTTTTAACGTCTCTATTTTTCTTGTCAAATTTGTTGTTTCAGAGTTTTGTTTGATGAAGTTTTGGTTGTTTCAGATAGTGGAAGAGTCTTCGCTTGTGGATATGGTTCATTTGAGGGCAGCTTAAGCATGGAATTACTGATCATATTGCTTATCCAATGAGATGCGGTGTTTGGGGTTCAAATAAGTTGAATATTGTGGAATGCTGCTTAGCGATAGGGGCCTAGGGGCTTGGAGATGGGGAACTAAGAGAAAACCTAGGAATGGAAACGAGCTTCGTAACACTAGATCATGTAGGAATGTCATGGATCTGGGAGAATTCCATGAGGGTCATCTGTGTAATTTTAGTGTTTCGAAATGGAGAAGAAGAATAAGATGTTGAGTAATGTTCATTTTTGCTTGTTTGGAAATCAACTAGGACTTGTAGTTGTAGGAAAAACCATAAGGATAGACATCATCATCAAATTCATGATTTCCACTCTCCCTCTTTCCTCCTCACCCACTTCTCTCTTTTTGGCAAACTTTCTTGAGAATTATCCTTTGACCAAACACACCCTCTGGGTGTCTTTGATTTCAAGGAAAATTTGCTACGGGAAAATTACAAAAATTAAGAGAAATAGGAGAGTAAGTGGGAAAAATTTCTCCATCATGAGGATGAAGATGATTATTTTTGGCAAAAAATTTCTTACCTCCCCCAAGAAAATATTTTCCACAATTTTGTAAGAAACCAAGAGAATAGTGGTTCTCACGAAAGTCTTGTTCTTCATCCTCCCTTCCTCTTTCCTTCCTTTCCTTCCTCAATTTTTCTTGAGAAAACTTTCCTTGGAATCATTTCCTTGGAATCAACCACATAAAAAGAGAACACTGGGATTTTAAACCTTTTATAAAATTTCACACGCATCTTAGGCTATGTTTGGCAGCTTGCTTTTTAAGCCTGTTGGCCTTTTCCTAAACATAACTTGTGCAGTTAAAACGAAGTTATAATGCCTAAAGGGGGTGAGCCGTTGCGTTTTGACATCATCACATTTTGGTATCACAGCAAAGATACAACATCCGTTATTGAGATAAAAGTTTTTCAATAACGTTGTTTTAACTTTTTGTTCGAATACATAAAATAAAAAATTCACCCATTTCATTCTCAATCAAACCAGAACCCTAGACTCGGAGGAAAAAAGAATGATCAAAGTTCGCTATCGCCTCGCCGGTCGACAGAGAACGAAAGAAGAAGACAAAGAGTAGATCGCACTCCCTGTTGCATTCTCACTTTCTGTTGCGATATCACTCTCATACAAAGGAAAAAAGCCGAAGGGAAGGGGAAAAAGAACGAAAACGAAGAGAAGAAGACGAAAAAACAAGAATAAGAAGTGGGAAGAGGAACGATCACACTGATTGTGTGATCTCTCTGCTGGTTGAAGAAAGAAAAGAAGATCGACTTACCTGCATCACTATCATCTCTCTGCAGCGGCCTGCAATCTATTCTGCTGTTATCTCTGAGTCTGCTCTCTAAGGCAACCTTTGTGTAATCTCTTATCCCTATTTCAATCTCTCTGATTCTTGTATATCAATGAATCAATCTGTCAAAATTTTTGACAAAGTATAAATCTTTCTATCACTGTTAATTTATAAATCTCTCTGATTGTGGATTCAATTAAGTGAATTCTGATCAAATCATCTTCCATTAGTTTAGTAAACTCCATTAATTCATTTTATCTATGATAGGTACAATGGAATCATCTTGTCAAAGATGAGGATCAAGGAGAAGAAGATATTGATCTTGACATTGCATGACAGTATGTTTTCATTTAGATGTTTTTGAATTTAATGTTATGAACATGATTACTTTTTTGACTTTATAATACATTAATACTTAGTGGGAGTATAAAAAATATTTTAAAAAAATATTCCTTTATATCCTGTTATAACATATAACGCTCCTACATCGTTATGGATCTGTGTTTTAACTACATAAAACATAACATTTTGACAATTGCACGTATGTGGGAAATGAAAAGTGACAAGTACCAAATTGTTGCTTGCAGCCATCTCTTCCATTATTACAAGTTACATAAAAGATTATCAAGGCGAAGGGTAAAATGCCACTAATAAATTCTTACAGAAACACCTCTGATTTATAAAAGAAAGAAGATTTTCGACCCACTTACAAGTAACATTTGCAAGCTGTTTATTTTCTACCTGAGGGAAAAAGCGAAGGGAAGACGTGTTGCCTCAACTTAATTAAGGCAGGTGATATTAATAAGGCGAGTCAAATCACTCACCTTTTATCGCCTTATCAGGTCCATCAGCTTTTTGGATGGAAGAAATAAAATGAAATAGATTTTAATCATGCGAAACAATATACACATGAAAATAAGATAATAAAATAACAACTACCTGTAGCAAGAACTGGATCCAAGATCGTAGACATGTTCTATTCTGAAATGTCTTTGGGAAGCTTCTCATATATAAGCTGTCTGAATCCAGTCATAGCAAACACGTTAGAAACTACTTGATCAGGTTACCTTGAATTATGGAAGTAAAACAATCATCTTGGCTTAACAAACATAACTGTTTCTCATTGTCTCCAGGATTTTTCCAATTTTTGTCCTTTGCAACAAGCACGCAGAGCATTCTCCATGCTTTCACCACTGCAGGACACGGACCAGAAAATCAATATCAATAACTTCCAAATATCATATAAAAAGCACCCCGAAAACTTTGACATCAAATTAAAAAGTTTCTTCATTTTATATTTCTCTAACGGATTTAGGAACACTAAGGGTGTGTTTGGTTGCATGGAATCCTAAGGTGGGAATTGGAATCCCATTCCATGGCATCCCATGTCATGGCATGGGATGCCATGGACTTGACCAAATTTGATGTTTGGTTGCCCATGGGAATTGGATTCCAATTCCTACTGTAAGTGTTTGATTGCCTAAAACTAATCATGGGAATCTTTTTTTTTTAATTATGGAGATCCCACAATTCTACTTTATATATAAACTAGAATATGGTTTTAATTTTGCTTCCTACAAAACATCCTTACACTATAATTTAAAACTCAATGGATAAATATTTCAATGAGAAAACAAAGTTCAATACTGGTCTTCAAGCTAAATCCATTCCGTAACAGAAACATTTTTGTGATCAACGCATGAATACGTAAATAATTTGAATTCTCCCGAAAGGGTAAAGTCAGGCCCCTCATCATTGAAAGGTTTTGATGTGTGCTCAAGTTGTGAGATTGTGCATTGGGTAAAATGCTATAACCTGTTTTTCCTATGATATCATATATTATATACCGCACCTTAAAAGAAAAATATACTGCACGCTAAAATCTCATTCATCCAGTTTAGATATGAAGAAAAATGCAATTCTAACAAGTCACACATTAAGCACTTAACAAGCAACTATTGATTCAAGCTTAGCCAAGCACTGCCATAGTTGCAAATCAGGAAAGCTGGATACATGAAGCTACTTCAACAATACTAAGCAGAGATTTGTAGTAAAGACAATTGAAATATGAATTTTATAAGATAAATCGACTGAAACAAGAAAATTTATTACTGTGGACATTTCTTCCTAATCTAAGTAAATTTTACATCATACCATGAAAACAAGAAAATATCTCCATTGAGGATTAATTTTTGAGGTGCAGTCTACGTTCAAAAGCATTAGAGCATCTGTAAGAGTTAAGCTAACAATAAAGGGACAATGGTTTGAAAAAAAAAAAAAAAAGCTAACACCATGAATACTATGATGTTTAACCAATCACAATGATTGTTCGCTGTAAGATAAAAACCTGATGACAAATTGAAAACTATAATTGCAGAACTAGGCTATTTACAGGGTTTAATAAACTTCTAGCTGGAATGGACAGGATGTTGCCAACCTAAGTGAGTTGCAATGTCAACCTCATCTGGTATTTTGAAAGTATCTTCTGCACCAAACTTCCTTTGCTCTTCCACAAGTGATGGTCTTTATTATCTTCATCTGAACTATCATACTCTTCCTCCTGATGACTACTAGTAGGAGAGGCGGGATCATGAACACTCTTGGATCGGCATTCTGCAGTGGCAAGCATGTTGAGCTGCCCAAGGTGAGAGATGTCAATTACAACAATATCATCATCATCTGGGAGGGGTTGTGGGAGAATGAAAATGATCAAATAAAGAGAAAATGTAAAAGACTCGTATGGGGTTGTGTGTGTGTGCATAGAAATATATGAACCAAGAAGATCCCTTGGACTGCATATATAGGGGCATATATAGCAACATGTTTTTCATTTTTAATGATGAATATGGGACTAGTGCACTAACATAGTTGTTTTCTTGAGAAAGTCATGCAGGGAAAATGGCCAGACATATTCAGAATTACAAGAAGGAGCAGTAGCTAGAATTAATTTCATCCTAAAACCAAAGGCCAAACATATTCAGAACTACTAGGAGCACTAGCTACAAATAATTTCATCCTAGAAACAATAGTGAAGAAGCAACAATGTTTCTACCCTGTCAAAAAGGAATATCCACTGAGGTACTACAGAGCGGACTAACAAGTGATTATGTAGTAATCAACGTGAAATCCATCTGAGATAAGTTTTTAGCTAGCATCTCCCTTGGCATGAAGGAATTGACAAGTGAGAAAATATACTAGGAAATGGAGACTATTATTTTATTTCAACAGCTCTTAGTTCACTTATGGGAGATTTCGACATTCTCAGTGCAAGTGAAAAGGTAAGGGAGTATGTGGAAATGCTTGGCTCAAATATTACGGCTAAATGTCTATCTATATATTTGTCTGGAATTATGAAATTTCAAGAACAACCCATTTGTTGTTGTACAAAATACCCATAACTTGTAAGACAGTTAACTGTGGTGTGAAAGTGATAGAAAATGAGTTTAATGCAGCAAATGAAATCCATTGGCATCTAATGCATATTATATGTGAAGAAGCGGACCCCTTAAACCAGCGCAGCAGGACCTACTACCACTACTCATTTCTTGCAAAACATTTGAAAACACATCACACCCGCGCACTCCAACCACCACATATATTGAGTGAGCACCAACTGATAAATTGCTGCTTTGCAGCTATGGCATACCGTCCTTATAGAGTTTCAAGTTAGCAAGAAAATAGAAGGTTCATTCAAAGCCTGGTTGCATAATTGGGTAACTCCACTTACTTGAACCCAGTAGGGAAATGGATTTGGGCCGCCTTTCCTCATGCAATTTCATGGGAAAGTGTTAGTAACCATCAGCATCAAGTGGCTTCTGGTGTATACTTCATTATATTTTATATATTGCAAAAACAAAAAACTAATTCATTATATTCAAAAGACTGCTCATATTCTCACCATGGTGTAGAATGAACCAGATAGTCATGTAAGGTTTTATGTTCCATTATGGCTACCATTAGGGTGCATGATCAAGGTGGTGGACGGTGACAACTCTTCACATAGAGAGGCAATGCCACATGGATGCTTATTTAAGCATATTGTAGACAGATTTTATCACAGCAAATGGGCAGTTGAAGTGGATGAGTGTATTTTTGAATTTTTTTGCAAGTAACAAAGAAAAAAGCAGGCAAATGGATCTCCATACCTGAATCTGACACAACGAAGCTCCCTAGCCCCATCAGGCAATTGACCCTTGTAGAGGTACCTACGAGTGGAGGACTGGAAGTCGCGGAGGACTAGTACCTGCGAGTGATGGACTAGAATCCTCTACGACTTCTAGTCCTCCACTTGCAGGTACCTCTGCGAGGGTCAATTTTTTTCCCTCGCAATGATTCGTGCAAGTAGGGAACCCATCCTCGCATAGACCACTGCGAGGGCAAAAAAAAATTTTTGACGAGGATAGAGAAGAAGAAGAGGGAGAGGGGCGACGACAAAATCGAGTGTTTCTTCGACTTTGAGGGGTGTTTTAGGGGTGCCCCCCGGATTGGGAGGGAAAAGAAGAAGAGAAATGAGAGAAGAAGATGCAGAGAAGAATAAGGGTGGTGGTGAGAAGATAGGAAGTTGGGAGGGGAGAGGGAACTCTCTATTGTTTTGAATTTGGGAGGGGTGAAAGATTTATGTTTTTCTTTTTATAGGTGGTGTGGAAGAGAACATTTGTGTGGGATAGAAAGTGGATGGTGTTGGAAAGTAAAAATTAGATGGATGGTGTGAGTGAGTGTAAGTTGTGGTGCCAAATAGGCGTTGCCAAAATATAATTGGTGTAAAGTATAGTAGTAGGTAGCCTCATGTCCTTCCACATGGAAGGAAAATCAACCATCAAACCCATTTTCCCATTACATCCTTGGATTTGACCCACTCCCCTGAAGGTAAAGATGTCCTTGGTTACAATGTATAGTTTTTCCCAAACTCAACTTCAACACACACTTTCAAATAGTGTGCTCATAACTTGGTTCCTTCAACGAAGATCAAACAATCCTCTATCTCTGTTTCTTCTTCTATGGCTTATGATAGAAGAAACCGGTGATCAAAATCTCAGTGATGTGAGAAGTATGAGACCAACAACAACCTGGTTCACTGTTCCTCCGCCCTATTTTTGTTATGAAAGATATTATTGATTGCAAAGGGGGGCATAGGTAGCCAACCCACTTCAAACTAAACCAAGTAAGAAAATGTAGTTGTTGTCCTCAAGTGGCGATAGTTGCAAAGTTGTCTTTAATCCTCCCTCTTCAATGGTCGGTCGGTCACTTTCAACTAAGTAAGCAATGACTATGGCACAAGATTACCAACAACCAATTTATTTTACACAAAAACTATACCTTGGCCAAAAAATGGACAATGGTTTGTTTGTTTTCACATTTCTAGTATAGGTTACATTGACGTTACGTTTGTCCTCGAATGTTGTTAGCCTTTTTTACCCAACTTTATACTCGAGTAACATATCTTAAAAAGGGGAAAGATAAAGAGAAGAAAATAATGTTGCAAACAGTCACCAAGGTTGTCCATTTCCTTTAAGTAGGTCGTGTGTTTTTATCAACTCCAAGATTGAGTTGAGGGTGCTCTACCTGACTTGCCAAGATTTTGTAAAAGGAAGAAAGAGAGTTATGAGTATGGATCCCATTCTTTATGCTATAGTTTGGGTTGTATGGAAATAGAGAAAAGAATCTAAGGTTGTGTTTGATTTTATTATTATTTGTTTTTCCATGAAAAACCAGAAAAGATATCGTTTCCCCCCTAGAAAGTATTTTTCTGGTTTTGAGAGAAAATATGCGGTTCAATGTCACAAGTTTTATCCTCTCTCCCCCATAAAGTATTTTTCACACACACCCTAAAAGGGTGTTTCCTCCGCGTGGGATCAACTATTTATGTAGGTGTTCACCTCTCTTTGGTACTTGTGTCCATTGCATTCTAGCTTCAAGGGTGTATGGTTCTACCGAGTTTATGTAAATTTGGCAAACATTTTGAGGTTTCAATAGCTTCTTGTCGTATTGGGGGCCCACTTTTATAAATCAACTTCAAATCTTCTCTTAAAAAGAAAAAAAAATAATTGATGTAAATCAACTTCAACTTCAATAGCTTCTTGTCGTATTGGGGGCCCACTTTTAAGAGTTGAATCATGTAGTATTATGTCGTTGAGTCATGTTTGGTGTGAATTTTAGACTTGAATAAATTTGTTGATGTAGGAAATTTTTTTACTACCATATGGTCTCGTTTCAAACCTTTTTGGGATAGAATGAGATTGGGAGGAGGTCTATCCCGTCCCGATTTCGTCTCAAAGATAAAGCAATGGAATGAGATTGAGATGAGGTTTCATCCCTTCTCGTGCCCACCCTTATGTAAATATATCTCCTTAAGGGTTACTCAGATTAGGGGTGGGCACGGGAAGGGATGAAACCTCATCTCAATCCCATCCCGTTGCTTTATCTCCAATAATGTCAAATTTATGTAAATATAACTTTCATCAAGATAGTATTAAATGTCATATAAAATTTGTGAAGGGTTACCTTACAATGAAATTAAATTTGTCAAGTGAATGATGAGAGATGGAAGAAGCCTCCATAGATCCGTCTTGCATATTTCCGCAAGAGTTGAAATATCATTCATACAATATATAATTAGGAACAATGTTTTCCAACTACATAACTCATAGTACAAAACTAACACAAACCATCATTTGCCTTTATTTTCTACAAGAACAATTGTCCAACCAATCTAAAATGTGAAAAACCATAAATTTTTATGGGTTTTATTTTGATCTAAAATATCTAAATTAAAGTTTCTACCTAAACAAAGAGTATCAAATCAAGCAAGTAATTTTCAAATAATAGATGTTTTGTTTTAATTTCAACACATCCTAAACTTTTCTTTAGAAGAGTAGTATGCTTAAAAGTAATAATAATAAATATTAAATAAATAAATTTGGGATGGACATGATGGGCAGATTTGAAAATCTTCATCCCAATCTAGATCGAGATGGGTTTAATCAATCCAAAAGGGACCCAGAAAAAATCGAGACAAGATGGAACGTGATCGGAGTCTCGGGATGGGATGCCCACCCCTAACTCTTATTGCAAAGAAGCCCTCTATATTTGATTACTGAAATCATTCACTTTATCTTTATTTTATTCAATTTTTTTTTTTTTTTTTTTTTGGCAAATCTCGTCTCTTTGAAAAACCTCTTTATTTTATTCATTTTTCTTGTAAATCTCGTCTCTTTGAAAACCTATAACTACAGCTACGTTGGTGTTTGTTTTTATTCAGCTCTAAGCACTAATAAACTCCTTGATGCTTACAAAAAGTGTTTTGAATTCAGAAACCTATTAAGAACTTGTGGTTTTAATTAGAAGTAAAAACAAATGCCACAAAAGCTTCAAACTCCTTAGAAGGGCCTCCATGGAACGTTTACCTCTTTTTCCTCCATGCAAGTTTACTTTCAAGGATGATCAATTCAGTGAAGAAGAAGACTGGCACATATAAATCTAAGCGTGTATAATGACCTAAACATGCGGGGAAGAGAGAGGAGCAAGGCCTATGTTACAACATAACTTGTAATTTTAGTGAAAGTAAATCCTATTAGTTGAAAAGGGCTAGGATTGTGATTTCGTGTTTCGAGTTAATTTTGGTTTCCTGATTTTAAGAAATATTTTAGTGTGTAAAGAAAACACGTAAAATTTTCGAGGATAAATGATATATATAATGAATTTGGAGGGCATGTTAAATATGTGAAAAAAAATAACATGCAAGTAAATAAATGTATTAAACACATTAAACGAAACCAAAATACCTATAATTAGAAAATCAAGGGGTAGTTTAAAAAATCAATATATAAGTAGAAGAAGTGATAATTAATAAATTAGGGGGTGGTTTCAAAAATCAATAAATAATTAGAATAAAAAAATCAAAATTTAAGAAAAAAATCACGAAATTTTTCGAAAAAATCCTCGAAAATTGTAAATTTTAGTAGCTGGTTGTTGCTTTTTTTTACGAAAAAAATGAAATCCCAATTTTTTTTCAAAAAAACCCTCGAAAAAAATGTAATTTTTTCTTTCGCCCTTTTTATTTTCGTAATTAAAAAAATGAAACTTTTGAAAAAATTTTGTATAATTTCACGAAATCACAACCCTTGGAAAAGGGTAAATTTCGATGTTCCCTAAATTCCCTTGTCGGATTCTAATACACATGATGTAAATTAAATATACACACGTGCATTATATTATAGTATGATATAAAATACACATGGTTATTATAATAGGGAGTGCCAAATGCATGACACAACAACTTGGGTGGCATGCCGAAGGCATTCACGAATTGTGCCTAAGACACGAGTATACATAATGAAAGAAAAGTGTGTGATCGCGCCAACAACACGAATAATACACTAGTATATATATATATACACAATAGGTCAATATGTAGTTAATGATAAAACTTCAAATATTCAAGAATCAATAAATCATCCAAAAGCAACTCCATATTTCAAACCCGCAACAATTGACAAAGGAACAATTTCATCTCAAGCCAATCTTATTGATCAAATCAAAAAAAAAAAATTAGCACAATTAACACTCAATGGTCTCGAATCAACAAAATCCTCAAGCTCAAATAATATTAATGTTCTATCCCAATTTCAGATACTGAAGAAGAATCTAATTCACAATCCCAAATGATTTCAAAATTAGCAAATAGGTCAATCCATTCAACATAAAAAACCACACCATTACCCTGTACAAGAATCTATTACTCACGACCTTCCTTTCCAGACCTGCAATTTGAATAAAAGGGACAAACAGTCGCAACTCACTATTCCACTGGTTCAATTTATGAGTGGAATATAGATGGACAAAGTGAAGAAAATATTGTAGATACAACTCTAGAAATGACAATGTTAGCCTCAACCCATAGAAATGAAGGCAAAGATGACAATCAAATAGTATTCCCGATTTTACTGGGAATTTAAAAGGATGGTGGGACTACTATCTGAACTAACAAGAAAAATACAATATTATCAATGCTATCAAAATAGACCAATTAGGACAACAAATCAATTCTGAAAGAGGAGAAACCATTCCAACTCTCATCTTTGCAATACTCAAACACTTCATTGGTGATCTAATACACTTTAAAAAAAAATCAAAAAAATCCTTACAAATTTAAGATGCCCAACACTCCAAGATTTCGGATGATATAAAGACATGTTCTTATCAAAGATTATGATTAGAATAGATGCCAATAGTCCTTTTTGAAAAGAAAAATTCTTTGCCGGACTCCCTTCAATCTTCGCTGAAACAATTAGACACAATCTTAACCTTCAATTCAATTGATCAATCCCATATGACAATCTCAGTTATGGTGATTAATTGCAAAAATAAATGAAGTAGCATTAACAATTTGCAATGATCTCAAACTTAGAGCCCAATTAAAACATCAAAATCAAACAAAAAGAAAAGAATTAGGTGACTTTTGTCAGCAATATGGGTTCGAACCAATCAAAACATCATCATCAAAATTAAAAACATCAAATCACAAATACACAAACAAAAAACCCACCTACTCAACACAACCTACATATTCAAAGACATCTTCTAAACCCAATTCTTACAAGAAATCACAAACAAAACAATCATACACGTTAGGGTGTGATTCTCATTTTCACGGGACTTCCATTCCCACCATTGATCACAAAATCAAATGATGGATGTGGAGTGATACATCAATTTAGCCTAAAATATAGGGGTCCCCTCATGGATTCCCATGGCATAGGATTCCATGCAACCAAACACACCTTAAACCACAAACAAATCAACCAACTTGTTTCAAATGTGGCAAAACAAGACATTTTGCAAGAGATTGCAAGATGGAAAGAAAAAATCATTATGCAAATATTAGTTAAGCCATTATATGCCAGACTTCGTAAAAAACTCCACCATAGTCAAATCTCTATACAAACATTGTTCACCAAGTCAAAACAACTGTCAAGAGTCTACCTTGTTTAGGTATACTCAATCCAACAACCTTCAAAATTGTTGAAACAGATGCATCAAACATAGGGTACGGCGGTAATATATATATATATATATATATATATATATATATATATATATATATATATATATATATATATATATATATATATATATATATATATATATATATATATATATATATATATATATAATGATGAGGCGTCTTGTATCAATCCCTCCTATATCTTTTTAAATTCCCTCTCTCACTACAAATATTATTTTTCTTTACAATTTTTTCCCCACAATTTTCTTTCTCTTCGCACGGTTAATAACAACAAAATTTCTATTTTCTTTCTCCCAACTTTCGTTGTCTTTGCTGCCTCTCTGTTATATTTTCTATTCCTGTCAAACACACAACACAAAACATGCAATAAATGTAAACACTGAAACACAAAACAATTTTTTTTTACTTCCACAGCCAGTGCAGTGAAAGACAAAAAACAAAGCTAAGGATTGAGATTTTTTTTGTATTATTATTATTATTATTTATTTTCAATGTCGGTAGGCAAACGAGGAAAGGAAGTAACTGGAAAAAATAGAGCCATTAGAGGAAGTTGGGATGAAAGGAAAAGATGAATCATTTTTTCGAGGATTGTATTTTGGTGTGTAAAGAAAAAACGTAAAAATTTCAAGGATAGATGAAATATATAATGAATTTGGAGGGCATGTAAATATGTGAAAAAAATAATATGCAAGTAATAAATGTATTAAACACATTAAACGAAACCAAAATAACTATAATTAGAAAATCAAGGGGTAGTTTCAAAAATCAATATATAAGAAGTGATAATTAGGAAATTAGGGGGTGGTTTCAAAAATCAATAAATAATTAGAATAAATGAATAAAAACTCGAAATTTACGAAAAAATCGCAAATTTTTTCTAAAAAATCCTCAAAATTTGTAAATTTTAGCAGCTGATTTTTGTATTTTTATGAAAAAATGAAATCCCAATAAATTTCGAAAAAACCCTCGAAAAAAATGTAATTTTTTCTTTCGCCCTTTTTCTTTTCGTAATTAAAAAAAAAATGAAACTTTTGACAAAATTTTGTATAATTTCACGAAATCACAATCCTTGGAAAAGGGTAAATTTCGATGTTCCCTAAATTCCCTTGTCGGATTCTAATAATGACATGTTTTGCTCATAGAAAAACAAAGGGTACCATGGGTATGATTGTACACTACACCAAAAGGCCTATTTAGCTACGCGGAGATGGCCACAGTTCTAAACCGTTGGTTTATTTGCCACGGCAAAAAACCGTGGCTATAATGACCAATGGCCTATAACCGTGGCTAAAAAAAACATGGCCACGGCCCAAAACCGTTGATTTATTTGCCACGGCAAAAAACCGTGGCTATAATGACCAACGGCCTAAAACCGTGGCTAAAAAAAATGGCCACGGCTCAAAACCGTGGCTATAATGACCAACGGCTCAAAACCGTGGCTACACTAAAAACGCTGAAAAAAAATTGGGCGGGTTTTTTGGCGCTATTCTTTCCTCTCTCCTTTTACTTGGCGCTCGAAGCTCCCTCCACTCGACTTCCACCTTCCCTGCTCCCTCCACTCGACATCGACGCTCCGTGCTCCCCTCCACTCCACTCAAAGCTCCTCCTTCCCTGCTCCCCTCCACTCGACTTCCCTGCTCCCTCCACTCGACATCGACCCTCCCTGCTCCCTCCCTCGACTTCCCTCCTCCCCTCCATCTCCCCCCAACTCTGCACTTTTCAACCCTTTGTTTCAAACCATAACATCACAGATCTCCCGAAAGCACACACTGATATCCCGAAACCCTAAAATTTCGCGGTTGCGAAAAAAATTTGCGTCCCTCCTCCGGTTCTTGAAGGAGAGTTCGTCGGTGCCTCCATTGCTGAGTTTGGTGAGAAGAAGAAGAAGAAGAACACATTGATCTTTTCGTCCCTCCTTCGGTTAAGATCTCCTTCCAGGTAAGATCCTTCTTCTTCTTTAGATCTCCTCTTCTTCTTCTTCTTCTTCAGATCTGTTTCAGATTAAAAAAAAAAATTCTTTCAGCAAAGCAGATCTTTCCACTCCAACCCATTTCAGCAAAACACAGCAGAGATCAAAGCGTGGGATCCCCATTTCTTCAAGTCTTCATCAGGTACCCATCTCTATCTCTCTCTTTAAGTTCATAATCTCCAATTACTGTGTCTTTGCTTATCTGTCAAACAAGGGGGTTCCTTTTAAATTTTCGTACTTTATAAGCAATCAAAGATTCAAACTTTATACTTACCCAGATCGTTTTTAGTTTGATTGTGATGATTGCAATGTGGAATGGTGGATTTGTGAACTGATTTCAATGTCTGTTTGGGGTAGTGGTTTTAGATGTATTTTGTTGAATGCGTAAAAATTAGGTCTTTGGGGTGAGTTAGATGAGAAATTGGACTGGAAGTAGTGATGATCATGGATACCCGGTAAAAGGTGTGAATTTACTGAGAAAAGGGTATCCTGGAAAAATTTAATGGGTGTTTCAAATTTCGACAATTTCGTGAAGGTACAATGTACTCTGTAGTAGTGCCAATGGCAGGGGTATTACAATAGTTTCAGATCAGAGTGAGAGAGAGGAGCAGAGGAGAGTGTGAAGAGAACGGTTTGTCTTGATACGAAAAATCTTTTTGGTTGGAAAATGTTTTATTGTCTGCAGTCTTCACCATTATCTTGTTTCACTTCACCCATTTCTGTGCAATTTATTTGTTTGCCCCCTAAAACTAAAATAGATTAATTTTCCTGTTGTAGGATAATTGCCTTGCGGAAAGCAGAGAATGAGGAAGAGAGAAAAGCAAGGGAGAAGATCCGTCAGAAACTCGAAGAGGATAAGGTATATGTTGAATTCTCAACTTATCTTTTATTGAGGTATGATTGAAGAATAATTTGTTTAAGTTCATACTTCATAAACACATTTATTGAGGTTGAGAATTCTTATTTTATGTTGAATTCTTATTATTGTTATTACTAATATCATTATTATCATTATTATTTTGGGTGGCCTTCTTTTACTTGAGCATATATCTAGTATGGACTGTATAGTAGACCTTATACATGACAATTTTTTTGTTTTTCAAAAACTCCCTTGAGATTGGTCTGCTAAAATAGTAAGCAACTTTACATTAAACTTAAATCCTAGAAAAAATTAAGCTATGAAGCATGTAACCCTTTGAACATTGCCCTGTAATATTGAAACCTAATTTGTCGAACCAATCTCACACAATCTTCAAGGAGCAAAAATTGCAATTGCACAGCTGGACTCCTCAGGATATTAAAACCCTGATGAACTGAAACTGATTGGAAAGATGGATGTAGTGTCAATAAAAGCATATCTTTATTTCTATTTGTTTTCTCAAAACAATTCTAAGAACAATTCTTGGATGAACACCTCGTTATACTAGCGGTAACCTAGTATCGGCACCGTTCTCTTGAATTGTTCAAAGAATTATCTTCAAATGATTATTGTTATTCTTGTCTATTTTTATCTGTGTGTTTTATTATTTCTGTATGTTCTTTCTCCTGTGTTCAACTATCTGTTCTAGACTGTAAGTTTAGTTTGCTTTAGTTTAGTTTAGTTTTAGCTCAAGAAGCAAGTAGGGTATTTTATTCGAAAGATCAATTAAATGACGAGTGGCATGTAGTTCTACATACTCAAAGAGGCTTGAACACTAATGTCGATAAAAAGGAAACTCCCACTGTATATCAAAGCATCTTGAAAGACAACCCCAACCTGGAGAGCTTACTGGAATTTTAATTGACTATGCTACAATATTTTTTGATGCATTTCTAATGCTATTTTAGTCATCCTCTTTGGTTGAGACTAATTATTTTGTTTCTTATTTTGACTTTTGAGTTGGGAAAGGGAAGCTTTGTAGCTAAGTATTCAGATTGGCTTTTCCAATGCTTTGTAAAAATCTATTTGTGGTGATATGTTGTGGAAGGAAACTATCTATAAATGTACTGTATATAGTTGTTTCTTATTTCTTTTTGTTTTATAATGGTTAATATCTATAATTTCATTGATAGAAATGGGTAGTACTCGCGGCAATCTCTCCACCAATGATGTCACTACATCTACAAATGATGACAGTGAAGTTAAAAAGACCATACAGTTCAATGTCCATGGTTTAGCAGTTGGACCTGGTGCTAGAAATTTCAATAAACACATTGGAAAGCTTGTTGAAACCCTTGTGCCCATCAAATTCAAGGGTTGGGGTTGGCACCATGTTACTGACAACTACAAAGAGGATGTGTGGAATGGCCTCAAGGTGAGATTTTACATCATTGATTTTCATAATGTCTATTTTATTGTCAACTTATATCTCAATGGCTTATTTGCAGCGTGAATACGACATCCCAAATTATGTGAAAAGGAGTGTGCATTTGAAAATGCCAGAATATTTCAGAAGGTTCAAGGCAAATCTTAGGAAGGACTATTTGGATAAGTATCCTACCATTGAGGAACAAGAGAAGCATGTTCCAAATGGTGTAAGAGGGGAGGATTGGAAGGAGTTTGTTCGCTATGAGAGCACCCATGAAGCGAAGGCAATTAGAACCCAAAATGCCAAAAACAAAAAGGGTTCAAAGTATGTATGGGGGGTGGCCAAAAGAGTGATGCAGAAGTGGAGTATGAAATGGTAATTGAGTTTCTAGCTACTAGTACAATAATAACCATTTAACTATATAGGCTGAGACTAATCTTTCAAGTATATAGGTTGAGAAGAACCCTGATGGGGAACCAGTCACACGCACTGATATATGGATTGCTTGTCACACGGGAAAGGATGGAAAACCCACGCATGGTGTTGAACTATATATGGTATGTGCCCAATGATGTCTTTTATACACAATTCTTAATTTACTTTGTAGTTGTTTGAATATTATTTGTGTCCTGATTTATTTTATTTTTTCATTCTTTTGAAGGAACAAGTTAAAGCAAAAAAGGTCGCCTTGCAAGAATTTTCAACCCAGGGTACCACTGACCTCACTATTGATAATGATCCTCTAAGCCAAGTGTTTGGCCAAGAAGAAAGGGGACGTGTTCGTTGTGTTGGAACCACCGTCTCTAAAAGGAAGTATGATGCTTCACTTCCCGCTCGTTCATTGCTTTTCGATAAAACATTGGAAGTAAAAAAATTTAGCAAAAAATATGATAGATTGGAAGAAAATGTTCAATGGATACGAGAGAGACTTGAAAATGGAACTTATGTGAGACCATCAACAAGTGAGGGAACACAAGGAGGGACACAAAGAACTGAAGATACATTACCTCCATCGACAAGGCTACCAGAAAATCCATTACCTCCATCTCCATTACCACCATCTTCTCAAGGTGTTGCGAGGTTTCCTTCTCCAAGCAATCTTGTTCCTTCAGTGTCAAGGACTTACAAAGTTTGTGATTGGCATAAGAATGTCATTGCGATAGCAATAGAGGTTGTAGATCATATCCATCGATTCTCTTGCGATTGCCATGGATCATTGAACCCTGCAACAGAGATCAGACTTTCCCTATGCTTCAAATATATGACTGAGGTGAAACTTTACAAGAGTGATCCAAAAGGAGACATGATGGGGGATTTGGACGTTGGTGATTTCTTCGTATGGTGTAAAAATCACGTGGAACTTGATGATTGATAGTTACAACTATGTTGGAAGCAATGTAATGGTGGCAGCAAAAGAGGAGCTGAGTAAAATACACTACGGGCACGTGATTGTTCATTTTAAGGTAAATTGCCCCCTTCTTTCATGGAGTCTATGCTCTGAATAAAAAAAAAGCAGGAAAAAGCTTATTCTGCTGCTCTGGTTGCTTACTACTGCTACCTATACTACTACTTTTGGTTTAGTAAATGGATTGACATTTTGATTGAAAGTGTTTCTTCATTCAATTAAAAAAACTAACTTGTTGTATAATGGATTTTGGATCAGATGAGTATTCATACAGCTGAACCATTGCCCTAGTTGCCTTCCATCTTTCTTTAATGATTTATTTTTATGGTTGTTGCAGGTTCACATTGTACAGAGAGGAGTTGTTCGCCCTTTAAAGGGCGGTTGGCACAGGTTAGTGAGAGATACATAAAAAAAAATTACTACTTAGTCGGAACGTTGCAGGTTTTGTTCTAATTTTTTTAATCATATTTGCTAATGTGGCCAAACAATCTGAACTAGCAAACGAATCCAATAGTTTCTGGACGTTAGTTACACAGCTATCCCTTATCAAATAAACCTATCTTGCAGTCTATGGCCCCTTTAAAAAAAGGCTTGTACTTGAGCTTGCTTTCTGTTCATACATTCACTTTTTATTTTGGAGTTTATGTAAATGAATTTAATTTTCTCTGTATTATGGAATTAGTCATAGATACTTTGTTAGGGAGATCCTTGTAGAGTGAACTGTAATGTATTGTCCAATCAAGTATGATTATAGGCATAGATTAGTGTGTTGGAGTTCCCTGTCCAATCAGGAATGGTGTTAGGCACAAAATGGTATGTTAGAGTTTCAGGGCTTGGCTGCATATGAAGTAATAACTAAACGAGAATTCTAAAATGCACTGGAGTTTTGCCTGGAGATTAGCCTGGATGGTGCCAAGCACGTGCACCCCGCGAGATGGATAGTTTGACCCCTCTTTCTCTTTCCCCACTTTTTTGGTTTTCTCTCCACTCTCCAAAAAATCCAACAAAAAAGAAAACTGCAAAGTGGGTTCCTCTTGCTTGTCTCCCCCTCCATTCATTTGTGCATTTATCACTCATCTTCAAGTCCCCTGTTTTTTTTTTTGACCTTTTGGGGTTTCATGGGGTTGTGGGATTTGTGATTGGGAAGTGTAGGGTGATTTCTTTTGATGGGTGAGAAAGAGAGGTTTTTTTTTTTGTTGCATGGAAGGTAGGTGGTGTTGATGCTGTTGTGCTCAATAGTTTATAAAGAGCAAAAGGGTTTGTGAAGGAAGGAGGAAGACATCAACGATAAGATCCGATGTGTTTCTAATGGAAATTTTGCTTTTTGGTCAATAAAGGTGCTTTCTAGAGCTACTTTCTTTATCTTCCCCTTCATTTTTACTGGTTCATGTTTTGCTTTGCTATCGGAGAGATCTCTTCTTCTTCTTCTTTCCAACGAAATTGAGAGTTAAGGAAGATATTTGGAAGAAGAAGAGGTGGAAGAAATTTGAGGTTTTTAAGTTGATGGGTATGTTGGATCTTGCAATTAGAGAAATGGGTATTTGATTCTGGGTTTTGTTGGATTTTTTGGTGATTGGTTTGGATCTTGAATTTTGATTTGGGGGTTTTAGTTCAAGTATGGATTGCTTCTTGATTGGCTGCCCTAGAGTTGTAAAAGATTCAATTTTTTTTTGTATAAATTGATGTTAGATGCAATGTTAAAGGCAATAGCTTCTGGGCTGTTGGATTTTAGGATTGTAATTGTGAAGATGAAGGTTTTTGGAGTGTTGAGAGCATTATGCAATGTCAGCAAGTGAGTGATTTTCTTATTGCAATAGCTTACTTCTCCATCCCCATCGAACTCGTTTACTTCATTAGTTGTTTTTTTGATGGGGTTTTCATGGTGATGTTCATTGTTTGATCAGATTTTGGTATTGGGTTTGTAGAGAAGTTGGTTCTGTGTGGTAGAAACGTAGAACTGAACAACATATTTTAAACTACAAGATGTCAATAACATGTAATTTTCTCTTTCTAAATCACGACTCACTGTAGTCACGTGCTTGGCACCATCCAGGCTAATGTCCAGTGCTCCCTAGCATTGCTCATAACTAAAACATTTCTCAGCAGTTGCTCTCAAAAGTCAGCGGATTTCAGAGATAACAGAATAATATTTTAGAACTGTCTTCATGTGAAGAAAAGTGTTGCTATGCAATTAGGTAATCTAAAACTTTCTATTTCATTAGTTCAAGTTTTCTTAGCACATACATTCAGTTGTTGATTTACAGTTTAAGGCCCTCTTTGTGACAATGTCATGAATCCAGCATTGAACTGCCATCGCTTGTTTCTTCTCCTTTTTTTTTTTTTTTTTTTTTGTGGGGTGGGGTTGGCTTGTGTGTTTGTGTGTGTGTCCGAAAGAAATAATGGCTTAGCTTTGCAGAAAAATGGCATACTTCGCCAATGGTGTTATGGCCTAGTGGTTAGGGCTGTGTGGGTTTGTCCCCCACGTCCTAGCTTCAAATCCCACCTGCGGCATGGTTACTTTTTAATGGGTGTCGCCCAGTTGATAGGTCATGGAATCCTTAAAAACCCAGCTCACCTTCCATAAAAAATAAAAAAAATGGCATACTTCCAAAGTATCAATTGGCTTCTGAAGGTGTAATAGTTCAAGTTTGTCTATGGGAGGGGGTGAAGCCGTTCATCTCTCTCAAAATGCGTGAATTGTGTATCTCGAGGCTTTTTCACGCATCTCGAGGGGGTGAACGGCTGCACCCCGTCCCTCGCCACTTTCCTCGCTATGTAGACAAACCCTTCCTTGAGTACGTTGTACCTTATAAATGCAACCCTATATAATGAGTGATTTGTCTTCATATATCTATGCTCAACAGTCAACACCCCTAAAACAGTAAAATAAAAACATTCATGCGGTACCGAGTGTTCAGTTTACGCAATTGTGTTCTATCTTGTTGCCAGCAAAGCTATCTTATCAATGATTGGACTTAATCTTGATTCTTAACTGTATGTTTAGAAGCATATTTGATTTGTATATAATAGCTGGCAATGTATCATGTTAGTACTTCTCTTATCACGTCCTCTGATATCATGAGCTTCAGTAACAAGCCATATTATACTTGCAGGAAACCACTTGATGATGTTCGAATTTGCTTCTCTCCTTTTTCAAGAACAAGTCATACTGCTAAAGTTGCTGCTTCTGCATTAGATGTTCCATTTGAAGTCCCAAATTGTAAGGTAAACTATTCTTTAGATGAGGCTGTAGATCAGAGCAATGTCGCTCTAGATTATGTTATGTGCGGTGCTTGAATTGCCATTAGATGCTTTTGTCTTGGAGATACCTAGGTTAAGATATCATAACTAACCAATAGTTAGCACTTCCCTTTGATAGTAAAAAAGAGCATTTAAAATGACCAATGGAACTCTCGATAAATTGGATGGCCAATGGACTTTTCACTCTTCTGGAAGAGTTTTATCCGAGTGTTCATTCGATGAATGATCCATCTCTTGGCATGTGCACGACCTTATCTTTAATATGTGCCTAGAAATTTGTTAATGTGTAAAAGCAAGAAATTATGGTTGATAAGAACATTAATGCATATCTAGTCATTGAAACTACTTGACTCAAAGAATGGTTCTCTGCAGTACAATGCTGCATTTGCTCTTTATAAACTTGCAGATAATGAGGTATCTTAGTTAGCATGTATTCAGTTTAGAAGTTGTGTAGCACTTGATCATGAAGTAACCAATTGTCTTCTGGTCTTCCCACTATAGGATAATGTTTCTGATTTTATTAAGGTGGGAGGTGTTCAAAAGCTGCAGTCTTTACACCTGACCATTGTATAACATGCTAGTAGCACATTTCTATTACATAAGTAAGTCAATCGTTTTTAAATTTGCTAATGTTTACTGTTTTCCTGAATTTTTGAATAAATCATGCAAAATCTCTAAGTGTCTTTATAGCAGTTGTTGATGTTGAAATCTGATTTAGTAGGATTATAATTAGCAATTTCCTCCTGCAGGCAAAGTTGCGGATGTAACAAAAGTCCAAACTCTTCTGTTCAGTGCTACTTTGCCTCCCTGGGTGAAGAATGTATGTTTCCAAATCATCCATATTTTATAGTCATATATCTATATTTTAACTACTTTATCTTATTAGTATTTCTTTTCTTTAATCTATTTGCAGATCTCTTCTAGGTTTCTTAAATCTGATAAGAAAACAGTCGATCTTGTTGGTAACGAGAAAATGAAGGCTAGTACTAATGTCAGACATATTGTTTTTCCCTGCTCTAGTGCAGCCATATCGAAACTTATCCCAGATATCATTCGTTGTTATAGCAGGTTTGTTATTTTTGGATTGTTCTTTTTTATTGATTTGAATCCCCCGGCACACACACAAACCTATGTTTTCATATTTGAAAGTAAATTGCCAGACCTTCGCATACTTGACATGTAGCATTAGAAGTTATTTGCGCACCTGCATAAGATATGTGTTCTGTTTGTGAATTATTAAAGTTTGACCGCCCCACATCTCTGTTGTTTGTGAATTATTATCAAGTTTGACCGCCCCTTTTTAATGATCTTTGGGTTCTAATGATGATTATAGAGAGAAGATGCCACAATCACTACCATACACTCACGAACTGAAAACCCCGAGGAAATCGCTAGTAAGGCAGATATAATCATCTATGCTGCAGGGCAACCAAATATGGTGACAGGTAGCTAGATAAAACAATATCTTTTGCATCATTTGTATAATCAGCAATATCTTTTGCATCATTTGTCTTGCTCCTTTTGGATTGTGTTCTTATTTTTATTTAACACATGTAGCACTCAACCTTTTTCTTCTTAATAATTGGGTGATTCTTTGTAGGTCACACTTTCTGGATTTAGGTCTGGAAAGTTCATGACATTGGTGGCCACAAATGTGGCAGCTAGGGGTTTGGACATCAATGATGTGCAGTTGATCATTCAGGTGTGTACGATCGTGTTATGTATTGATCTTTTGTAAAAAAAAATTCATCCCTTAACAATATCATTTTTCAGTGTGAACCGCCACGCGATGTGGAAGCCTACATCCATTGTTTTGGACGCACGGGCAGAACAGGTATACTTAATGTTTCGACACTTTACATTCTTCTTATTTTAAAATGTCGACCCACTAACTTGATTGTTTCCTTTTCAGGGAATACTGGATTTGCTGTGATGTTATATGATCCAAGGCGATCAAACATTTCTAGGATTGAAAGAGACTCCGGTGTTAAGTTTGAGCATGTATCTGCTCCTCAACCAGCTGATGTTGCAAAGGCTGTTGGCTTTGATGCAGCTGAAGCAATCAATAAAGTCTCTGATAGGTATTTTATATTACTAGTAATAGATGATTGCTTATTATAATTAAAAATCATTTCTTGCATATATTTAAGCAACCTTAAAATGCAGTGTGGTTCCAGCATTCAAGTCTGCAGCTGAAGATCTTCTGAGTTCATCTGGCCTTTCAGCACTGGAGCTGCTCGCAAAGGCACTTGCAAAGACAGTTGTAAGTGCTTTAAAATTTATTTTTTTCACAAGTGAAATAAGCAAAATAAGGTTACACCTGACTATGAATGTTGTTATTGAATCAATCTCAAATGGTAGGTGAAGTAGGACACTACTAAAGGTGAACAACCTGTTATTATATGTATGTATGTATGTGCCACTTTATGAATCGTTAGAAACTTGTGTCTGTAGGTTTGCATATTCTATCTTGAGGAGATTCTTGCCTGAGGACAAGGTTGAATCTTTGAAGGGCCTTACTCTTACAGCTGATGGGAAGGGTGCTGTGTTTGATGTGCCAGCTGAAGAGCTGGATGCATTTCTTGCAGGTATACTCATGCTGTATTTACATTATAGTTGCCTATTCTCCTCGTACATAATGTTTCTCTTTGCTTTGTCCAACATTGTTATTCCCCTCTAACAGTCAGTTGACCTGATTCACATGTGAGGCATTCTTAATGTTTCAACTCTCTCTACACTTGATAAACAGGTCAGGAAAATGTCGCTGATGTGAGCATTGAAGTATTGAAAGCATTGCCTCAGTTACAAGAAAAAGACCAATCAGGTGAGGGAAGAAGATTTGGTGGAGGCGGGGGTGGTGGCAGATTTGGAGGCAGAGGCAGTTTTGGAGGAAGAGGAGGTAGATGGGGACGTTAATTGTCTATAGGGAAATGGTAAATCTTATCTTCAAAATATTCTTCTTCACGAGGGCTATGCTCGTCCTGTGAAACATGTATTGAAAGGAGAGAATGAACCTCATTTGATGGACTGAAGCCATCAGATTATTCCTGAGAAAGATAAACTCAGGTTTGTTTTGTTTGTTTATTTGGATACAACTCAGGAAGCACAACTTCAGTCATTGTGAGGCAAGTAGAAAGAGAAGCTATACAAGCAGCCATGCAAGCAACCATGAAGGTTAGTTTCAGCTACATTGTGTCGTATAACTGTGCATTACTAAGTCTTTTCGCACGTATGCTATTCATTTTTTCCGTGTCTGCATTTCCTTCCCTCTACATCACTGTGGTTAATGTTAAATCCTTATTTATGATGCTCATAAAGATATTTTGTAAAAAATATGTAAGTTCTAACAACCACTATTTTTTTTAAATTACTCAGCCAATAAAAAGAAAGAAAGAAAGAAGGCGAGGAGAAGAGAATGACTCAGGAAGAGATGCTTCTAGAAGCAGCACAAACAGGTAGAGCTAAGCTCCCAATTGGCAGTGCGAGTGAGGGCTGGAGCTGCAGGTGCAAGGAGCTGTTAGGTGTTACAAAGTCTGTTAGGTGCTATATACAAAGTCTGTTAGATACATTGTAGTGTTGTGTTAGCAATGTCTATAAATAAGAAGAGTAATATGAGAAACAAGCATTCATTCATTTTGTAAACACTTTGTACATTGAGCTCTGCTCATAGGGAGACTGAACATCTCAAATTGTCTACAATTTCTATCAATACATGCAATCTGTTCTTATTTCTTCTATCAATTCTGCTTGATCTAGTGGCAATTCAACATTCTTTCTTGACCATTCTCTGATCTACATTGCTAATTCCTGTTAGGTCAGTCTCAATTATGCATTGATCCTGGTCAGAAGAACTGCAACATGTGATTCAATAATCCTGCAGAACAACATACGCTTGCAACAACTTAATTAAACCGTGCTCATCATCATTGCCACGGCTTATAACCGTGGCCATCATGATTGCCACGGCTTAAAACTGTGGCCATATTGCAACGGCTAATAACCGTGGCCATGTTGCAACGGCTTATAACCGTGGCCACTATTATTGCCACGGCTTAAAACCGTGGTCGGCACGCTTGCAACGACTTAATTAAACCGTGGTCATCATCATTGCCACGGCTTATGACCGTAGCCATCATAGTTGCCACGGCTTTAAACCGTGGCCATATTGCAACGGCTAATAACCGTGGCCATGTTGCAACGGTTTATAACCATTGCCACTATTGTAGCAACGGCTTATAACCGTGGCTACATGCAGAAAATCATCACGCCTCCTCGAGCATAAAACCGTTGCTAAAATGGTTTGCCACGGTTTATAGCCGTGAATGATGATTTCGCGATGCCTCTACTGCCCACGCCTCTAAGCCGTGACAATGGGTTACCCCCACGGTCTCAAACCGTTGCTGATGGGTATTTTTGGTGTAGTGGTATATCAAACTTTTCATTTTGTTTTTAGTCCTAAGCTAATTTAGTATATTACTAATGCCATCCAAAATTGGATTATTCTGCATATGCAACTTACAAGCCTTTTAATAATTACAATTAGGCCATCCATCATAATTATTTAATACCCTCTAAGCATTTTAAAGTTATGAACATGTCATTAGATATTCTAAAATTATGAATATGTCCATAGGTATAATTATTTAATATATTGGCTAAAATTTACAAACTGTAATTAGATTTTTCTCATTTTGTCCATTCAATAATTTTTTTTTCTATTTTTTCCCCAATGATGTAAATTAAAGATACACACATGCGTTATATTATAGTAGTGATATAAAATACACATAAAGTTATTATAATAGGGAGTGCCAAATGCATGACACAACAACTTGGGTGCCATGCTGAAGGCATTCACAAATTGTGCCTAAGACACGAGTATACATAATGAAAGAAAAGTGTGTGATCGTGCCAACAACATGAATAATACACTGATATATATATATACAATAGGTCAACATGTAGTTAATGTTAAAACTTCAAATATTCAAGAGTCAATAAACATCCAAAACCAACTCCATATTTCAAACCCGCAACAATTGACAAATGAACAATTATATCTCAAACCAATCTTATTAATCAAATCAATAAAAAAAATTTAGCACAATTAACACTCAATGGTCTCGAATCAACAAAATCATACTCAAGTTCAAATAATATTAACGTTCTATCCCAATTTCAGATACTCAAGAAGAATCTGATTCACAATCCCAAATGATTTCAAAATTAGCAAATAGGTCAATCCATTCAACATCAAAAACCACACCATTACCTTGTACAAGAATCTATTACCCACGACCTTCCTTTCCAGACCTGCAATTCGAATAAAAGGGACAAACAGTCGCAACTCACTATTCCACTGGTTCAATTTATGAGTGGAATATAGATGGACAAAGTGAAGAAAATATTGTAGATACAACTCTAAAAATGACAATGTTAGCCTCAACCCATAGGAATGAAGGCAAAGATGACAATAAAATAGTATTGCCGATTTTACTGGGAATTTAAAAGGATGGTGGGACTACTATTTGAACTAACAAGAAAAATACAATATTATCAATGCTATAAAAATAGACCAATTAAGACAACAAATCAAATCTGAACGAGGAGAAACCATTCCAACTCTCATCTTTGCAATACTCAAACACTTTATAGGTGATCTAACTCACTTTCAAGAAAAATCAAAAGAAATCCTTATAAATTTAAGATGTCCAACACTCCAAGATTTCAGATGGTACAAATACATGTTTTTATCAAAGGTTTTGATTAGACAATAGTCCTTTTTGAAAAGAAATTTGTTTTACTGGACTCCCTTCAACATTCGCTGAAACAATTAGACACAATCTTACGCTTCAATTCAATGGATTAATCCCATATGACAATCTCACTTATGGTTATTAATTGCAAAAATAAATGAAGTAACATTAACAATTTGCAATGATCTCAAACTTAGAGCCCAATTAAAACATCAAAATCTAACAAAAAAAAAAAAATTAGGTGACTTTTGTCAGCAATATGGGTTCGAACCAATCAAAGCATCATCATCAAAATTAAAAACATCAAGCCACAAATAAACAAACAAAAAACCCACCTACTCAAAACAACCTAAATATTCGAAGACATCTTCTAAACCCAAATCTAACAAGAAATCACAAACAAAACAATCATACACTAAACCACAAACAAATCAACCAACTAGTTTCAAATGTGTAAAACAAGACATTTTGCAAGAGATTGCAAGATGGAAAGAAAAAATCATTATGCATATCTTAGTTAAGCCATTATATGCCAGACTTCGTAAAAAAACTCCACCATGGTCAAATCTCCATACAAAAATTGTTCGCCAAGTCAAAACGACTGTCAAGAGTCTACATTATTTAGGTTACTCAATCCAACAACCTTCAAAATTGTTGAAATGCATCCTATATCTTTTTAAAAATATATGTCATAGAATCGATAAAAATCTTAGGGGGGACAAAATTGATGAGGTGTCTTGTTTCTATCCTTCCTATATCTTTTTAAATTCCCTTTCTCACTACAAATATTATTTTTCTTTCCAATTTTTTACTCCCATGATTTTCGTTATCTTCACACGGTTAATAACAACAAAATTTCTATTTTCTTTCTCCCAACTTTCTCTGTCTTTTCTACCTCTCTGTTATATTTTCTATTCCTGCCAAACACACAACACAAAACTTGCAATAAATGCAAACACTGAAACGCAAGCAAATTTTTTTTTACTTCTATAGCCAGTGCAGTGAAAGACCAAAAACAAAGCTAAGGATTGAGATTTTTTTTGTTATTATTATTATTATTATTATTATTATTATTTATTTTCAATATCTGTAGGCAAACAGGGAAAGGAAGTAACTGAAAAAAATAGAGCCATTAGAAGAAGTTGGGAGGAAAAGAAAACATGAATAAATTTTTCTTGCGTTTGAGTGTTTGTGGATTGTACAAATATTGTGTTCCGCATTGTGTACTTGGGAGGAGAAGAAGAAAGAGGTGTGAGAAAGAAAAAGAAACTTTGGAAAAAAAGAGGAGAGTTTTTGTTTTAGTTAAACATATGAAAAAGAAAATTAATATTTGTAGTGGAAAAGAGAATTTAGGAAGATCTATGAGGGCTATATACAGAGGGACCCCTGTTTCTATTTGGTTGTGTAGTAAGCGGTTGCTGCGGACTCGTATGGGATTGCCCAGAATGGCTACGGTTTCCTGCGATATACGCTGTGGCCTGGATTGCAGGCCTTTCGGTTTCAGTCCTGGCAGTGTTAAGTGCGGACATGGGAGCTGAGTTAGGTAGCATGCCGAGGCTTGGCGTGCTGGGTGCTGTCTAGTGTCGATATGCGATATGGATGATGCTGCGAAATCGCGTCTCAGATTAACAGGTCCATGTTTAGGCAGAGCACTCTGTTTCAAAACAGAGCTGCTCTGTTCTGCCCAGCGTTGCTGTCGCTGATGCTGTTGCGTTGCTGATGGCGTCGCTGTTGCTGCTGCTGCTGTTGCGCGGAGTTACTGCTGCTGCTGTTGTGTGGAGTTGCTGCTACTGCTGCGCTTCCCTGCTGTTGCTGCTGCTGCTGTTGCGCGGAGTTTCTGCTGCCGCTGCGTTGCCGATGCCGCTGATTTGCTGCTGTTGCTGTTGCGCGGAGTTGCTGCTGTTGCTGCAACTGATGTTGCTGATATTTGCTAATGCTGCTGCTGCTATCTGAACGCTGAACTGTCGCAGCGTTGGTTGGAGTATTTGTTTTGGGCTATCCGGGGTTTGCTCGGGTCGCAGAAACGCGCGTGTGCTGCGTGCTCAATGAATGAGAGACTGCTGGATTTGTTCGGGTTGCTGGGCACAGACAGTGAGCTGATTTCAGTTATCTGATTTTAGTTTTGTATTGTTTTTCTTCTTTGCTTCTAGCTTTTGCTTTGGTTTTTATACGGGCAACGTCGTAATGTACTCCCGTAGCTTTTGTAAGTCAACTTTTTGATAAGTAATCAAGGTCTGGCATTCCATAGTTGCCCCTCCCCACTGGAGGTTAATTTAAAAAAAAAAAATAATAAAAAAAAAAAAAAAAAATGAGGGCTATATCCAAGAAACATCATCATCGTTATTCACCATTAGATTTTATCGATTCTACAAACTAGCTTTGTTGGCTTACTAGTTGGTAAATGACTAGTTGTCACTCAATTTCATCCCATATGTAAATATACTAGTGTATTACCCGTGTCGTTGGCACGATAGAAAGTGGGTCGTGGGATTAAGTCAAACTTGTTTTAAAAAAAAATATATTTAAAAACTGCCACAATGAATTCCTCCTAACCTTTTCCAAAATATGAAATTCAGGGTCTTTGTTTGAATGTTTAAACGCTCGTCTCATACTCTGATTAATATTGAAAATTGTGACGTGAAATGCATTAGACATTTTTTAAATACATATGACGTAAGATGTTAAAACAATATTTTGAAAATTCATTTTTTGTATTGATTATTGGTTTCACTGGAAAGATCTTAAAAATGCAGTCCAAAAATGTCAAGTTTATTATGGGAAAAATACACAAAAAAAATTTATTTCCGCCATATGTACATTCCATCAACTTTTTCATCATTTTTTCATTTTCTTTGCCCTTCTACATGTTTTATATTTACAACATATGTCATTATAAAGAATGAATCTCAACCCTCAAGATCTTCCCAACTCTCTATTATAACCCTCTTTTATTTCTAAATAGTAAAACACCTATTTGATTTGTAATATAAATTAATGTGTTTCCCGTGTCGTTGGTACAATAGGTGGGTCGTGGCAATAGGTTAAACTCGGTTAAAATTTTAAATAATTAAAAAATACATTTTAAAACTGTCACAATTAATCCCGCCAAACTTTGATTTTCCAAAATATGGAGTTCATGGTCTTTGCTTGAATGTGTCATAATATTGAAAATACTTACGACGTGAATTGCATTACATTACAAATTTTTTTTTTTGGAAAAATGCATATAGAATGAAATGCATATTTGAAACTTTATGTGTTTGTATCAATGAGTGACTTTAAAACATTAAGTGTTTGCATTAGTGATTGGTTTCATTTGAAAGATCTTCAAAAATGTATTAGTGATAATTATGACGATTTTCATTTAAAAAATACAAATTTTCTCACTCCGCCACATATGTAGTCCACAAATATATATATCAAAAAGTTTGTGGACTACAAATGTGGCGGAGAGAGAAAATTTGTATTTTACATGCAACTTATTTTACTTTTCTATTTAATTTACTTTACTTATTTTACTTTTCTATTTACTTATATTTAATTTCCTTTTCTATTTTACTTGTAACTTATTACAAATATGCCATTGATGATAATGAATCTCCACCATCAACATTTTCCACAACTTTTAATCGTAACCGTTTTTTTATCTCCAACCCCAAACACCATGCTGATTTTTAATATAGACTAGGGTGTTCCCCATGTTGTTGGCACGATAAAAGATTAAAACTTGTCAAAACATGATTACTCTTATGTTTTCATCCTTCACACTTACATGCCTAATCACCACCATCAACAATTGAAGAAAAATAAATATAAAAATGTTGGGTATGGGAATTGAACCCATTCACTCTTATTGGGGATTGATTGAAGGTAAGACATAAAGGCTAACTTTAAGGCCCAACCATTAGATGAAACGAATCTCAACTATTAGATGAAACTTATCTCTTAGTGCTTGAAGTTCTATGTGATCCGTTAGATTCATATATTTAGGTAAATCTCAGCCATCTTTGTTCTCCAACCTCAAACACCCTTCTGAATTGTAATATAGACTAGGTATTTTACATGTCCTTGGTACTACACGTACTTTTTGTTGTTAAATATCATGTACTTAAGACCCTCGCCACCATTCCCAATTTCGTTCTCAATCAGTTTTGAAGTGCAAACCCATTATAAGGTAGTCAAAATTTGATTTAGTTGAGAAGAAAATTCAAATGCCGAAAGTGACTTCTCCCCATAAACCTTGAATTCGCCAAAACATGAAGTTCAAGATTTTTGTTTAAATGTGCATTAAGATGTCTGTCTCATCTTTTTTTTTTTTTTTTCATATGATAATCGACCCGTCTCATTTATTTGAAAAATATTAACGACATGAAATGCATTTTATGTTATTTAGCAATAAAATATGTATATTTAAAATTTTAGCTTTTGTATTGATCATTGGTTTCATTGGAATGCATTCCAAAGGATACAAAGTTTACCAAATTCGACAACCAAGTAAATAGTTATGACAATTTTAATTTTGAGAAAAAACACACAAAATTTTCTTTCCCCTTCACATGTACATTCCACTAACTTTTTTCATCATTTTTCATTTTCTTTGCCTTTATAGTTGTGTTATATTCACGAACATGCCATTATAGAAAATAAATCTCAACCTTATGGTAGGCAATAAATTTCAAATGTATTCACTAATTACCTACCATAAATTATGCTAGGCACGGGGTTAAAAGAACCTAAATTGTATGGTTAGAACTAGTTTAAACTAGTTGAAAATAGAAACTAGAGAGGCTTATGTTAAATGTGATAAAGGAGATTTCTCTATCATAGTCACGAAGCGAGCGAAGCTCAGCTTGGGGGCAACACCAGCACGCCGAACAATGCCTCCATTGTCACAAAATGCCCGAAGGGGTGGTTCTTAAAGTCTTAAACTCACAAAGACTATTTCTAGTATGCAAGTTATTTTACACCCATGCCTATCATAATCACAAGATAAAAAAAACTAAAAATTTCCAAGTGAATGGTAGACACTAATTATTAATGAATCTATCTAAGCATGTATACCTATTGTAGGCAATGAATTACAATTATATTATGTGAGTGCTTACCATGATACTGACTCATTGCCTACCATGTTGTCAATATGGTGTTTAAAGGCTTGCCTACTATCTAAACTAATGGTAGACATCACATTAAAACTATTTCAATGAGTGTGATACCCCGCAAATGCTTAACAAATGCCAACCATTAATTTGGATGATAGGTAGTAATTAAACTATGTCACATGGGGTTATTATAGCTTGAGAATTGTTTAAAACTTGTGCCTACATGCAACTTTTATTTAATTACACTTATTTTTAATGTGGATACATTTGTTGTGAATGATTTTGAACCAATTCTTAATGCAAATTCTTGCTATGATACCCAAATTCACTGGTTGCATATCATTATGATAGTATGGTAGGCATAAGTTTAAAGCTCACGGACAATAAAGATAAGAATAGAGAGGGAGAAGAGATATCTCAGAAGAACAAACCCTAGGAGCATTTATAGTGGAAAGCTCATACTCAAACTCAAAAGCATGGACCCACTTGAGGTTGAGGTTGAGGTTGAGGTGAGTGTGTTGTAATTACGGTTGTTTTTTTCTCTAACGGATTGGAAAGGAAACATGTGTTCTGATTTTCGTTCCAAAAAATTTCAGAATTCAGTTTCAATTTCCATTCCAAAAACTTTGGAATCGAAAAATTCCAATAAACAGTTTTTGAAATTTCTGAATTTCACTCTTCCGAATTTTGAGGATTTTTTGGGAAAAAATTTTGGAATTGAATTTTCGGAAAATGAGGTTAGACTCCATTATATTTTCAAAATTTTACTTTTTCGATTTCTAATGTTTTTGGAATTCCATTTCCAATTCCAAAACTTACCATATAATAACTTGATTCAAGTTAAAATAAAATAATTTTTTTTTTAAGATTTTCACATTTCGGAAACTTTAATTAACAATTTTTTGATGTTCATATAACAATTTTGATTTAATTCTATTTTTAATAAAGAGTACCCTCACCTCTAAAAAAATGAATGATTTAATTAAATCTCAAAAAAAATAAGTGACAAACTTTATTGAGCATGTTGGGGCACATAATGTATATGATCTTAATTTATTGGTATGATTAGCGCAAACATATTATTATCGCTCATTGGGCATGTTGGGGTATGATCTTATATTATTGGTATGATTAGCGTAAACATATAATTATAACGCAATATTTTATTTTTTGATCTTATATTATTAGTATGATTAGCGCAAACATATAATTATAGCTGATAATTATAATGCAATATTTTATTTTCTTATGAATTATAATGCATAATCTTATTTTATTTTTATGACTAATGCAAACATTTAGTTATAACTTATAACTATTGATATATAATTATAAATAACAATATAATATATGATAATGATATTTTATTTATTTAAAAACATTTCAACACAAAATAGGATATTTCAGATCGAAATACTTTGAAATGTAATATTTGGATAGATTGAAATCAGAATTTTTTCGAGAATTTTCGGCTCGAAATGAGTTGGAATCGAATTTTTCAATCCAACTTGCAGCCCTAGTTGTAATGGGCAGGGTTTTCAACAATTTAGACTTTGCCTGTTTTAAAAATATTTATTAAAGCCACGAGTCAAGAAAATCTTGGACGTGCAAAGCTATTTGGTGTGTATAACTCCACCCAATTGAAACCGATCTATACTCTTTTCTAACAATGGTTTTAGATAAAATCTGAAGCATGTTGAGCTAAGAGTCATCTAGGACATTAAAATGCACCTGATCCTGAAAGCTCTGTCAAAACCCAAATTTGGCTTTTAAACTTGTGAATTGGAGATCTCTAAGTATCAACTTCATAGAGTTTTTAGAATTCTAAACCTTAACTCTTCACTTCACCTAAGTTATTCATGACGGCGGAAATACTTTTCATTTTTAGCAATAAATACGGTTTTGTTCACAAAAGATAGGAAAGTTTGTTGGAAAATGAGCTTTTGACATTAGACAAGAACAAGCATCAACTCCTTCCGTACAATGCTAGTTTTAGTTTACTTTCTTTTCTTTTCTATTTTTGTGTGTAAATCTTTGATGGATTAGGATTAGGATTATAAAAATCCACCCACCAATTTACTTATTTATCCTTTCTTCTCCATCACAAGATACAAGTAGAAAGATGTGGCTATTAACTGCAGTTGTAATTCTTTACCCATGGTTCAATTAAATACTACTTATCTCAATCAATCCAATTGCTCACTTGAAACTGATGACCTTATATTGATAGGCGTTGTGCTTTCTAATCATCTTTGGTCTATAAACACTTTTATCCATTGTCAGTTTTGGTGCTCTTTTAACAGTAAATATCCTAACTTCCTGGGCCCGCTATAAGATTTGGCTGAGTTCGTTATATGAATTATCAAAAGATTAACAAGACGAGCTCTCGACCCAAACTGGGTATATCGTGAATTTTCAGAAATAATCACCTATTCTACTAAACCAAATACAGTGTAGATACAAGGATATGTAGTAGTTGGCCCATTTCCATGATTTAATCATCTGTTCCAAAATAGCGATCACCGAATTCTCCCATCCCAGGTATGACACGAAACTCTTCATTCAATGCCACATCAATCTCTGAGGTAACAATTTTCAGAGAGGGAAATCGTTTGCAGACACAATTAATACCCTCCGGAGCCTAGGAGTTGGAGAAAAGCAACCAATAATATCAGAACATACAGCCAGAAGTAACTAAAATACGAGGAAAACACGCTCGCCTATAAGTCAGCAACTCACAGATATGAGATTCAGGAAGATAATGTGAGACTCTGGAACGCCTTTTTGTATAAGCAGTTCAATTGCTTGCCCAGCAGAGTTGCCTTCAAAAAGAAGATCAGGATTGTTCAACTGAAAATAATAGAAGCATCAAATGGAATTACTTTATTCGGTATCAAGTAAGATATCAACTTTTTTCCCCAATTCTAGGCAGCCAGGTTTTGGGCTTTTAACACTTCTACCCCTTGTATAGATAATGTTTGTGATTGTGTTTTAAAGAGAATGGGTAAAAGTGTAAAAAAGACCAAGCCTGGCCAAAAAATGCCTTTCCTGGCTGCCTAGACAAACTCCAACTTTTTTAGTAAGTCTAGCCAGCCAGGTTTGCTAGCCATTTTTTTGCCAAGTTTTAATTTTTTCACTTTACCCCTTCCCTTTAAAATACAACCATAAACACTATCTATAGATGGGGGTAGAAGTGTAAAAAAACCCAAACTTGGCCAAAAAATGGCTAGCAAACCTAGCTGGCTAGAATTGTTGCAACTTTTTTAGAAATGTTGCAACAAATTTTTTTTTTAACAAGAATAGATGTTTCTAATGAGTGCATAGATAGAAAGACGATAAAGGGATTCTAAATTCAATTAAAAAAAGGATCTTTATTATTGGTTATATAAAGGCAATTTTTATGATCCAACCGTTTCAAGACTCAATTTGCTCTCACAAATGATCCTATATGATGTCACGCTCTGACAATGCATACTTTCCTGTCTAAATAAAATGATTAAGAAGAAAATAAATTTAATAAATAAACAAAAAACAGCACAATAAGACGTGTTAAGACGTAAAACTAAAACTACCTCATCTAAAAGACACTATCAGGCCTACAAGTATTCCTCCTGATCACATGGTTAGGTTTCACGAAACCTAATGTCGCCAAACTATCCTATCAAAAGTTGTGGGGCAACTTCTAGTCTAATCAAATATGTTTATCGTATTGAACTGGAATTCCGGATTGCACTTTCAATTAGGAGCAGAATTGGATGAGCTAGAGCCTAGAGTGGTGACATGAAATTGTTCTTGGCAAATGAGTAAAGATACACTTATGAGGGAAGGAAATCAACGAATAGGAAAATGTATTTTACGTAAGCTTCTGAGAATAGGTTCATATATTTTCTTCCAATTTTCTGACTCCAAGGGTGTGTTTAGTTTCTTAAATTGCAATGGGAAAAACACATACACACAAAAACAGAGAGAAAGTGGGAAAACAATTTTCACCTTAAAGGTTGAAGATGACAATTTATTTTGGAAAAACATTCTTTGATCCCATTGAGAATACATTTTTCACTATTTTGAGGAAAACCAAGAGGATAGAGATCATCATCAAATTCATGATTTCCAATCTCCCTCTTTCCTCCTCTCCCACTTCTCTCACTTTTGGCAAATTTTCTTGAGAAATTTCCTTTGACCAAACACACCCTGCGGAAAGATGATTACTTTTGGAAAATATTTACTTTTGGCAAAAAATTTCTTACCTCCCTCCTAAGAAAATATTTTTCATAATCTTGTAAGAAACCAAGAGGATAGTGGTCATCACGAAAACCTTGTTCTTCATTCTCTCTTCTTCTTTCCTTTCTCAATTTTGGCAAATTTTCTTGAGAAAACTTTCCTTGGAATCAAACACACCCTAAATAGAATTTTTTTTTTTTTTTGGTGGCAAGGGGAATCATGATGAAAATGACAAGGATGATGAATGGCTAATCAAGAAAATGAGAAAGTCTTAAGAGAGAATAGAATTTTATATCTAAGTTTTTGGATGGAAAAAATAAAAAATGAAATAGATGTTAATCATGCGAAACAATCTACACATGAAAATAAGATAACAAAAATAATAATACCTGTAGCAAGAACTGGATCCAAGAGTAGGACATGTCGTTCTGAAATGTCTTTGGGAAGCTTCTCATATATAAGCTGTTTGAATCCAGTCATAGCAAATGCGTTAGAAACTATTTGATCAGGTTACCTTGAATTATGGAAGTAAAACAATCATCTTGGCAAAACAAATTAACTTGTTTCCCATTGTCTCCATCACGGTGTATTAGGATTTTTCCAATTTTTATTCCTTTGCAGCAAGCACGCAGAGCATTCTCCATACTTTCACCACTGCAGGATGGACCAGAAAATTGAATCAATAATTTCCAAACATCATATAAAAACCAAGTAAAAAGCACCCCGAAAACTCTGAAATCATATTTAAAAGTTTCTTCATTTATATTCAAGACATTTACCCTATATTTAAACATAAAAAGGGGGGCCTGCATTTCTTAACTACTTCAGAGATATTTCAAAAAGCAGGATTGTCATTCTTTAACGGATTTAGGAATACTAAGAAAAGGAAACGCATATCTCAAAGGCACCTGCCAATAGAAGTGTCGAAGGATATTAAAAAAAATAATAATAAAAAACAAGACCTTTCTTTGAAAGATGAATGTTCAATGCCAACTACAATAAGCTAGAAAGAAAACCCCACAATCACCAAGACATTGCATCGAAAAAAATTAATTAGTTAAAAAAAATCATCGACATGCCTTCCATTAAAACGCAATGGAAAATTTTAATATGAAGCATCAAGCTTGAGATACCTGACCCCACCATCTAATTCCCTTGTGATTGAAACCTTACAAAGTTATCATCTTCATCCTTCTCCCAAATTCGATAAACATTTAAGAGCCATGTGAAAACCTAACTGGATTAAATTCAAGGTAGAGACTCCGAGTCCGAGATTAATAAACCAATAATTGATTGTGAAAAAATGAAAATATTAAAGAAAATGATAAAAGAATATTATGGCATTTGATGACGAGTCATGCTCGCAGGGATTGCAAAGTGGGGGGCATAGCCCACTTCAAACCAAGTAAGATAATGGAGTTGTCCTTGTGTTTCGTTCCTAAAAAGCAGACAATATGATTTCGTAAAACATGGCAAAATCTCATGCATGCAGGCCTTACCAGGTGGTCCTGCTAGCATTATTCTGATGCCAATATAAAGAATCCATTCACAGCCATGTAGAAAAGAAAAGAAAAATTCTTGGTTCGAGAGAATCTGACAACTCCCAGAGTTAAGTAGGAGTCCAACAAATATGAGTATATCGGAGATATTTAATTGGCATAAAGCTCATGCTTAGCCGTTCCCTTCTAACCAAGGCCAAATTCGCTTCAAACAACAAAACAATACCTGGTCCAAGCTCACCTTCGAATGATGGATACTCCACACAATTTCTTGCAAAAGTCAACCCCTGTATATACTGATCCTGGTAGATAAAGTAAACAATTTCAATACATACCGTACCAAATTTGACAAGAACCTCAAGCAAAAAGTAGATGATGAATAAATGGCGAGAGTCACAAAGTTGTCTTCAATCCTCTTGAATGGTCACCTTCAACTAAGCAAGCAATGACTATGACACAAGATTACCAACAACGAATTTATTTTACAAAAATCTATACTTCGGCCAGAAAAATGGACAGTGGTTTGTTTTCACATTTCTAGTATAGGTTACATTGAAGTTACTTTTGTCCTAGAATGTTGCTATTCTGTAGCCTTCTTGACCCAACTTTACACTAGAGTTATGGATCTTAAAAATGGGAAAGGTAAAGAGAAGAAATAATGTTGCAAACAGTCAAGAAGGTTGTCCATTTACATTTGTCCTAGAGTTCTATCATCCATGAGAATCAGTTGCTTTGTCATCCCAGACAACATAGCATCCAATGAGTTTCAGTAGTTGAGACTTCCAATTCTTGAATTAGCCATCAAAACCCCAGAAGGCATTTACTTGCAGCTTTGAGCAAAATTGCAAGGAGGAGTCTTACGTTTTTCCAGAAGGAGAAAAGTTAAAGCTTTTGCAATTGAAGCCTTGCTTAGTTTACAGCAAATATGTTGCACATAAGAATACTTTTCTTTATAATAAAAACTTTTCAAAAAAAAAAAAGTGCTTAGCAGTCGTCAGAAATTAGTACCGCAGCATATGTATTATTTTGGTTAAGATTTCAGCAAATCATAAACCACAAATGTTGAAAACACTTTTCCAAAAGATGAAGGTGTTGGTAGTTGTGTTGGTTGAGTAGTAGCAGTAGTGTTGACGATGTTGTGTCGCAATAATTACAAATGTTTGTGCTGGCAGTTGTGCAGTAGTCATGGTTGTTGTATGAGGAAATTGTTTGAGACTTCTACACTATCAGCAAGCAACATCACCTTGAACATTGCAAATCGCATTCTACATCTATGTAGTTAAATCGTTAATCAGCCCTAATCGGTTAAGGAGCGACATGAGATTAATGGGAATTAACCGGCTTATATTTTATAAACATATTTTTTTTATCCTTCTAAGTAAAATGTTTACTAAAAAAATTTATGTCTCGTAGCAAACATCATTTGTTGTAGTTTAAGGCAAATTATATTATAAAAAAATAAAAAATTCAATGTCAGATAAAAGTTGTGACTCCATATTTTCTAGTTTATCTTTTATTCCTGGGGTCGTTGATGACACAAGGACGATTAAAAATTCAATTGACTGATCGTGGTCGAACACGTGGCACAGGTTGACGCTAATATGAAAAAGCCCTAATCTGGTCTAATACAAGCCCAAGCTAGGTCCAGCCCAGGCTCAAACTAATAGTAGTTCAGCCATAAGTTATATGCCCAAGCCCGTATTACACAAGCCTAATATGGCACAAATCTTGGAGTTTGTCACAGGACAATAAGGCCCGAACAAAGATCTCTGGCCTACAACAGGCCTAGGGTCCATTTGCACCACTCTTGATCCAATTAATCATGGACGAGTAAGATTCTAAACGAGATCTCCTCCCGCCCCACGCTCTCAACAGTAAAGTCAATAAAGGAGTGAAACACTCACTATATAGGTGAACAAAACGGATGAGAAATATACACACATGCAACCCTAATTTTATCATTCCATCTCCATCCTTGTTAAGTGCCTGACTGTGCCTTTGGTTGCCACAACGGTGGTCTCTCGTTCACCGCTATTCGTCTTTGCAAATAAAAAATCAACAGGGATGGATTTGGATGCATCAGCTTGGCGTCGTCCGTGGGGAACAATAAATTTTCCTTGGAGCAACAAAAATTCTGTTAAATTAGCATAATTTTGAAACATGGTTACTAGCACCAGATCACGAGTTACAACAACGCCGCCAGCGCTCCGGCCAAAGAAGCCCAACCACGGGGCCAAATAGATCCCATCGAGGAAGTAGAGCAGTCGCAAGGCCCAACCACTGAGGCAGTCACGAAAGACCCCGCATAGATTAGATTATGTTTCACATGAGTCATCTCACGCGGGCGTTCGAGAGACTTACCCAAGATTGGCAGCCTCCATCAGAGAATGGCGAAAATCCGGACAGATCTCTGACCTAAGAGGACACCAGGGAGCGTGTCCACGAGAGCGACAATGTCCACATTAAGGACTAGAAAGCTGGCCATGAGGGGAACCTAAGGGATGAGGGAGGTCGTGGAGACTACGCCCCAAAGGCGAACAAGACTATAGTCGAAAATCCACTTCAGCTAGAGGCAACCAATCCAGACGTCTTGTATAATATTACAGTCTCTCCGTTCTACGAACAAATCATGAACGCGCCTTTACCAAAGAAGTTCATCCCCCTGAAGCTCGAGTTCTACGAAGGAACGTCTGATCCGTCGAACCGCCTTTTCTATTACAACCATGTGATGGTACTAAAGGAAAGTTTAGAGGTCATTCCGTGTCAGACTTTCCCTACCAACCTGAAGAAGACTGCACTGACCTGGTTCCACAACCTTCAGCCAATATCCATTAACTCATTTCAGGTTCTGGCAAAGGCATTTATCACCCGATTGTGAAAAGCCAATAGATAAGGAAATGTCCTCATTATCTGCTCAGTTTCAAGCAGAAGCATGGAAAAACCCACCCTCAAAGAGTATCTGACTTGTTTCAACGATGAACTGACTGTGATCGACGGTTGCAACATGACACATCTGTCACCGCTTTCACTTTCGGCCTATGAGGAGGTCAGTTCTATAACTTCTTCAGTTTGGAGCCTCCAAAAGACATGGCAGACTTGCTGAAGAACGCACAAAAGTACATCATTCTTGAGGAGATGTTAGCAGCCAATAAATGAAGGGAGAATGAAACCAAGCAATCCTCCAAAACCTGGGACAGGGGAGACGAGAAAAGGCGTGAGGAAATGGACAGATCCAAGAGGAAATGAGGTGACAACAAGCTGGGTCTTATAAAAAGTCACCATGTCAACTCAAGGTATCACGCCTACACCCACTAAACACCAGTCTGTCCAAAATCCTCTCCACCATCAAAATCCTCTCCACCATGAAAAGTTGGGAGGATATCAAAGGGCCTTTTAACTCAATAGCTACTCGTCAAAACGTGACAAGAGCAAGTATTGATCCTATCACAAAGACCACGGTCATATTGCTCAGGACTGCCAAATCCTCAAGAATGCGAAAAGAGTTACTCAAGGAATTCGTGAGCTCTAACGATAAGCAGTCATGAGAGGAAAAAAGAGCCAACAACTAAGGCCGAGGAAAAAATGCGGACGTTATCTACGTCTTACACAGTGTCATATGATGAACCGAAATAATCCAACCGGTCAAGAAACAACAGTTCGAGAATTGCGGACAGGTTTTCACTGTGGAGATTGCTCTGTCTAGCATGCCTGAATAGAGCATCTAATCTCAAATTTGACATTTACAAAGCGAGACATGCAAGGAGTCCACTCCCAACATAATGACACGCTGGTTATACAATCAGGATAACAAAATGGAATGTCAAAAGGTCACTGGTAGATATGAGGAGCTTAGCCAATGTCCTGTTCTTAGAAGTGTTCCGTAGGATGTGGCCGAGAGAAGAAGTTGCATAAACAAGCTATGATCAGCTTCAGCGGCACGCGGTGTTACCCGGTGAAGAGCATCAGGCTGCCCGTGGTAGCAGAGGAGTTGACCTGATAAGGATCCTAATGACAGAGTTCATCGTTGTAGCCGCCCCCTTTACATATAAAGTAATTCTAGGTAGACATTGGCTTCATCAAATGGGAGTAGTGGTCTCTACTCAGAAACAATGCCTTACCCGTCAAAAATAAGGCAGGGACTATCAGAGGAGATCAGTCGACAGCAAGAAAATGTCATTATACGACAATGAAACAATCATGCAAATAGTCATAATGGCTTGATCCCCATAAAAAGGGACCAATGGGCCAAGAGCTTACTGGTCAGAGAACCTAAGTGGAGAGAGTATCATGTAGAACATTTAGATGAGAATTATCAAGAGAGTTGCTCTCTTTAAAAATGATTCTATTTATACTCAACTCTACATGCAGGTGCAAGCCTAGACCTTTAGAGGACCAAAATGGCGTACAACGGCCAAGTGTAGTCCTATTCAAGACGACGACTCGTCGCATAAGTGACCTATTCAGCGAACACCCTCTCTAAGGCACATACCCTGTCTCGTGCAGCCTTCACCTCAGTACCCATCCCAACATAGGTCAAGTGGGTCATCCCCTATCAGAAAACACGTACAGAGTTACGAATATAAGTATGGCAGAAAATCGAGCGACAGTCAGAAAACAATGATTAACTTACCAACATTAGGTACTTTTGCCCCTGATCAAGGTGATCCCCCACAGTTCTTTCCTCCAACAACGCTCGGTCAACTAGCCCAAAAAACCACTTCTTTAGGTGTTGAACGGGAGTCAGTCTCGTGATCCACCTCATGGTGCCAAATATGCTAGCCACTAGAAGTGAGGTGGATAGCGCCCGAAGCACGAAAGTCAACTCGAGCGCCAGCATACAGAGCCCTGGGGTCAGGGATCAGCTCAGCTCCTCTTGCAACACCCGAGGAAGGAGGAAACTCTCCAACCTACTTTCCCTAGCCGGCAGCAGAAGGTGGAGCAGCCGAATGAAGCAAACCTTGAGAGTAACTTTTTTTTTTTAAAAGAAACCTCCGGAGGGGAGGAGCAACTATGGGATGCCAAGACCTTTATTAACATAAAAAGAACTTTTACACCAGTTCGGGGGTACGTTACAACTTTACCCGAAATAAAAACTACAAAACCAAGCAACCAAAACCAAAATGAAGGCTCAGAACCAAAACTCAACTCAAGAGGCCTTTCTTGAAAGAAAAAGATTTCTCAAAAGGTAAGGCCTTACTCAAGAGATAAGGCCTGAGTAAGGTTTTACTCCAGAGATAAGACCTTACTCAAGAATACTCAAAAGAAAAGGTTTTCTCAAATGAACTAAGGCCCTACTCAAGAGAAAGGCCTTACTCAAGGGATAAGGCCTTACTGAGAAGCCTTATCAACAATCCTTATCAACAATCTGAAAGAGCTTAGAACCACAAAAACTAACCATAATCACCTAACCTTTCATGCAAAACAAAACAAACCAACAGGAGACCACTGTAAGCACCATCAGACCATAGAGCTTTGTCCTTGCTGCCAAAGATTGCAACAGCAAGAACAACGCAGCATCCAACAGCAGACTCGCCACAGCCCCGCCACAACATCCTAACCACAACATCCTCGCCACAGCATCCAACCAGTGTTCTAAAAATCGGCCTAGGCTGCAGAAAAACGCCCAGATTAATGGTTGGGCGGGTTCTGGGTGGTCTAGATGAGTCTGCGAGGCCTAGACGATTTTTTTTTTAATAAGGCCGATTGAGTTCTTATTTTATTTTTCTTTCCTCTTTTTGGAAATAAACAATTTAATTGTTTTTTAAATTGTTTTTTATTCAGTATATGTCTAAATGTAGCAAAGGATGATTACTTAATGGAATTCTCAAAGGATCTGCCGGTACCAATTTTAGTAATGTAGATTTTATCAAACATGACTGAGGTTATTCATACAATTTGAATAAAAATAAAGAGTAGGTTTGGATATTTGTCCACAAATTCAACTTTGTATAAAGTACCCATCATGACCAACTTCAGTATTTGAGTTTTAATAAATTTTGTTCATGATTGTTAATTTTGCATGTTTTTAAATTTTGCATATGTATCTTGGTATTAAATTGGATGTAATTGATAAGGTATTATGCTTAACTTTTGTACATTATTAAAGATAATACAAAACCTAAGACCGCCTAGGCGCTAGGCACCTGCTCACCGCCTGCCCACCGCCTAGCACTGTTTAGAATACTGCATCCAACAGCCCCGCCAGTCCTCGCCACGACCCTGCCACAACACCAAGCAGTAGCCTCGCCACAGCACCAAGCAACAGCCTCGCCACAACACCAAGCAACAGCCCCGCCACAACATCCAACTGCCCCGCCACAGCCCTGCCACAGCATCACATCAACTCACCATTGTATCTGCACGCCAACCCGCACCCGCCTTCAGCTCCATCTCGCCAAGCAGCAGTACAAAAACCAAAACAGAGTATGAAACTCTGTTTTTTTATTACTGCTGCGCCAAAGCCAATTCAGCCCGCACTCTGCTTCACTACGCATTTGGGATCCAGCCCTTTCCACCTCAAGTAATTCGATCCAAATGCCATCCACACCAAGAGCGACTACTGAGTCCGCAAAAACACAACTACCCATGACGAATATACGCAGTATGACATCTGTCCAACTCGACCAAACCCCCAATTCTACCCGGGAGATCCTGTTCTCCAAAGACTCTTGTCAATCCTTCCCTTTGAGCCCTTCTTGCTAATGCGTCCGCTTCCCTATAAATATGCTTACAATGGACTTCCATTTGATTCGCCAAGTTTTTAATATCCCTCAAAATATTCTCCAAGTACCAAGGAACCTTATAGACCTCCTGAAACCAACCACGCACTATGTCCGAATCCGACTGAACAATAACTTTTGAATATCACATACAAAAGCATAACCGTAGTCCTTCTAATAAAGGAAGTGCCTCAGCTCTATTATTTGTGCCTTCGTCAAATACCAACTGTTGCGCAGCCAGACATACTCCGTTTGCATCTCTAATAATCACCCCACCTGTCACCTTGTTATTCTTTGATGACCCATCCACATTAAGAGCAACAAAATTGGTAGGAAGAAAACGCCTGTAAACAATCCGAATCTCCTTTCTCACCACCGGGATAACTGGAAGCTCTAGCTTCTCCAAAGGATTTTTGTTAGCACTACTATATTTCGGATTAGTAAAGGAATTAGCCATTCTAAAAAACCACCTTATATTCAAAATCCCAACAATGTGATTCGGATTCCCATCTTCAAAAACACACTTGCATCTTTGTTTCCAAATTTCCCAAATGATAAACAACGGGGTAAGAAACAAAAGCATACCTACTTGAGTAGAAGAATTAGCTCTCCAAAACCAAACCGACAGCACCGTGGTGATCTCATCAGCCTCAGGTCTTCTGATATGAATATCAAAAATACCTTCAAAATATTTCCAAATATCTATGGCGAGCTTGCCTTCTAAAAATAGATGCTTCAAGGATTCAGTCTTAGGGATCACGCAACACCTGCACTTCGAAGCCAAACTAAAACCACACCTATATAGTTCCCCGTCTACAGGAACACCCCTCTTCAAAACCTTGAGAGTAACTTGGGCAACGATTCAGTTCGCGAATCAACCGTATGAATTGGAAACGACGAGCTGGGCCCCTCCTTACGGACATTCAGATCCACAGATGGATCACAAGTAACATTCTTTGGGGCATGCTATTCTATTGCTGCATACGGATCGTGAGCAACACTCTCCAAGGCAAGCGGCTCCACTCTTGGATCATCACCAACATAAGCTTTCAGTGCAGCTTGATAGAGATGGTCTGAAACAAGTTCAATCTGCTCTGCACTCATCTTGCAGGGCTCCTTGACCCTACAAATTTAAAAGAACTCTGTGAGACATAGGCAGGAGTAGGAAGTGGTTGTTTGGCAAACACTTCCATTGCCTACCGAAAAGGAATGTCAGAATTAGTTGTTGCCTCCTCGTTCGCACGGGGAGGGACCACAACTAGGGAATGCTCCACAAGCCCCCTTTCCAAGGCGGTTAGCGAGGTAGGATGAGCAGTCTGGACGACCCTCACTTTGACCTTCTTAGACTTACGAGAGGGAGAAAGCAGTCCCTCCACAACCTTCCTCTTGGACGAGCTAAGCATCCTCACCACTTTCTTCTTCTGCGATCTAGATGCTTGGACATTAGTCCTAGAAAAAGAACCAACAGTAGCGATCAAAGTCCACCCCACACTACCAGTTTCATTGGAAAACAAACTACTCCGCCCGATGTTTTCCAGTTTAAGAATTTCCAAAATGGGCATTGACAGCATAGTGAGGAAGTCACCCTTCATTTTTTCCTCTTCAGGAGAAAAACAACAGGGTTATGGCCCCCTAATTGGAGACAAATGACAGGTCAGACAACAACATACACTATATTAAAAACAAAAAGAGAAAGGAGCACAAGAACTTACTCAGATTCCTAAAGCTGTGGATGATCAGCTGACCACCATAAGTGAAGTACCCAGACTTCAAGGAAGCTAAAGAACAGTACATCTGCCAGTCCTTCGTATCATCTGGGAGACCATCCAGACAAGAGGGCTTCAGTAGCCAGCAGACATCATGCCGATTCATCCTAATAGAAGTTAGCGAATGAAGTAGCTTAGTCGAAAGATGGAGCCCTACATCCATTGCCCTAATCAGAGTGGCGATGAGTACCCTCTACCCACTTGGTGCCATCTGGATCGAGGCAATACCCAAGTACGACAGAAACTGCCAAATGGCGTCAGGGACAGGGAAGTGCAGGCCAACTTTGAACATGGGCTTGTACAGACAGACATACCCCTCCCTCGGCACGGTCTGGCACTTGCATTTCGCAAAGAGCAACAACCTCAAATCATCATAAATCTGAAACTGCTTGCGAAGATCGGCCAGATCCTCTTCCGACATCAATGGCGCTCTAAAGAAGTCAAGACAAGCCTCATGATGCTCACGTGAAAAATGAAGTCTCATGGACATGATTAAAGAAGACAAAGGTTTGCACTTGACCTGAGTGGAGAGTTTGAAAACAAATAACAGAAAAAATCTCTGGAAGGTAAAAAGATCAAATTCCTCCAAAACAGGCTTATATAGGCTCAATGAGTGGGAGGAGTAATCACCTAATCATTGCATAAGCATTAACTGCAGCGCAGAAGTCGAAAAGACGCCGAAATATGCCATAATCACATCACACAAGCTCCACGCACAAGTTAGTGGTGATATACGCAACCTCACTAATTAGGGGAAGTAACTGATGAGACATCAACCAGTTGACCGATCGTGGCAGAACACGTGGCACAAATTGGTGCTAACACGAAAAAGCCCTAATTTGGTCTAATGCAGGCCCAGGCTAGGTCCAGCCCATACCCAGACTAATTATTGTTCAGCTCGTAAGTCGGACGCCCAAGTCCAGATTACGCAAGCCTAATATGGCACATAATCTTGGAGTTTGGCCCAGGACAATAAGGCCCGAACACAGATCTCTGGGATACAACAAGCCCATAGTCCATTTGCACGACTCTTGGTCCAATCAAGTATTGGGTCCTAATTAGAGCCAAGTGCCAAAGGAAACTCAGTCATGGACAGGTAAGATTCTAAACGAGATCTCTCCATCACGCTCTCAATAGTAAAGTCAGTAAACCACTCATTATATAAGATGAACAAAATGGATGAGAAAGGTACACACATGCAACCCTAATTTTATCAGTTTATCTCCATCCTTGTTCAGTGTCTGACTTTACTATCGGAGTGTCTTTGGCCACCACAATGATAATCTCCAATTCATCATTGTTCGTCTTTGCAGTTACAAAATCACCAGGGATGTATTTGGACGTATTAGTCATTCTTTTATCTTCTCTTCATATATACATAGATCATTTTTATCTCTCTAGCCTCTTCGTGGACTCTTGGTATTGCCTTATGTGTAGGTATTTGATGAGGTTAAGATCGATCAATTTTGTTTATATACATAGATCATTTTTTTCTCATTTGTTTATAACACATTCCCATTGATCGATCAATCAGTGAATTTTGAAAACGATTAATCGGTAAATTAGTCAGAAATCGATGATTACTCTCCAAGAGATTATTCAAACGATTAATTAAAAATTGTACGCTTTACTAATGAGAAGGGATTAATCGGGGGTTAATTGCCAATTAATCACTGGTTTAGTAACATGGTTCTACTCTACATAAACTAATTTTTCAAATTTTTTATACAAATTTGATGATTTGCAGCAAATTGCCCTAGTTTTTTTAACCAAAAGAAAAAAAGTTATTTACTTTTTAGCCCCCATTAATTCAGCTGAAACCCTACTTGGGTACCACTAATTATTTTAATTCAGTCTAAACCCCATTTTGGCTTTTAACCGTTAAGTCAACTCGATTGACTAGCAGAAAATATTAATTTTTTTGAAATACCTCATTTACCCCTTACTAGCACGTGCCAAACACGTGTTTCTTTCCTTGTATTCCTTCTTTATCCCAACGAAACACTAGGTCTATACAACTTGTTGAAGAGGGAGAGATAACCACAATCTGAATAAGGAGATCAAAGTATGGCCGGTGGACACGTTGGTGGTGGAGAGGTAAGTAAAACTTATATTTTATGTATTCACTTTGTTGTTGGTTGAACTGGTGCGAAAATCAGTTTGGGGAAGATGGGTACCAAATAGTAAATTTAGGAACTATGTGGGGGTCAAAAAAGAATTGTGTAATTTAAAAAAATTAAAAATTGTTAAAGAATTATGTGTAAATTATTGTTTAAAAGGTAAATAACCCTTAGAACAAATGCATTTTTGTATATATCTTAATGAAAATAGAAATACTATTTTGTGTATGTTTCCGAACTGAACGTTTATTTACTATGATCAGAAAATGGGAAAATCCAAGGAAGCTTGACTAGAATCAGCATCGGCACAGACACTCAGACCCAAAAAATCTGGAGGAGCTTCCAAACACTTGGAAACATCGCATTTGCCTACTCTTATTCAGTCATCTTGATCGAAATTCAGGTAAATTTTGAACTAAACAAATGGGTAATTTAATTTTACCATTGAGTATTTTAATACGATGACTAATTATATGTCATTTTGACATACAGGATACACTCAAATCTCCTCCATCTGAAACAAAAACCATGAAGAAAGCAACACTGACTAGGGTTACTACAACAACAATCTTCACATAGCGGCTATGCTGCATTTGGTGATGCTTCACCAGAAAACCTTCTCACCCGGTTCGGATTCTACAACCCATTCTGGCTACTTGACATTGCTAATGCTGCCATAGTAATCCACTTGGTCGGAGCTACCAAGTTTACTGCTAACTCTTATTCGCCTTTGTTGAGAAATCTGCCACAGAACAATGGCCTAAGAGCCAATTCATCACTAAAGAGATCGAAGTCCTAATCCCCAGCTGGCACCCATTCAGACTAGACGTGTTCCGTCTAGTGTGGCGAACAACTTTTGTAGTCCTAAAACTACAGTCATAGCAATGCTTCTCCATTCTTCAACGATGTTGTTGGACTCCTTGGTGCTTTGGGATTATGGCCTCTCTCCGTTTACTTCCCAATTGAGATGTACATTGCACAAAAGCAGACCCCCAAATTCAGTACTAGATGGCTTTGCCTTCAAGCACTCAGTCTAGCATGTCTAATAATCTCAATTGCCGCTGCTGTGGTTCGATCGCTGGTGTTGTTACTGACCTCAAGGTTTATAAGCCATTCAAGACAAGTTACTGATTCATTAGCATTATCACCTCATCTACCCAGTTGATCAAGATTAACTATATGTAAATTCTGAGTTTCTTTCCAAAGGAGAGAGTGGGATTCTGTTTCCACTCATAGGAGAAGGTGGGTTAGGTATTAGAAAGGTGGAGGAAGCTAATCATTCAGCAAATGGCTTTGGAGATTTGGCATCGAGCAGTATGAGTTTTAAAGGTAAATTGTGGCTGCAAGCATGGGGAATCTCATGACTGGACTATGAAAAGGGTTAATGAATGTAAAATCACAATTCATTAAAATTTCCATTCGTAATTCATGCTTCTTCTTCTCTTGAAAATTTTGTAAACTGCATCAATGAATACAGGTATAACTTTTGGCGTTGCAATATATGTATTCATGTATTTCCATGCAGCTTGTGATCGATAGACCATTCCTTCATATTGTTAGAATCTAAAGAAGTAAAGAGCTACTAATCACTTGGTATAATTTGGATCAAAAGAACTAGTCACTGTATTATGTATCTTAATGGAATTGTTAAGTCATTGTCTTGCAATGTTTCACATTGATTATTGCACTACAAAGTTGAAAACTTTTGGAATCAAATTAACTTCAATCAAAATAAAAAGAAAAATTGTGACACCCACTAAACTCCGTATGGGTGAGGCAAGTTGTTTCCTTGACTAGCTACCTATAGATGAAGTAACAAGCTTTTCTTACGTATTGTCATGAAATCTGAAATAGCAGGGCACATTTAGTTTTCGTCGATGAGGTGGTGATAGTTCAAAATTTGTGAAAAAATCCAACAACACATCCATCCAAAAGCACAACAAGAACTTTTGGAAGGCCAGCTCGCACAAGTATTGGGGATGAATGAGTTGTTAGTTGAGATGATACAGCTTAGCTTCCATCACAATTTATGAGTCTCAAATATGTTGGATATCTGAGAAGTGCTGGAATTTTACCGTTTGGCACCCAAATTATTTTAGCAATTCCTGCTAGTCAATTGAGTTGACTTAACGGTCAAGGGGAAAAATGGGGGTTAGACTGAATTTAAATAATTAGTGGCACCCACTTGAAATTACACTGAATTAATGAGGGCTAAAAGGTAAATAACCCAAAGAAAAACAAACACGACATTGATAATAGAAAAAAATATAAAAATAAATAATGATATGGTTAATAGAACTATTATAAATACAAGTAATAACGCAAACCAAAACCACTAGCTTGGTTAATAGAACTATTATAAATACAAGTGTTTTTTTCTTAGTATAAATTAGAAACGATATGCAAAGCTCAAGTAGATGTTAGTGGTGATCTAAAAATCTTACGGTAACTTTTCACTGTTTGAAGATACTTCCTATGCAGTTAAATTGGAAAGCAGTCGCAGCGCAGTCTAGGACCAAATCACGATTAAGCAGGATTAATCGAATTTAATTGATCAATTTTTTCAAAGTATATATTTTAAAATTTTAATCATAGTCATAGATTACAAAAATAATTAATTAATCAAAAGTAAATTTGTAATTATATAACTTTACTAATTATCTTCCAAGCTACTTAAAAAAAAAAAAAAAAATTGTACATTGTTTTAACAACCAAGCTACCAAGACACATTCAGAAGCAAAAAGATGTCGTACTTAATAGGAAGAACCAACCTACCTATCCCACTAACCCATGAAGGTAAACTGTATTACTTTGCACCGAAGGTATTTCTAGAAGGGACACTTTGTACAAACAAAAATACTCCACATCCAGAGGATGCCAATATATTCTAGACCAAAAAATAAAGGAAGTCATGAATGAAGTGTATAAAAATTGTGTGAATTTGTCACGCATAATCACAAACTTCCAAAGAAATTGTGAGGTTCAGTTATTAGTGCTCTCAGTCAGAAGGCCAAAAATGTCAAACACATAGAAAAATGGGAGTTCAGCATCAGCAACAAACTGAATCCAATTTGTTCCGACAACAATCAACTGTTTCACCAAAATCCATATTACTACAAACAAACTCAATCAACAAGCTCCCCTAGTCCATATGAATTTTACACAGGAGGGAGGAGAAAAGGGGAGGCCGAGTGGGATGAAGATTGGGATGAGAGGGAAGAGGGAAATTACGGTTTGAAGTGGTACATACTTTTCTGATTTGGTTCGAAGGAAGAGAGGGACAGAGATCGTCGTCACCGCTTCTTGCTTTCTTCTTCTCTGTAGGATCTGAGTTGGGTGAGTTGCAGCCTGCGAATGAAATGAGAATCTTGAGTTTTAAGTTTTTTTTAATTATACATAGCGATAAATCGGCGAATCGGTTAGGTCGATTAACTGTTGACTTGCCGATTTTTCAACGATAAATCAATGTCCGCTAAACCCCAACCGATTTCACCAAATTCGGTTCGATCAAATCCCGAATTGCGATTAATTGGCGATTTTTCGCCGCATTAATAATTTAGGATACTTCAACTCCAAAACCAACGCTATCACTACAACCATTACCATTAGCACCATCACACTACCCTTACACTATTAAAAACACTATTTCCAAGGAAGCAAATACTCTTCAAAAACTAGTCGTATCCGTGTCTGGCACTATCCAACACTCGCTCGACATGCCTCCAACACGTGTCGAGGGATGTCAGGCACATGGTCAATGTGGTCAACGTGTTCAATGTGCCTCCTATATACCTAGAACTCAATCAAGACACAATCAAGACTTGGCAACAAACTTTATTTTATATTTTTCTTTTAGGTGGTTATTTGGTTGCAAATATCACATAATTTAAAGGTAATTAATTCAACTAAATAACCATCTAACTTAAAGGTTATTAATTCATTTCAAATAAAAAATATTTAATTGTGATTCAAAACAAAGAGGGCGATGAAAAGCCCCAAAAGCATAGAGGTAGTCTATTTTTTTTCTTAATCTTTGTTTTTTCTTCTCTCCTCTACTTCTCTACTGTACTTTGCTTCTTTTTTTTTCTTGCAACAATTTCATATTATTCTCCACTTTTATACCATTTTTTTCTTCTTCTCTACTTTTCTTTCTTCTTCATGCTCTTTTCTACCATTATTTTCTAGACGAAACAAAGATGAAGACACTCTATTAAGGCACTATGTTTGTGCTTCATTGTCACGTTCATACTTCTTGTTCTTTTCTAGTATAGGTTTTTCTTTATTGGATTATTATTTATGTTCTGATGACTTATTAAAAAAGGTATGACCTGTTATCGAGTCGTCGTCTGCGTGCTGTGTCTAAGTCCGACGCGACACACATGTCCGTGGATCCTTCTATCTCCAAGACATGTTGACACCACACCACCATAACCACGACATCAACGGCCACCACCACCTTTTGGAAAATTGTCTTTAACAATTTCTGATAGGGGTGTGCACTTAGCTATGTTGTTAACCAAACCAAATTGAACCTATGAGCAAAACCGAACCAAACCGCCCTTAAACCCATCCTCAACGCAACCGAACCGAAAATCGACATTTTACTCTAAAACCGACCATAACTGAGTCAAAGCGACATTTTCCAACTTTTTTTTAATATGTACATTTTTTGCTTAATTATAGGTTCGGTTTTGAACGGTTATATTCGTACTAAGATCGAAAACTAAACCGAAGGATTCAATAGAAAATAGTATTCTATTGACCAAAGCACCGTGAATTTTTTTTATCTAAAAAATATTTGCATTAGCAATAGATTTTTAGCAAACTTGAACCTCTTCGAGCATGTGCAAGTAGGATGGCAATTTAACTCGTTATTTTGGGGATTCAGCCTGTTCTACTCCTATGGGGTGGATTCGAGGGACACTAATAGGGGATCGAGGCAGATTTAATTTAATTACTTGATCCCCATGACGAATTCAGGGTGTTGACAGGGACAATAGTTCCCCACAAGACCCAGATATACCCCAAATTATATACGATGTGTAAGAATTGGAAAATCGTTAGGTATGAATATGTTAGATATCCGTGACTCGATCGTTGAAATAACATCTCTCCAAAAAAACATGTTTTTTTTACCGACGCTGCGACGCACAAAGAATATTTTTTGTTGCCAGTGAACAAGATATTAAGGAATTGTCCATACGAAAGATCATAATTATTGATATGGGCCTTTTCTACATAAAAAGGGAATCTTTTGTTACAATAGAACCAGAAGTGATGTGGATTATTCAAGAATCGAAGTCGATTTGCTTTAAAAAAAAGAAGATATCAATGAACTTCTATGAAATGGTTTAACGGGATTCATCCAATTGTCTCGATCGTGGGATAACATTGAGAAATATGAATCAGTGTTATCAGTGGAATTTTTTACACAGTTGAAGTGCTTTGCACATTCAAAATTTGCTTGTGCTATGAGAAAACAACTTTTATAGACTTTTCAACGAAGTTCTATGTTTTTCTGGGTGATGTGGGTCTAATTATCCTTGCAACTTTATTTGTGAGTATGAGAAGTTTTTGTCTCATATCATAGGAAAACAAAGTAAAGGGTATTTTTGGGTGATGTGGATCTAATTCTCCTTACAACTTTATTTGTGACTGTGAGTATGAGAAGTTTTTGTCTCATATCATAGGAAAACAAAGTAAAGGGTATTACAGTTAAAAGCTTCGAAAATGTAGGTCTTGCATCATCTAAAACCCAATAAAAAAAACTTATACTTCTTCAAAAATAGAAGGGCCAATAACGGCCCACAGAGAATTGACAAGGCGAGGCAAGGATCCTTGAACGGGGGGACGGGGCGGGAAGTGTCTTGGAACTTTCGTGAGTAACAGGGTCAGGACGGGGGTGGGGGGCAAATTCAGGCAGATCGACGACGGATATGGCTAAATGTGCCACAAAATCCGCTCTATTGCCATCCCTATGCACAAGAAGGAAGAGACACCCAAGTTCTCCGAGGGAAACTACCCATCTTGTTCCTTTATTGGCTCCAACCCTACCTTGGGGAGAACATGACCGTGAAAAAAGTCGAATACATTTGTGTACGGATTCCATATTTGAATTGTCATCAAATTTGTCCTCTCTAGGTCCCCAATAAACAAAAGGCTTTGACATGATACTAGGACTGAATAGCCCAATTTTCAACGAAAAAATGCAATTAGGTTTTCAATACCCTTAGACGTGGATATTTTGAGTTTACATTGCAAAGATAAACTAAATCCCATTTAGGTCCAACTTCGCATGTGATTATTTGAGAAGCACATTTCTAGGAAAGGTGTACATAATTTTTTGTTTCATAGTTGGATGATCATGAGTTTCCACTGCAATAATCTAAGGAAAGATAACAATCACACTAATAACTAGAGGACCAATCTTATTGACGACAAGAATGACGAGAATAACAGTTCAGCATAGCTGATCAATGAAGTGTTAAAACATTTCTTCTTCTCAACATACCTGTAGGTGTTAGTACTTGCTTCTCAGTGAATGGCAAATGACCAAGCCCATGCTCAACAACCTGACATGAATTAGTCGTTCAATATTTATGCTCCTAACATTTCACATACAGGAGAAACTATAAACTATGTCAAGATGGGATGGTAGAATGTACCAAACGGATAAGCCGATCTGAATAAAAGACAAAGTCATGCTTTGATATTTCCCGATCTCGAATAAGTGTGTGCATGCCTTTAATCTGTCAAATGGGTAAACCAATATAATCTCACTAATAAATCTCTGTATGTAACAAATAATAATAATAATAAAATATTTTTAAAACATTCATGAAATAGAGATACAAGATTAGGGATCGTTTTTTAGTCTTTCGTCTGAAATACTGAAATGTACATAGCTCTCTGTAATGATCAATACACCCCCCCCCCCCCCTTCAACCTTCTGCCAGCAACTCTATTTTCATAGATTTTGCTCTTCATTTGGAAAACTACATTAATACTGACAAAAGATTATCATATGAATTCTTTTTCTTTTTTTTGGCTAAATCACTTTAAGTATGACATAACTTCAAGCTTGATTGTAACACTAACAAACAATAACCTGCATCCTTCAGAGAAACAAAACCACCACCTACAAATGCGATAAATAGCAGACTTTCATAACAAAAGTAAACGTACCTGGAATGTTGATTGGATAACATAAACATTGGGATATATTTTGCAAAGATCATGTTGACCAAGCTTTGTTCGGATATGTTGCACAATTAAATCAATTGCAACATGGTTATCACCTCCACGCGGTATGATTACATCAGCGTATTTCTTTGATGGCAGAACAAAATCCTCAAAAGCAGGCTTTACAAATTTTGCATACTGCACAATCAACAAAACAATTATAAGATGTGTTATCCTCTGAAACCAAGAGAATGTTTAAACTAATCTATCAATGTGGATGTCAAACTTATCAAGTATGAAAGTTGAATAACTTTACTACTAAGATAAATACCAGATAGGGGAAATATGCAAAGTATTAACAGTAAAATATCCTACTTTGTTCTTCAGTGAGATGTTGTTATCCATAAAGGAGACTGAAGGTACTCATTACTCCAACTATGAATGAAGCATCCCTCTTTATCAGCTTAAGTCAGGTTTTAGACAGCAAGGAGGTATAGTCTCCCTATGGGTGTATAAGGATGGTTTTCGTGATGGGGATTTTAGTGGAGACAGGGGAGCCAATGTGAAGGAGAATGGGAGTTCCACTTCTAGCACAAACGATCTTGTGGTGAAGGAACAGTAAAGCTTTTCGAAACCAACTTGTGTAAACAGGAAACAGAAGCAAGGTCATTGAGAAGCTTATAAAATTCTATTTAGGGAAAACAGATAACTTGTTCCAGTCAGAGAGGATGACTTTGGGTCCAGGGTCCAGGGTCCAGTCCAGCCAGGGGAGACAATGAAGAGGAACAGTCTGATTTAGTGTCCGAACCAGTTCATTTGAGAAGACATTGTTAATTCTATGCATAAACCGGAGCTCTCGCAAGTTGAATTTGGCATTCATGCCAGGAGAACAAGGCACTGAACCTAGGGAGGGAAATCATGGGGATCTAGTTAGGTTAGGTTGGTCTCTCCGAATGGACATCACCCTTAAATTCTTTCGAGTTTTAGACCATTGTTCACTCTTAATTTATCATGGAGGATGATACTGGAGTGTAGTTATAGTGAACCATTGTTCACTCATTTGACGTCATTCAAGGGGATTTTGTTGGAGAACTTGTTTGTTAATTCGGTGTATTGGGGGGCATAAAGCTTTTAAGTTTACTCTCATCATGTAACAGCTTTGAGTATTATTTAAAGAACTTTTTTACTTTTGAAAGGAAAACATGAGGTGACCTGGGCCTAGGTCGCTATGTTAAACATCATTTACACAGTACCTCAGAAAGAGGACGCCAGAATTTGTTGGTCAGGTAACACATGAGGTGAACTTAGGCACAGTTGAGGCATAAAGGCTCATCTGGTGCACCATGACGATGAAATATGAGATACGTGCCTTGACTAATTACTGAAAGAATGTTTCAAGATGGAGCTCATTAAGAAAGACATGACTCAAGTTGCCAACCAAAGTATTCTGAACAGTATTAAAAACCCAACAAACTAGAAACTGAAATACATGTTTGTCTTAAATTCTAAACCCTAAATCCCTGCTGGGACAGCATGACCCAACCCTCTCGCCCCCTGACATAGTTTAAATCAAGGGCACCCAAAACCAAACATACAACATGATGGATTGACCTCTAAATGCAGTAATTAACTAAGCTAACACGCCACCAGTATTTATTATACTAATGAAATAACTCTGATCAATGCATAATATAAGACTGAAAGATATATACCGACATGTAACTTTGCATACACTTGCCTGTTCAAGTACAGAGTTGACATCTCTACCCCTCTCAACAGTGTCACGCCTTATCCTACGGGCAAGCCTTACATCTGCATCTAGATGCAAAAAAATCACAAATAAATGAGGTAAGAGAACATAAGAAAACAATATAAAAAGTAACCACGTTTCATACAAACGTTCTTGCTAAGAAATGCTTATGGTTAAGTTACAATCAATTTCACTCAGATTTGTTCAAAAGTAACTCAAGAATTTATTTAGCAGCATCAACATAACCATCCAATGACTTAAATTTGGTTATGCACATTTATGATAGACCACACTTATAGAAACACGTTGTTTGTTGCATCTTCAATGGATAGCATGATAAGTAGTCATTTCACTTAGAATATGTATTTTACTGAACATGCACACAGTGACAAAGACAATAAATTTACTGCTATTTATTACCAATTTCAAAAGTAGATTGAGGAAATTTAATCTTGATAAATTTTTTATCACCAATTGGATAAATTCTAACTATTGAGTGCATCATCATCATCATCATCATCATCATCATCATCATTATTATTATTATTATTATTATTATTATTATTATTATTATTATTATTTATTTTATTTTATTTTTGTGTATAAATGATTAAAGTAAAAGATATCATTCACCACAGTACAAACTCAGATGCATATGGTAATCAATAGTCACTAAGTAAATATCGAAGGAAAAATGTATACATTTCAAATAAACTAAACTACAGCATTTACCTCATTTTAAATTCTGATCAAATTGGAACCATCTAAAATAGGGGTATCACAATATCATGTGTACAACCAAGGGAGCACTTTGCAATTTCTTCATGAGTTTCATACTCGTCTCTTGATTCCTATTCTGTGCAATCTTTCATTTTATATTTATAATAATATCACTATCTGTTAAAAAAAATATGGGAACTTTGCCTTTAAAGGGTATATACTCCTTTAAAAACATAACCATGGCCCTTGGGTACACAAGATGAGTAACATAGGCAACAAGCCATTACCACCAGAATCAGCAGTAATATTTCATAAAAGACATGACTATAGGGGACGCTAACTAACCTGTGTCAACAAAAATTTTCATATTCATCAAATTGCGAACTCGTTGGTCATGGAAAACCAAAATTCCCTCCAAAATAATGACATCGGATGCATTGACCTGCTCAAAGAAGTCCAAAAATAAGTGCATTAGTAATTATTCTTCCAGCCTCACAGGCCTTCCATGAAATGAGTTATTTGAAATAAAAATATAAGCTACTGGTAAATAGAAAATCTCACAAGAGTGATAGCACACACCAATAAAAGCAACTACAAAAGACTGTGGTTTTACAATTATAGAATATGTCAAAAAGAATAATGTTTTGTGAGGTAATATGACCCCATACCATTTTCACCTTTCAGCAACTATAAATCTGCAATCAATAATTCCAATAATCAAGCTACTCACTAATTTCCTCTTCCAATTAAAGCTCCCTTTGATGTACTGAATCCTTCAAAGGAAGGACAATCCAGTTATCCAGTGACTGAATCTTCATCTCCAATGCATAAGGAACAGTCATTTGGAATTGTGTTTTTATTTTATTTCTATTTTTAATTTTATTATTATTGTTATTAGTCTTTCTTTTCTTTTGGAAGAGAAGGAGGGAGGGGGGATGCTAATATAAAATAATAAAATATTCTTGCAGTAACTCCGAAAGATTACCACCAACTACTCAACTGCATTATGATTGGTTCTCCTCTCACCATCAACTTCTGAGGCAAGTCTGGTTTTGAGCCATCCTCACAGTGCTTGCAATGCTTCTGCCTTTGTTCCTAATCCTTGAACCCAATTTTTCGTCTCCCTTAACCCGATATCCCTAATAAGCAACCCGATATCCCTTTCAGTTTTATGTACATCAAGAACTCATTATCTTATGATCTATTTACAATTTCACACCTTTTCAATCATTTGTTAATTCAGGATCATTAATATCAGGGATTACGTATTACAGGATGTGATACCAACACAAACTACAGTTACTCCGAGGACCCACCCAGTAGAAACTTAAGGCTCCTCCCTCGAATTTAGTTTTTTATTTACCATTTTTTTCTCTCAAATGTGAGTCTTAATCTGATTTAGAGTAGACCTATTAAGGTCAATTGATGAACAAACATCAAAACTAAAGCAACTCATTAACAATCAAAATTTCAAAGAAGATCCCTTGAAAGACGGAAGATGCAACACCCACCCTGTACCATCCCATAGAGTGACAAAAACCTCCATGATTACCAACATCTTGTCACAAAAGATTTTATTATTATATTCCTTCCATGTTGTCTACAACACTCCATAAGTTGTGAGAGTAACTATCATTAGTATCGATTGACATCATCTATTATCTCACTTCACCTTGCATATCAAAGCCAGAGCCAGCCCGAGGTTGATTCCTAAGGTAAGATTTATTGTATGGGTTGTTACATATTTAATCTTAATTTTTTTTAAAGGATTGTGCAAGTTTGAATTTTTATTCATGGAGTGAAAGAAAAAGTGATGTGTCGATTGGTATTTGCCACCGTTATCTGGATTACAATTTTTACTTCAAACTCAAGAAGAATTCATATAGTTGTGTTGAAAGTGATACAAATCAATATATTATAGATTTGAAGTAGTTCAAAAGAAGTTGACATTTATCAAAACAATGCAAAGATTTTTTCCTTGGCCTAGAATATCCAATGGATTATAACGAAGGGCCTCTTGTTGTTTGTAGATGAAAATGGACAGTTTAGCGGGCATGATAAGATAAAGGTGGAAACTATTGTGGCAACATTCAAGGGTATTGTCGGGTTCTTTCAAACCTGAAGAGTAATTACAATGAAGAGTAATTACAACAGGAGAATTTGCGGACAATTTTTTTTTTTCAAATCTGAAGAGAACGATGCAAGAAAAAAGAAAAAAAGAAAGAAAAAAGAAGAAGATAAGCAAGTCACTTTGATAATTGGGGAGAATTATAAACTAAGACGCTTTTACAATGTTAAAACTACAATTCTTACTAAATAGTACTTGTGTATGTCTTCTTTGCACCTACGTCAATAAAGTAACCAAATCTATTTTTCCTTTTGGAGAAAGATGGCTACACATCTTCCAACTTCTTAACATTGTATCCATGGTTTCAAGGTTCCAAGCATATCCAACTAACACCAAACAACACCACTAATGCATCCATATATTATAAACCCACCCACAATGCATAAGAGTATCAACTAACATCTATGAATCAATAGCACAAAAGCAACATCCTGCTTCAATTTCCAACTCTACCTTCGATGGAAGCTTGTTCCACACAACCATTTAGCAAGTACTGCATACACCCTTTGCTTAAAGTGTAGAAAAGGTTGCTGACTTGTCCCCTTAGGCACGACCATACATAACATAGAAATCACATTTGGAAAGGGTGGACAATTAGCGAGAGCTACAATTGCTAAACAAAACTGATTGCAAAAGAGGGTAAATTGGCCACCATCTAGGGAAATCCATTTGATATCCAAAAACTGCTCTGCAACAGTTGGGCAAGTGGGTAATCTTGGGGTGAACCAGAAAGTCTGGGTAGAGTCAGAGTCGATAAGAGGATTACTCACTTTTTTCTCTCATTCAAAACCGTGCATGAGACTTTCATCTCACATGGCTCCTAAGCGATAAAAGAAAGAGGAACTCGTCTTCGCTCCTAAATGATAAAAGAAAGAGGAACTCATCTTCTTACTTTTTTTATTACCTTTCTCGCGTATGTATAAGACCATGATTATTTTCGAAATATGAGCGTATGACATGCTAAAATTGATCCTATTGATAGTATAGAGAAGATATGGGTTTTGCCTTGTCGGACATTCATTCCAGTATCTGAAGCACGAAAATATGGAATGAAATAAATCAAGAAAATAAATATTTGAACTATGGTTGATACCTACTATTCAATTAGACCTTGCAACCGGACTCATAAAATTTCAAAGATCAATTTTCTAATTTCTAATTATTCTTAAATTTGTTTTGTTTCTTATTTTGACCATGGAATGAATGTTCCTAGTGATTGTTCTTAGATTTGGGGGAGCATCTCGAGCAAGAGGCAACAGTTTGTTCCCGGTAAACGTGTTTTCTTTGATCTATTTCTTTATCTCCCCATGAATCTTATGTTTGTACCAATAGGGATAGAATTTTCTCAATTCCAATCGACTAGGCGTATCGTGTCGATTCTTTTGGGTAATCTATCTGGAAATGCCTGGTGATTCATTATTTGAAAACAAAGTTACTTGTCATAAATTAGTTTATCGTCGACAAATTTTCATTATTATTTGTATTCTTTTCATTAGAAAAACAACTTTTTGTATTAAAAAAAGTAAGAAAGGGGCAGTATAAATGGACAAAATACCCCTTCTCACAAGACTATACATCGGGAAGTATATTTAAACATGCAAGAAACAAAGGAAATATCCTCAACTCTATCCCAGCTTGAACCTAGTTCCATAGGGTCGCTTTAAAATCTAGCCATAGTTGTTGGACGATTTTAGAAGTGTCGTTGAAAACTTGTTGTTTTTTTTCCTCCAAATAACCCAAACTAGCAGATGAATGAGCATGTCTCAAGGCAGTGATGAAGGGCATATTCGGATGGTTAAGCTAACAAACTTTCAACCCAAACCAAGAAGGAAGGAGCTCTTTGGGCTTGCATGTGGAATTCAGATAAAGCTCTTGACCAAAGATCCCAAGCTAGGGGACAATGAAGCAGAATGTGCTCAATGGATTCTTCAGCTTGGTTGCAAAGTACACAGAGGTTAGGCAGGAACATTCCCTTCTTGTTGACGTTGTCCACAGTCAATATTTGCCCATGCATGACGATCCAAAGCAAATAGAGTCTCGAGGGGGAAGAGGCTGGAGTAGAGGGGACAGGGTTTGATACCATTCTTTAACTGAGGATGTGAAGTCATTGTGTCATTCCAAGTCCATTTGTCCTCTTGGTCATCAAGTACTGATGTACATCAGCAGTGAGGGAAATGAGAGCAGACGTTCGCAGTCATTCAAGTTCCTTCTTAGGTGACAATTCTAAGCCTGGTTTTGGTTGTCCCAGAAGTCCTTAATGAGACAAGATTTGTTGCTAGATGCATTGAAGATAGCTGGAAATTGGAGTTTGAGAGGTGAGCTGCCAATCCAATAGTATTCCCAGAACTTGATTCTTTCGTCATTATGAGCTTTAAAGGAGATTTTGCTGTAGATTTCTGGTTTGTTGTTCATGATCCATTTCCACATGGATACACCATAAGGAGCTCTAGAGTCAGGTGTGAACTAATGAGTGGGCAGTTCAAGCTGTCTCCAGAGGGATTGGGTTTCCACCCCGAACCTCCAAATCTACTTGATAAGAATCTCCTATAAGAGAGTGAATAAATAATACAACAATAGGGCTCAAAGTCAAAGGTGATTCCTAAGGTTGTACGTTTTTCTGTGGATTGTGTTTTTTGTACTATATTTGCTTAATTTCAGCTACACTTAACTTATCTCCTTCACTCCACTTAGGACACGAGATAAGATCTAGTCCAGTGCAACAATAAAAATGAAATTAAAGTGTAGAACTCCACATCTAGACAACCACAACAATAATCTGTTTGATTCTTTCATGAAATACATTGAAATTATAAGATAATGTAAGTACCTGACGGAAACTTTCTGAACAGCGTCGATGGTTCTTAAAATCATAAATTGGAACATGAACAGATTGTCCACTTTTTAACTGGCCAACACACTCGAGAAGCTGCTCAGTGTCAAATGCATCTACAAAAATCAGAGAAGGAGAAGGATATTTTGCCTTAAGAACTTGAACTATTAAATAGAATCAATATCAAAATTATTATAATAAAATAAAAAATTTACCAGGGTGATCAAAATTATACTCATGAACACGCTTGGATTCCTGAGCAGTGAGACCACGGTAAAAGGAATCTTGATTGACAAGCACGACGCGATGATCATGAAGCTGTTGAATGATCATGTCACACACCGTGGTCTTGCCTGAAGCTGTACCTCCAGAAACGCCTGTAGAAGAGGGAGAACGAGAGAAAAGTTGGTCAGAAATCAAAAGACAAACTTACAATAAGAAACGATTTCTTATTGAAACCCTATAATTGGAATTGGAATGGGAGAGAGTGGTGAATTAGTCAGTCACCAATGACGAAGGGTTGCTTGAGAGTGTTGTCTGAAGAAGAAGAAGAAGACGGAAGGTCAGGAGGAGGAGGCGGTGGAGGAGACGAGAGAAGCCCGTCGAGGCGAAGACCGGAGAAGTGAGTGTCAGATGACGCCACCATCACGTAATCCATCGAAGTATTCTTTTCTGGCATTGGCTTGGCTTTCTCTTTGCTTGGGTTGCCTTGGTCGAATAAAATGATGGTATTATTATACTATTATCAGAAATTCTAATTGTCGAGGAAACCAGCTAGGAAACCAGCGAGGGAGGGAGGGAAGACAATTAGTCTCTCTCATACTATTATTGATGAGAGAGGCTAGCTGTCGAGGAAACCAGCGAGGGAGGGAGGACCCTCGATGCACGCATTGCGAGGGGGATGAAGGGTCCTCCCTCCCTCGCTGGTTTCCTCGACAATTAGAATTTCTGATTATTGATTAAAGGAATGGAAAGTGATGTCATTCGTAATTCCCACCCCGATCAAGAGAGACCAACGCCAATACTCAAAAGAAAAGAAAGATCAGCATCAGTGCAGTTGGATGGATGGATGGACGAATAAAGAGTGTGTGTGTGTTCATCATTTAGAGTATCCATCTATAATTCTATATTCTCACACCAGGCAGGGGCATATGCCTCGTCCACTTACAACCGGTAGTATAGAACTTTTAAAAAATACTACATTTTTTTTTGGTTAAAAAATACTAAATATTGTATTGGAGTTTTTCACCCACAACTTATCTTCCCACTCTATCTTAGACAATGTCAGTGCCACCAGAGATTAGAGCTGCATCTTGCTTTAACACAAAAATAAATAAAAAAGGGCAATTAGACATATTCCCAATCATAATTCCTAGTTAGTAAAACCCCTCTTAAAGATCCAAAATTAGAATTACCCTTCCAGATCACGCAGATCCTCACAGGAGTGATTTCTTTCTTTCATTTTGCTCTTGGACCATTTTTTACCATAAGTACGCATGTGCAACACATGTGACACATTTGCAAACAATGACTGTTTGTTTATTCTTCTCATGTCAACTGTTAGGGTTCACAAATTCATTTCGAGCGGAAAAGAGGAGCAATCGAGGATGGTGTTTCGGCAGTGGGTTCGAAGGGTTTCGAAGGGCACAGGAGGAGAGAGAAGGGGCTTCATTGGTTTGATTTAAGGGAAAGAGGAGTAATCGAGGGGCTTTCAGTGGTCGATTCCACAATCCATCTACTATCTTTGTTTTCGTCGATCTTGCCACACTTAGGTTTAAGGAGAAACCTTAGCCTCAATTCAACTGCTCACTACTCAGAGAGTTTGCAATGGACGAAGTGTACACCGCAACCTTTCATGAACAGTTGTAAGTTGTTAATCTTTCTAATTATTTTTCTCTATGATCTTCAACAAGTTTGTGTGAAACTACAATCTCTGTTGTTTTTTTGTTCCCATCTTATCAAAATCATCCATGTATGGACTGAAATGGTCTCAAGGTTCGTTGAGTTAAATTTGCTGAAATTACAATCTCTGTTTTGGTGAAATTTTCAATGCTCATTATCTTATTCATCATGTTGCTCATTGTCTTATTGTGTGTGTTGTTTATTGTGTCTTGACAGTTTAAATTGGCCCAAGGAACTGCCAATTCACCATTTGACTGTTCATTATGGTGGAGAATGGAGTCCAACACCTGAAAATAGAGGTTACTAGATGACTTCTTATTATAAGAATGGGAAAGAGATTTTATCTCCGAGACATGGATGGTGACAAAGTCCATTTCTAGGTTTGAATGACCTTATTGTTGGTGGTATATTGATCCATTTGGTTTTGGTTTCACTCTAGGCGGGTACTTGTATTTGGAAGATGGATTTAGGATGAGCATTAACTATGATGAACAAGTATGTGAGATGTGGACCTATGGTTGGGTTGATGAAGAGGACTCAATGCATTTATTTGTGGATGTTGAATTTGCAATTCCATAGACGTTGATGGTTGAAGCTACAGTGGTTCCAGCACCCCTGAAGGAGAAAACCCTCAAGATCAACTAATGGGTGACAATGATGCAGTGGTTTCAACACTTCCTCAAGCACAACATCCTCCTTGCTTGTTTGAATCTAAACCAATGAGTCAAGAAGGTACTAGTGGTGAACATGTTGGAGGCAAAAGGAATTCTAGAAGAGTTAGAAGGAAGACAAGGGATAAAATGAAAAAAAAAAAAAAAAAAAACCAAATCATACAGTGTGAGAGGAGACATAGGCACCCACACCAAATAGGAGACCAGTTGGCAAATCATCCAAACCTTACAGGAGACTTTGTAGAAAGGGTTAAAAGAAGTAGACATTGATAATCTCCCAGATGAAGAGTTAGATGATCATCCAAAAGATGATGAAGTTGATGCAATCCAACCACTACCACCAATAGCAAATACTCTACCTCACACAAATGTACCACCACCACCTGCAACTACTCCTCAGACAATCCCACCACCACCCACTTCAATCCCACCTACTTCACCTTACCCTGATTGGCTTGCATACCGATGATACATAAAAACGGTCACACCTCTAAGCCACACATGTGTCATGATGATCTCGAGGAAATATGGGCCCTAGCATCAGTCCAACACTGATCCGGCCCAAGCGGTTCTAAGCCCGCTCAATTCAGTCCGCCAAGCGGACTCAAACTCTCACAACATGCTAGGCCCACGCGTCTCACAACTATCCTCAATTCCCACAAGTCCTACTAAGGCAAGTATCTAGAGGATTAGCTTCGGTTGGGCACTACAATTGTTCTCTGCTTCCAACTAGAAAGCAAATGTCAGAGTACATTCCACACAGGGAATCTTCCTTCTACAAATTGCTCTCGCATTGGGAACTCTTTCCCGCATATCTAGGAGTACAAGGTTAACATGAAACTTCTCTCCTACAACACGACTCCTAATTAAATAAAGATCTCCACGAAGATCTCATTCCTAAACTACGCCTATGATGGCCTGGTAGAACCAGGACTCCTTGCACTATAAATAAGACGTGAGGTTGGTAAGCTAAGGTACGCTACAAATTCCCTGTTACAGCATTACACTTTCCTCAGATCCCTGTTTGACTTTAGCATCGGAGTGCCATCGCCCACCACAACTGTGGTCCGTGGCTCACGTGTGTTACTTGTGCAGGTCAACAGGAACTATGTAAAAGCAGGGAGCGGAAAACGACTGCATGTTTGGAGCCGTTTGTGGGGACGACAAAGTTCCTAGCTTATTCGTCGACATCATCTCCTTTTGAAATACATAGAGATGGTGACCACCAAATCCCATGATAACGAAGAGTGTGGCAGAACATCTAGCACTCAGCTTAACGCTGCTTCGCCACCCTCCATGACGTGGGTAACGCATGATCACCAAGTTGGCGCTCTCGCAACAACCGTCTTGGCTTCCATCGACAAGCTGCCAAAAGGAAAGTTATACAACCTTCTGACGCTGGATCCTTCGGCAAACACGACTAACTAGGCAAAGGAAACATAGGGCTTCATCGTCTGAGGAAGAACCAAACCCGAGGAGCCATCGGTCAACGGAATACATGTGCTTCATGGACACACATTCCGAGTCTGAACTATCCAACAGGTCCAGGAAAAAGGCTTTACGAGGTATGAGGATCCTAGCGATACGTGGCGAGCAGCTGATGCAGCATGGTCAAAAGATAGGCCCATCGACGTCGCTGGTATTTACAAAGAAATATCTCCAAGGCATACAACTCCCGCACAATGACGCCCTGGTGGTGACAATTTCCCTAGCTGGCTGGGAGATAAGAAGGTCTTTGATAGATACTGAGAGCTCGATGAATATCATGTTCCTTCGTACGCTCCGTAGCATGCAACTTGATGAAGCAACTTTGACCCCAGACAATCGTCCAATGATCGACTTCAGTGGCGAAAAACAGTTCCCCATGGGAAAGATATAGCTGACCATAACACCGGGAGAGCAGCCAGCTCAGAAAACTCTGTTTCAAGAGTTCGTAGTGATTGATGCGCTTTTGGCATACAACGCGGTCTTGGGAAGACCCTGGATACACCAGATGGAAGCGGCGGTCTCCAACCTGCACTAGTGCGTCAAGTATCCAACGAGCCGGGTGGTCGGTACATTGAGAGGAGATCAATTAGCTGCCAGGGAATGCCAATATATGACGACCTTGCCACCTGGCAATTCTCAACAAGCAGCTAAGATAATCCTCTGTTCAACCCGAAGTGTAGAAGAAAAACAATCGACACTAGATAACGAGGCACCAGTAAGCCCTCGGGGCATGCCCAATGTCGGACAGCCAGAGGAAGAGACTGTTACGATCTACCTCGACAGCCCACAAAACAACAAGGCCATCAGATCGGTTCCCGCCTGAGTAAGGCAGTAGCAGAACAACTTACGGAGCTGTTGCAGTCTAATCATGACATCTTCGCCTGGACCATACGGGAAATGGTGGGGATCGATCCGTCAATTATCACCCATCGCCTCGAGGTGGACCCCTCGAAGAAAATTGTTAGACAGAAGAAAAGATCTGTGAGGCCCGAAAGAAACGCGATCATAAATGAGGAGGTACAACATTTATTCGACGCAGACATGATAAATGAAGCGCGATACCCCGACTGGCTAGCAAACATCGTTCTCGTAAAAAAAATGGAGAGTGTGTGTAGACTACATCGACCTAAACAAAGCTTGTCCTAAGGACAACTTCCCACTCTTACGCATCGATCAGATCGTAGACGTCACTTCAGAGCACAACCTACTCAGCTTCATGGATGCCTATTTAGGCTACAATCAAATATTGATGCACCCCCTAGATAAAGAGAAAACCTCTTTCGAGACGGAATGATGAATATACTGCTATAGGGTGATGCCATCCGACTTGAAGAATGCAGATGCTACTTACCAACGATTGGTCACACGAATGTTCAAAGAACATATCGATAGAAATATGGAAGTATACATAGACGACATGTTGGTCAAGAGCCTTCGCAGCCCCGACCACATACAAGATCTCGCCGAAGCATTCAACCAACTCAGGAAATATCGGATGAAACTCAACCCACAAAAGTGCACATTCGGAGTCGAGTATGGGAAATTCCTAGGCTGTATAGTGAACAAAAGGGGAATTGAGGCCGACCCAAAACATATTCAAGCCCTTCTCGACATAAAAGCCCCGACCAATGTCAAAGACGTTCAGAGCCTGACTGGGACGGTAGCAGCACTCAACAAATTCATATCAAAGTCGTCCGACAAATGCCTCCCATTCTTTAAGATACAAAGAGGAAGCAAAGGATTTTCGTGGGACGACGAGTGTAAACAAGTCTTTCTGAGGCTAAAAGCATACATGGGAAGCCCATAAATACTCTCGAAGCCCACAATAGAAGAAACACTCTACTTGTACTTGTTTGTTTCCAAACACGCTGTCAGTTCAGCCCTTGTACGAGACGATTGAGGGACCCAAAGACCAATATACTACACCAGCAAAACTTTCGTAGAAGCAAAAGCACACTATCCAGACCTGAAAAAGTTGGCCCTGGCACTGGTCGTATCCTCCAGGAAATTGAGGCCCTATTTTCAGGCCCACTCTATAATGGTCCTGACCAAGCATCCACTTCGTTCGGTATTGCATAAACCCGAGCTATCTAGCAGGATGGTGAAATGGTCGGTAGAGCTTGGAGAGTTTGACATAAATTACGCTTCAAGAACCGCCATTAAAGTACAGCTGGGTTTACCGGCGGAGAGGAGCCGAAGGTAGACTACCAGCTCTTAGAATCGGATATCCAAACATGGACCTTGCACTACGACGGATTTTCAACTGGTAGGGCAAGCGGAGCAGGGATCACACTCCGCTCCCCCAGCGGCTTTACCTCGAAAGCGCAGTCAGATTTGACTTCCCCGCTTCAAATAACGAGGCCGAGTATGAAGCCCTCATTTTTGGCCTAAAGCTGCTTTAGGGATCGGTATAGATCGTCTAACGGCATACAACGACTCAAGACTAGTAGTCAACCAGGTCAAAAGAGATTTCAATAGCAAAGATCCCTGCATGATAGCCTACTACAACAAGGTACTTGTCGTAATGGGCAAATTCAAGAGTTGCCAGCTCACACAGTGCCCCCGAGACGACAACCAAAGAGCTGACACGCTAGCCAAAGAAGCCTCAGCCTCCGATGAAGTCTCTAGCGACCTCATTGAATATCAAGGGAAATCAAGCCTCGACAATGAAGAGCATAGAGATATCTGCGCCGCGGAAACACATCCAAATTGGATGACTCTGATACTAGAATATATAGCAACCGAAGCCCTACCAGTCAAGAAGGTCGAAGTAAGAAGACTTAAAAATAGAGCAGCAAGGTACACTCTCCTAAACGACAGGTTTTACAGGAGGTCGGTAACGGGGCCTCTGCTCCGATGTCTATCACCTTCAGTGGCAAGCCAAGTCTTGGGAACGGTCCACAACAGCATATGAGGAAATCACTCTAGCGGGAAAACCCTCGCCCATAAGGCCCAGACTCTAGGGTACTATTGGCCAACCATGCAGCTAGACGCCAAAGATACATTCTGCAAGTGTGACAAATGTCAGAGATTCACACCATACACCCATATGTCGCCCCAGCCATTGACTCCAATGACTAGTCCATGGCCATTAACGCAATGGGGAATGGACAATGTCGGGCTGCTCCCGACATCGTCAGGTAAAAAATTCCTTCTTGTGGTCGTCGACTACTTCACCAAGTGGGTTGAGGCCGAGCCCCTATCCAAAATCGGGCAGATCCAGATCAAAAAATTCATATGATCCACTGTTGTTTGTAGATTTGGCATCCCTAGAGTATTGGTTAGTGACAACGAAACCCAGTTCAAAGGTAGCAAGGTCAAAAAAATGTGCAAGAGTATAGGCATCAAGTACCACTTCTCCTCACCAGGACATCCCCAGGCCAACGACCAAGCGGAAATTACCAACCGGACGATCCTAAAAGCCATCAAAAGAAAGCTCAACGCATCCAAAGGAAAATGAGTTTCAGAGCTACCAGGGATACTCTGGGCATATCGAACAACTAAAAGAGTCCCTACCAAAGAGATGCCCCTTGCACTAGCATACGGGTCGGAAGATATGGTCCTAGTAAAACTTGTGGTACCAACCTTTTGGACGGAAGAGTTCAGGCCAGATGATAACGACGAAGCCTTGCGCGTGGGACTAGACCTCCTCGACGAAAAGGGGATCTAGCCTCCACCAAGATAGCCACCTACCAACAACAGATGGCGCAATACTACAACAAAAAGGTCAAGCTATGCGAATTAAATGTGGGAGATTGGGTACTCAGGAAGACCCATCAGAACACCAAAAAAGGCGGCGAGGGAAAGCTAAATCCAAACTGAGAAGGACCTTACAGAGTTGCCAAGGTCAACAGGCTAGGAACGTACTGGCTGGAAAACGTAGACGACGATGGGCTTAAACGACCATGGAATATAGAGCACCTCAAAAAAATATTATCAATAAAATATTTTTCTTTTACCAAAATTTTCACTGTTGTCCGTTACAACCCTCGACCAGCCAGGCTATGGCCAGACTCGAATATCATCCCAAAGCCTAATCCACTTCGCACGGATCACGACGGCTGAGAAAGTGGGAGTCTAGTCAGCGCTTGTCCGCTGATGATGACGACTCGCCAAGGGATCATTGCTCTCAATACAGACAATGATCATCGAACTTACTAGGTAAGCCTAGTCAGTTCGCGACTGATGATGACGACTTCTGGTGCCCAAAGCCTAATCTGCTCCACGCGGATCACGACGGCTGAGAAAGTGGGAGCCTAGTCAGCGCTTGTCCGCTGATGATGACGACTCGCCAAGGGATCATTGCTTTCAATACAGACAATGATCGCCGAACTTACCGGGTAAGCCTAGTCAGTTTGCGACTGATGAGGACGGCTTCTGTTGCCCAGAGCCTAATCCACTCCGCGTGGATCATGACGGCTGAGGAAGTGGGAGTCTAGTCAGTGCTTGTCCGTTGATGATGACGACTCGCCAAGGGATCATTGCTCTCAATACAGACAATGATCGTCAAACTTACCAAGTAAGCCTGGTCAATTCGCGACTAATGACAACGACTTCTAGTGCCCAAAGCCTAATCCGCTCCACGCGAATCACGACGACTGAGGAAGTGGGAGTCTAGTTCAATGCTTGTCCGCTGATGACAACAACTCGCAAAAGGAACATTGCTCTCAATGCAAACAATGAGCACCGAAGTTTCCAGGAAAGCTCAGTCAGCCCTTGACTGATAACGACGACTTCTGGTACACAAAGCCTAATCTGCTCCGCACGGATTACAATTGTAGAAGGAATAAGAGCATAAGTCAGCACTAGTCCGCCAACGCTTAGGAAGTCATTATAGACAATGGATGAAGGAGCCTGGTCAACCCCTGACCAACAATGACTTCTGTTGGTTAACCCCTAATCTGTCACAAAAGCAACCCAAAACAACAGTATATTTTGACTGATGAAGACAGGCGTTCTACCTAGCAGCACAAACTCTACGGTCTACGAAACAACTAAAGTAAACAAGACAATGCGGGGTAAAACAATACTTTCATTAAAAAACATATCTAAATATTATCCGTCCAAGAAAGGACATTACAATCACTCTAAGGAGAACATCCTCCTTATCAGTAAGCCTCGCGGTGCCAGAGCCCTCCCCATGATGATCGATCCGAAAACAGCCCTCTTGTAGCGAGCGAAATCAAGGTCAATACCGGGATGCTCTCCTCTAATTAGCTCCAGGAGCTCCAGTCTACCTCGAATGACCTCGGACGAGATTAATGGCCTCCTGCCTGACACGTCAAAGTCCACCGCACCCAACAGGGCTCCGCCAGCAACTGCTCCGCCTCCAAGATGCGGTGAAGCCCCTCATCAACTGTGGCTTCCAGCTGCTGCCTTTCAATGACCCATTCTGCCTCTGCCCGCTTCCTAAACATCCCGTTCAGAAGACCACATGTCCACAGCCGCATCCAGGTGCTCCAGTTTGGCCCTAGTCCGCCTCAAATCGTCACGAGTTGACGCCAAATCGGACTTGGCGGCCCTCAGCTGAGTTCTCACATCAACAACTTTTATTTTGGTAACAAAGGTTGCGGCCTCCACGCTCTAGTGGTTCACAACAGTACTAGAATCCCGCAATCGACCATCCAGGGAGTCTGCATGATAGAGAGGGTCCGAATATGACATCCGCAGATCTGCGAAGGCCTTCTCCAAAGCAAGAACCTTCCCACGGGCTTCGAGGTGCAACAAGGTGGGACCATAAGACTCTAGAACACGAGTAGTTGTCCCGAGACCGCGATGATGCAAAACCTCAACACGCGGCCCAACTTCCTCCCCCACCAACTCAACAAGGGAAGCCAAAACATCTGCAAGCATATGAACCCATGAGGAGGTATAGTCGGACCTACAACTCCAAACGCGGAAACAATTTGCAAATCTCCTGTGATGCGATACAAACTACGGAGCCTGATCAACTCAGTCTCAACGACCATACTACCTTCGAAGAAATTGATACAAGCAAGGGATAACAGATCTTTTAACGTTGTCAATAATTAGAAGAAAGAACAAATACTATGGCTCGAAAAGATAACACATATAACAATGGGGAAATCCTCCTCAAGACAGTAAATATTTATAGGGAAGGCAAACCGCACTTTCCCTCCTTGAGCAGTCACGCATCCATTAATGTCATGCGCCTCTCGAGACGAACGCTTCGAGTCCAATCATCACGACGGTACAATTATTTTTTCAAAGAGTCAGTGGACCGATTTCACGCCCCACTAACTCGGGGGGTGGGAGTAGCTGATGATACATAAAACCGGTCACGCCTCTAAGCCACACACGTGTCATGATGATTTCAAGGGAATACGAGCCCTAGCAACAGCCCAACATTGATCCGGCCCAAGCGGTTCAAAACCCGCTCAATTCAATCCGCTAGGCGGACCCGAACTCTCACAATATGCTAGGCCCACGCATCTCACAGCTATCCTCAATACCCACAAGTCCTACTAAGACAAGTATCTATAGGATAAGCTTCGGATGGACAACTACAGCTGCTCTCTGCTTCCAATTAGGAAGCAAATGCCAGAGTACATTCCACACAGGGAATCTTCCTTCTACGGATTGCTCTCGCATTGGGAACTCTCTCCCGCATATCTAGGAGCACAAGGCTAATAGAAAACTTCCCTCCTACAATACAATTCCTTATTAGAGAAGGATCTCCACAAAGATCTCCTTCCTAAACTTCCCTCCTACATTACACCTTCCTCAGATCCCTGTCAGCATCGAAGTGCCATCGGCCACCACAACGGTGGTCGTGGCTCACGTGCATTACTTGTGCAGGTTAGCAGGAACTAGGTCAAAACAGGGAGCAAAAAATGATTGCATCACATACCATACTCCAACTTAAGTCCCACCACCATCTTCTACAATTCCAACACCACAAACCATAATCTACTTCTATCCTAATACCACCACCACCTTCTACTTCATTTCCAACTAATATGGAGAGGTAGATAGATGGAACCTGAAGAAAAGTTTTGTAGTGGTCAGTAATCTGAGGAAGATTTGGAACCAGGAGATGAATATGCTGATTTTAAAGAAGTTCCACTCTTTATGAGGTACTGATTTAAATGAACCACCAACAAATAAATTGAGGTTGGAGCTCTTGGTGTATGGATGCAAAGAGACAGTGTCAGCAACTGTAGGGACTACTTGAGAAAGTGGGCCATATGCAACAGGTTTGTCATTTGGTTTAGAAAAAATGAAACTGACAGAGTTAGGGTTTTATGTAATGATTGGAGTTGTCCTTGGCTGTGCTATGTTAGGGTGGACAACAATGATGCATACACTTTTAGGGTGGTGACTTTCAATGGGGAGCACACTTGCACACATGACCCTAACTTTAAAAACTTCATGCGTGATGATGCTTTTGTGGCTAAGGAGTTAGAGAAAGATGTCCGGCTTCATCACAAAACCTACAGTTCCATAAATATCATTAAAGAGGTGTAAAAGAGGTTCCAAGTGAAGATAAGCTACTAGATAGGTTGGCATGTTAAATAGAAGATTATGGAGAAAGTTAATGGAAACTATGAAACTAGTTATGAATTGCTACACGAGTGTTGTGTGCAGGTTGAAGAAAAACCCAAGCAGTATTGCTTCTTGCTCAAAGGATCTGTGCATATTTTTTAGTATTGCTCTTGTTGGTTTTACAAAGGCATGTAGACGGTAGACTACTACTTTGGTGGGATGGGTGTTTTATGAAACTGAGTATGGGGGAGTGTGTCTAGCTATTTGTGCACTAGAAATGAGAATATTGAATTGTTACCAATAGCAGTTTACATTTGCAAGGCTAAGTGTTATGCTACATGGCAAAAAAAATTTATCCATATTGGAACCACATCTAAAGCTTCACCCTAAGAAGCTGACTATCATCTCAGATATGCAGAAGGGATTGATAAAAATAATGAATAATGTGTTCCTAAAATCTTCACACACATGTATATATATATTTTTTGCTATATGTATAAAAACTTCAAAAAGTTGGGCATAAGGGAAAGTTACTTGAGCAATATAGTAGGGACAATGCTAGAGGAAACCAAGAGATTGGTAAGGGATGAGGCATGTTTAGCAGACCACCATTTAGACCTTCTGGCAGAGCATTTTGTGAGTGATGTGGATTGTGGAGTGGCAACTATAGTTTGGTTAGATGGTGTCAACAGGGCGACTTTTGTTATTTGTTAGACTTATATGTTGTATTTTCTCTAGGTTGTGAGTTTGTTCTGAATGGTCAGACTCGTGTAGTTGAAGTATTTTGTGAAGCTTTTGGTAGACAATGATGTAATGTAAGCTTTTGCACTGATGTAGTGTAAGCTTTAAACATGATGGTTATGAAAACTTTTGCAGATGTTGTTTTGCAATGCGCAATATCATAAACATGTTATACTTCATTACACAGACACCTTAATATTTCTTTCCTTTTCGATTAACATTCATGGCTTTCATCTCATTACAAAGTCTTCCAAGGTCATTTTAATTGTAAAGATAACATTGCATTTGTCACTCAAAACAGTAGCATTTTCCATTGTAGCACTTAACCACTCAAAATATCCGCAAGTAAAGCACTTTAGATATTTCCTTCCTTTGTTGTGATTTCATAACTCTCTTCTTTCCATGACATCCGTGAGCAATGCATGGACTATCATGCCATAGACAATTCATCATAACATGAGTCTATACTTGAGCTTGAACTTGATGCATTGGCAGCTGCAATTGCATCATAAAGCCACATGAAGCTCTTGCATTTATCATATTGACAACATAGAAACTTTCTTCCTGGATTATTCTCGGTATGGGAGGTTAGACACATGAAAATGCCATTGTAATTGCTATTATGACACCTACTATAAATCCAAGGATACTCGTCTGCAAGGTGGCTTTCTTGGGAACACATTTGGCAAGGAACCCATGAACATGTAGATAATATATTAATTTGACATGCCCGCTACTATTAATCATAAATTAGACATACCCCCTGCGATAACCAGCCAGACCTTGGTGGAGAAGAAGATCGTGTTCATGCCATTTGAAGCCCAAGCAACCTCTAATAAGTGAAAAAAAATGGCCCCACAAAATGCAAAACAGTAAAAGCTTACCTTCATTATGCTCTAAATCCTTCGAAAAGGGGTAAAATCACTAAGTTAGGGTTGCAAAAATTCTTCAAAACCTAACTCAATAAACACACATTGCAGTCTTCTTCCTCGACTATCAACAAGTATGCACTTTTCTTCTTCAACTCTATTGAAAGAAGTGAAATTCACAACGGATAGATTTGGGATTGATTGATGTCAAATTCTAAAAATTCACAATTTTCACTTCTCATCACAGGTAACGTGTAGATTCAAGTTTGAATCCGACCATACGATGAGCTTTGAACAGAGTACTAACTGGTTGTTCATCATTCACGTGCATTGCTCGTGTGTACTTATTGTAAAATGGTCCAGGGGCAAAATTGGAAAACAAAATCACTCCGGCGAGGCTTAATGTGATCTGGGGGGTAACTTTAATTTTAGATATTTGAGAGAGGTTTTAATTATTAGGAATCATGGTTTTGGAGGAGGGGGGGGGGTAAGTCTAAGAACCCCATAAATAAAATTTGAGATGGTGTCAGAAAGTAAGATAATTTAAATTGTGTAACCTCTATTTTCTCCTCGTCTTCTCTGGTATTGTCAAATTTACCAGCATCATCTCAGATAGTGCAATCACATTACACACCATGACACTCCATTAACAATGTTAACAACTCTCTTACCAACACCAAGCTTTCTCTCACCTAGTAAATTTGAATAAATAATTCATCTCAAGTCTTCTTCTCTATATATACAGATATACTACGTATTGTTTGTGCCTACGACACTATCAAGCTACATATTAAAACTACTATACTTCTGGCTAAGTTACTAAAAAATGAAATAACTTTTATATGGACTTTAATGGGTATCTCTATAAACTTTTATAATCAAACAATTTGGTTGGTATGAAGTTAAATTAAATTAAAACAAAAACATATAAAAATCACTTAAGAACTTGATCATTTGAGATTGATAAATTCAAATATTTAAAAGTTAGGTCAAATTCTCCGACTATTCAAATTCTAGAATGATGCATTTATAACTCCTCAACATTAATCTTAAAAACGTTTGTGTATCTACATGTACGAACCTCGTCTAATGAGGAGCATGCATAACAATATTCGATAAGTCATCTTAAGATCTTAAGGAGTAGCACTAAACATAAATGATCTCAAGGTTCTCATCTAGTCTTGATGTGCATTCTACACTAAATCATTTATTTACGTTTCTTTAAGATTAGTAATTTATATTCTCTTCAAATTTGGTGTTACATTCCAAATGCACATTACCTAGTTCCAGTAATTCTATTCAATGTGCCCCAGTCACTCCCCAGAGACATTATAATCGTCGTACATGCCTTTGAAATTAAATTATTGCAACCAAAGAAACTCCTATTACATATAACGATTTTTGTGTTGTGTAAGTATCCAAAATTCTCAAGCAATTGAATGAGAAAGCCCACTGTTTAGATCTTTTTTTTAATAAATGTAATTCTCCATATGAACTTTCACTTGAATAACAATATCAAGACAGACTGCAAATTGATCCAATATATGTGAGAAAATTATACAACATAACAAAGTTACCATGCATACTTGCAACTAAACATAATACTACAATGTCCCAAAAAATGATTCTTCATTGTTTGGTATAATGTGAGTTTTAATATTAACTACTTATCTCTAACAAAGGTTTAGCGGAAAAAATCATAAATATTAGAATTAAAAAATAAAAGAAAAAATCAGCCTCACTTTTTTAAAAACACAATGGTGATACAGTAGTAAAGAAGAAGAAAAATATAACATTAAAGCTCAAAATTATTTTTTCACACGTTTACCTTCAAGCATTTGACATCTCGCATAGAAACTTAAAAAAAATAATAAAAATAAAATGTATTTCTAAGTAAACTTTGGAATGGTTAAAGGTGTGGCAACGATGATACTATAATAAACACTTAATTTTAAAGTTCATATAAATTTTTTGTCGTGCCTTTGGGGCGATAGAATTTCATAAAATTAAAATTCAATATAGATATTTTTTTAAATATATTTTTGTCCTTAAAACCCCTTCATAATACATGATCATTATATTCTTGGTTGCCCTTAAGAGTAGTCATTCTATTATTTACCGTTCTTATACATAAAATGTAATAAAAAATAACTAAAACTTCTAAATGTTGGCTATGAGGGTTGAACCTGTGACTTTTTATTGTGGATGACTTGAGGGTAGGACATAAAGACTAAAGCTTAAAATCCCAACCGTTTGATGAACTTAATCTCAACGTTGACTAAGTTTTTCTCCCATGTTTAAACTCCACCATTAGATCTTGAGCTAAATTAAATGTCATACATCAGTTTGTTTATATGCCTAAACAAAATTTCAAAAACATGAGCTTATTTGTATTATAGACTAGGGTATTCCCCGTGCCTTCGAGACTCAAATTCAATCTGAGCATTTAGATGTGTGATGGTTAGAATTGGTTGGGGCATAAAAGTTAAAAAAATTCTTTCTCCAACCTCCCTCTTTGTGATATGTTAGATTCTTATGTTTGGGTAAATCTCAGCAGTCTCTCCAACCTCAAACACCATTATCATTTGTTATATAGACTAAGGTATTCCCCGTGCTGTTGGCACGATAAAAGATTAACATGATAAATAGAATTTAGTCTACTTTAAATATCAAGATAAACATAAATCAAATGTTGGGTATGAGAATCGAACCCATGCACTCTTGGTGCTTTAAGTTCTATGTGATCAGTTAGATTCTTATATTTGGGTAAATCTCAACCGTCTTTTATCTCCAACCTCAAACACCATTCTGATTTGTAATATAGGCTAGGGTATTCCCGTTGGCTTCACCACTCAAATTCAATCTAAGTTTTTAAATGTGTGATGATTAGAGTTGGTTAGGGCATCAAAGTTTTTTAAAAAAATTCTCCAACCTCCATATTTGTAATTCGTTAAATTCTTATGTTTGGATAAATCTCAGTCGTCTTTTATTTCCAACCTAAAACACCATTCTAATTTGTTATATAGACTAGGGTATTCCTCATGCCTTCGGCACTCAAATTCAATATGAGCCTTTAGATGTGTGATGGTTAGAGTTGGTTGGGGCATGAAAGTTAAAAAAATTCTTTTTCTAACCTCCCTCTTTGTGATCTGTTAGATTCTTATGTTTAGGTAAATCTTAGTTGTCTTTTATTTCCAACTCAAACACCATTCTGATTTGTTATATAGACTAGGGTATTCCCCGTTCCTTCGACACTCAAATTCAATCTGAGCATTTAAATGTGTGATGATTAGAGTTGGTTAGGGCATAAAAGTTAAAAAAAACTTTATTCTTCAACCTCCATCTTTGTGATCCATTAGATTCTTATGTTTGGATGAATCTCAATCGTCTTTTATCTCTAACTTAAAACACCATTCTGATTTGTTATATAGACTAGGGTATTTTCGGCACTCAAATTCAATTTGAGACTTTAGATGTGTGATGGTTAGAGTTGGTTGAGACATAAAAGTTAAAAAACTTCTTTCTCCAACCTTCCTCTTTGTGATCCATTAGATTATTATCATCATCATCAAAGCCCATTCCCGAGATTTTCGGGGTCGGCTACATGGATTTTGGTTCTCCAAGCAATGCGATCTTCCCACATTTCCTCACCTAATCCAAGCTCAATGATATCTTCATTCACCGTCTTCATTCAAGTTTTCAACGGTCGTCCCCTCCGTCTACACCCTCCATTAACTTGCCAATCTAAACATTTTCTAATTGGCGCCGTGCTTGGTCTCCTCCGCACATGACCAAACCAAGTTAAACGTCTTTCTCTAATTTTTTCCTCTATGGGCGCTACACCTAAGTATCTCCTAATTCTTTCATTTCTAATTTTATCCTTACGAGTTTTACCACACATCCACCTTAACATACGCATTTCTGCTACTGCCATTCTATGTGTATGTTGTCCTGTAGTAGCCCAACATTCTGAACCGTATAGCATGGTTGGTCAAACAATTGTCTTATAGCATTTCCCTTTTAGCCTTGCAGGCATCCTTCTATCGCATAATACTCCTGACGCCATTCGCCATTTCAACCAACCAGCTTTAATCCTATGGTCTACATCTGCTCCAATAGCCCCATTCTTTTGAATTATAGACCCTAGATATCGAAAAGCCTCACACTTCTCCCTCTTGGGTAAATCTCAACCGTCTTTTATCTCCAACCTCAAACACCATTCTGATTTGTTATATAGACTATTGTATTTCCAGTGTCGTTAGCACGATAAAAGGTGGGTCATGGCAATAGGTCAAACTCAGTTAAACTTTTAAGCGTTTGTATTAATGATTGGTTTTAAAACTTTAAGCAGTTCTATTAATGATTGGTTTTAACTTTAAGCGTTTGTATTAGTGATTGGTTTCTTTAGAAAGATTTTCAAAAATGCATTTCAACTATATCAAATTTACTAAATCCGACAACTAAGTAGATAGTTATGACGATTTTCATTAAAAAAACATAAATTTTCTCTCTCCGCCCCATATGCATTTCACAAATGTTTTCACCTTTTTGTTCATTTTCTTTGCCCTTCTACTTGCAACATCTTCCGCAACTTTCAATCCTAATCGTCTTTTATCTCTAACGCCAAACACTATTCTGATTTGTAATATAAATTAGTGTGTCCCTCGTGTCGTTGCCATGATATGATTTGTTTTAGTAAACCTCATGACATGCCGACCCTTCTGTGTCTACGTCACCACGAACACACCCACTTTGCCCAATAAATTTAAGTTACAATACAAAGTCACTCATTTCATACAATGACAAATATTAAAAAACGCCAAACTGTAAATTTATATGTAAACACCTAACTGTAAATTTAGTTAAAAAATAAATAAACTTATACTTGAAATATGAGTAATTGAAAGCGGGAGAGGTGAAAGAGTGTAAGTGAGAGTTAAGAGAAATTGAAAGAGCGTAAGAAATGTTGAAATATGAGAAATTGTCTAGGATCGTTAGATGTTTGTATATGGTAAATCTTAGCCGTCTTTTATCTCTAACCTAAAACACTATTTTGATTTGTAAGATAGATTAGGGTATTCCTCGTGTCATTGGCACGATAAAGTTTAACATGATAAATAGAGTTTATCAAGATCAATAAATATCAAAATATCAAGATTTAAAGCTTAAATATCAAAATAACATGATAAAGTTTAAATATCAAGATAATAAATATCAAAATGTTGGGTATAGGAATTGACCCCATGCACTCATGGTACTTTAAGTTCTATACGATCTGTTAGATTCTTATATTTGGGTAAATTTTAGCCGTCTTTTATATCCAACCTCAAACGCCATCCTGATTTGTAATATAGAACTAGGGTATTCCCCGTGATGCTGGCACAATAAAAGTTTAACATGATAAATAAATTTTATTCTACTTTAAATATCAAGATAAATAAATATCAAAATGTTGGGTATGAGAATCGAACCCATGCACTCTTGGTACTTTGAGTTCTATGTGATCCGTTAGATTATTATATTTCAGTAAATCTCAGCCGTCTTTTATCTCCAACCTCAAACACCATCCTGATTTGTAATATAGAAGACTAGGGTATTCCCCGTGCCGTTGGCACGATAAAAATTTGTCAAAAACATGATCACCCTTAAGTTTTCATCCTTCATATTTACATGTCTAATCACCACCATCAACAATTGAAGAAAAATAAATAAATATCAAAATGTTGGATATGGGAGTCGAACCCATGGACTCTTGGTGCTTTAAATTCTATGTGATCCATTAGATTTTTATAATTTGATAATTCTGAGCCGTCTTTTATCTCCAACCTCAAACACCATTCTGAATTTTAGGTTAGAGATAAAAGACGGTTGAGATTTATCATATACAAAGATCTAAGACAATTTCTCATATTTCAATATCTCTTACGCTCTTTCAATTTCTCTTAACCCTCACTTACATTCTTTCATCTCTTTCGCTTTCAATATCTCTCCCAATTTTAATTACATTCTTAACTCCGCCCGTTGCAACGGCCGGTCCCAAGCCCGGATAAAGGAGGAGGGTTGGTGTTAGGCTTGTGATAGCCAACCGTAAAAAACCCATCACATCCCTTTTCATGGATATTGGTTCAAAAAGATTAATGCAGAAGGATAGGGCGTCCCCCGCTATAAGCGACGCGTTGCACCTACGCTCGGGTGTAGTGACAAATGAGCAAGGCGCGCTGCAGCGGCGCCCGGCTGTAGTGTTAAATAGGCAAGGGTTCTCGCACCTTTCTGGACGGGGGCGAGTAAAGAAGCTAGTCCAGGTTAGAGCTAGAGATAGAATGATTAGATTAGCCTCTTGGAACATAGGAACCTTGACGGAAAAGACAATAGAATTAGTGGATGTCATGCGTAGGAGGAAAGTAAACATAGTTTGTCTTCAAGAGACAAAATGGAAGGGGAACAAGGCTAAAGATTTAGGAGAAGGGTTCAAACTCTTCTATTCTGGTAAAGATGGCACTAGGAACGGGGTGGGAATAGTGGTAGATAAAGTTTTTAAGGATGCAGTAGTCGATGTTAGGAGGTTTGGGGATAGAATCATAAGTATTAAATTAGCTTTAGAACTAGAGATAGTGCATGTTATTAGTGTGTATGCACCCCAAGTGGGTTTGGACGAGGAGACTAAGAAGGATTTTTGGGACTCTTTAGAGGAGTTAGTTCTTGGAATTCCCTCTTCCGATAGGGTTTTCCTAGGCGGGGATTTGAATGGCCATGTCGGTAAGGATAGAGTTGGATATGAGAGGGTACATGGAGGTCAAGGCTTTGGGGATCGAAACACTGCGGGGATTTCTATTCTAGATTTTGCTTTAGCTGAGGATTTTGGGATCGTAAATACTTTTTATAAGAAGAGGGAAGATCACTTGGTGACCTTTGCGAGTGGGCATAATAGAAGTCAAATTGATTATTTTCTTGTGAAGAGACACGATTTAGGTAGGTGTAAAAATTGTAAGGTTATACCAGGAGAGTGTCTGACATCCCAACATAGGCTGTTAGTTCTCGATTTTTGTCTTAAGAGTAGGGGTCGTATTGCTATGGAACAGGTTAGATCGAGAATTAAGTGGTGGACCTTACAGGGAGATGTGTGCCAAAGATTTCGAAAGAGGATTTTGGGTGGCCAGTCAGTTTCAGAGGGTGGGGAGAATCTAGAACCAAAGGATAGGACTAGTAGCGCGGATCTTTTTGAACATTTGGCAAACCGAATAATAAGATGTGCGAAGGAAAAGTTAGGACAGGCCAAAAGAGGAGGTTTCTATGATAAGGAGACATGGTGGTGGAACACGGATGTGCAACAAACCATTGCGGAAAAGAAAAGATGCTTTAAGGCGTGGCAAAAAGATAGGTGCCTAGAGTCTTATGAGCTTTATAAGCAGGCTAAGAAGTTGAGTAGTAGAGCAGTCGGGGAAGCTAAGAAGAGAGCGTATGATGTTCTTTATAATAGGCTAGGTACGAAGGAAGGGGAGAAGGATATTTTCAAGATAGCGAAGGCTAGAGAACGAAAAACTAGGGACTTGAGTCATGTTAAGTGTGTTAAGCATGAGGATGGAAGAGTCTTAATGCAGGATAAAGCTATTTTAGATAGATGGAAGGATTACTTTTGGAACCTACTCAATGGAACACATGTATGGGAGTTAAACTTGGAGGGGTATGCTTCACAGGAAGGGAGAGATCGCGTGTTCCATCGCAGAGTTAGTGCCACAGAAGTGAGAGAAGCTTTAAAAAGAATGAAGACAGGGAAGGCCGTTGGACCGAATGATATACCAATTGAAGCATGGAAATGTTTGGGAGAAGTTGGGATTCAATGGCTAACAAAGCTCTTTAATAGGATTCTGGAAACTAGAAAAATGCCAGATTCATGGAGGCATAGCATTGTGGTACCAATTTATAAGAACAAAGGGGATATCCAGAATTGCTCGAACTATAGAGGGATAAAGCTTATGAGCAATACGATGAAACTTTGGGAGAGGGTTATAGAACAAAGACTTAGGAGTTTAACCACGATTTCGGAGAATCAATTTGGATTTATGCCAGGTAGGTCTACTACGGAGGCCATCTTCCTGCTTAGGCAAACTGTAGAAAAATATCGAGAGGCACGTAAGAGTTTGCATATGGTTTTTATTGATATGGAGAAAGCATATGATAGGGTCCCCAGGGAGTTAATTTGGTGGGTGTTTGAAAGGAAGAAAGTGTCTCAATGTTATGTCGATATCATTAAGGATATGTATGAAGGGGTTGTAACAAGTGTTCGCTCAGTAGGTGGGATGTCTAGTGAATTTCCAGTGACAGTAGGACTACATCAAGGGTCGGCGTTAAGTCCATATCTCTTTGCTTTGGTCATGGATGAGTTGACGAGACATCTGCAAGAAGATGTACCTTGGTGCATGTTATTTGCAGATGATATTGTCTTGATGGATGAGACTAGTGCAGGTTTAGGTCAGAAATTAGTTAAGTGGCAGGAGGCTTTAGAAAGTAAAGGTTTTAGAATTAGTCGTTCGAAGACGGAGTATCTAGTGTGCAACTTTGGGTGTGAACCAAGAGGGAGAAGTAATGCAATTGAGATCGAAGGTGTCGAGGTCCCGGAGTGTGAGGCTTTTCGATACCTAGGGTCTATAATTCAGAAGAATGGGGCTATTGGATCAGATGTAGACCACAGGATTAAAGCTGGTTGGTTGAAATGGCGAATGGCGTCAGGAGTATTGTGTGATAGAAGGATGCCTGCAAGGCTAAAAGGGAAATGCTATAAGGCAATTGTTCGACCAGCCATGTTATACGGTTCAGAATGTTGGGCTACTACGGGACAACATACACATAGGATGGCAGTAGCAGAAATGCGTATGTTAAGGTGGATGTGTGGTAAAACTCGTAAGGATAAAATTAGAAATGAAAGAATTAGGAGATACTTAGGTGTAGCGCCCATAGAGGAAAAAAATTAGAGAAAGACGTTTAACTTGGTTTGGTCATGTGCGGAGGAGACCAAGCACGACGCCAATTAGAAAATGTTTAGATTGGCAAGTTAATGGAGGGTGTAGAAGGAGGGGATGACCGTTGAAAACTTGGATGAAGACGGTGAATGAAGATATCATTGAGCTTGGATTAGGTGAGGAAATGTGGGAAGATCGCATTGCTTGGAGAACCAAAATCCATGTAGCCGACCCCGAAAACCTCGGGAATGGGCTTTGATGATGATGATGATGATGATGATATTTCAAGTATAAGTTTCATTAGAAAGATGTTCAACGATACTCGCCCAATGAATTGATATCAATCAAAGTGACCAACAATTTAAGGGATGACCCCAACCTTTTCGATCACAAGAGTGGTTGAATCACAATTTGCTTGCTTGCACAACTGTGTTTTTGTGAGGTGTCCATCAGTGATGGGGTGGTGAAATTTTAGATGGAAAGAAAGAATACATGGTGAAAAGTAGAGATGTGATTTTACCAAAAAATAGACTGGTAGTAGTCAGAATTTTGACATAAACTCAACTGGTGTTTATCAACTTTTATAGAAAATCGACTAGTACGCATCAATATTATGTATCCAATATTGTGTTATGAATTTTCCTTGTAGCTACCACCACTCAGGTACCTTGTACAGTGCCTCCAACATTTTATTGTGTTATGAATTTTGCTTGTAGCTACCACCACTCAGGTGTTCCCAGCAAACTCAGGCAAGCAAAGCAAATGCGAGAATACACACACCAAGGGTGTAAGTTGGACCAGGAGACCCTCTTGAATGAATGAATTTTACTATTTGCAATTAAAAAAAAAAAGACTACATTACCGAGAAAAGGACTTGCTGGGCTGAGCCAAGATTAACATTTAATTAAATTCCTGAATGTTGTAAACTTCAAACAGTGTTGTACAAAGTATAAAATATGACTTCATAGCCTCGTTACTATGTACTGCAGATTCACATGGTCCTTCAGGCCGCTTCTCTGCTCACTATTCATGTTCAAGTGAAGATAATGGCACCATTGTTATCACTAGAGTAGAAATTAGGTTGGCTTGTTACAGGTAGAGGATACAAATTTCTAAAAGGAATTCCAGTCTGTAGTTAAACATGCTCATCTGTTAGGCAGCAAATTAATGGTGAAAGGCTGTACTCCAGAATATCAAGGAAGACCAATGTATGTGAAGAAATGGAATCCGTTCTGGGAAAGTAGACCTATACCACCTACCCATGGCTTGATTTTCTTCACAGTTGTAGAGGCTAGCCAATTTAAGACTTTAATGCACAAGGAGCCTTGTATTTGCACACAATTGAAAGCGTGGGTTCTCCATTCAAAGTTACAAGATCTGTTCAACTGATTTGGTCATGCCTTGCTTGATGGGTTTGAGGACCCAGTTTTGCTGGTTACCATCACCATCCATATTCTTTGATGATATCTGTAACATCCTGCAGTGATAGTCAACAAGAGTGCTCCTATGACCAACACTGATATATGTAATGCCAGCAGCTGCAATCTTCTTGTACAGTTGCGCCTGCAAACAACAGTTGATCAATAAGAACAAAGATTTCACTTCGTTTAGAGGAGTCAGTCACACGTGGATAGAAAACTTCCAGGAAAGATTATCAATCCATCAATTGAAAAAATGAAATGTGATTAATCCAATTCTGAAATGCAACTAGCCGCAACTTTAAACAGGCGTAGATATGATGAACTCAGTGTGTCAAGATGGGTCACCTTTATACTAATTTTGAAGAACTCGCACAAGTACCCCAAGGAACATTGATGGATAATGAAAAGAGATGAACATTACGAACAGAACATTTTCTATAATAAGTGTTATTTATGAATTTCTCCACAAACTAAAAGGCAACTTTGATTTAAGGTAAAGCAATAAATTGCTATACAAGGTTCAAGGAAAATTTTATGTCGTCAGTTTTTTTCTTTTTTCTTTTTTCCAGGTTCCACCTCTTTTGTTTCTTTCATTCTTTATCAAATAGGCAAGGTCCCTGTTTATTAAACCCATTACACAACTATAAGAACACTATATGTACGTCATAAATGCCAAGAAAGATGATATGGGCTACCATAAAACTCACTTTCTTCCTCTAGTCCATCAAACCAAGCACAAACCAACACTGCAATCCCCTTACATTGTTCAACAGTCACAAAACACTTGCACTAGTTCGCACAATTGTCATATCAGGTTTCCACACACCAAAATTGAAACATTGGACCAAGCCAAGAAATTCATCCACTGATTTCAGAACAGATGAGAAAAAGGAAAAGAGACTCAGAGGTGTGCTCTAATACCAAGTGAAAGCATATGGTTTTTTTATATAGCTAGTCAAGTTCAATGGAGCACTTTCGAAAATTGATTTAACCCAACCTTCGTGGCCCATACTGATGCACCCATTTGATTCTCCCAAGTCCATCCTGGCCACCAAGTATGCACGTAGTAGAAACCTGGTACAACATGGAACTGGAATGTATTCGGGGTACGCTAGTTTTCATCGTAGAATTCAAAGGAGTGCATATAGTGGTTACAATATTGCGGGTCACAACTCATTATGTTAATTTGGTGCGGTATTTTGGTAAAATTTTATTTGAAATACCAATACATTTACAGAATATTAAAATTGTATAAATATATGAATGTGAAATCAACAATAATATACAACAAAAGTGATATTTATGGAGTCTAATCATGATAGAATTAGTTGGAAGTTTAAAGATAAGTGATTTAATCTTTTATTTATTTAACGACTGAGTTGGAAGTTTGAAGGTGTTTTGAAATACTTGTGCCTTGTTTTCCAGCAGTTGGCTCTTTGGAAAACACCACGCTTTATTACATTGAAGGGCCCAATATTTTTTTTACCTCTCTGGCACTCTCTCCATTGCTTCCTTTTTGGGGGATTCCTCATCCATCTATCAATCACGGTCGCTATCCCTTTTCACGATTCTCTCTATTGCTCCTCTTCGATTGATGCTGCAGGTGACTCTAGTTGATGCTTAGAACTATCAACGAATTCACAATGATGTCAATCCAAAAATATTCTCCTTTAACCAATATGGTTCATGAAATCTACCAATCAAATTCGTTACCATGCATCAGTACACTGTACCCAGTTTGAAATTCGGAGGGGAGGAGAGCGAATTCAGTAACTACATGGACACAACAAATTTTCAAAAAACTGGGACACACCTTAGTGTAATCTAACCTAAAGGTAAACTAAGAATTAAACCTACAAAATAAAAGATAAATAAAATGACTCAATTTTCCATTCAATCAAAAGCCATCTACAAAACTTCTACCTCATGCATTATTTATAGAGCTTATTAGCTTCTCTAGCAAACAACCAATCTAACCTAACCCTAATATGGTTAAAGCCCTAACTCTAATACGAGCCTTAGCAAGTCCAACCAAATTACTAAACATAATTTAATTACTAATTAATACCCCGTGACATCACACTTACACTTTGAATGTTAAGCTTATTATTTTCTATGTAGTCAAATCGTTAATTGGACCTAATCCATTCAAGACCGATATTAATCGGGATTAATAATAATTAATCGGCTGCATTTTATGAATATATTCTTCTCTGCCCTTCTAAGTAATGTGTAGTACAAGAGAAAAATAATTGCAAAATAATTGATATTGAAGTAATAAACATCAATATCAAAATTTAAGGGAAATTATACTAAATAAAAAGTTTCATGTTAGACAAAGGAACCACTGTCCCTCATCTTTAGTTTTGTTTGTTTATTTTTTTTCTCTCTTATCTTCTGTTGTTTTGTATATAATATTATCTTTGACAGTCTTTCTCTCTGGTCCCTTCATACAATTTTGGTATTGCTATCTAAGTAAGGTATTGATGAGATTAGGGCGAACTAAAAAATTGCTTACTTGTTTCTCTTTTTCCAAGACATGGTGCCAGAGACTAATAAATTGGTGAGTTTCGAAAGTTATTAATTAGTAACTCGACAAACAATCATCATTAATCAATGGTTACTTAGCTTGAGATGATCGTAACGCTTTGTTAGCAATAAGCCATTAATCAAGGATTAATCACCATCTTAATAACACAATTTTTTTTTACTCTTATATTTCTTTGTAACAACCAAAGGGCTACGGGTGTTGGACACGTAGACCAAAAACACAATATGGGACGAGTTATACATGATGGTGTTATTTGCTTTTTCAACAATAATTTTGTATTATTAGTCATATTCTTAAATTAATGTTTTTTTTTTGGAAGGCATTCTTAAATTAATGTTGTTACACATGGTCTGCTAATTTACCATAATATGCTTGTAACATATGTAAAAAAGTTGATGATCTAAACATGGAGTATCCGATGGGAGTGTCCGACAAGTTTCTGGTGTTCGAGTGTCCAATGTATGTCCACTAGGGATTTTTTTTTTTTTATAAATGAAAAGTTGTTGTCACATAGCTATAATTTATATGAAATAGGCATTAAACATCTAAATAAATATTGGTACATAATTCATAAATATAGACAAAGTTCATAATAACTCATAACTCACAAGGGGCTCATAAGTCTTACACATCACAAGTGATGATCATACATAATAAATTAATGATATAACTAAAAAGTCCCAACTCCAATCAATAAACATCAAAAAAATTAAAAAAAAATCATGATTTTTTAATGGGTCATAAACAACCTCTCCTAGTTACTTGCACCTATTTAATTATTTTTAAACAACTATGTCTAGGCCATTTCGAATCTCAATTAGATTCCCTACTCATTGAACACATATTTGATTCTTAGTCAAACTTCCCCAACTCATTCAAGTGTTAATACAAGACTAAAAAAGGACTACACCCCAACACCTTAGTCTTATTTTACATATTACACGTGTAACCTTGAATGTCTAAAGGGTGATTCTTATCAATCAAGGAAGCACGGACTCTTCGAAAAGCTTGCCGTATCCATATCCGACACTTGCTCGACATGCGATGGACACGTGGTCAACACGTCGATAGGTGTCAGACACATGGTCAATGTGGTCAACGTGTTGGACACGCCTCCGATACACCCAAAACTTGGTCAGGACACAGTCAAGACTCGGCAAACGACTTCGTTTTATTTTTTACTTATAGATGGGTGCAAATAATCACCTAATTTAATGATTGTTGATCCATCTTAAGTGAATGACTCTTTTAATTGAGATTTAAGATAAATAGGGCAAAGAGTCAGTAAAGCATAGAGATAGCCTATGCTTCTTCTCTCATCTACTATATTTTTTCTCTACTTTGTTTTTTCTTACAACAAATTGTATTCTTCTTCTTCTCCGCCTTTGCACCTCTTCTCCTTCTCTACGTTTTTTCTTCTTCGTGTTTTTTTTCTACTTGCAACAAAAATGAAGACACTCTAAAAAGACACTTTATTAGATTATCGTTTATGTTTATATGACTTATTAAAAAAAATTAGCATGACGTGTCTCCGAGTCCTAGTTTTCGAAATATTGCCGAGTCGGCATGTTGTGTCTATGTCCGACATGATGTGCGTGTCCGTGTCCATGCATCCTTGTTGTCAATACCTTCAAATCTAGAATCATATTATATTCATAAAGAACACATCAAAGTTCCCTTTGCCATATACCATATTATAATGCGTCTGCGTTCTATCATGTCATATCCGATTGAATTTGTGCAACTTTGAGTACTTAGGGAATAAGTTACTCCTAGATGATGAAATTTGAATATATTATTTAGCCAAACAACAATTGGATGTCATCAAGAAGATAAACATATAAAAGTACACGAGCTCCCTTACAGTCTTCTCCATCTCCATCTTATGGTTATTTGGCTTGAGATGAGCAACTGAAATTACAAAAAGAAATGAGGCTATAGATGGGAGAAGATTTCATATGGAAGAAATGAGTTCCTTAGGCAGGATAGACATCTCTTCTTAATCGGACGTGATTTAAGTGCTTTATCCTCAATTAGGAAAACTATGTAATGTAGCTTGAAAATCTCTTTCGTGTTACTTGTAAGGCTTAGTAGATTGTAATGAAATCTCCCCGGTAAATAATACTTTAACCTTATTGTAAATAAATAGATACAAAAAAAATTCAGCGCCATTTGGTAGTTGATACACAATACAAGCAATCTGTTTTTTTTCTTTTCATTGGAGAAAGGTAACCAAAAAGACATCTTCGTATTATAGTAAAGCTTACCCTACCAAAATTTTGGGATCCAATAAGCTAGCAAAATCATGAGGGGATTAGCTCTATTGAGCAGAGAAAATCAATATGAGGCGTTCAAAAAAGCCTTTCAATTCTTCCATGATCCATTTTTTGATGTTAATGTTTTTCCCCTGAAATTCTCTTCAAACGTAATCTACTTTTGCACAAAAAGATTTGGTTTTTTCTTCCTTTCTCGGAATTCTATTTGGTTGAACATGTTCACCTAAATCCCTAGGGTCACCTTAACGTGTAATTGTTATATTGCATAGAAAATTTTAAACAGGACACTATAAAGCTACTCTCCTCTCGTTTAAGTGTACTTCAAGAATTCTGTAATTATTTTTTAAAAAATTTATTTTTATCTTTTGTTGGGGGAGCAAGGGGGGGTTAAAGTGCACAAAAAATGTAGGTACCTTATATATAGCATTCTGTAAGCAATTATCCTCGCAATGTCAATTAGTAAAGTTCTTTAACAAATAAATACATCTAATCTGAAACTTTTCACAGAAAAATGGATAACTTGCTGGAATATAGATAACTAAAGAAAAAAATAAAGAAACTATGTCTATCAGATGAAAAGAATATGTTACCTCATTGGCTTCGTCTAGGGCACTGGTAGATTCATCCAATATAACCAATTTGGGCTTTGAAAGCAACAAACGTGCAAATGCAAGGCGCTGCTGCTCTCCAAGGGAAAGAACACTGGACCACTCATGTGTAGAGTCAAGGCCATTAAAACGAGACAATATATACTCAAGATTGACATCCTTTAACATCTGTACAAGCTCATCTTCATTGGGCTCCACAGGCTTCTCACTTGAGGCTTCTGCACTTCGTACTTCAAATAAGAATGGCAGAGAATCTGTGAAACCAAAGTTAGGTATGGCTTTAAAATATTTGAATAATCCCAGGAGTTCTTTTGATAACAATCAAAAGCTATGAGAACTAGAATTGAATCGTAAGGATATACAACTTGCTCGTATCAACTCTCTTCCACCCATTCATTTAAGTATTGAACAGCATTGGCCATGTTCAAGAAGTTAGAAATGGAATACAGAAAATTTTCGGATGAGAAATGTGATAGGTAAATGAGTCCATGATAGACTTGTATCCATAGAATGAATACTTGAATAAATAACTGGAGTCCAGAAAAATAAGGGAATAGAAACCAATTTTACATGAAATACACGTTACAAAGATTTCTCTTTACCTTTTCTCTCTTTCTAGTATTTTATGCCTATCAAATTTCATAAAAAAAATTTATCCTTCTTCCCACAAGTAATTACTTGGGGCTTTCACTTTGGCTGTAAGTTTCTCACTTGCTAGCTACCTTTGAACTTTATTTTCCTGGTTTGTTTTCTGTTGTCTATCTAGCCTTGTTAAAAAAAAATACATAACAAAATAGTAGATAAAGATGAAATTGTGTTATAAGACATCCTTAAGTAGATAACTGGACATGAACCAATGGAAATATCAATTTGTGTCTAGCAGCAAACAGAAATTACAGTCAGAATATTCAGATTCTATAGATGAGTAACTTTTGGAGCCAAATACCATGTTACGACTTTCTAGAACTAGCATGGATATCTATGTTTTCATGTGCACACGAGATATTAGGATTAGATAATTGCATATAGTGTAACGTCATTCTTCTGTTTGTGAAGAGCTCAAAAGTAAGCGAAATGGATTCCATATTGATTATGTTTGGATATGAAAGTGGAGAATATGATCCTTTTCCCATTCTTGTTAACTCCTTTGTAAAAAAAAAAGGATTAGGTTGTCGCTTCTAGTCTAACTAAGAAATCATACTGGAAGTACAGTACTGTATGATCAGTTTGTCTTGGGATTTAGGGAAAATATGCAGATAAATGAATTATATTGTATTATTAGGGACCTCATAGTCGCACCAACATGCATTAAAAATAACGAGAATGCCCAAATATACAGAACAATATAATCTCAACCCGTGTTGAAGATGATATTCCAAATGGCACAAGCGCAACAGGAAGGCTCTTGATACATGGGATTGTGATTGCGTATTTACTATAAAACATCACTACTATGTATGGTGATTTTCAGAGTTATCGTTCGTTACTTCTAAGTTGTTGAGCATCGCACCCTCACATGGTTTAGGTGAAGCATATTGGTTGAAGTATTGGACTTTAAAGTGTTAATTTTCAGTCCCACACTGGGTCGGTAGGTTTTGCAGTACATCTTGAGTCAGACAAGTTATCATAAGCAGTGAAGTGGATAGACTAGGAAGTGCATGACCACAACTCCATTGTCTATCCTGATTAATGATCCACTGGCGGGTTAGAGCTTGAGATGTTGGACCAAAAGGACCCTTCATCATTGCTCTTATTTATTGGGGCAGAAAGATTAGAAAATGGCCTTTTTACTATCTGTATATGTCAACTAATATTTTTTCCTAAAAGCTTCTGTGTCTAAAATACTGTTAAAATTCACTCATGGTTCGACAAAAAAGCCTTCTGATAGTCCAAATCGAAGTGCTCAGCTGGATGTTCCAATTAGAGGTGCAACTAGATGATGGTCTAAATTGTGGGACACTTGGATGGTATAGAAAATGACAGAGAGGATGATTAAGCACCTAGCAGGACAAAGTGTAAACTTCATTAAACACAGGCTATAGTTCCTAGATTTTTTTTTACTCTTGTTTTTTTTTTTTTTTTTTGTGTGTGCGTGTGAATTGAGACGAGATGGAAATTTTACCAAAAGCGACGCTCGGTAAGAGAGGAAAATTAGTAAATGGTATGTGAATAAATGAAAAAAAGAAAGAAAGAAGCAAGATTACCAAAGTTGCCCCTTCTATTTCTGTTTGCTTTCCCTTTTTTGTTTTGTTTATTTTATTAAATAACTAACACAGTTTACCAGCAGACAACTTTACTCTGGCAAGCTAATCTTTAGGGGAGTCATACTAGAAGCTTACTGGAAAAACCATACCTGTGGATTTCGTATTCTCCCGAGTAGGGGGCAGGCCCTTGCTCCATGTTGGATAAAGCAATTGCTGTCGAAGTGTTCCTAAAACCATATATGGTCTTTGAGGGAGGAAAAATATGCCCCTGGATCTTCTGTTACGAATAGCTACTTCAAGAGGAGACATGTCTGAAACAGCAAGGATCTCGGGATCATCTGCATCTTTTAAAAGGAATGTAATTTTCCCATTTCCCATACTCCAAAGACCAGCCATGGCTCTTAACAATGAAGTCTTTCCACTCCCACTAGGACCAGTTACCTATTAATGTTAGAAAGTAATCACCTTTGCATCAATTGGCATATTTGTATTAGCTACAAAACTGACACAATACTATGAAATACCAACCAGTAAGTGATCTTTCTTGTTGATCTCCAATGATAGATCTCTAATAAGAGTGTTCTTCCCGTTTGGTGTCTGTAGTGTTAAATTCTCGATTTCAAGCAACTTATGATGTTGAATCGTTCCATCAGATTGCAGGTAAGATGAGTTTTCTACATCACTATAGACAACAGTAATTTCTTGCAACGATTTAGAAAGAATTGAAGAGCTGTCATCCAGAATGTCATCGAACTCACCTGTATGTATATAAAACATGGAAAACAATAAATGTTATACCTAAGGACATCGTCTCTAGAGAATAGAAAAAATCAATAAATATATATAACGAGGTAAAGAATAACGATAGCACCTAGTCGATCTATAACCGCTGAAAACGCACTTATGGACTGGAATTGAAAAACAATGAGGGAAAAATCCCCAAGAATATGATTAAAAGCTGAAACAGATTGATTGATAACCCCAAATTCAATTTTTCCTGAGAAATACATGGGAGCAACAACAGCAGCAGGAAGAATCTGAATCAAGTATCGGTAGCCATTGGTGAAGAATTCTAGATTTCGAGAAGAAATCAATAATTTCTGCAAATAGAAAATAAAAATCAGAAAAACTTCCAACACAATATAAGTCAATGATGTTCGTATGGATGCAATTCATCAAAGTCTGACATGAATGGACAAAAGGCCTAAATTATGTGAATACAATGTACATCTCGAGATAGTATATGACATACCATCTTCTCCAACCCTGATTTTACTCCCAGAATCTATTACAAACTGAACTTTTTTCCTCCATAAATATTCAGTCTTTTTCCATGCCATGCCCACAGAAATTAATTGAAAGTTCCAGTTCAAGTCTTTTACGTAGTATGCTATTTAGTGCAATTATCATAGATGGAATAGTTGAAACATAATTACAAAGTAACTAGATAAAGCTAAGTCAAAATTTCGTTAACAGATTCTATGAATCCGAATATTAAATCCATGCAAACATATATATATAACAAAAACATAGATAAAACACAATCCAACCTAATCCAAAAGACTGGGCTCAAGTTGAGCATATTGCAGGCCGAGCTTGGGTAAGAAAATCAAAATTTTCAGTTGAGAGCTCAGGCTAGAACTCAATCTGACCCAACTTGCCCAAGTCACGGCCTAAAAGAAACATGCAAGAAAATTCCAAAATTAGTAATATCCATACACTTAAGTTATCAAAAGCACTTTTGAAACGCTGCAGAAGAAGTTGGATTTCATTTTCCTCTCCACCATAAAAAGCAATTGACTCAGCATTTTCTCGAACGCGTACAAGTCCATAACGGAAATCAGCTTCTTTTTTCTCTTGCAAAAAATTTAAGGTTACTAAACCCTGAAAATAAACGAAATTGTCTTCATTAGCTAGAGCAGATAAGTATTCGACGATTCACTAGAATTGGAGACTGTAACAGAAAGTGAACTCACCTTGCCAAGATAGAGGCTAATACCAGTTCCACCAAGAGAGTATAAGAGCAGTACAAGAAAAAGTGGTGGATAGATACCGTACAGGATGTTGCTAAAAGATATCAAGTCTATGGCCGCATTGAAGAATGTTAAAGAAAAAGAAAGTGCTGTTCCAGTGAAAGAACTTAGATCATCAACTATCCGTTGATCTGGATTATCAATTAGTGATTGAGATTGAATCTTGTAAAATGTCTGATTCTTAAGGTAGCGCTCCATGTAATAGCTTGTCATCCAAGATCTCCATCTTAAAGCAAGTGTTTGGTTTGCATAATCTCTTAGCACAAAAAACTGCAACATAACACCAGACCCCAAAAAGAACACATCAAATAAGTTTGATAGGAAAAAGAATTTTAAAGGGAAAATATTATTTGTGAAAAGAAATATAAACCTAATCATAGGGAATTTACATATATCGATTAGAAATTCATTCATGCTACATTCCATAAAGAAAGGGGGGGGGGGGGGGGGGGAGAACAAAAAAATTAAAGCTGATATTAACTCACGTAGAATAGTCTTTCAAAAATAATGTTAAACACCAGTAGAAAGATGTACAACACATGCCTTATCGTCAGCAACATTTCTATATAACTATTATGCATTTGATATTTAGTTAGAAAACTCTCCTTTGAAGACTATCTCATTTATTCACTAGCCCAAATGATGTCTTCAACTTCAAAATGTGTCTTCACTTCAGCAATCAGATGCTCTTGAGAGATATCTCTGAAGCAGAGGTGAAGATGGCATTGGATGCTTTAACAAGAAACGTTGCTGCTGCTATTGATGGGTTATCGGTGGAATTCTTCTTAAGATGTTGGAACACAATTGGGGCTGATTTCATGAGGGTAAGTAGCAAACTCAACTACAATTTTGATAGAATAAAAGAACGATAACAGAAATAATTTGAACAATAATTGAAATAAACGGAATAATTTGAAATAACAACGATAAAATGAAGGAAAATAACTAAGAAATACAATATTATTTCAATCAATCAACTAACCTAATCTCCTATTTATAAAAAATCGAAACCCTAAACCTAATAGGAACAATGTCCTAATTGGAAACCCTATTACAATAATACTAGAATTTCTAATACTGCATAAAATAACATTATTGCTAATATTACTAAATATCTTGATTACATCAACCTCTCCAGAATGAAAAAGCTCATCCTCGAGCTTGAAGTCAAAGATGCCTGATGAGCACAAACAACCGGTCATTGAACATAAGGCAAAGTGCACTCGAAGTAGTCTACCCCAAAACTTGCCACGATACACACTGGCTAAAAACCGAGGAACCAACTCATAAAAAAATCAAGGTGACTCAAAGAACCAGAAGCTGCAAGAAACTTGAGAAGACACCTAAGCATCGTGTCACAAAAATGTCCTAATATGGATCAACATAATCGTCAATGACTGTATTTGCTGTTGGAGGAACATCCTCTGTTTGCTCAAAAAGGGAAAGAAGTCGCATAAGTCAAATGGTTCACAAGTCGAAAATTGTGTGTGATGGTGCCATTAACTTCCTCAAAAAGTTGAATGGACTGTGACAAACAATAGGACTAATCCTGCTCTTCGTGCATCCAGGCAAGGTCATATGCATCCAATTCATGCCTGAAGCTCTCAAATCTTGTCGGTAGCTATCTTGCGCAGTTCTAGGTACATTTCTACAATCTCGCTCCAAGACGTATGCCAACATGTCTCAACCGTCATCACAGTGGAGGTGGTAGTAGGGTGTACATCACTAGCAGATGAAGATGGAGGTGTAGGGAAAATTGGCTCAAGTGATAGTGGTTTGTTGTCATTGGCCACAGGAGGAGGAGGTGGTATAGGAAAAATGGGTTTAGGATGGGTGTTAGAGGGGATATAGGTGGTTTGTGGTGGAAAATAGTAAATTAGAGGATAATCGCTATAAGAAACCGTGGGGGAATAGACTGGACTTGAGTTATATTGGTATTGGTATGGGGACAGGGAATAGGATGGGTGTTGATATTAATGATAGGGGTATGGATATAGGTCATAATATGGGTCAATCATGTTTTAATTCTCAAAGGTGGAGTGCTCTCAGAGAAACTGTGGGTGTAAATAGCTAATTGGACTAGGGACTAACTAAAATAATCCAGATCACGAACCTATAATAAAAACAAAATAGGGATTTACATTTAAAAAAATTAATGGTTTCTTCCTCCCCACTTTTCACGAACTGAAACAGGAGGGGGTGTGTTTGAGGGATGCTCATGCGGCTGTGGGTGCAATGGGGAGGGGCAGCGACGACAGTTAGGGGAAAACTACGACGGGGATTGTCGGCAGAGTAGCGTCAGAGTTGGTTGGGGCTGGCGATTGACTTGCGACGGTGGACCTTACTGCAACGGTGAGGGGTGGCTGTGACGAACTGCGTGTGGTGGTTCTGCCTGCAATGGACTGCCTGTGGCGGCATGTGGTGATGATATTCGTGAACTTTTCTTCTCAACTTTGGTTCTTCAATGTCTATTCAATCTTCCTTCGAACTTTTTTTTTCAATCAAACAAAACAATAAAAATCGTTCGACTCTGATACCAATTGATAAAATAAAAGAACGATAATCGAACAAAACTGAACAATAAATGAATGAACACATAATTCGAAATAACAACGATAAAATAAAAGAAAATAACAAAGAAATAAAATATTATTTCAATCAATCAACTGATTAGAATGAATTACCGACGCTCCTATTTGTAAAATGAAATCTAAACTTAATATGAAACAATGTCCTAATTGGAAACCCTATTACAATAATACTGCCTAAAATACTATTATTGCTAATATTACTAAATATCCTAATTACATCAAACTCTGTCATGGATTGGTGGTTGAATTCGATGTTGATATCTATTAGGGGTGGGCATCCCATCCCGCGATCCCGATCCCGTCCCATCCCGATTTTTCCGGGTCTTAATGGGATTGAATAATTTCATCCCGATCCCGTCCCGATCTAGAATGGGATGGGATGGGATGAAGATTTTCAATCCCGCCAATCCCGTCCCATCCCGAACTAATTTTTTAATATTAATTATTAATATTTTTATTTACTTATTTATTTATTTTATGAACATTTGCATAAATATATTGTCAAATGTAGTCCAGCAGTTGCAAGTGCAACTTTCTTTCCTTCAATATTTTGCAGCTGCAAGTGTAGTCCAGCAGTTCCAGGCTTCCAGCAGTCCAGGCTTCCAGCAGTCCAGGCTTCCAGCAGTTCCAGGCTTCCAGCAGTCCAGCCTTCCTTCAAAATATATTGTCAAATGCAGTCCAGCAGTTTCAGGCTTCTATTTGATATGTCCACATTAGCACGCTGATCCCGTCCCGTCCCGAACCCGTTTGGGATGGGACGAGGTCGGGATGAGGTTTTTCCCATCCCGTATGAACGGGATGGGATAGGGATGGGTATATCTCGTCCCATCCCGTCCCGTGCCCACCCCTAATATCTATCATTCCAAAAAGTGAAGGAGTGATATTAAATGGAGATTCAAAGCCAATTGGCTTGATTTATTCAGCAGCTAAAATTATATCCAAAGTGTTTGCTCTGAGAGTCAAAGGACTCATGCAAACGTCTAAATGGATTTGCATTTCCCTGTCAATGGTGAATATTTCCATCCTTGTGGGAGAGTTTCCAGTTGGGTTTTTTAAGTCCCAGTGGAGGGTTAGACAAGGTGCCGCTATCCCCTTTTCTTTTCATCATAGTGGTGGAGGCCTATGCAATTAAAACGGAAACGGACCCATAACGGTCCAAGAACATTATAGGTTATAATGGGATACATCGGGATATAAATGGTATATAACGGAAAACTTTTTAAATATATTTTTAATACCCCCACAAAGTATTAATGTATTATAGAGTAAAAACATTAAATTATGTACATAACATTAAATTCAAAAACAAAAAAGCGTTAATAAAAAACATTTTTCCCTTAGTATGAGTGAGATCGCAACATAGAGTGTGATCGACTCTTCATCTTCTTCCTTTATTCTTCTCTTGTTATCTGTTGGTCCTTCTTCTTTCCTATGAGTCTAGGGTTTTGGTTCGATCGAGAATGAAATGGGTGATTTTTTTATTTTTTTATTTTTATATATTAGAACAAACGTTAAAACGACGTTATTGAAAAAAAAATTATCTCAATAACGTCGTTATATCGGAGTTGTGATACCATAATGTGATAAGTTTCCCGTTAAGCGTTATATCGAAGTTATACCGGTGCTATAACGTCGTTTTAACTGCACGGGTGGAGAGAACCTCCCATTTTTCTCCCTTTCACTCCCAATTATCATAGTCTTCGTCTTCCCTTAGAGAGATCAATTGAAGAATAATAATCATTGAAATAACACTTAACGGGGTGAGCCATTACCATAACGTGATAATGTCTACTCCATATTCTCAGGCTCCTGGGCTTCAAAAAATGGATTCAACTCATTGAACAATGCATTTCAACCACAACGCTCAGGGGGCTTCTCAATGGTTCCCCATTACGCCCCATCATGCCCACCCGGGGCCTTAGACAAGGTAATCCATTGTCACCCTACTTGTTCATTATCATCTACTTGTTCATTATCATTGCTGAAGCATTATCTCGACTGTTGACCTCTGCAGAAACCAAAAATCTCATCAAGGGTATCAAGATTAGACAACGCTCTCCTTCCATTAGCCATCTGCTTTATGAAGATGATCTAATGCTTTCTGTAGAGCCTCCCTGTCTGAACCCATCAGGTCAAGGATATCCTTGCAGTCTATTATGAATCGTCTGGCCAAGCTATTAACTATCACAAATCCTCGGTCTTTTACAGCGCTAATGTCCACCTGAGACATGCCAAGATGATAAACAGAGTCCTAGGCTCTAAATCTTTCAATCCCAAGGAAAAATATCTTGGGTCTCCCCTTATCCTTTCAAAACGAAAAGCTTCGGATTTTCAATTTCTCGTCGATAAAATCGATTCCAAACTCTCTTCTTGGAAATTCAAAGTTCTATCTCAAGCGAGACGTCCAGTGATGATCAAAGCAGTGCTCAATTCCATTCCAATATGTTCTATGCAAACCTTCCTTCTCCCTGTTCCATTACTACCAAATTGGACAAGATTGTCAGGGATTTCTGGTGGAACGGTTCCAAGGACGGCAAATCTAGACACCTCTGCATTTGGGACCATATCTTGATGCCTCGTCATTTGGGAGGCCTAAATTTAGTTCTGGCCAGGATCAAGAATTTGGCTCTTATGGTCAAAAATATTTGGCACACCATTTCGATGCCATCTAATCCCCGAACCATCCAACTCAAACAAATCTATTTCCCCACCGAATCTGTCTTCCAGCTCAATAAACCCCCATCCCTCGCCACCTTTGCTTGGAGGGGTAATCTCACCACCTTGGGTAGAATGAAACGTTTTCTCCGTTGGCAAATTAGGTCTAGGGACACTTTAGATCTGTGGCGCAACTATTGGGTTAGACCAGGGTTTACGCTGGCCGAATGTCCATCTTTCACCCCGGATTTGATGGATTCTATCCACTTTCCTACCCGTATTGTTCCAATGGATCCCTCAGATCCTGGAACTCCACTCATCTTCGGGCCTGGTTTCCATCTCCGATGGTCACAAACATACTCGATATCCCAATCCGCTTTTCTTCTGACCACGATAGGCTCATTTGGACTTATGACAAACGTGGTGTCTTCTCTGTGAAGAGTGTCACTAGAGCTTTTTTAGCAAACACCAAGGAATCTTCGCCCTTCGGGGCCACTGACATCCACTTCCCGGCTAAAATCCTTCGTGATCTATGGCGCATCAAGGCCCTGGCTACCGCCATATTCTTACCTGGAAAATCGCTCAAATCCTCCTCCATACCATGTCGAACTTGAATAGAGTCCATGTTCCTATTGAAAATCTGTGTTTTTTTGCCACAATAATCAGGAAGACATGATTCATCTATTCTTTCTGTGCCCGATACTTTCTCGCTTCTGGCACCTGACCTCACTCCCCATAAATTGAAGTGTTGTGTTGAACCCCCCCATCCGCTCACAAAGCATTCTCTTTTATGTGGGACACCGCCAAACTCCATGTTTTGACCAAAGATGAAATGCTATCTCAGTTCACTACAATCCCGGCCACCATCTGGACCTGCCGGAATAATATCATCTTCAATCGATCACAATTCAATATTCAAACTCTCCATAACACCTTCAAGCACACTTGGAAATCTTGGTACATGCAATGGTTCGACATCCATGACCCCAGCACCACTACACCTGCTCCATTGACCATACATCAAACCTTAGCTACTGCAAATCTAGCCTTCCAACCCACCCACCCTTCACCACCTGACCTAATAACCATCGCCATCTCTAACCAGTCTTCGAAACCTCCAAGATCTAACCCTATATCCCTTCGACTAGCCACCTTCCAAAAACAGCTTCTAGTGGTTAGGAATCATCCCATCAATGTCCGGTTACACCAGGATCGACACATCCCCTTGGAGCTTACCCCAGATATGGTCATGGTTACTTATGATGTTTTTTTTTTCCTTCCTCACAGAGAGGTGGAGTTGGAGTCTTGGCGGCCGATTCTAGAGGCAGGGTTATTGCAAGGATTACATCTCCTATCTCCGGATGAGTTGCTGACAATACTATGGCCGAATGTTTTGCTGCAAAGGATGCACTTTTGCTTATCCAAACACGAAGATGGAATACTGGGTTTCTACTGGGGACTTAGGCTCCTTGAACTCTTTGCTGCTTTGCAGAGATCAGTTGAGTTAGAATGAGTGTTGATTGTGGCAGCTTCTCCTTACTAATATTAAGCATTTACTGTCTTTACACTATAACTGGTATTGTAACTATATTCCCCGAGACTTGAACTATGAAGCTCATGACCTGGCTGCGATAGCAGGACAAGAATTATGTAATCTTTATTCATCCTAATATATATATGCATAATGCTTCATAAAAAATAAAAAAAATAAATAAAAAACTGCACAGGTGGAGGCATTAAGTATGATAGGTGGAAAGGGCTCAAAGTTAGTAGGGGATGCCATGGAGACGTGCCACCTTCAATTTACTGATGACACTATCTTCATTGACAATGACTTGGGTCAAGATGAATATCTTAAACTCTTCAATTTACTTGAGTCTTTGAGTGTGCTTCGGGTCTCAAAATAAACTTCTCCAAAAGTCGGGTGTTGGGGGTGGGAAAGGGGATCCTTCCTCAAGGGGCGGCTGAGGGGTGAGATATTTGCCCTGTACCTACTTGGGGATTCCTTTAGGTTTTAATTGGAAGAGTAAGGAGTTATGGAATTTGGTTATTGAAGTTCTTGAAAAGAGACTAGCAATATGGAAGAGTAAACTTCTCTCAAAAGAGGGGAAGTTAACTTTATTAGTAATGCACTCTCCAATATTCCGATTTACTACATGTCCTTGATGCATCTCCGGAAAGCAATGGCAAAGAAGTTTGAAACCATAATGAGGAACTTTTGTGGCACGAGCCAGTGAATCCAGCGACTTTCTTGCTCTCAAATGGGGTTTGGTGTGCGCTCCAAAAAAGATGAGTGGCTTAGGGATTAAGCCATTTAAGTTGATGAACAAGCATTACGTGGTAAATGGTTCTACAGTTTGAAAATGAAAAATCAAGAAAATTATTACACCGAAGTATAATGTGGAATAAGCGAGGTGGCTCCTAAACCGTCTAGTAGTCTGTATGGGGTGAACCTTTGATAAAGCATCACCGCTTGCGCAAATGATTTCATGCAAGGAGTGGCTCTCAAAATTGGTAGGGGGACCAAATAGATTTTTGACAAATACTTGGGCCATCCACAGGCCCTTATGGAGCCATTTAGTAAGCTCTATTTGGTAACATTTAAAAGAATGCGATAGTGTCGAAGTTTCGTGCTTGTGTGGGAGATGTATGGGTGTGGAACAATCACCCAAGGAGTAGCTTGTTTGAAGCCATTCAATGATTATTATTCTTCAATTGATCTCTCTAAGGGAAGACGAAGACGATGATAATTGGGAGTGAAAGGGAGAAAAATGGGAGGTTCTCGGTCGACCCATTTTCACCAAGCTAATGGAAGCTCATTCCTCCCAAGGTTTGTTACTTCATGTGGAAAAGTTTATGGAAACGGCTTCCAGCTAGAGATACCCTCATTGACGGAATGTGTTTAGAGACTGCCTCTCATCCACTACTGCATTGTCATCTTGCTTCTACTCTATGGAACTTTTTTGTACCTAGGTTTGGGTTGGTGTGTTCATATCTAGCTCAATTTCGAAAGCTTGGTGGGCGTGGAAAAAAAATTCTTAATATTGAGTGTGTGGTCTCCACGACACTTATCTCATAAGCAATATCAGCAAGTTTAGTCTCTCGACACTTCGCAATCTCAAGGTCGGCCTACAAATATCACTTTAGGTCTCCTTTTTCCAATGGAGTAGAGGGAGCAAAGCCATTATGAAGCTCAACCCCTTAAAGAAAGCTCATCTCATGGAGAGAAAAAAAATGTAGCTTGCTTCGACTTCTGTTACAGAGGAAGATTCCTTATGTCGGGGTGACTTTATGGTGCACCGATAGCACCACTGAGGGTGAAGACCTGGAATGCTATGTATTTAAAGAAAGACTACGCGTAGTCAAGTTACCACGTTTCTTGGGGGTGATCTATGCATAGTCATTCCAGGTCCATGCATGTTGGAGATAGTTGTTATAAAATTGTCAACAAAGATGTGAGAGCTTGATAGACCTAAGGGGTCTCGTCACAATGATGAGATTGATTTTCAAGCAAGAGTCATTCCTTTTCGATAAACAAAAAGTAGGCCAAAACATGTTTCGTAATAGAGAGTGATACTAAGAAGAGTTTCATTCCTTTCGAGAAAATGCCCATCACGCCTCTGCTTTGACAGTTCTTTCATGCACTGATTCCCGCAAAACACTCGATGGTGGAGAGTAGCAATTGGTGCCACTCATAGTGGTTGCTTCAGAGTGAGTGGTGGAACCTCTGGGTGAATAGTCCCTGCAACAAGGCCTCACACATCAGGTAAGGGCAGAAGAGTAGAAGAGGGGATTGATGAGGAAGATCTACTTCTAATGAGCTTGTGTCAGTGGTTGAACTCCACACCATTGCCTTTGTCTTTAGTGCCCCAAGATTAATGGCTTACCTAGTCCATGTTGGCAAAATCCAAATCTAACCCCAGAGAAAAAACATTTGGCAAAATGGCTTCAATGGTTCCATCCTCTCCGCTGTTCTTTCCGCTCCACATGTTGGTTTTGCTTTTACCTGCCGAAAAAAATAAAGGAAAATTTTACCACGTAATGTGAGTTCCTTGCTCAATGCGTTGGGAGACTAGTGTGGGCTTTTCCTCCATACGGTGTGTTGGAAGGAGCGCAATCGAAGAATCTTCGAAGATGAGACGCTTGTAGAGTCCAAGTTATATATGGAGTGTTTGATCCTTCTGTGGCATTTGGTGTAGACAACGACATAATAATTGGGGGTCAAGTTTCAAAGCTTTTGGGCTAATTGGGATGCTTTGTTATTCACCTACTAATCTCTCCTCGGTGGATTGTAACATTTTGCATATTCCATCTTATTTCTCTTAATGAATGGTAGATTTTTACCTCTTAAATATATCATTTTGTGGTTCAAAGTTGTTCATGGTTTGAGCACTAAGTTCAACAAAACTACACTATATCAAGTAGGGCAGGCGGAAAACCATGAGTTAGTCGATACTTTTCAATTCAATATGGGTAAGTTCCCTACCAAATACTTGGGCATGCCTTGGGATAATGATATATATTGTCGGGTCAGACCTTTTCCTTTCCATAGTAGAACCTAGTTTAAGTTTTCCTAAGAATTAAGTTTATGTTTTTGTTTACATTTCAATTTATGATTTGATTATTAGTTAATAAAATTATTAGTTTATGATTTGATTATTAGTTAATAAAATCATTATTTTCTTGTTCTAATGGGAATCTTTGTGGGCAAATATTTGCATTAATTTATTTATGCAAGTGTGTCTTTTATTCTACATTATCTTAGATGATTTAGTGTGTAAAATTTGGCTTACAACCTCAGATGGAGTTTGACACACCATCGGGTTCACAACCTCAAATGGAGTTGGACAAACCATTGGTAAGGTCGTAGTGCAATATTCTAGAAAAGTCTATATCGGCTAGTCTATCTTGGCTATGAGAGATTATTTGATGTCTCGTACTATTGCATTAGTACATTTCGTGTATTGGACGAACGTTTTGAAGTCATTTTCTATATACTGAAAATTATGCCTCATGATTATTACGAGTGCTTAAGCTCTTAATCTTGAGATGATTAAATAAACATGTAAATATCAACTAGTCAGATCCATTTCGTGAGCCGATAACCTTAGAGGATTGGATGATGACATTATGTGTATTATTGATATTGATCATTGATGGAATCCACGTCTCGGTGTAGGGATTGAGGGATGTCCTTCTGAGAGAGCTTATAAGTTTCGTACATGTCAAATCCTGGAGGTGGATTTAATTATCCGACATGGTGAATAAGTTAAGTGGAAAGTTCTCAAAGATGACAAGAAGCCAATTAAATATAATTGTCACTATTTAATTTAATTGGCAGACATCTATAATCTTAACGCGTAGGGAGATTATTAAGCATTCAATAATGTGAAGCTCGAAATTCAAATCTAAGATAAGGTTAGACATGCAATTATAATTATTAATGGTGTGAATTATAGCTTAGGGGCTTGGGAATAGAATTCAAGCCTAATTAGGATTTGAAGAAGCCCGAGCCTTATTTTCTCTTCCTTACTATAGCCTACATGTAATGTCATAAACTCTCTCTGGTTGTCATAGCTTTTGAAATCCAAGAAAATAATGCTAGAGACGGAGAGAAAAAAAAGGCCTTGAAGGTTCAGAGTCCACACTGAGGCTTGGTGTTTGGAGGAATACGGTAGAAAATTTTGAGATTTTGCTTGCGTTTCCGCATGCTTCGTATCATTGGTCGTGCTAAGTCGAGATCAAACGAGAGAGATCTCACAGGTAATGTTCTATTCGGCTTAAAGGATTAATAGCATGAACTTGAAAAGGTTATGTTGTTCATACTATATGTGCTAACGATGGATCTTGGGGTTTAACCTGTAACCAACAACAGTATCAAAGCCACCATTGATACCACGTATAGCATGAACAAATCTATGTTGTCCAAAGTAAATCATTTAATGTATGCCATGAAAATAAATCAATCTCTCCTATCCAAATGGATTTGGAGATTTGTGGACAGTGATCATCCAAAAAAAGTACGGGGGTCACCTACTCTTCACATGCAGCTTCTCCAAGCAAGTTTAGGCTACCTGCTCTGAAGTTGTTGTTCCCATTCCAAATGGAAATTTCCTTCTTAGCTCATGGAAAAGGATGCATGCTCTATCAGAAGGAGTTGGTCATGGATAGACCCGTGTTGGTAGTTACGTGGATGGCGTGGAAGGAAAGAAACTACTGTAATTTCCAAGGAAAGAAGAGAAACCAACACCACCTGCAAGGAGAACAGAGCATTGGTGTGGCAATTGGGGAATATTTGGGGTATTCTTTAGGGATTACAAAAAACTGTAAAATGTGTCCTTCATTTTGTGAGGAGGGTCGGGGGAACTATATAACTTAAATATATTTTGTGATGATCCTCAAGCTTTCCCTATTCTTCTCATAAGAAAGAGTTGTATCGAGTGAAAAACAGACAACACAAAAAGCATTGAGGATGAGGCAATTAGAAGTGCCATTACACTGACTAAATTCACATATACCCCCAAAAAGCAACAACTCAAAATCATGACTTTGGGCATCTATGTTGGAAGATTTAAGTGGTACATTTAATATTTAACGAGAACAAGAACAAGATAATTTGATATCACATATTTCCACTGGTTATGTCAAGCCAAAAATGGTCAATGTACTCTAAGGAGTGTTCTGGTTTGTCCTTTTGACAAATCAAATTAAATAACTTAAACTTTCTTAAATAATTTTTCACTTTATGAAAAAAACCAAGTATTTTTTTATTTCCGATACTAGCGAACTATTATCCATATTGCAATGTAGTAGTCAATCAAGAAGCATATTATGGTAATGGACATGTGCATACATACAGCATTGTGGGATAATAATACCTAGAAAAAAAAGAAGTGCGATAGGCTATGGTATGTGGTTTTTGATGGAGATGCTCACCGGAATTCCCCCAGCAAAGGCTCCCAAGTAGTAAGTAAGCTGTGTTTGGAACTGTTGTTGGTCCTTATCTTGCATATTAACAACAAAAACACAGGGAGATGAGTAAGGTAAGCGAAGAGAGTAGAGAAGAAAAACAAGGAAATTGGGTTTAGATTGTGTTACTGGCAAGTGCATTATAGAAGTCACGGCCAAGAAAATTGAAGCCAACACTGATCCCAGTGGTTGCCAAGGTGAGGGTGAAGAGTGCAGCAAGGCGCAATCTGGCTTGAAGTTTATCTTCCGATGACCAATATGGTGCTGCCACTTTCCAGAACCTTTTCAATAGTGTGGGTAGATCAGAGCTTCCCACCTTTCTTTCGTCTTCTTTCTTCTGGAACGAAGGAAGCGAACCAACTTGAAATTGTCAATCTCTCAAACAAAGAAGCGATGGTATGATGATACGAGTTTACCTTGTTATCTTGTTGTTGTGGTGTGGTGGAGATTGTAGAGGCAAATGTAACAGTAGATTGTCGGTTTCGGGCTCGAGAATACTTGGCTTTTTTGTTGGTTGCTGTCATGGTGGCCTGGGACTGAAACGGAGAAACAGAGGCGAATCTTCTTGTACTGGTAGATGTAGCAGAGGAGAAGAGTGAGGTGCTAGTTTTATGTCTTGGACAGTGGCCAGTAAAAGTAGTAGTGGGTGGCGGTATCATCATCCACCACGAACAAACTGATGCCACTACTCCATTCATTTCTATTTCTTTAGGTTCGTTTGGCAGCTTCCCCTTTTCTTTTATTGCTTTCGCCAACCTGGGCTGGCCTGGCCTCACCTCACCTCACCTCCTTTTGAGCTGCCTCCTCCAATTCTGGGAAGCCCTCTGTCACTCACTTTTAATCCTTTCTTTCAGCTTCCTTTCCTAACCCCCAAGGTCTCTTCTAATGGGTTCAACCATGAGATGCTTCGCCTATCCTTGTTCAACATCTCAAGGAAAATCCGAGAATGGGATAGGCTATATTGGACCCCCAACCCATCATCTCTCATTTCTCCCACTCGCTACTTTCAACAAGTGATATGCGTTTTAATAATATTCATCCAAATTTAGACAATTTTGACTGGTCTTTTACTATTTATTGCTGACAGAGACAAAGTCAAATCATAAGGACTGAATATAAAATATGACTAGGAATGAAAGTTGAAAAATGTGTTGAGGGTTAAGATTTATTTCTTATCATGACATGTTTGTAAATATAAAACATGTAGAATGACAAATTTGATGAAAAAATTGTGAAAAAAGTTGGCTGAATGTATATGTGCCAAAAAGAGAAAGTATTGTGTTTTCCTTTTTTCAAAATGAAAATTTTCATAACTATTTACGTAGTTGTGGTATTTTTGTAAACTTGATATCGTCCAATTGCAATTTTGAATTTTACCATAAATTAGGGTTGCACCTAGAATAAAATAGTTTACATCCAAACAAAGAAAATCAATATTTTTTGTGAAACTAATTGAAGCCAATGGTGAAGATGGTGTCAAGTGCATGATAATTACTAACAAAAGAAATGTATGTGAAGTGACAACGGTACGGGTAATATGTGAGTTTATGTTACAATTCAGAGTGATGTTTGACTACTCATTACTGACTAGAACAAACGTCAAATCAATGAATTTGAGATAAGAGATGGCTAAGATTAAAAACTGAGAAATATGTTGATAGTTGAGATTCATTTCTTATTGATGATACATCAAAATTGATCGTCATCACAATCGTACACGTGGCAGAAAAATTAATCACGGTGATCAAGTATCTCACTTACTGGATCAACTCATAAAAACCAGGAAGGCAAAACCAATCCTAAAAGCCCAAACAGGGCCCACGAGAAGAAGTCATAATTAAGGCCCAATTTCGGGCCCTCACGAGTTCTCTCATAAAGAAGAGAAACGTTACATAAGAAAAGAGTCGTGGAGGGAGTTACGCCTCCACGGACGCGTCTTCATAAAGAAGGAGATTGCTACAAAGAACGTCTCCTTCCGTTGCGCCTCACATGCTCAAGTCACTCAGAGAATTAACCGCGACCAATATATAAGGTAAAGGGAACAATCGACCAAGGTATGCAATTTTAACTGAGTTTTGTCCACATTTACTTCATTCTTCAAACATAGTTGTTGACTTAAGCATCGGAGTGTCTTCGGCCACCAAAAAGGTGGTTTTTTGCAGTCTAACATCCGTTTTGCAAGTCCAACTTAGGAAGATGAGATTTGGACGCATCAGTTTGGCGCTGTCTGTGGGGAATGACAAGTTTCCTTTCTAAAAAAAAGATCCACAGTAACAAAACTCACTAAAATCCGATCAATGATTAAGAGACTATTCAAAATAGATGGAACACTCCGCAGACCCTCAACCCAGTGACAATCACAGTAACCCTCCTATTGGCGACACTATGTTGCCAACGGCTCACGATCAAGACCCAACAATGACCACTGGGCTAATTGCACCTGGCGATCAAGATCCACAACGAGCAGTAGCTCAGACAACCCAGACATCCAGTGACACTGCTATTGACCCTCGGGTAGATTTGCTCATGACCTAGATGAATCACATGATGAAGATGCTGGAAAAACTCACTCAAGAATGCCCTCAGTTAGCCGACCCAATCCAAGTGTTGCTCCAGCAAAACTCTACCAACCAAACTCGATAAAGCAACGAGGTTCTTGCAGAACCTCAACAGGGAAATCTCGAAGGCAATGAGCTTCCCTAAGGTAAGACTCCGCAGAGTGATGGAACACTTGCTAAAATTCCGTTCAGGATCGGAGTCACGGATCCCAACATATTGTAAGAGCTAGCCAAGCAGTCATTCTCTGACGCCCTCCTGATAATTCCCATGCCAAAGAAGTTCTCTCCACCAAAGTTCGAGGCGTATGATAGCACCACTGACCCAACAGATCATTTGCCACATTTCTACCACATTATGACGTTAAAAGAGACTACGAAGTCCATCCTATGCAGAACGTTTCTAACTAGTCTTACCTCGACAGCAATGAGCTGGTTCAACAGCTTACCACTGAGGTCAATAAACTCCTTCCAAGCACTAGCCACTGCCTTTATCACAAGATTCATCGGAAGTCAGCAAATGAGGAAATGACCACACTACCTCCTTCACATCAAATAGAAGCCCAAGGAGACAATAAGGGAATACGTCACTCGTTTCACTAACGAGCTGACAATGATCAACAAATACAGGAATGATACGGCCACCACTACTTTCACCACTGGACTGAAAAAATGTCCATTTTTACGCTATCAACCTGGAACCCCCAAAAAACATGACGATCCTATTGAAAACCGCCCAAAAACACATTTTTCTCGAGCAGATGAAAGTTGCCAGGATGAAAAATGACCAAGAAAGAGAAAACCACTCAAATAAGCGGGAAAAAATTGAGGAAAGAATAAGAGACCCCAGGAGGATAGCATTCAGTTGAATGGGCATCGAAATAATGGGAGCCCGAATCCAATAAGGAAGAGTCTCAATAAGCTGCAGTCGGCGAGGCTCAGACATGAGTGGGTAACAAGTGTGATTAAGAAGGCGTACAAACCATTTACAGCCTTGAAAACAAGCCGAGCCAATATACTGAAACACATGACGAAATGGGAAGACGTCAACTGGTCAATCATAATAAGAGGATACCCAGAAGGAAGAGACAGAAACAAGTATTGTTCCTTCCACAAAGATCACGAGCATGATACCGAAGACTGCTACAATCTAAAAGATGAAATTGAGCATTGGGTTAAAAGAGGACGACTCGACGAATTCATTGGAACGTCAAACAAACTGCTCAAAAGAAAAGAAAAGAAAAGAAAAGACAAATACCACTACGGGATCGAAAGAACAATCCAGGGAACTAATATACGCCCTACACTGCATGGTCGAAGGGAACAAAACGATCAACCCAACTGAAGGAACAACCAAAAACACCTCCCACTCGAGCTGATCTATATAGAAGTAGGAGTATTAACACCAAACGAAACCAAACAAACCATTTTACCTATTCACGGTAAAATAACATGGAGAAGCTTGCACCAATCAACTAACACAATTCAAATACCTTACTGATGGATACAAGCCCAACTCGAATTATCAACGAGGAAATTGACAACAACATACCTGATCAAACCTTGGCAGTTGGTGTGGATGCAAACACAATTGGACAATTTGGCGCTGATGCGAAAATGATTGGACAATTTGGCGCTGATGTGAACATGATCATACAATTCAATACTACTCAGTTACCAAGTCAGAAAGCACCCCGAATTCATTAGCTACAATAACATATCCATCGAGCGATGAGACATAACAAACAAACGAAACTAATAATGAATATGGCGAATTGAAGACATTGGCGAGGCGAAACAACAAAGACGTAAATCTCTAATAACACGAGGATAAACATCAATCAAGCAAAGGTCAGGAAGACGAAGCAAACCACTCTACAACCTAACATAGTCAGAATACCTGAAAAAGAAATACCAATAAAATTACAAGTTTGGAATCCTCATCTTACGCATGAACAACAAAATAAATACATCAAAACTCGATAATACGGAGTAATCAGCATATCAAGCCAAAATAGACTAGGATGCAAGTCATACATATACAATAAACTTCTGGTCTGATCAACCACGAAGTAAAAATTGGACGAACGAGTCAACTTATTCAAATAAAGTGCTTCAGGTCGACTAACACGTAAAACCACTGAAGTAAAAGTTGGGCAAACGAACCGACTTATTCAAGAACTTTGGGTCGACTAGTACATCAAACCAACGAAGTAAAAGTTGGATGAACGAGTCAACTTATTCAAATAAAGAGCTTTGGGTTGATTAACACGTCGAACCAACAAAGTAAAAGTTGAACAAACGAGTCAGCTTATCCAAATAAAGAGCTTCGGGTAGACTAGCAAGTCGAACCAACGAAGTAAAAGTTGGGAAAACGAACCAACTTATTCAAGAACTTCGGGTTGACTAATACGTCGAAGAAGTAAAAATTGGACGAAGGAGTCAACTAATTAAAATAAAGAACTTCAGGTCGACTAGTACGTCGAACTAACGAAGTACAAGTTGGATGAACGTATCAACTTATTCAAATAAAGAGTTTCGGGTCGACTAGCACGTCGAACAAACAAAGTAAAAGTTGGACAAACGAGTCAACTTATTCAAATAAAGAGTTTCGGGTCGACTAGCACGTCGAACCAACGAAGTTAAAGTTGGGCAAACGAACAAACTTACTCAAGAACTTCGAGTTGACCAATATGTCTACGAAATAAAAATTGGATGAAGGAGTCAACTTATTAAATTAAAGAACTTCGGGTCGACTAGTACGTCGAACCAACAAAGTAATAGTTTGACGAACGAGTCAACTTATTCAAATAAAGAGCATCAGATCGACTAGCACGTCGAACCAATGAAGTAAAAGTTGGGCGAATGAACCAACTTACTCAAGAACTTCGGGTTGACTGATACGTCAACAAAGTAAAAATTGGACGGATGAGTCAACTTATTCAAATAAAGAGCTTCGGGTCGACTATCACATCGAACCAACGAAGTAAAAGTTGGACAAACGAGTCAACTTATTCAAATAAAGAGCTTTAGGTCGACTAGCAGTCAAACCCACAAAGTAAAAGTTGGGCAAACGAACCAACTTACTCAAGAACTTCAGGTTGACTAATACGCCAACAAAGTAAAAGTTGGACAAATGAGTCAACTTATTAAAATAAAGAACTTCGGGTCGACTAGTACGTTGAACCAATGATGTAAAACTTGCACGAATGAGTCAACTTATTCAAATAAAAATCTTTGGGTCGACTAGTACGTCGAACCAACAAAGTAAAAGTTGGACGAATGAGTCAACTTATTCAAATAAAGACATCCGGGTCGACTAGCACATTGAACCAACGAGGTAAAAGTTGGGAAAACGAACCAACTTACTCAAGAATTTCAGGTTGACTAATACATCAACGAAGTAAAAGTTGTGCGAAGGAGTCAACTTATAAAATAAAGAACTTCAGGTCGACCAGTACGTCGAAACGACAAAGTAAAAGTTGGACGAACGAGTCAATTTATTAAAATAAAAAACTTCGGGTCTACTAGTATGTCGAACCAACGAAGTAAAAGTCGGACGAACGAGTAACCTTATTCAAATAAAGAGCGCACATCAAACCAATAAAGTAAAAGTTGGACAACCGTGTCAACTTATTCAAATAAAGAGCTTCGGTTTGACTAGCAAGTCGAACCAATGAAGTAAAAGTTGGGCATACGAACCAACTTAGTCAAGAACTTCAAGTTGACTAATATGTCAACGAAATAAAAGTTGGACGAAGGAGTCCACTTATTAAAATAAAGAACTTCGGGTCGAATAGTACATCGAACCAACAAAATAATAGTTAGACGAACGAGTCAACTTATTCAAATAAGGAGTTTTGGGTCGACTAGCACATCGAACCAACGAAGTAAAAGTTGGGTAAACGAACCAACTTACTCAAGAACTTCGAGTTGACTGATATGTCAACGAAGTAAAAATTGGACGGACGAGTCAACTTATTCAAAATAAAGGGCTTCTGGTCGACTAGCACATCGAACCAACGAAGTAAAAGATGGATAAATGAGTCAACTTAGTCAAATAAGGAACTTCGGGTTGACTTATACGTCGAACCAATAGAGTAAAAGTTGGACGAACGAGTCAACTTATTCAAATAAAGAGTTTCAGGTCGACTAGCAGTCAAACCAATAAAGTAAAAGTTGGGCAAACAAACCAACTTACTCAAGAACTTCAGGTTGACTAATACGTTAACAAAGTAAAAGTTGGACGAATAAGTCAACTTATTAAAATCAAGAACTTCGGGTCGACCAGTAAGTTGAACCAACGAAGTAAAACTTGCACGAACGAGTCAACTTATTAAAATAAAAATCTTCGGGTCGACTAGTACGTCGAACCAACAAAGTAAAAGTTGGACGTACGAGTCAACTTATTCAAATAAAAAACTTCGGGTCGACTAGCACATCAGACCAACGAAGTAAAAGTTAAGCAAACGAACCAACTTACTCAAGAATTTCAGGTTGACTAATACGTCAACGAAGTAAAAGTTGAACGAAGGAGTCAACTTATAAAATAAAGAACTTCGGGTCGACCGGTACGTCGAAACAACAAAGTACAAGTTCGACGAACGAGTCTACATATTAAAATAAAAAACTTCGGGTCGACTAGTACGTCGAACCAACGAAGTAAAAGTCAGACGAACGAGTCAACTTATTCAAATAAAGAGCGCACGTCGAACCAACATAGTAAAAGTTGGACAAAGGAGTCAACTTATTCAAATAAAGAGCTTCGGGTCGACTAGCACGTCAAACTAATGAAGTAAAAGTTTGGCAAACGAACCAACTTACTTAAGAACTTCGAGTTAACTAATGTGTCAATGAAGTAAAAGTTGGACAAGGAGTCAACTTATTAAAATAAAAAACTTTGGGCCGACTAGTACGTCGAACCAACAAAGTAATGGTCAAACGAACAAGTAAACTTATTCAAATAAAGAGTTTCAGGTCGACTAGCACATCGAACCAACGAAGTAAAAGTTGGGCAAACAAACCAACTTACTCAAGAACTTCTAGTTGGCAGTTACGTCAACGAAGTAAAAATTGGACGGATGAGTCAACTTATTCAAATAAAGAGCTTTGGGTTGACTAGCACGTCGAACCAACAAAGTAAAAGTTGGGCAAACGAACCAACAAAGTAAAAGTTGGACAAATGAATCAACTTATTAAAACTTGCACGAACGAGTCAACTTATTAAAATAAAAATCTTCTGGCTAACTAGTACATCGAACCAACAAAGTAAAAGTTGGACGAACGAGTCAACTTATTCAAATAAAAAGCTTCGAGTCGACTAGCACGTCGAACCAACGAAGTCAAAGTTGGGCAAACGAACCAACTTACTCAAGAATTTTAGGTTGACTAATACGTCAACGAAGTAAAAGTTAGACGAAAGAGTCAACCTATAAAATAAAGAACTTCGAGACGACCATTACGTCGAAACAACAAAGTAAAAGTTGGACGAATGAGTCAACTTATTAAAATAAAAAACTTCGGGTCGACTAGTACGTCGAACCAATGAAGTAAAAGTCGGACGAACGAGTCAACTTATTCAAATAAAGAGTTTCTGGTCGACTAGCATGTCGAACTAACAAAGTAAATGTTGGGCAAACGAACCAACTTACTCAAGAACTTCGGGTTGACTAATACGTCAACGAAGTAAAAGTTGGACGAACGAGTCAACTTAATCAAATAAAGAATTTTGGATCGACTAGCACTTCTAACCAACAAAGTAAAAGTTGGACAAACGAGTCAACTTAGTTGAATACAGAACTTCAGGTTGACTGATCCATCAAACCAACGAGGTAAAAGTTGCACAAACGAGCCACTTACTCATAAAAACTTCGGGACAACCAATATGAAGTAAAAATCGAGACGGAAAATTCAACTTGCCCGAATAAGCTCCAACATATCAGGAAGAAAGGATAAAGTCAACCCACTTCGAGACAACCAATAAAGCAGCCATAAGGGAATTCAGATCCATAAATTTTGACTTGATCGAAGTTGTAGCCGTAAAGGCACACTGGCTAGTAAAAAAAAAATCAAACTAAAGATATGTAGTTCAACTTACTTCGACAACTACGGTTGGGCTAAAGAAAGTGCAAGCAACATGCAACGAGTCAACAATGCAAATTACGATTACGATGAAAAACATGCAAATAAGAATACCAAGAAGGAGAGTTCTTTTCATTAATAAAACTATTATGTTACATCCGGGGAAGAAGATAAGGGAGTAGGAGATAAAACAGAGGCAACCACAACATCGTTGGGGACATCAACTGGAGAAGGGGACGAAGCTCTCTCTTCGGGAGGAGAAGGGAGCAATGGTTCTTCAACCACTGGAACGCTCGAAGAGTCCGGAACACCTTCTTCACCGTCATCATCTTTGAAAGCTTGATCAACCAAGTGGCAGTACTGAGACAAATCAACACCAAGCCCCTCAATATAATCAAGAAGCTCAATTCGCCCATCAACAACTCGCTTCCAATCTTTCGCTTCCGCAATGCGAAGCTTGTCCTTGGCGGTAGCAAGTTCATTTTGGCCACAATAAGCCGTTCTTCAGTGGTGCTGAGCATCTCAAAAGTGTCTACCTTGACCTCGTCGAGCACAACTGTTAACTGCTCCACCCGTTTCTCAGCAATATCATGATTAACGAATTGCTCCATCACAACATGTGCAACCTCATCATAAGCTGCTTTCTCGGCAGACAACTCCTTCTCAACATCACACAAACAGGCACATACCCCATCCAACTTGGTCCTCAAGCTATGGAGAAATATGTAGCGGAAGACTTGAATAAACATTTCACAGATTTAAAAACTCTTCTGATTGAGGAAGCTACTACAGCGGGTCTAAACACTATTAAAGATGAAAATAAGGTAACCACTACTCAGTCCCCTAAGGAGATGTTCCTAGTTTTTTTATTGCCTTACTTTTCGAGTCCATGTGCTTCAAGAACATTATTCCAGCCTTTTCTATTTGTTAGGGAAGGGGATGAAGATCCTTATTCTCAAAATGATTAAACAATTGATTGGTGCCTATCAAAACCACGAGTTTAGGCTTGTCAATCAAGGAACCATCTGGACAACTTTTCACTTGGTGAGTTTAACTCTTAGCTTAAAACTCATTGTCTTATTTCTTAGCCTAATTGAAGAGGTTCATGATCCTTTATTTCTTGGTGATAAAGGAGCAAGTGAGTGGTGTAAAACTGATGTACCTTTATGCTCTTGATTTTAATGATAAGGTTCGGGGATCCTCAAAACCCTAGCTTGCCTTTCAAAAAAAAAAAAAAAAACTTGGTCCTCAAGGACTTGAGTTCAACTGAAGACTTATCCCACGCACCTTTCGCTTCAATCAACGAGGCCCGATCAGCCCCGACAACGTTCTCCAATTCCGCGCATCACATTTTTAACATGTCGAATTGAGAAAGAATGTGAGAAAATACCAACAACAGTACTGCCAACTTTCTCTCCAAAGAAGCCATCTGATCATGACCAGCTTGATAAACCGAGCCCATCACCCCCGCATAAGTGAGATGACTCATCCCGTCCATTATCTGCTTAAGAACATAATCAAGATGAACACTCAAATTCAATATGGGCATCGATGGTCTTTCCACCGAACGCTTGTGCTATTCATTTATCATCCTGTGCGCACCATCTTGCACGTCAAGTTGAGTAAACCATCAAAACTTTTCGTCTGATTTGATACGAATATCTTTCGGGCTGGGCTTAGTCCAGCTAATTCGTGGATGAAGAACACGGGGATTTGGAAGCACAAAGGAACCATCTCCAACAGCTGGAAGGGTAGGCGGAATGACGATAACAACAGAAAAAACACTATTGCCTTCCCATCGCGGAACAACCATAGCAGGAGCGGAACAAGTAGCAGTGGCAGCTGGAGCAAGGAAGTCCAAACGAGCAGAAGAAGAAACTAAAAATCTGGCCGCATCACTATCATTAATGGAAGGAGACCGAGGAGGAAGAACCGCAAAACTCTGACCACTACCGACACCCTCTTTAGATTGCTCCACCGCCAATTGGAGCATCTTGTCATCAATAGCTCAAGGATCATCGTTAGACCATTCAGCAACGTCCGAAACACCATAGGCGGAAATAAGTCTATTTTCATTATCGTCCAACGGACGAGTAGCCTCTTTCTCGCTCCTCTCCAGCACCAACCTCCTCAAGGGATGCACGATCATCTTCCATAAAATCCTTGCCAGAAGAACTTAGACGAGATGCGATTCGAGCGGCACCACGAGTAGATAGTCGTTTCTTCTTCGGAACTCGACCAGGGTCTACCAACAATCGTTTCGACGAACTAGCAGGCCTCAGAAGCCTCCTCTTCCTGAAATTTGAACCAACCACATTGACGTAGGTAGGATCATCGAGATCCGTAACGTGCATGTTCGAGCTCACTTCCCAATCAATGATAGTAAGAGCAACGCAAACAAAAATTTCCTCAGCTCATGATCTAGTAAGCAAGGCCCATTCCGCTTCGTTCATAGTGTACCAACCGCTACGCTCCAAGATGTCATTGGAGAGAAATGCTTCCACAGGGAACTCATGAAGCTTCAAGAATTGGTCACTGAATTTCCACTTCTCCGCAGTTAATTGTAGATCCTTCCATTTATTAGAAACTCAGAACGATCACAAAATCGGCCGACCTCACAATTGGAAATAGCCAAAGTTAATAGAAGCATAAAACCATGACCTCGACCAATCTTGGATGTCATCATTAAGCAAAACACGCAGGAGAACGGAGGAAGCAAATATCCTTGGCCACCATAAAACCAACCACTGAATGCAGGACTTTAATAGTTACAGGAATGCCAGATAGAGTGGCCCTCGCATAAGAAGAAACCAAGACCCTCCAACCATTAAGACTTATTTGGGCAGGAGAAATGCCCAAAAAATCCAGATACTCCCAAAACAAATTTGGAATTGGAAATCGAAGGCCAGAAGAAAACATGCATGGATATAGTGCAATATGCCCGGACCTTGGACGACAAGGACTATCGTTCTGTCTAGGCATAATTAAGCATGATTAAGGCCCAATTCCAGGCCCACACGGGCTCTCTCATAAAGAAGAAAAACATTACATAAGAAAAGAGTCGTAGAGGGAGTTACGCCTCTACGGATGCATCGTCATAAATAAGGAGACTGTTACAAATAACGTCTCCTTCCGTTGCACCTCACATGCTTAAGTCACGCAGAGAATTAACCGCGACCATTATATAAGGTAAAGGGAACAATCGACCAGGGTATGCAACTTTAACTAAGTTTTGTCTAGATTTACTTCCTTCTTCAACCATAGTTGCTGACTTAAGCATTGGAGTGCCTTCGGCCACCAAAAAGGTGGTATTTGGCAGTCTAACATCTATTTTACAGGTCAAACTTACAGGAGGACAAGATTTGGACGCATCACTTATAATGACATGTTTGTAAAACACGTAAAAGGGCAAAGAAAATGAAACAAATTATGAAAAAATAGTTAGTGGAATGTACATGTGGTGGGGAGAGAAACTTTTGTGTGTTTTTTCTCAAAATTAAAATTGTCACAACAATTTACTTGGTGTCCAATTTTGGTAAACTTGGTACCATTGGAATGCACCTTTGAAGATTTCTCCACTGAAACCAAAATCAATACAAACATTAAATTTTTTATAAATATATATTTTATTATTATTAAAAAATCTAATGCATTTCACGTCGTCAGTATGTTACAAATAAATTAGACATGCTGATCATACTTTGGCGGAATTCAAAGTTCTGGAGAGAACTCACTATCAACATTTGAATTTTTCACTCCAACTAATTCAAATTTTGACTAAGTTTAACCCTAAGTTTATATTACATATTTTTTTTAATCTTAGAATAGGCTTGCATTTCAAAACTTATTGTGGGCGAAAGTGATGATGGTGGCAAGGGTGTTCAGTACATGATATTTAGCACAAAAAAGTATGTAGAGTGTCAACGGCACGGGGAATACCCTAGTCTCTCTAACAAAACACATCCAACTTAAAATTGTCCCACACATAAACTGATAGTATATTAATATTAGGATTAGTATTTTAGTATTAGTTATTATTAATAATTGGACCAGTCTTTGTTAAGGCTCAACTAGGAGTACAAGTACAAATAGGTTTAGGGTTTTATTTTGCTTAAATAAGTTAGAAATCAAGTTTGTAAATAGTTTTGAAGTTGAGAAAATTATTTTTAGATTGAAGAAACTTTGTAAGTCAAGTTTTGTTATTTGTTTATTACTTCTGCACCGTTAAATCTATCAATTGGTATCAGAGCGATAAGATATTTGGACAAAAATGCAGCCTAAGGGAACTAGAGTCACCAACTCATGGATGAAGGGCATAAAGAAAGCCCTTGTGGACATCTCGGAACAGTTGGCTGCTGTCTTGGTTCGTCAAAAACCTGAGTTATCCGCAAAAAGTCACATTGTGAGGCTGGACACGAGATGTGATGTTTTTATATTCGTCTGAAGCAGAAAAGGTGAACCCTACTGTCGTTGATCGAGAAAAGGAATTTTCGTTTGATGATTACGAAAGTGAGGACGATCAACTTTACCTTTCAGAGTCAGATTTTCATGTTATTCGTGAGTTGTCGCGTCATGAGGCCATGAAAACCCGTGTTACTGATTTGGAGGAACAATACCCAAACTTAATAATTCGCAACAACATCTATGAAGATGATCGAAAGCAAAAAGGGGTGGTTGTCACAAAGGATGACGACTCTAATTTCCTTGATTTGGTCAAAAATCCTAAATCTAAGGTTAGTAGAGAAGGACAATCTGCAACTGCAAGTCACTATTTGTGTAAAAACCCCAACAGATTGCTCGCAATCAGAAAACTCACAAAAAATTGGGCAAAATGCAAACCCTACCCCAACTAACAGAAAATGAAAAGATGGAGGAAGAAATGGGGGACATGGCATACCTAATTTGGACCATCGTAAGAGCAGGCTTGCTACTGTTCACCAACCAAAGCTTGAACATTGCAGCTTCATCACGATCAACGTCGAGAGGGCAAGATGTTCCACTATGACCACGTTGATCCTCACCGTTGACCCTCCTCTTGAACTTGTTGACCGACGCATCATCACAATGACAACAAGTCTTGTAGGCCATATCGCCGAACCTCTGAAGAAGATGGAGTTGCAGGAGATTTTGTTCGTGATTTGATTTGGGAAAAATGTTATTTGCCCCTCGAGTCTTTGTCTGTACCACCACATGCTAATGGTTTCTTTTGTGATGTGAAAATGGATAATTGGGGCCATCAACAATGATTTAAGCCACCAAAGTATTCGAACTCTAACGTTGATGATATGCGCAATAGCAAGAATGACTATGTACCACTGCAAGACAAAATATATGTTGATAACATGAACTTCTATGAACCACTGCAATGAGCCAATTTTCCTCCCAATCAAAGAGGGCAAGTCCATGATGCTTATGGAGGTGAGAATAGTTTGATGTTTTACCTATGACTTTGGATCATTTTGTTTGTTGCTTGGAATGTATACAACATGGTGATATTAAATTAGATGTTCCAACTTACGCTGGCCTTGGTGATGCTGATGTTTTTATTGATTGGGTTGACCAAATGGACAAGTTTTTGGAATATAAGTCTCTAACATGTATTACAACTATGTGTTTAGTTGCAATCAAGTTACAGGGTAATGCATCTAATTGGTGGAAAGATTTAATCACTAAATGACAGTTGTTGGGGAAGGCACCAGTTCAAACTTGGCCTAACATGAAAAAATTATTACAACATGCTATCATCCCCAAAGATTATCAGCGAGATTTGTTTGGCATATTCCATAAACTTACCCAGGGCAAGTCTACAATATCTGAATACATTGAGGAGTTTCGTTTTTTGTGCAGTAGACTGAAAATGAATAAATTTGAACATCAAAAGGCTGACCGTTATTTGCATGGACTTTCTCAGCCAATACATGAGACTTTGGATATAAATTTGATTAATACCATGGCAAAAACAGAGCAATATGCTAAGAAGGTCGAAGCGCGTTCATGATATCATTTGACTACTTCAGTTATATCTCAGACAATTTTAGTCCCTACCACACCTGCTAAACCAGTTGCACGTACTGTTGCTTACAATCCTAATTTCAAATGTTTCAGCTATGGGAAAGTTGGTCATCTTCATTGCGATTGGCCGAAAGATATGATAATTTCTCTTATTGCAGATGGAAATCTGTTAGCTGTTGATGTTTCTCCTCCTCGGGATGACACTACAAGTCATGAGGCGCATGAACACATCTCCTTGGTCGCTGATGGCTTGGCTGATAACGGCTAAACTCAAGGACGAGCTTTTTTTAAGTATGGTTAGTCCTTGTTAACGCCCAACTAGGTGTACAAGTCTAAATAGGTTTACAATTTTATTTTTCTTAAGTAGGTTAGAAATCAAGTTTGTAGACAGTTTTGAAGTTGAGAAAACTAATTTCGGATTGAAAAAAATTTGTAAGTCAAGTTTCAGTTATTTGTTTATTTCTGCACTGTTAAATCAATCATAAACACAAATCCAACAACTCATATTAATTTTATCAAAATAACTTGGTGAAGATTATAAGATCCAATGGCTACGACTTATTCTATCTCACCTCAAACTCTCCCTTCTTAAACACTTTTCCTTCTTCAAAGTGAAGAATTTCAAAATCTCCCCCCTTTTGCAACCAGGGAGTGTTTGTTTGCATCACTTATAAGTGACCTAACACTTACAAATGGTGGACCACCCTAAAACTCCATTTGTTTACTATCACTTTTAAGTATTTAACAACTATAAGACCATCTCCAATGGAGATGGATAGGAGGTCAGAATGGATAAAGTTATCCATCTTTATCCATTTTGGGCATCCAAACGCAAGGATAAAGCCTATCCATCTCCTATCCATCATCTCAAAAATTGATCAATCTTTCCATTTTGCTATCTATGGATAGCAAGAAGCATGCAACTTTTCAAAACATGTCCCCGTTTTTCACATGCCACATAGCCTCTAGCGGCACTTTTATTTGAATTAGGTTAATTGTCCTATCATCCTACCTTGCTATCACCACCAGCCTTATCATTTGTTTGTTTTCATTTTTTTATTTGTTTCAAAATAATTTAATCGACATATATTGTCTCTGGATTTAAAACAATTGAAGAATTTCAATCCACTACTTGCTTAATTAATCATGATAGAATCAAGTTTTGCTCAATCAGTCATAATAAAACCAAGAAACTCGAAGTCAACTAAAGTATCTAAAAAAGACATAACAACATTCCAACAACTTCCTTGAGTGGCTTTTTAGAGTCTATGTGGCAGCTTTAAGGTGGGAGTTTGATTTATTCCGGCTCCAACAACCTTCTTATTGACTTATTAAAGTTGACACGGCTTTAACAAGTTATCAAATTTAGGTGGCATATTTTTTTTTTTTGTTCTGGTTAGAACTTTGGTTATGAATAAGAAGTGGTCCACTTTGATCGGGTGTTTTTTTTTTTACTTCTTATCAGAATCAAAAGTTCTTAATAAGTTTTGAATTCCGAACAATTTAATAAGCACCAAGGAGGTGCTTAACTCATGGAAGGTGTTTGTTTTTGCTTTTGAATAGAGTTAGAAGTCTTAATAAGAAGTGAGACACTCTGTTTAGGGTGTTTGTTTTTAGATCTGATCAGAAGTTGAACTTCTGCCTGGAGTAAGCAACAGGAAGTGTTGATCACTTAGCATTGAGTGCTTAATTACTATGTTAATTACTCTGCCCAGTTGGTCTCTAATTAACCATGGTCACCATTTCATGCACACTGATGATGCATGTTAGTTCCCATTATTTGCAATCTCAATATCTAGTTGATGTTTTGAACCTCCGCCTATCTCAATTTGTTCCCTGAACTGTGACAAACCCATCATCTGAACCATGGATTGCAAAGTCAGCCCTCCGCTCCTTGTACATGTTTATCGATTTTTGTACCCTAGGAACAACCCCCACAATATCCCACTGGGTTCATTTTTCCTTCTATCAAACATTAGCCTCATCGAGAGCATGTGATACTCTTTAATGAAGTTGCATATGGGCTTGTCTATCAACTTCAGGATCTAGTTATTGAAATTTTCACTGAAGTTGCTAGTAATGTGCTCAGAATAGATTCTGGTATCAAACTTTGCTCTACACCAATTGGCTAAATCCTTGTCCACCAACCACTTGTAAGTTGTTTTATCTACATACTGACTTAAATTATAGGTCATTTCAACATCCTTGTAAGCCCTTGCAACCTTCCGAGCTAGCTTCTATAAGAACTTCCCCACACCCAGCCTTCTTGAAGTTCTTATACTTGTGTCTAAAGCAAAAAACCCGTGGTATGCTTCTGAAAATAGTTGTTTAATAACCTCAATCAAACTCTTCTGTTGGTCAGATGTGAATGTCTATTTCCCTGCATGCATATTCAAATATGACTCAATTATGCTTAGGAAAGAGTGCAATGTTTGATAATACTCAGACTTACAAATGTAAATGGCCAATGAAAACAATTCATTCTTACCATCCAAAGTAGTGATTGACAAACAACACCCGCCATTCTTGCTCTTCAAAAAGCAACCATCCAATCCTACAAAGGGCCTACATCCATCAGCCATCCCATAACACTTGCAGAGAATGCTATACATAGACCAGTGAATCTATAATCTCAAAATTCTTTGAACAAGTGGCAATACTACCAAGATTGGCTCTTAACACCTCCAAACAATAGGGAAGAGCAATCTTGCAGCTATCCTTAAAATTGCCAACCAACTTTTGCATTAGCTTTTGTCTTGCCCTCCAACCCACATGTTATGAGATATCCACTATGTGGTATTTTCAAATCTGCTTCCTAATTGTAGTGTGATGTGTCTTCATAAAGGTTTCACACTCCATAGCTACAAAGTTTGCATCTACCATTGGGTTCTTCCCATTGTCAATCCTTGTGCAAGTGTGATTTTCCTTTAATGTCCTGACACTCATAATGTTTCTGTCCTTGTTCAAACCAATGGAGCACTTCCAATTATAGTTATCACCCTTGCACTTAACTAGAATTCTGTCAGAATCATTTTTCAAAATCTTGATGATGAACTTGTTCTTGACTGCATACCCCTTCAATCAATGCTTATACTCATACACAAAGCTTCATTCCTTCCCAATATAAATGGACCATTCATCCAGATCAGGGCTCTCATCACTTGTATCCCATATATATCTTCAGTCTCTGCCAAAAGGATTCATAGTCAGCTGGAGGTGGCATCTGGGCATCCATGTCCTATTCACTAGATCAAATAGAGTGGTATTCTTCTTCAACTAGAAGATCATCAAGGTGGGAAAACTTTGATTGAGCACCTTGGCCTTGTGCTTGATCACCTGCAAGCTGTTGTTCAGCTTGGATCTATGGTTGCTCACCATGGACCTCTGGTCCATCTTAGGCTTGGGCCTGGTCATGTGGTACATGAGTCTACTGCTCAGCTTCCTCAGCTGCCCCTTGCTCACCTTCATCTAATTGTGGTAAGTCGTCATCTAACTCTTCCTCAGTCAACTTGTAATAAATCATTTTTCTTTTCTCATTCTCTTTGTTATTTTTGACATATCCCTTCTTCCTAACTATTTTCTTCTCTTCAATTTGTCCCTCTAGGCATCCCATCAGTTGGTTGTGTGGGCTATGAAATAAACATCCACAAATGGCGGTGTTGGAATGGGCTCAGGGTTTGCTATGCTTGTCCCAGTTACATTGTTGGCATCCACTTCAAAAATCACTTTGATCTGGAGAAATACATGGATTGTATCCTCATCATCAATCTCAGCCCTATTCCTAAAGTACAAGACATCTTGATTATTTTGTATATCCATCCTTATCTCTTATTCTAGAAAAATTATTGGTTTGTCAAGGATCAGACGTTGGTTGTACGAGTTTGGTAACTCTTCAAAGATCATATTGTTCAAGTTGTCCCAACTAAAGTAATCTTTATCCACCCTTTTAGTCACTACAAATGACCCATTATGGTAGTCATCAACCTTCCACCAACCAGGGATTGCAACTCTTGTACCTCACTGCCCACCAAAGTGTACCTTTATGTTCCAAATTGAAAGTTCAACTCCCCATGTACCATCACTACAATATAAACATTGTGCTAAATAGTAACACATAAAGGACAACATGTTCATCACCCACATGCAAATCCCTTACGCAAACACATGCAAACAAATTATTCACACTACTATTGTATTCTCTCAAACATGATATAAGCCTATGCACACTACTGTTGTATTCTCTCAAACATGATACTAGCCTATGCATTCTACTGTTGGTGATGAATATAAGGAAGTCAGACATTGAGTCAACCTATGCACTCGCCTCAGATTGGGTACTCGTCACTCAAATAGTCACTAAGGTCACCCATTCCACTATTGAAGCTACTACAACCACCCAAGGATTGTAATTTTCCCAGTGTACACTCGAAGCATTGCTACTTTAACTACTAATGTCCATCGGATCTACCGATCTCTTCTTTTTCATTTGTGCTTAGATCTAGGGTTCAAAAGATCAACCCAACTTGTGTTTCTTCTTCAAGTAACAAATTGCACAGACAACAGAGAAGAGGGAGATAGAAATGGAGTTTTTCCTCTAACTTTCTTTAGGGATCCACTGTCTAGTTTGGTATAATGGGGGATAACAGATCACACATCAATGGAGTTTTCGCACAAACAAGGCAGAGTGTAGAGGGAGAACAAATAGAAGAAAGATGAAAATGGGGGGAGTTTTCCCTCCAACTTTCTATATGGTGATGGTGATCGATTGGGTAGGTACAAAATTTCAATCCAAGCCGTCCACTTGGAATA